>OX388310.1:24416362-25616362 GCA_947579605.1 Athripsodes cinereus
ATCTAGTACGATTCTGAGTTTTGATGTCAATTTATCCTGTCGTATGACAGCGCGATGCGGTATGAAATATCCATCGTCATTGTGAGACGGACTTTCAATTAAATAATCATTTTTTATGTATTCATTAATGACGTCATTGTATTGAACGCGTAATGTTGGATCTCTTTTGAATTTTTGTTCAAGTGATATTAGACGTCGTTGAGCGGTAGCATACGAGTTACCCAATAAATTCGGATCTTTAGAGAATGGAAGAGCTACTATAAATCGACCTTGATCGTCTCTTGTGGTCGTAGCACAATAGTGTTTTTCGCACTCCATATCTTCTGGGCTTAAATACTGAATGTTAGGTACTTCTTCTAATTGCCAAAATTTATGTAAAGACTTTTCTAACTCACTGTTAGAATATGTACAGTAAGACAACGTCTCCAAATCTAATTGATCGATCTGAGAAACCATAGTCATTGTATGTGAAACTTCTTTGTTAGCGTTGATACTATGAGCTGCGTTAGGTATATTTCCCATTATTAAATAGCCCAATGTAGTTTCGATTAAAGGAGACAAATTCTTCACATTGACTCGTCCTCCCAGTAGTATATATGGGAATATCTGAGCTCCCAGAATGACATCTATATCTCCAGGTAAATTCCATGTGCTATCAGCCAAAGGTACTGACATTAAATTCGGGAAATTTTCAGTATCTATAAATTCCGCGGGCAGTGGCTCAGTAATCTGATCCAATATCAAACACTGAATATCATATGACTGCTGATTAATGCGTGATTTTATTTTAAATGTAGTATATCCATGTATTGGTCTTGTAGTTACTCCCACGCCCTTTATAATAGAGTTATGTAAAGGAGTAATCTCTAAGTTCAATTTTTTACAACAAGCGAGTGTGATTAAATTATTTTGCGACGCATTATCAATAAGACATCTAATTATTTTCTTATCATGTTCATTCACATAGGCGTAAACTTGTGCGGTAGATAGAATCACTCTCGTATGTAATTTATTATTACCACGAGCGCATAATGACATTGATGAACTGGCAATCATCGCTGAATCGGTATTACCATTATTATTATTATTAGTTACATTCTCATTTTCAAAATGTAACAGCGTATGATGTCTTTTATCACAACGCTTACAAGAATGTATTGATTTACAGGAGGCGATTTTATGAGCATAACTCAAACAATTGATACACCCGTTATTTGACTTTATTAAATTGTATTTGTCTTTCGGTTTGAGTTTTTTAAATTCTGTGCACTGGTAAAAGTGAGTATGCGACGATTTACACAAGGTACAGTTATTTTGATTGCTGTTGATTAGAAAAGACCTCGAAACATTACGTGGTTTAGAATTTTTATAATTTTGTTTAAAACTAGTATTGAAACTTTTATTGTTCGAAGATCTTTCTATAATTTTTATTTTACCCTTAACAAATTCAATAAGTTCGCCGAGAGACGGAATTTCCTTATCTCGAACCGTCATCTCGAATTCACTAACAGTTTGCGTATCTAACTTTCCCAATGCACAACACAAGAAAATAAAATCAGTATTATCTTGGAGTGCTAACTGCTTAAACGCGGCAACTCCAGCTGATAATTTATCAATGAAATTATTTAAGCTGCTTGCGTCATTACTCGTAGGTAATATGTTCAAAACATTATTTATGTAGAAAGAGCCCAGCGTTCGCTTGTCTTGGTACTTCTTTACCAAACTGTTCCAAATATCTGAATAATTTTCACCCGTTGGTATTATTCCTGCAACTATGTTCAACGCGGAGTGAGACAGTTTTCCAATCAAATACTGCATGCGCTGAGAATTATCCAGCGAAGGGTTCTGATGAATATTTGTCTTAAAGGATTCATAAAAAATAGACCAGTTTTTCAAGTTACCATCAAAGGTAGGTATATCTAAAACCGGCAGTTTTATGCGGCTTTTCGAATTTGTATGATCCGCGGTAGATACAGATGGTGATGAAAGTTTTTCCTTTTCTAATAACAATTCCTCCCGTCTGCCCTTTATCGCGGAAATTAAATCTTCAAAAGAATTCAATACTTCGAAAGACGGCTTATATCCAGAAACATGTTGTATATTTAGCAAGACAATTGATTCAATTACGTTAACAAATTGTTTTTTAACGTCATCTATCGTATGCGTATCTGACATAAATTGCGTTGCAGCTCTTGAACCTGGTACCAAATTTATGGATTTAGTATACAATGAATTAACCCTTTCGTAAATACTTTCTTTGCGAGCTTCTAACAGTGTTAATTTCTCTGCCATGTCGCTTTGTTATTATTATAAATGAACAATATAATAGGTAATAAGTATTTAATATAAACACTGAAACTGTATTATTTCTTATAAATGGTCAATGAATAATACAAATATTATTTTTATGAAGTTAATAAACGATATAGTATCGCCTATTCCAATATTTCTAAATGAAATAAAAATCAAAAACTTTAATATTTAAGCGGTATATTTCTATTTCAAAGCGGTGAATGTTCTAGTACGTAGGTATGTATGTATGTATTAAGTTAGTATAATAATATTATAATGGTATTATAGTATGTATATATCTACGGTTATATTAGCGATGCGAAGGTAGGTACCTACAGATTATAATATTTTTTTTATATTGAACTGTAGGTAGCAAGTAACAAATTATTATTTCAGCGAGTATGCTATATTAGCATATAGGTATCTAATAAAACTACCTTTTATGATTGTAGGTAGCAAATTATAAATGCTAATGAACAATATTATTTTTAATATTATTTAATTGCGGTAGAAAAATATTTGATGATTTTTAATATTAGAATGGACAATAATAATTAAATGCGTAATGCGTAATCAGACAATTATTATAACAATTAATATTATAACAATGTTAACTAATTTACGAAAGTATAATATTTTTATCTATTGAACAAATTAAATATATTGCTTTAGAATGCTATTAGATATTTAATGTAGCTTGTTCAGACTGCGTTTTCGTATTCCGAAAAATTGTAATATTTTTTTCAAAATTAAAATAAATTTATTATAAATTTATTTTGAAAGCTGATTCACCAGGTTCTTAAGGAACCAAATGATCAGGCTCGTATGGACCAAATGTTGGCGCGAAGAATAAGTGGACTGTAATATGCGAAAATTAAGGAAAGAAAAGACACTCAAAGAATTTGCACATGTAGCAAGAATCAAGAAATATAAAATTCCTACCTTTGTTCAAGGAGAAGTGGAAAGATGGAAATCCTTGAATATCTTCCGTCCCTTTGCACCACGCGACACAATTTAAAAATAGATGATATTTTTAAGATAATGTTAAGATAATGATGCTGCGTTGATGAGTATTTAAAAAAAGTATTTTTGAAATATGCGATGCGGTATGCGGTAATAATATTTTTTTTATGCGGTTTGTACGTAAGCGAGTATGCGACAGTAATTTAGCGCGAATCAAATTGTACTGATGACCTTGACGTAGGTACTCGTTCAGTTGATTTCAAGGTAAGGTAGCGAAAAGGGAACATTGATACACATGGAAAAAAGGGAATGGAAGGAAGAGAGACAGGAATAATTTCTTAATTCCTACAATTATACAAATCTAATATGTCATCTCTCCTTCACTCCACAGTACACCAACCCTTGGCGCAAACAAGTAATATGTTCTCAACACTAAGAACTGCTTGCATAGATTAACTGCTACTGCAAATTATTCCTTATTTCTTGAGAATTTTGTCATTTATGGTTGAAAAAACGTTATGCATAATGAGGATCACATTCTTCTTGCCACTGTCCCAGCTTATTGTCACTGAAGTCGACAATTCTCGTCCTAAGGTTGTACATTATTCTGTTCCCTATATCATCTTCATCCAGGCCATTTTTCTGCAGGATCCTATTGCACTGTGTCATCCAGGTATTCTTTGGTCTACTTCTTGATGTATGTCTTGCAAAATTCATTGACATTTCTTTGTTAACTATGTGTTCTGGTGATCTCCGCCTTATATACACAAACCATTTTAGTTTCCTCTTTCTAGCTTACTATTCATGTCAGGATATAAGGTAAGTTAGAACATGTGAACCCAATCCAGTATATAGAATGCGACGTAAATTAGTGACGATGATTTAAATAAATTCATTGACATTTCTTTGTTAACTATGTGTTCTGGTAATCTCCGCCTTATATGCACAAATCATTTTAGTTTCCTCTTTCTAGCTTACTATTCATGTCAGGATATAAGGTAAATTAGAACATGTGAACCCAATCCAGTATATAGAATTCGACGTAAATTAGTGACGATGATTTAAATAAATGGAACGAATTTATGATGAAAAAAGGGGAGTATAAATAAATGTTTTCTTGGAATAAACTCTATAATCAAAAAAAAAAAAAAAACTATATTTTCAAGTGTAACTTTGTGGAAATGCATTTTAAAGGAAAATATTTAATTTAAATCAAAACACTGTTTTATTCCACTATGAGATTGTTTAATTATTAAAACGTTTTCGACTACAATGTAGCCATCATCAGTAATAACACAATACTGTGTTATTGTGTTATTACTGATGATGGCTATTGTATGGCTTATTGATGGTTATGTATTGTGTTATTACTGATGATGGCTACATTGTAGTCGAAAACGTTTTAATAATTAAACAATCTCATAGTGGAATAAAACAGTGTTTTGATTTAAATTAAATATTTTCGTCTATAATCATTTGTAATATCGACATTATTCACACCTACTCAGTACAAATGATAAAATATAGACACTTTGTAATACAGTGTTTTGTGTGTAGGTATGCATATTGATTTAACGAGAACACAACATAATGTTCGCTCTCTGGGTGTGTACAACAATGAAGGTAATATTGCACATTATGTATTACTACAAATTAACTATATACGTATATGATATAATTAGTTAGGTATATATTCAACTGTTAGAACTTAAGATGCATTAATTTACATATAGGTATGCGTAGGTAAATATACGTACATAGTCAATTGCTTTATACGGTGGAGTAAATTCACTAGTAGACACCTACTAGGTTCGCATAAGGAATGCACGGAGAATTTAAATGCACTAACAGCCGTATTCAGAGAATATTATTTATCAGTTAGAGACCTAATTTTTTTCGGTTGCTATACATGAGGAAAAAATTAGAATGGAACAGATTTTGAATAAAATAATTTCTATGTTCTGGATCGTTGGATCGTAATTATCATTATAGGATATCGGTAAAATGATCTAGGGTTTACGCATTCACATTTTGAAAAGACGTTTTTAACATTTTAACATATATACATAAAACACTGTTAATTTTTCAATTTTTAATCAATCTCGATTACTTTCGTCAAGTTAGCTTGACGTTAAAACACCCAGGGCGTGAGGAGGGTCTCTCTTCAATTAAAACATCCAGGGGAAAGTGGTGGGAAGCTCTTAATGTCACACAAATAGTATTATCAGTTCATTATTAGTCAACTGTTATATTTTTCGGTCGCTCATTTAAATATTTCCTTAAAAATAACAATCAACATTTAACAAACTATTTGAGATGATTGAACTAATAATTGTGTGCAAGTCCCTTAATTACACATATTAAGATTTTTCTCAATGCCACAAATCGATTTTTTTTATGATTTTATCAAATCTATAATTTTTTGTTTCTGAACACGGCATGTGAAGAGAATACGACGAGATGTTTGGTGTATGTATGTGTGCAATACAGTGGAATGAACATGTGATATAATGGGAAAATCTGAATTATCACCCATATAATACCTACATACAAAATAGGTAATAGCTTTACAGTTCACACAACACGATGGAACGCGACGTGACACAGGCGTCTCAGAAGAAGCATAAATTATTAACAATCCAATATAACAACACTATATTTACCTATAATTATTATTTTGTGCATGTGAATGTGCTAAAGCGAAATAATGTGTGAATACGAAAATGAATATTACTTGGAAGATGGAATCTTGCAAATTTAATAATATCGTAGTAAATTTAACATTCCTATGATGATCTTACTATACTATTACTTATAAATAAAGATTCTAAAATACAAATAATTTCATACGATTCTTATTAGGAGTGAAACCAAAGATTTTCTCAACACTTCAGATTCAAAATTTAATTCTCATAATATATAATGTAAAAATGTTAAATTTTTGTATTCGTTGATTTCCATCTTTAACTGTTAATATAATACTAGTCCTTTTGTACCTTATAAAAAGAGAACCAAAATCCAAACAAATATTAGCCCTCAGTTTCATTTCCAATAGGATTAATTTATTCATCATCATCATCTCGCCCTAAAACGCTACTCTCCGGAATACAGGGCAGAAACTAGCCTCTTCCATTCAGAACGTCTCTGAGCCAATTAAGTCACCTCTTCCCATGACATTCAAAAATTTATTTATTTTTAGATTAAACACCTTTTTAGGAAATATTTTGAAGCAATATGAAAATAAAAAAAAAAAACAATTTTATGTTGCACTTTCTCAACATTTCCATACAAATAAATAAAATCGCTTCAGACTAGACAGCATTATTTCAAATTACGCAAAATTCTCGTATTCATCCTAAAATACATTTAACAATGTTAGCGGAACAATTAAATTATTAATCGTATATGTATACTTGCATACCATTGCGGGTAACGATAATAATTTGAGAACGAGAATGAAAAAACACTCGTTATGATGAAAAATTAATTAATTAAAGTAATTTTCATAATAGTTAAATTTATGTAGCGGCTATTTTGATATAAATGGAAACACATCTGCATTCTCATAAAAAAAATATATAGACAAACAAAAAACCTACGTTTCTATTTTTTTTCCTCTACCACATTTTCAGTTAAAACCATGTATTTTGTTTATTATGTTTGCTCGACTTTTTTATTATTTAATTATAAAATTAATAAATTCTTAAGTTCGTGACTACAATAGGTTACTGAACACATCAACTGATCTTTCAAACCTCCTCTAAAAACATTTTTTTTTCTGTTGTTTTGAAAGCAGTTCTGGGCATATTGAGTGAAGTCTTCTCACAACATGCCCTATGTTCTTACATCGATATTGTAAGAGTGATACATTGTGAAAGCAAGTCATCAAGTTGAGCATTCACCGAAGAAATATTCATGCTAACGTCGTGCTCATCAATCTTCAATCATTCAGTGAACTTCCGGAGCATTTGTCGAAGAAATATTCGTGCTAACGTCATGTTCTCCGAATATTTCTTCGGCGAATGCTCCAAAATTTCACCGAATAATTGCAGATAAGTGATTGACGTTCGAATCCTACTATCTGGACGCACCCAATGAAAAGCAATATTTTATTTTGTTTTGTTTTAATTGTAGACCAATAAGCAACGGATATTTTCAAAACGTGCGCTAGTCAGTGTCATCATCTCTCCCGAATCACAGGGAGTACAGATCTTTACTGACAGCACCGACGCAGAGTATCATTTGAGAAATGGTCATACTACCATAGATCAAAAATCCTTCTTTGACACTTATTTTCGAAACTCAGAAAATTTTATCCCGTGGAGCACCCGGTAAAGAATTGGTCTCCCACTCTCCTGCGTAAGTTTTCGAGTGTCCTGTAAAAGGCAGGTGTTCGAAAAAATTAAGACATTTTACTTCTTAAATTCAGCGATGAGGCTTGCCACCCATCCTGAATGTCTTGATTTTATATTGGCACGAAGAGGACAGTTTGCATGTTTCTTACATGCAGCTGATCTGCTGGCTACCCCACTTGTGGGATATGCCGTGATGGTATGGTAGTGGTAGAAAATGCTCTGGTGCATGGTAGGTATCATTAATTGCAACATGCTTATTTCAGTTAATATACAGAACTATTTTGTTTACATTTTTACACTTCTAAGAGTCTACGTATTCTACGAATAATGTTCACGATAGCGTGATGCCATAACTAATCGTTCATGTACGTATATTTAACACACTATTAAAATGAAACTTATACAATTATCTACCAATTGCGTTACGTACAAAGTCGACATTGAGTAGGAAAGAACAATAGTACACACTTAGTATAGAGTATATGTTTAATTAAATATTTATTAATCCCCCCCATCAATGAAACATGTAATTCCTTGTTTAAAGACTTAAAAGTACGAGAAACACTGTACTACTGCTATCACTTAGAGTTTTTATTGTTATTACTAGCTTTTAAAGTTAACAGCATTGGTCAAAAAAATCATTAAACCGACCACAAAAGCACATAACCTAAGAAAGTTTCGTAAATCGTTTCGAAAAGACAACGGTTTAAAGTATTTCTTTTTTAAATAAATAATAAACTCTATTGTTATAAGCAGATACGGTACATAACACAGTTTGTCCGTAATAAAGAAATCAGTAAATAGATCAACCAATGCATAATTTTCTCCAAAAATAATTGAATGATAAGGGTTCGTGTAATGGTAGCTTTATCTAAAAAAAATAAAATATTTATGAAGACTCCTATAAAGGACATATTAGCATAAAAATATAAACGGACGACTCGAAAATTTATAATAAGGTGATCAATATATACAATAACACTAACCTATTATAAGATTGATATGAATGACCTGAAATAGATCGTTTTCAATTTTTAACGAGACGTGTAGTATACGTGGATACATCATACAAACATACATACACTTGAACACGTACTCGTATATGTCTGCTTACTTATAACTACATAATCATTATGTACCTACAAATTAACAGAGTGTCCAAAAACAAAATCTATTTTTTATTATTATTATTATACCATCACGGCATATCCCACAAGTGGGGTAGCCAGCAGATCAGCTGCATGTAAGAAATATGCAAACTGTCCTCTTCGTGCCAACATAAAATCAAGACATTCAGGATGGGTGGCAAACCTCATCACTGAATTTAAGATGTACCTACAATGTCTTAATTTTTTCGAACACCTGCCTTTTACAGGACACTCGAAAACTTATGCAGAAGAGTGGGAGACCAATTCTTTACCGGGTGCTCCACGGGATCAAAGTTTAAACGGACGGGGACAGGGACGGGGTTTAAAGTAAAAAAATATAAAACATTTAGGCTTATAAGCTTATTCACAATTTTCTCTACGTCATTTCAGCATTATATATTTGACGGAACGCTCGATTCAATATGTACACTCGTTTTAAATTCTAAAGAAATTTCAATTGAGAGATTGACAATATCCTTATAAGAAGAAAGAAGTCTCTCTCGACAAAAAAACGTATAATAGAAGAAAAAATCTGTTCTTTTTTTTAATTTCGTTAATTGAGAAAATTTTAACCAACACAAATAATAGCTCAAATCTGCAATCGCCAGTAATATATTTTATTACTGGCGATTGCAGATATTACTAAACGTCAATATTTTGCATTCTCAGAATATACCTAAATATACACACATAACCAAAGAGTAGTATAAAAGAAAATTTAAGGCTACTTATTTTATGTATATTGACTAAAACATCCTATACAATTGATTGTCCCATTAGGACTTTAGGACATAACATATTAACGTGGTACCTAAACCTATACCAATTGTCATAAAGTGTTTCGAATTGTAATACATATATAGTAGGTAGGTTGGTACAACTAGATTGTGATACCTTGATGGTGTTATTCAAATAGACGAGGCTAATAATTTATCAGTAAATGACAAGAGTTGAAAAATAGACAAGTTAATCAAATATTGATGATATAGGATAATAGTTTTATTACGCCGTGGAGTGGATCAAATAATAACTTACCATCATACATTACAAATTGTCCGTGGAGTCCCTGGTATATAATAGGCCTCCCAATATTTTCTGCAAGTTTTTGAGAGTCCTGTAAAAGTGACGTGTAATATCTACAAAACAGCTGTTTTTGCATGCCATCCATCTTTTATTTGCTTGGAGAAGGCAACCAGCATGTCTTTAATATACAGTTAGTCTGCTGGCTACCCCACTTGTAGAAGATTCCGTGATGGTACCTACAGAAGCAGTAGGTAGTAGTAGTTTTGTTCAAAAAAATGTGTTTATATTATTTCTATTTTTTATTTCACGACTTGTGATTTTTTATCATTGAGTCTATTTGTGTCTTGTTGTCTTTTGAACTGTTTCACTAACATGTAAAAGGCTCACGCCGTGTATTGTATGATGGATGATTTATTTGGCGCCATTTAATGGAGCATCCATCTCAAGGGTATTGATGTAAAAATAAATTAATAAATAAATATCATACTATAAACCCATGTACCGAAGTTACAGAGACTAACTTTACACAAATCTAATGATAAACACTAACATAATACCTAATCACGCCTAGTGAATTTTGCATTAATTCTAATACCGTACATCATTACCAGAAGTAGGTACTCGTTTGTGTGTTAGACCAAATTCATAATTCCAATTCGCACTATAATAATATTATTATTACAAAGTACCTACTCACATATTGGAATGCGACAATCACATCAGTTGGTTTTGTAATAACACTACCTGATAGTTATAAGTACTTAGTACATAAATAATATTAATATGGATTTGTCGTCACGGGAATGCACCAAAGAACAGAAATGTAACAGATATCCGATAACGATCCAACATTAATTTACCTACTATCCGATCGGATAACGGATCCTTGGTGTAAGCTTATGTTAAATTGTAGCAAATAAAATTTTACTAAATTATTACCAAACGACGTAGATATAGTAGGGATTTGTTATTATGATTTGATTCACGTATTTATTTTGCTTTTTTACTGTATTCTGTTCTGTCCTAGGTTATTCTTATAATATCTACGCTTCCTCCACATTCATCTTATTCCTCATATATGCACGCCACTTTCTCTCATTCGACACGCAGCCGTCCTTCAAAATTTAATCCACTAGGTTCTAGGATGTCTGCGCCCTCTCACACCCTTTCTTTCAGAAAAATACACTATACCATAGACATACTAGACTCGTATGTGGTACATTTTTTCGGATTTTTTGTGTTCCAACATCGATGTCCTTCAAGCATTAGCAATGTATTATCTTATAACCAACGTCAGTATAAAACTGGATGCAAAATTTGATCGGCTGCATGACTGATTTTTTCTTTGAATTACCTATCTAGTATATACCTATACCAATCTTACCAATCCGCAAACTAAAAACGAAATCTTTATAACGTAAAAAGAAAATTGATCAACCAAATTTTCATGACACGTTCGTAGCCGAATATCTATCTTACCAGTTTTAAGATCTCACCAGAAATATGACATGGGTATCCGACAAAATCACTATCCGTTACATCTCAACAAACGAACAACATCAGCGTTGATTAATTTCTCAATATACATAATATAAAATTAACTGTTATTAATAGTAAGTGCAAGTACATAAATAATAATCTGCACATTAGTACATTATACCTAAGTAGGTATCACTAATATCCTACTTAACAATTCTGTTACAGTTTTCACATAAAATTCATGCGCAGATAGATTATGGAGTACATTATAGTATGCACATACTAGATATTAATAATACAGAGTAGATTATGATATCTGAATTGTGCAAAATTAGTTTTTAGACAACGGCGGCTGGAGCGTCGTTTTAACGTAGGTGTGAAAAAAAAGTGTATCCATCTTTCTATACTATTAAGGTATCTCTCACAAGTGAAGTTGCCAGCGGATTAAGTGCATGTACTGAACATACAAATCGCAGTGTTTGAACTTCAAAAATAACACATTTATTTATTCATTTATTATATTCTTTACAAATAAATCCATGCAAAGTCAACATTCAAATAGTTTACAACAATTATACAGAGGAGGAGTTAATTTCAAAAGCACGATCTCTTCTTACTAACCCAAAGGTGCAAACTCAAAAAAGTAGGTATTTATAATAATAATAACCGGGTAACCGAGGGTTTTATGCTAGCAATTCAAGATCAGGTAATAAATACAAAAAAATATCAAAAATATATCGTAAAAAATCAAAATATAATTGATGATTCGTGTGGGAAATGTCTGGCCAAACCGGAAACAATTCAACACATAGTTTCGGGTTGTTCCACTCTCGCTCAAACTGAGTATACCAGTAAACATAATCATGTCGCAAAAATAATACATCAAAATTTAGCAATTAAACATAATCTTTTAAACTCACAAATAGTAATACCTTATTATAAATACAACCCGGAACCGGTTTTAGAAAATCAAAATAACAGGCTCTATTATGATAAAACCATAATAACAGATAGACAAATACATCATAATAGACCCGATTTAGTATTACATAAACGTAATAAAATAACGTACCTAATAGACATCGCTGTTCCAAATTCACATAATATACAAAAAACCGTCGCAGAAAAAATAGGTAAATATACAGAACTAGCAGGAGAAATAAAAAATATTTGGCATTCTAGATCCGTTTATATAATACCTTTAGTCATGTCAGCTGCAGGGGTAACTCCGAAATCTTTAATAAATAATTTACAAAAATTAGATTTACCGGTTAATTTGTATATTAAAATTCAAAAATCTATTATAACAAACACTTGTAATATTGTAAAAAAGTTTTTGGACACAGATATTTCAGGCACAATGCTGGTATTTTGATCCGGCGTTTTGAGCCTAATCGTTTGATATCCTGTATATCTGGATAGGTGAATTTTTCCCGGCATTAGACTGTTAAGTTTTTGTGTGACCATGACTGATCAAATGGAGACTTATCTGGTTGTATAATGCTGAGAAGTGTGGATGGCAATTCTGCCGCCGCGTAAATAAAAACTCAAATTCACTGAAAAAACTTACAAAATAAACACATTCAGAATAAATGTGCTATCAAGTTGTCGAATTGAAGAAATTTAGTGTCTTTCATTATCTTTCGTTTTATTTGTATTTTGAATGATACTTAAAATAAATATAAAAGAGTGAAAGACCTTTTCTATTCCGGGGATTCAACAGATCAAAAACATTTATACGGAAAATACTCATCTCTTTTCTGGATTATCACCCTAATTAATAAGGATTATTGGTGCTATTTAACGAATTGTAGATTTTTGAGGAATTTATTGGAATGAGATTAAAAAAATACTCTTATTATTGTTAAATATATAACGGAAGTGCACCGCATGAACGCTCCTAAAGACGAACCGCCACTGTTTTTGGTTACTAATATAACTGCAATATGAAGAGCTACTATTTGATATCACTATATACATACGATTCATGAATGGTACTGTAATGGTATGTTATTCATTATTCACTACCTACTTTTGAATTCACGTAAATAATGGAAAACTTCGAATGTAATTCAAATGATATTATTAAAAAAACATAAAAATTAGGGTTATCGCTTATGGTTTTTCAAAAACGTGTTAATTAATATTCTGGAAAAATTTGCAATGCTTTTAGATTTTTGCTCACTTACTTATTTGTTCATAGATATTTTTTATTGCAATTTCCTTTGTTCATCAGTCGGTTAAATAGTCCGTTTGGTAGTAGAGTTCAGAAAATTTTAAATAACAATATTAAAACTCTGAAAGCATTTTTTTCATAAAAACAATTCGAACCTACACCTACACAAATCAGAAAATTTCTATGATCAGCGGTTATAATCTCAGTAAATGAAATATCTCTCATGTCTCTCGTAAATCTACGTATCTCAAAAAATTAAATCCCTGGTTGATATTTCAATCGAAATTATGGATTGGTACTATATAATTTGTGATTAAATAATTAACAAATAAATCTTTTTTCATCCTACTTTACGACTATTCATAAACATAATAGGCTGTACAAAATATCTAATTCATTAAAATACCTGATTTAAATAAGCCCATTAACTTTTAATGCCTTTAACAATAATAACCAACCTATTTGATGAAATAATGATATGGTAGATTACTAATTTTACTCCTGGCCATAATCAAAATCACTGCGATTAACTTGGTCATAAAACAACTAAACGGAAATCATAATTATTGGTATTATTGACTATTGTACCGTAACACTTTGTGACATGCAAGGACAGATATTTGCATACCATGCTATGTTTTAAATTCATTTGATATTAGATTTTGCTCTTTGAGGATCCATTCTACGTACGAAATCCTCATAATAGAAAAAGTCTCCATGTCTTCACTGTACGATTGCGAGCACTCTTAAAAGACAAGTATTCGTTAAACATTGCGTTGCAATTGAAATTGAAAAATTGTTTAGCTGTCATAAAGAATGTCATCCGCCTGAAGTGTCTTGTTTTCGCTATGATTCGAAAAGGAAGACTGTATTGTTTATTAGATGCAATTAGTACATTACCTACACTCTACAACAGTGTTCCGCAAAGCGTGTGCCGCGGCACACTGGTGTACTGTGGTCATCAGTCGGTGTGCCGCGTAAAAAATGTCAAGGTTTTGTGATAAAATAGCTGACAGCTATAAGAGCGAGGCGCTTTGTTAAATAAACATTGTTTTTTTTTTGTTGGTGTACCTCTAAAATTTCTTATTTGATAGGTGTACCTTGAACTTAAAAAGTTTGCGGAACACTGCTCTACAATACTTGTAAAAAATATAATAGAGGTACAAAGGAAATTCATCATATGGAATTAAAATTATACATATTTTCTTATCATCATACTATTGTTATAAAAAGTATAACAACGAAGCACAAAACGTAAGCAGATAGCTGTAAATGGGAAGTTTTGGGTGTATTCATTTAAAAAAAAAACACGCGAGTCACGAGGTGTTAACAACGCGTAGGTTTCTATATTAATCACTGCTCTTTTCGTAGTTTAAACTACTAATTCATAATGGAATCGATTTTATTCCGTACATACATTATTATTATTATCTGAACAATAATTAACTTAAAAACATTTAGTATTTTCATATGTCTGATTAAAAACATTTAGTATTTTCATATGTCTAATTAAAAACATTTAGTATTTTCATATGTCTAATTAAAAACATTTAGTTTTTTCATATATTTTCGTATATCCAGGAGTGCCTTATGTATGCTCGAAAAAATATAGAGAACACACCTCTAAACGCAGACTACCATAGCTATCCAACGCGAAGTGCAGGCAGCATCAGAACCGTAAAATGCAGACTAGCAAAGGTTGCGGATAGTTTCGTGGGTTTAAGTGTGAAGCTGTACAACAAACTGTCACTGCATATCAAAACATTGGAGGATGATCGCTTTAAGCCTTCCTGGGTGAGGAAGTATTTGTTAGAAAAATCATTTTATTCAGTTAACGAAATGTTATTGGAAAAAGATTCTAGTAACATGGATGCAGAAACATAATGTTTTTTTTTTTTTTTTAAAAAAAGATATATCTGGGTTTTGTTTGTTATAAACCCAAATACAACCTTATACACCTTTCACAGTAAGCTACTAAAAGCTTGTGTCGTGAAAGGGGAGTTTGCCGGCACCTGGTATCGAACCATCGACCCCATGTTCACGAGGCCGAGACTCTACCTCCAGGCTACCGACGAACTCGAATGTAGTTTGATATCACATCTGACGACATAATCACTGGGCCCTTTACACCCAGGGATTATCGATCACCATTGATATTAATATATTGTTGTACGCCTTGTCTCTTTTAATTAAATTATATGTTTTTAAAATGTA
Organism: Athripsodes cinereus; assembly: GCA_947579605.1. Lineage (NCBI taxonomy): Eukaryota > Metazoa > Arthropoda > Insecta > Trichoptera > Leptoceridae > Athripsodes > Athripsodes cinereus. Next base: position 24,432,013 of record OX388310.1, read on the forward strand.
CTCTGGATTGACACCCCCAAGTGCCCATTGCGGAGCCTATGGAGGTCGAATAAAAACTATAACTACTAAACATATGTCTAATTAAAAAGTTTAATAAATATTCTATATTTTCAAGTGTAACTTTGTGGAAATGCATTAAAAAGATAATGTTTAAATTAAATCAAACACTGTTTTATTCCACTATGAGACTGTTTTAATTATTAGAACGTTTTCATCTACAATGTAGTCATCATCAGTAATAACACAATACCTACTTAGTATCAGTAATAACACAATACTAAATATTGATGATGACTACATTGTAGTTGAAAACGTTTTAATAATTAAAACAATCTCATAGTGGAATGAAACAGTGTTTTATTTAATTTAAATATTATCTTTTAATAAAAAGTTTCTCACACAAAATAAAATCTTTAGCTTTAATTTTAACTCTCTCACAAAATAAAATCTTTAGTAGAATAAAACACCTGTTTTATTTTTTCGATATGGAATTCTACTACCTAAACACCGACACAGTGAATAAAAAGTTTAGTTGATCCGTGACTGTCCAAAGAATGTTTCACTATTGTAATAAAACCAAACAATGAAAGGTACACAATTATTTTTTTCACTTATTTCAGAAGGATTAACTAGTAACAGTTGCGATACATTTTTTTTAAATGTAAGTATTTTTAGCGAGAATTATCCAGCTGTTACTTGACTTTTTAAAAATCTCTACCGATTTTGGAATATCATATTGATTAGCCAAGATTTTTGTCACGTGACAGCGACTTTCCAAAAATCAAGAAACAGATCATTATATAAATATTAAAAATTATAATATTTGTACCTTTTTAATATGAAACAATATTTTACGTATATTTTAAAAGTTAAACACGACCCGTTTATATTTTTTAAATTCTAGCAGTTTAACAATTGTGACATGTTCCAAAAGTAATTAGTAACTTGCAATATACAAAATGTCTTTTCATGTAAAATTTATATCTGTGCCTTGAGAATAATAAGGAGAGATGGTTACTACGATGCATGTTTAAGGATAGAATCGAACATTAAGGATGGAAGAAATGAATCAATGAACTGATCCGATCAAGGTGGATCACTCTGTGATTTCCATTTACTTATACATATTCGACGAATCAAAATTGACAACAGTCAGTACAACAGCCGAATATTAATATATCTTATATTTTGAAGTACTTGGATCAATTAACTGGTTTCTAGATCATTTGCATATACCTAGCTTCTAATTTCTCAGTGTACCTCAAAAAAGGTTTGTAAATGGATGTTTAAATCATAGATAATAAATAAACACTACAATAATGTTTTCATTCAACTGTAATGTAAATCAAATGCGATTAGTAAACGTTTCCCTGACTACATAATATGCAATAGTAGGTACCTATGTTCCAAAAATAATTCACATATTGCATTGTTAAATATAGCATTGCAGTTAACATACAAATGAGTAATGATGTAAAGGATACAGATTCGCCTGGATACCAGATACGCAAAAACGGATATCCGGGACAGTTCTAAAACAGATATTTAGCTACTGATAATGAATACTTATCCAACGAAATTCAAAGCAAAATTAATGGTTTACTCGAAATCAATTATCGAATAATAATAATCATTATCAAATAGCACTATCATGATCTGCAGGGCTACTCTTGACACAATCTAAATACGATCTTAATCTAGTCTTGATCTTTATCCTACGACGCGCGAATTGTCAAAAATACCGCACCACCGCTACAGCGAGATTGGTGTGCACGCATTTTTGGCTAATAGTCACTTCGTGCGTCGTATGATTAAGATGAAGATCGTATTTAGAGTTTGTCAAGATTAACCCTACTGCATATTTTAAAGCAAATTGTCATGTGAACGATAAGACAGTCAAAACAAGATTTTTATAACGCATAGTTTGGATTGAGACTTATGAAAAAATTCTTTAATGGAGAACAGTGAAGCCTTTCTGAGAGTGACGCTTGTTGGCTTAAGATTTTAATATTGTGCGTGTGGATTAATTTTGCCGTGCCATGATTTTTGTCTACGGTTTTCTGTAAATTTATGTTGTACACATTTTTTATCTTTATAAACCTTTTTTGACAAAGATGGAGAAATAAAATGACAAATAATAATTTATATTTTTTTTTTTTGCGTTTAATGTGGCGTTATTTTTGAGGTAGAGCATAAGTCTAAAAATAGTGGAGAATGTTGTTGGTATGTACGTTGTAGGTACATATTTTTAATCTTTATAAACCACTTTTGACAAAGATGGAGAAATAAAATGACAAATAATAATTTATAATTTTTTTTTTATTTGGTTTTTAATGTGGCGTTATTTTAGAGGTAGAGCATAAGACTAAAAGTAGTGGAGAATATTCCATACAGAATTTAAAACATCCCAGAGTCTGGGTTGAAATTCCTTCATTTATAAAAAATACAATTTATTATATGAGATTGAAAAAATTCTTTATGGATCAAACTCTCAACTATCAATTTTTGAATATTTTCATTTACATTTATTTGACCTAAATATGTTCATAATCGGGCTTTACAAAAATCATAAGTTGTGCATTATAGCAATCAATTAAATAAAACAAAAAAACAATATAACAGTGTTTTAATTATTTATAAGTTATTAAATATGAATGTTCACAGTGTGAACACAAACACCCTTCAACAATTAAAATGACAAATTTAATGTTAATCCTCTCCGTTAGTTTTTAATTTCTAAATGCGACATTTCCAGCTGCTGACGGTCGGTCAAAGCCAATGTTGGAAAAACTTTATAAGGCACATAGAGCAGAATCATTATCTATCGACAAATCCACTAATATTCAATATTTTAATAAATTTTATTTAACTGATTTTTTTATTTATTTATTTATTTTTATTTTATAGTTTACGCAAACATACAGTTATTACAATACATAGGTAATACAAATAGATAAAAAAATCGGCACATAAACCAGCAAAGTTTGCTAACACATTACAAAATAAATCTTACCAAACATACTACAATGAAAGAAAAAAAGAACATGATAATTTTAAAGAATCACTGCCGAGTCCGAAAACCCGCCAATCATGCGCATACATTATAAAGAAAACTTACAGTAAGGGAAGGATTGAGTTGATATTGAGTCACTCAATATCTGGCCATAATATTCGAATATCGAATAATGAGTGATGGTTACCGGATATCTATAACATGTCTAATAACAAATGCAAGAAATAATATCTAAACACAACACAATACCAATGTAATGTTCTAATACTATATAGGATGCACATCCGCTAATTCAAAACACAACTAATAACATCAGATACGTACATATTATATGCTTTGATGTTATAGGTCAGGTTAGAATTAACGATCACTATTAAATATTCTAATGCGCTGTTCTTTCTTCCACAAGGACAGCTTTATGGAAGACAGACAGACAGATAACAAAATCAGGGCGTTTGAAATATCGTGAAAAGAGGTGTATCAGTTGGAGCAAAGAAGCTGTTCTCAATGAAGAAGCCTGGTTTCTCCTTGTTCTCCCCCGGGTTTGAAGTTTGAATTCTTCATGTGTTAGTTGGATAGTATTGCAAAACAGCAGTGAAAAACTCGTCCTGTGTGCATTGAATTATATATTTATATCTCTGTTGCATATAATATGTAAAATATCTTCAAAATCTTCAAAATCAAATTTAAATTACTCAAAATTTGGCGTCTGCTTCCTTGTCTTTTTACACCTGTTCTTTTTTCTTGTACCTCTTCTCTTTCTTACTTAAAACTTTATAATGAAATGTGAAATCACATAAATACTTTTTATTTGTAAAATATTGAGCCTCAAAGTAAACACGTCCTCTATATTTACTGATTTTATTTAATTTTGATATATTTATGTGTGAAATTGCTTGTAATGAATAAATTTAATTAATTACCAAAACATCAGTAACTGATTATTCACAAATAGGCAAAAGGTATGCAATGATAACCGGCAACCCTATGACATCATAAATCTTCATTGAAGTTCGGTGTTGCCATTTAAAATGAATAATCTGGACTTGAATTAATTCAACATAACCTGCTAACTCAAAATCATCCTCGCAAGCAAAAAATATAAGACGGCAGCGGGAGAATCTGAATCCATAAACTTTTTACGTTTACTGGAAGACATTGCCTCAAGGCAAAATGTACGCCTTTTGTTTTACGCGGCGGCAGAATTGTCATCCACACTTCTCAGCATTATATAACCAGATAAGTCTCCATATGATCAGTCATAGTCACACAAAAACTTAACAATCTAATGCCGGGAAAAATTCACCTATCCAGGATATCAAAGGATTAGGCTCAGAACGCGGGTTCAAAATACCAGCATTGTGCCTGAAATATCTGTGTTCAAAATTTTTTTACAATATTACAAGTGTTTATTATAGATTTTTGAATTTTAATGTTCCAAATAACCGGTAAATCTAATTTTTGTAAATTATTTATTAAGAAATTTATTTTGAAAATAAAGTGATTATTATTATTGGAGTCCAAATATTTCATCAAACTGTATAATTATACCATCAAACCATTTATTATTACAATTATTAAATGTAGGTACATCAATAATACGTATTTATTGACAATAGCAACAACAATTCACAATTATGTAGTTATAACTAATATTATTATAAGTAGGTAATCATGTAGACATCACAATACTGCAGTTGTATGTAATTCACATCTGTCAAATGAGTTATTCTAATATTCTCATTGTCACTTGCATGCGTATTACCGAACTAAGTACTACACAATATGTACATAATTATATCGTCCTACTGTTTAATACCCACATAAATATTTTTATTCGTTTGTTAACGTGTATGTTAACATATGTTTATATGAATTACTAATGATCTAATTTTCGTCCGAAATGCATGGGGAAAACCAACATGCATTCCACGGACGAAACATCATGATCATTTTACGCAGGAGATTATTATATATATGAGGTAAAAGTTTTACTCAATTTTACTGCGTACATTTGGACAAAGACTTGACTGTTGCATGTGCATATTTTTCTGTTGCTTCATTTAAGTTTCAGAGATGAACAAAAAAGGTTGCGCATTGGAAAGAAAAGAAGGAGAAATACTACTGCTGGATGGTCTGAAGGCATTAGAAGAGTCGCTGTTGAGTAGTTGCAAAAAATGAGAACAGAGATGTTTATAAAAATATGGGAAGATCTACGTTCAGCATTAAACAATAACAGTTTACGCTATATAATACACCTTGCTTAAGGAAAATAACACTCTCAGTAGAGTCTTATATTTATTTATTTTATTCTTCTTGTACATCATTTTTCACATTACAAAATCAACAAATCAGTTTACATAAGAAAAAATGAGATGATATGCAGTGGCGAGATGACCACTTTATGGTGATTTCCATCTAACCACGTCTCATTGACACTTAACGGAAAAAAATAGTAAAAACACAAACAATAAGAAAAATCTGTACATAAATCAAAATGAGAAAAAAAATCAACAATCCACACATTTATTTAGTGTGGTTCATGGATAACAAAGTTATTCATCGATCGATCTAGATCAGTGGTTCCCAAACTTTTAATTTCGCGTACCACACATGAAATTATAAATCAATAGCGTACCACTAAACTAGAACTCGATGGTAAAGGATTTCGATCATCATCTTGAATTACTTCACAATTTAATGGTCATGGCTGCTTGCGTACCACTAAACTAGAACTCGATGGTAAAGGATTTCGATCATCATCTTGAATTACTTCACAATTTAATGGTCATGGCTGCTTGCGTACCACCTTAATAATTGTCGCGTACCATAGTTTGGAAAACACTGATCTAGATGACAACAGAATACATGGAAAAGAGGAAGGACCTCACTTCAAAATATTGGAAATACTGCCCCATTTTTTTTCATATATGAATCTGATTTCCGTTATTTTGATTTTGTTCAAATATGTGGTGTAAAATTTTGTAGCTTTGCTAAAATTCAATAAAAACTACAGTGTTGTAATAAAATGTTCGATTCACGTGGCTTCACGCATTAAGCTAGTTGTAAAATCTAGTATGTACAACGATAATGTTACTCATAGAATACAGTATGTACAATTTGCACTACACGCGTAATGGAATTTCCATCCTAATGCCATTATTTAATCATAACACAATGTGTTTATATGATATACCTACCGATGCTTATAGAGGATTTACATCATTCTAAATATACTGTGATAATAAATTGATTAACATAAAATTACTTAAGATCTAAAGCTTTCACGGCATTACTTATTAACATGAACAAGATTATCAAACGATATAAGTCAAACCAAAAGAGTGTCGTCGGTACTGTATGTCTACGATAAAAAAGTCGAGTTAGATAAAAAAGAAGAAGTAATTTTTCTATGATATGATGTCAGAAAAAGTTGTACAATTAAAAGAAAAGAAAAGCTAATCATAATAGGCTGATATGAAAAAAAAACAAATATTGGAGAAAAATTTTTACATCATAATTTTACATACATAAGTAAGAGGAATCGGCGTGCATGTATGAGAAACTGGATGAATGTAGAGGAAGCAAAAGAAGTATGTAAGGATAGATTTACATGGCGTTCCGTTCTCTCTGCCTACCCCTCCTGGGACACGGCGTGAGGGTATAGTATAGTATTTTTACATCAGATTATAAAAATTATTATGGATGCCAATCAGCTTCATTTATTAGTCATTTTATAAACTCAAGGGAGACTTTGAAAAATGTGCAGTCGTCTGTTTTCCTCGAAGGTGATAGGAACATGGCGTTTAATCAGCTGAAAGTAGTTGGAACATAAAAAAATCTGTAGATTGGCACAACGTAAACTTCTGTGGTCTCTGACTTAGTAACGTATTGAAAAATTCCAATGACAGTTGAGCAAAATGATCCCTGATTTTTCCGCGTACCAACAACACAAATATAAAATAATACCTCGGAGAATCGTCATTTGGTGCGTCCACGCTGAGCAGCGAACGAGTCTTCTATCTCTCTTTTATCTTCTCCGTCGATATAGAGAAGAAAAGAAAAGGAAAATAAAGATCTTCCACATTTATTTTTTTATGTATGTATGTAGATAAAACAAACAAAAAAAAACGAAAAAATTGAGGTCCTTTTTTGCCTAAGTAAACATATCGAAATATTAGCCACCATGCATGAGGTCGGATGCCCAATGAATGAACCATACGTGCCTTTATGGAAATGATGGCATTGAATCTAATGACAAAGCAATTGTTTTATTTATAATAACCTTTGGTTGAATAACAAAAACAACACACTTTTAAGTATAAAAAATAAGTATTTATTTCAACATTTTAATGCAAACACGTATCTTTCTCTTAGGATAGTAGTAACTCTTAAATATTTTGTATTTCCAGCATTAGAAATGTGTTCCAGTCAACCTTCCCATATATTGTGACGTCGTGACATGTTTATTTAAAGAAAGTAGGTTCATCCTTTATACCATGGAGGTATAAAAATGACAGGAGAGTTCACAGGCAAACGTGTAGTGAGCAGAACAAGACTATTACAAAAATTGTACTTCTTTGTAATATGACCATCATAAAGTGACACATACAGCCCAATTTGTTCAAATTTTTCTCTAAATATCTATAAAATTACAGCATTTCTCACAATGAAGTAGCCAGTACTCACGGACTTAATGTATGAAATAAAATTGCAGGCTATTTTCGTGTCATAGATTACATGCGTTATCATTGAATCGAAATGTTATTCAAGACTTTCTACAAATAGCCGTATTTAAAGAACACTTAAAACTTTGAAGAAAGAGTAAGACGTCACACAGCTTAACTAAAATGATCCTTAAACATTTGTTTGTCATAAGGTCGCAGTACATTTATTATTGTGGCATTACGAATAAGATTTATTTGTGTATTATTATATAACTTTAAGTGTTCCATTGGAAATGAGTCCTTAATTATAATATTTACTTTACTTACTTTTCGGTTCCGGACTCTAGACCTTGCCACTCCAGTATGCAGCGACTTTGTCATCTTTAGGTCATTCTCATCACATGCATTTCGCATCAGCGGGCATTGCAATAAGTGAGAATCAATCATCCAAAAAGCCCCACCTCTGGTGATTACTTTTGCACCTAGTCACCCCAACCCTTATTCTGTTCAGTGTCATACACGTGGGGTAGCTCAGACTATGCACCGTGTTTGTGTTTTCGGATGGCATCATCCATGGATGGTCGCCAAGTTCCTGTCAAAACAGTAAACTGCTTACAATTATTTTCTGGCTTACTCAATTGTGTACAAAAAGTATTTCACAGTGATCATTCTAGTAAAATCACTACTTCCATACTCCATAATGCATAATGATAGTGTATGTACTAGGTATACGAGTTCTTCCTTTTTAGGACACCTTTACATGGTATTGCCGGTGAGTTATAAAGCAGTAAGGAATGTGAGAAATAATAAGGCTTACAATGGCAACGCTGTAGGAATAATCATAATAATATTATGTACGTAATGCATAAACAATAAAATCAAAAACACGATTCTCCTTTATAACGGTATGACTGTATTACCTTATCACGAGACACTTTATGATTAGCCAAGCCATTTTATCAAAAGCTAGGTGTATGCCCGGCAGCGCTCAGGAAATAGTCATCAAATTGCTAAAGAGGCTATAAATATGTAAGATACGCATGCATTTTTTTATCCATCTATCCGAATGGTGAAAAAAGTGACGATAAATATTAATTTGATAAATCTTGAATGCAACTACATATAATACACAAATTATAATCATTTTATGATTAAAATATACCTACAAGTATTTATACACTACATATAACATAAGTTTTTATCAGAAGCGGTTAGACATTATACTCGTGCATCAATATGATAATAGTCTATTTTCTATGAAATGAATATAATAGTGTTTTGATGAAACATGGACATTTATTCCAGTGATAACAAAAGTGTACATTATATCTTATCAATAAATAAGATATGCATATTTTTTATTATCCATAAATGGCCTTCTATAGACATTTCATGAAAAATGGTAAAACAATATGTGGCTGATAAAAAATTAACATACATACATAGACCAACAAAAAGATTAAAATATTTACGTAAATATTTGCGTTCGGTGTGTCTAAAGAAAGCATATTAAAATGTGAATAGTATCTTATTAACCCTTTCAAGACCCTAAGTTTTTAAAAATCCATTTCTGTTTTATAAACGAAATGAAAGATTTAAGACTTAAAAATATTATGGTTTTAAAAATAAATCCAAAAATATTTTGTGTATACAAGGACGCATAATACAATTAATATTAGTTTTATTGACTATTTAGTAGGACCATTAATTAGTTCAAATGTTGAAAATACTATGTTTAATAGTATTTTGGTGTTTAATATAAAAATAAAATAAAACAAAAAAACCACACGTACAGATGTCGTACAGCTATCTCACAAATTCAACAACAATTTTTTGCCATAAACTTACATACTTTGACAAAAAAAAGAAATCCTCCCGAATTGAGGTATATCTTTGAGAAATTCCCCTTGACCTAAATGGGTTAATAAGTAAGAATCTTTGTATGTACGTTATCTTTATTATCACCATTTTGATAAGGTTTGCGCAATTAATGTTGATGATAAAGAACAAAGCATACATTTTTTATCACAACAAAGTGAAATTTAGTTCGTTATCTACATTTATTTGAATATTATATGAAGTATAAATATAATACCGCTGACGTCAAGGATTTCACTAACGACGTAGGTACTTTATTATGAATGAATTTTCTGGAAAACTAATGAATAACAGGAATCTTAAATTGAAACAAGTTAATATTAAGATTTTAGGTGCCTTAATGATGAACCTTAAAGGCAGTTTTATAAATACATCATAGATAACAAGTAGGTATATATTTTTCTCCTCTATTATCTATTTTGATAGCATATAGTCGTGTAAGCCTAAAAATATCGACTGTCTTACTTTGTTAAACCAATGTCGAGAAAATCAAATCCATCTCTTATACCTTTGTTTGGGTAAGTTTGGGTAGATGGCGCTCTTGTAGCTGCCTGAACCCATAACTTATCCTTCTTTTAAATTCCAAATAATAGTTAAACATCAATTAATTTTGTATATTTTTTCATTCCGACCAAAATAAAGTGTAGTTTATTTAATTATGTTGTTTTTAGTGTTTACTGGGCTGAAGTTAAAATGTTTAATTGTAAAAATAAAAACATACACACTTAATCTAAAAAAAATTGTGACAATATTTAACCAAATTTTGTATTGTAAAAATAGTAAAAAAATGAATTATAATGTGAAATAATAGTGTAAATGCGCCTTTGAGATGATTTGAATCATGAAAACGGCGCAATATAAATTATCCAATAATAATAATACCTACCTACTTACTATTGAAATAGTTTATGAGACTGTGTAATATTTACTATAAAAATAAGCATGTTATCAATTTCCATATTTCGTCAAAATGTGATTTGTCTAAACTCAAAGTACGCTTAAACCAACCTAAGCCTATTCGTAAGCATCGCCGCACGTTTCCTGTTTCCTGCTAAAGGGAGTTCGCATAATCTTTTGGTTGTACGGATGAGCTGCTTGTTGAGTAATATTCTTGATGTTGCTCAAAAAATATTGCTTTTCCCATCGTTTAAGTTTTATTTTTTTGAGCGAATCCGTTTTAAAAGATATAGGTACCTAAATAAATTATGACAAAAGCAATAAAACAGCATTACGATTTTTAAAATTTAAAAATCTAGTCATTATCATATTTATGTTTAGGCAGTATAAATATTTTAAATCTAAATCACTTAACGGATATGTTGTATGAGATCTCCATACATTTATCTCTAGGGAAAGAGAATAATATGCCAACTGTGTATACTCGTATATTGCATACATTTACTTACCTATTTATTTAAACGTAGGTATATACAACATTATTATTACAAAACCACAGTGTAAAACCCTTGGTTTAGTGAAACTTGTCTAGAAATTTTGCTTCTCAGACAAGTTGTTCATACATAATATCTCTTGAGACCAAACAAACCGCTAAGATAACTGCCCTACTGACTGTATGCAACATACCTATAATGGTAGGTACATAGACAAAATCCTTGTTAATATTTTACTCCATTCACATGAATGTTTGTATCTACGAGTATACATAAACACATCAAACAGACAAAATCAGGAAAACCAATGTTTTTTTTTGCAATCCTGCAATATTATTCAGCGCGATCCTTGATTGATAAGATTCCCAGGAAAGAATTGGTCTTCTACTCTTTTCTTTAAGTTTTCGTGTGTCTTATAAAGGGAGGTGTTCGTAAAACCTCACATATAAGGCAATTTATTAACATCTCCAATTTACCAATGAGGCTTGCTACCCAACCTGAATGTCTTATTTTTTATCAACGCGAAGAGACCATAATCTGCATTTTTATAACATACAGTTAATCTGTTAGCACTTGCGGGATATGCCGTGATATTTGTAATAGTAATATTCTTGGATAAAATTATGAAAATTATTTTTTTTGTTAACAAATATAGTAATCATAATAACAATAAGACTTTATTGATCTAAAAATCTTTGCAATTGGCGAGCTTATTGCCTGGAGGCAATATTATCTTCCAGTTAACCAAAATATCATGGTTTTTTATTTCATTATTTAACACACCTCCTTTTTATCTTTCCATAGCTTTCCATCCACAGACTGCATCCAACCATCAGCGGCTACCTGCTGTTCATTATTAAATCACCCTGCTTTTGATCTATCGGCACTGTTCATTCTTCACTGTTCATACCCACACCAAGCCCAATCCCACACAATCTAGAGATTATGCAAACTCCCTTTATAGTGGGAGCAAAAAAGTTGTCCCGATACTTATGAATCAATTTAGGATAAAGTACACATAAACCAGCCTAAACCGATTCATTACCAACAGGTTGTGAAAACATCCTTTAATTAGAGACAGAAATAGTGGCCCGATGGTTACGAATCAACTAAGGATAATGTGCATCTAGACCAGCTTAAAACGATCCGTAAGCATTGGAATACCTTTCTTGTCTCTTACTTAAGGGAGTTGGCACAATCTGTTGGTTGTCTAGATGAAGTGTCAACTGAGTAATAGATATTCTCAATTGATATCTACACGCAAACAGTATCCAAATACATGCGAATATTTTTAGTATTCTAATTATTCTATTCTTTAATTGGCCTAATTGATTTTTTTTTCAGCTAAATGACTTCATGCAAGTATTCTGGGTTAAAAACTAGTATAATACTAAACGTGCTTAACGTGTGAAGCAAATTCACATATTATTTGAAAATTCATTAGAAGATAGATACGAGCTTATGCTTAGTATTATCCACATCAATGTTTATATAAATTATAATTCTTAGCAGATTTATTTGATTACATCCTACACTGAGAAAAATACTCAAAACGAATCATTGGTACGGTACTATCAGATTAGGACCAGAGATCGTACAAACGATTCATTGGTATAAATCTATAATATTAACTCTTCGCAAACAAATCATTGGTAAATTTACCAACAACTTGTTTGCGAAGAGTTAATATTATAGATTCGTACTAATGAATCGTTTGTACGATCTCTGGTCCTAATTTGATAGTACGTACCAATGATTCGTTGTGAAATTTCGTTAATATTTTTCTCAGTGTACTTATTAATAAAATTTATCTCGATATAATTATTAATACAATTGTCTATGAAATCAACTTGATAAACATCATGGCAGATTATCGTAACCAATTTTAATTATAATAAACAAAAAATGTTTACAAGTAGGTGTTCCCGCTTTAAATTCAAAAGCTGAACGTTGTCCATGGACACCGAAAGTGACCACATAAGCCAGCCTAGAGCCAATTCGTAAGCGTTGGGACACTTCTTCCGATTAAATTAATATTTGTTAAACTTCCACTGAACAAAAAATTGAACTATATAATATATACAACTTCCAAAAATTTCAAGTCATGTGATAAGCATGATACAGAGGAATTGGGAATGTTACCTAGGTTTAAAGAGTACTCTTAACCAAGCCTTGAGTCGATTCATAAGCGTCGAGACTCTGTGTTGTGCACTCTTTAAGGAAGGTCACATATGTATGTGTATCATTTACAACATACCTACCTAGTTAATACCTATTCAAATAGTTTGGCTATCAATGAGTGTGATCTATTATAGGAATGATTAATCTGGAGTAATTTCAGAATATGATTGACTTCTAGTAAGTAAAATCCAGTTCCCGACATCCAATTGTGTCAAAAATTCATAACATAAATATATGTTGTTAGTTTGTTGACAACCACCCTTGTAAGAAACGTCTAGATGGAATGAATGATAACTAAATATTTTTGTTTATATTCATACCATCGTGATTTTAATATGATTAAACAAGCTATAAGTAGGGTAAACTACCCAGTAACTGGCCAGTTAAGGCGGAATTCATCAGTAAATTGCCCATAAGTCTTGCAATTCTTAATTTATTTTAGCCTTTCCGGCAGCAATCAGTTTGGGATATAATAAGCGTAAGAATCACATTAGAAAATAAAAAAATATGTATTAATTTTCCACGTAAAAATAAAATCTGAAAAAAAACGATAATTTGCTAGTAACTAACCACCAAATTCTAGTAACTGACCACGTAGAAGCTAATAACTAGCCACTGATTTTCATTTGACTTAAAACCTATTTTACTAATCCTTTTTGTACCTAGATTTCAGCTGGTTCGCTACCTGCATTACTATATACAATAAAACAACAATAAGAAAAAGTTAAACGTGTAATTAAAGACATTATATAAAACAATCAAATCAAATGAAAAATTAACAAATTTTCTTAAACATAACACTTTGAAAAGTACGTGTATCAGTCTGTAATAGGAACATCGCAAGTATTTTTAGTCCAAATAATTAAATAAAACCATTTTTCTTGGCTTCTTCTTGACATAATTTAAAAAAATCTTCAATTGAAGACCCAGAACTATTAACTTGATAGCAGAAATGGCAAACAAAATCATCCCCTTCTTCTAATGGTATGTGCATTTTGTGGTTAGCGGGAATGCAATTGAGGTGGAATGTTTTGTCACACATTCCACACTCCATTCCGTTTTTATTATTAATGTTCCGGGAACATCTAGCACAATTTTTTTCTGTATTAATATTAACATGACTTAACACCACATCTCTAACTTCATCATTAAATGTGTCATTTTTCTGTTTTTCAGCTTCTTTGTACATATCTGCACTTGGTCTTGTTTTTTTTCCAACCCCTTTATTCTTTTTATTCACTGTAGAGCTTTTCTTTTCTTCTCTTAATTTTTTTTTGTTCTCTTTCTCTTCTTGAATCTGTTTTTTCTTGTCTTCTTTGTCTTTCATAATTCTTAAGTACTCATCTGATGTTAAAGCATAAGGAATTCTTTCTACTTGTCTTTTTCCTTTGCGCTGAGGCGAAGCAGGCCACATTCTTCTTTTTAAATATTCCGACAGTGGCTCATCTGATATGATAGTTACTTTTGCCTCATTGACTACCTTTGAAGTTGAAGGTTGGGGTTCGGTAACGTCATCTTTGGGAAGATTGCTTTCTTCTGGCTCATGCCACTCTCCAGTAAATTCATCAAGTAATAGCTTTGGGTCTTCATTTCTTTCTGGTGTTTTAAGTTTTTCGGTTACCATGCTGTAACCTAAAAACTTTTGCCATAAACAATAAATTATATGGGAATCTTGATTTTCGAAATTTTGTTTACGTGCATAGGCTGATTCGAAACTATTGATCCTATCTTCTCCAACAATAGCTTTGAAATCATCAAATGTCAGGTTCGTTGGAACTACTTCAGGGGCATCAGCGTTAGTAGAATATCTGCGTCTACGCGAACCCAAACACTTTTCATAATTAAGTGCGTCAGGATTCAATGGAAACAAGCCTGTAGTGCGAAAGCCGTTAATAGCTATTGACGGATCAGTACATAAATTAACAACTTTTGCAAGTAAAGGTGCGAAATTTTGTTTATTTAGCACTTCGCCACTCTCATTTTCGACGTACCAAAGTCTCAAATGTTTTTTCCATCCAGACTTTAAAGGTTTAAATGAAGCCACATCCGCAGGCTGCAGAATACGCGTAGCGTTGGGATATAAAGCAATGAGATGTATCTTAAGTGACTTACATAGCTCTGAAACTTCCTTGGTAAGATGAGTTTTATGACCATCAACATACAAAATGACAGGAAAGGTAACTCCAGCGGCAATCAAATCTTTGTAAAACACATTGCTTATGTATTCATAAAAAACTGGTGCAGTCATCCATCCGTTATCGCTGCGTCCAATGCCCCATCCCCGTGGTACGGAATCTTTTACTCTATCGGGGATTCGCAGATATGGATATATAATCATAGGAACACACGTCCGACCAGAAGCAGAAAAAGCAAACATTACTGTTATGTTTTCCTTTGGAGACGTCTTTTCAATGACATAAACGTTTTTGGCTCCTTTTTGAGAAATCACTTTCCCTGTTGTAGGACATATATGGAAACATGTCTCATCTGCATTGTAAATGCGAGTAGGGTCTTTAATTACCTCGGTCAAACCTTGCTCCTCAAAGTATTTTGAAATCTCGCAAAACCACTTCCTTATATCATCTTCGGAAACACAAGCACTCGCCTTTGTAACACCTTCAGCAGTTCTTGTAGCTAAGATGGGATGACGCTTCATGAAAGATGAAAACCATTTATCTCCAGGCCGACCATCTTTAAAAGGATTAGGACGCGGATTCTCTTTTAAATAACTTTGAACAGAGTCCAATATGTCTTCTTTCTTCCTAGGAAACCCACGTGAACTTAGGCTTATTATATAGTCCACCAATACATTTTCCTCTTCGGGAGAAAGAATAGAATCTGGCCCTGATTTAAATTTTGTATTTGGATGAGCAATTTTATAAATAATACTGCTTCTGGGTACTCCAAACGTTTTAGCGGCTAACCGAATAGATCCTTGTTTATTTTTGACAAATTCTATAGCCTTATCAATGCTCTCCTTGCTGTACTGTCGCTTCTTCATATTAGAGGGCCTGTAAATGAATTAATAACTTAATTGCCAGTAACTGACCAGTATGATTCCAGAAACTAGCCACCCATGGCAGTTATTGGCAAACCTCGCTATTTTAATATGTGTTTTTGCTATAGCAAATAAAACCTTATGAACTTCACTTTAAGATGCTTTTTTGTTTGAAAATTCACATGACATGATTTTACCAGTAACTGACATAGATGGACAGTTTCTAGAAAAAAGGATTTTTATCAACCAGTAACTAGCCACCTTCGTCTCAGCCTTTTAAATAGAATAAACAGTGAAAATCTAACAAATATTATAAGCAGCAACTAATTTTGTAACTAATAAACAATATTCTTACTTTAAACATTCAAGTTTCGTATCTAAAAACAATATTTAAATCTAACACTCACCTTATCACTTTCTTAACGCACAAGCGTCTTCTAGAAATTGCACACCGCGAATGAATTATACGTACATATCGACGATCCATCTAGTGACAAAATTGGGAAACTGCATGTGTCAAGGGGGAGAGAATGAATGAAATAATTATTAAAGGTCGCTAGATGGCATTACTTGCCTTTAAACGCTTATTATATTGAATTGAAGTTAGACCTGGCCAGTTAATGGAAGTATGGCAGTTAATGGGTGTTTTACCCTATCTTATTTTGAGAACATACAGCGAGTCAATTTTGACTTTTCCTCGCTCGGAAATATTAAAAAGTTAAGTTTCTCTTTAAACATTTTACATAGTTGATGTAAAAAGATAAAAATAATAAATGATAATATTCTATATGTCAGAACGAAATTACAGTATGTTGAGGTTTGGCCAATTTCCTGTATTGTAAACATACTGTTGTAGTCTTTATTTTGCCCTCACTGATGATGAATTCATACTTATAATGTCTCGTATTAGGTATATTTTGTGACACCCACTGATAATTATAAATATGTTAAATTTTTCAAATATTATATAATATATATTTTTAAATAGATTTATCTAAATTGTTCATACACCAAATACATCTCAAACACCCAGAGTAAGTACCTAATATGATTGCAGAATTCCGAAACGAAATAAATTAAACAAATGTTTTATTCTACTATTGATTAGTCTCGAGATAGACGTCTTTCGTCTTGTGAGGACATTGTCAATCTTATTTTTACAATGTCCTAACAAGACTAAAGACGTCTCTCTCGAGAACAAATTACATAATAGAATAAAACATTTGTTTTTTTTTATTTCGTTAACATGATTTTGTCGACTGAATCATCACTGTGTGTAGAATTCATACTTGATATCTGTCACTGGCATTAAAAAAAAACAAAGTTTAACCAGCAGCATTAACATGAGTGAATGTGATTATGTCGTACAAAATTGACGGTCATATTGAAAAATTACACATCTTGACATAGTGTACTTTAGCTCTGAAATGCAGAATTATGGACTTGTAGTAGCTGTAATAAAATTGGAAGCCTGTTTTAAAACTGAAACTAGGTTTATGTTTTTATTTGATATTCTTACAACTTGATCAATATTTTGACGTCGTTCTTTTTATGAAGACGTAAATTTTACTCAAAAAGGAACTTTGTATGAAATGTAAAGCTTCGAGTACATATTGTTTTCTTATAAACCTTTCCTCAATTTTCATTTATTGAGAAAATCTTCATAATTTACTCAATTTTAGATGTTTTACATACTGGCATAAAAAAACGATAATATTTTTATTCCACTAAATATAATGTTAGATTTTTTTGTTGCTGTATTTAAATTATATCTTTAATGAAATTTATAAAATTAATAGCAATACCGTGTATTAAGTGTTTAATAATATTATTTTTGAATTTAATTTTATACACACGAGTGAATGAGACCATGTCGTACAACATTGACGGTCATACTGAAAAAATTGAATTTAATTTTATATATATATAAAGAATTGGTCTCCCACTCTTCCTCGTAAGTTTTCGAGTGTCCTGTAAAAGGCAGGTGTTAAATAGGCGAAAAATAAGACATTTTACATCCCGAATTCAGCGATGTATACCTTTTATGAAATTGTTTTTTATCAATGTACAGTAAAGAATGAATAAATAAATAAATAAATGATGTGTGCCACCCATCCTGAATATCTTGATTTTATATTGGCACGGAGAGGACAGCTTGCATTTTTCTGACATGCAGCTGGTCTGCTGGCTACCCCACTTGTGGGATATGCCGTGATGGTATAGTAGTAGTAGGTTTTGTATATATTCACTTTGTGGAACCCTAGGCACTAACTTTACTAATTATCTACTACACCATTACATCAAATGGGATAGTCAGTGGAATACATGTAAAAAAAAGTAGTTGTGTAAATAAAAAATAAATAACATTCATTGTGGATGGCATATCTCATTGCTGAATTTGAAATGTTTTTATTTAGTTATTATATTCTAAGTAATTTAATTATTTTCGTTTAAAAATATAAAAGTACATAATCTTACCTTGTATTCTGTATCAATAAATTTGTCACTTAAATTATCAATATTCGATCTCGAATTCAAAACATGTCACATTTAATTTGGTGTGGTCTAAAAGTAAACATTTTTAAGCGTAGCAATAACATAATGAATTTCGCATAACAGACTTATGTAGATACATTGTACTTACATAAATACATAACATTAACATAACTATGTCCAATTTGTAATATTATTTCATAAAGTTCAAACATAATATAACTTAAAATTAAATTCTAATAAGTCACTTTTTACTATGAGTAGCTTTATTACACACACGGATCGAGTAGATAAATTGATATATTATTATTATTATTTGGATGATTTGTAAAGCGCCGTTTTGTGAAAAAAATCCACCTCAAAGGCGCTCTTTGCTAACTAAGGTTGTGTCTGGATTATTCCGTGAGATTTCTTGAATAGATAAGTCTTCAGTTGGTTCTTGAAACGAGATATGTCCTGCGTTTCTCTGACCATTTGTGGAAGCCTGTTCCAGACTACAGGTGCAGATATTGCAAAAGCACGCTCCACGTACACTGGTTTTGATACAGTACCTACTGGTCACCTCCAATTTAGTTGTAATATCTTGACAAGACCTCAGTGTTGTCTGTCTATTAGTAGATATTTATAAGAATTGAGAGAGAAGAAGAAAAGAAAAAAGAAAGAAAATAAAACAAAAATAAAAAAAATATCTTGTGGAGCCCCAGTAAAGAATAGGTCTCCCACTCTTTTCCATAAATTTTCGAATGTCATGCAAAAGCAGATTTAGCGTAAAACCACACAATTAAGAATAAATTACACCTACAATTCAAGAGGAATGTTTGATAATTTGGTATAAAAATGCAAAATTTTCAATTTGTTATAAAAATTTGAAATTTCTGAATGTCTCCCTGCTATTGTATAGGTAATTAAATAACCGTCTTATATTTATTCCACTTCTAATAGAAGTAGGGTCTCACCTTTATTTCTAAATATTTCCATATAATATAACTTCTGAATAAAAGTAATTATACTAGGTACCTACCTAGAAGTGGTAGGGTGGTTTCATATATTATACTATACTATACCTTCACGTCGTGTCCCAGGTGGGGTAGGCAGAGAGAACGGAACGCCAAACAGATCTATCTTTACACACTTCCTTCGCTTCCTCCACATTCATACAGTTCAAAATTCGTAAACATTTACAATTTCAGTTTGATTAGACGTAAAGGAGCCAAAAAACGTTTAATCTTTTGACAACTCGAATACAACAAATATCTTCCATATGGGTACGGGTATTATAGCTGGTATGTACAAAACAGAATATCGAATATTTTTTTACATCAATAAACGTGCGGTTTGAAGATAAAGTCTCAAATAACTATTTCGATCAATGTCGGTGGTCTTGACTATTCTGTTACCTACCTAATTAGTATAATCAATTTGCGAGTAAGTACAAGTGAAATAACATCTAGAACTAGGGTGGCCAACCCGCGGCCCACGGGCCACATGCGGCCCTTTGGGTGTCTACGTGCGGCCTTTTTGAAAAGAGGTATTTTGAGAAAATATTCTAAAAGAAAACCGAGGAGTTTTGAAACATTTCAAATTCCTATACCATTTTGAAAAACAGGGGAGGGGGGTAGAAGTAAAATATTCACATGTAAAGTATATTGATGTGCGGCCCGGTAGGAAATATCATTCTGAAATTTGGCCCGACTGCTGAAAAGGTTGGCCACGTATGATCTAGAATCTAATATAACATCGACAAATTCATTAATAGGATTCCCACAGAGATCGGTTAAAAAAAATATTTTGTTATGAATATTCAAATTGATCAAGAAATCAAATAAGTTACTATAATTGATGACGCTTGAAAGAGGAAGATGTGAAAATATAATCAAATCATATGTACGTGTACGGAATCTTTACTTTTTGTTAATTAAAATTAATTATAAATTGTTAACGAATATCCTTTAACGTACATAATATAAACCATTTATATCTATTAAATAAACATAATATCGTTATCTAATCCTGAATAGCTATAGATTATTAAGTTGTTTAATTAAACGGATGAAATTGTTTAGTTTATATAAAAAATAAACACATTAAATACATAGAGTAGGTACCTACCTAATTGATAAATCTCAATTAGATAATCAAGAAAATATACATGGCTGGAACTGTCTAAATATACAAATATTCAGAACATTGTTTATCATTAATCGGTTACATAACGAAAAAAAAATTAATTCATATTTTTTTTTTAATTCAAAAAGGACCATGTTTTATTTAATATAATCCAATGATTAAGAACATAAAAGAGAAAACAACTGAATAGTTAAATATTTCAAGTTGATCGTTAGCAAACTTAATTTTATGGTACCTAAATCTATTATTTTATGGAAGATTACTCCAAAAAATAAATCAAATTTTAAATTAACATAAGTTCTTATAACAGAAGTCGTTCAGTGGTTGACAGTCAGTTAATACCCGGCTCTATAAATATCAGAAATCTAAAGTTTTATTAAATTAAAACACTTATGTCAATGCAATGACATTTGATTCAAAATAGCGTCCAAAACGACTCATTATTGGTACGTGTAACCGCCCAAAATAAGGCGGTTATCAAATAACGAATGTTAAACCTGATGTTTTGTTAGCTACTATTTTATAAAACAGGAAAATCGGCCGATTAAGAAAATTTTGGTTAAAATTAGTATCAAACATTAGGAAAGGATGGGGCCCTAATGATTTTATATTCAAATAAATAATACCGATTATGGCAGATGTAATTGAATTTAAATTTTATAACAATAACAAATATAATATTTCTAAAAATACCTAGCAAGCATCATTTTAATTAAGTAGAATTTATAATAATAATTGGTTTGATACATCATTCTATGATAATCACCTACCAAAGACTCAGCAGGTATGTAGTAATATATTAAATTTTATAAGCAAAAGTTTACTTAAGAAATTAGTCAATCATTACAACAATGTTATTTCAAAGTCAAATATTTTATCTATCCATCCATCCTATCATGACATTTACGAAGTTGGGCTGCCAGTGGACCAATTACTTGTAATAATCATTTTTATTTTATTTTATTTTATAGTTTACGCAAACATACAGTTATTACAATACATAGGTAATACAAATAGATGAAAAAAAAATTTGCACATAAACCAGCAAAGTTTGCTAACACATTACAAAATAAATCTTACCAAACATACTACAATGAAAGAAAAAAAGAACATGATAATTTTAAAGAATCACTGCCGAGTCCGAAAACCCGCCAATCATGCGCATACATTATAAAGAAAACTTACAGTAAGGGAAGGATTAGGGACAGAAACGGTTAGGAGAAAGGAAGACATCAATAGAGCGGAGGAACCCTGCCTATGCCCGCCGAGACCCAGAATCTATCAAAGATCTAGCAATCATCCTTTTAAAACTAGAAATGGACTCATGAAAAATATCCATGTCTACAAAAAAAGCATTGTAATTGTCACATGACCGGTGAACGAATGAACTTTGAAGATAATTAGTGCTGCACCTAGGCTGTTTGAAAGTAAGCGTAGTCCTGGTAAATCTAGTTGGGCAATGGATAAAAATTTTACTTAGTAAATAATTATTATCAACAACGTTCATGCAAGTTCATCATGCAAGTTGTCTTTTCTGTGCCATAAAAATTTAGACATGGACAACGGATGGCATACCTTAGGACTGAATTAAGCCCGCAAGGTTTTTTTTAAATTCAGGACTCAAATATTTTAGGGTGAATATTATTGAAAAACAACGGTTTTCACCGCTGATTTTAAGACAATTATAATTATCATTTTCTCTGCAATGATCCTTTCAGAAATATTGAAAGAAACCTCCTCCATTCAAACAGTCGAATATGTATACCATCACTGAATATTCCACATAAAAATAGCCAGCGGAATAGCTGCATGAAATGAAATTGTACATCGTCTTCTCAATGTCGTAACGAAAAAGGACATTAACGTCGTGTAGAATATCTTATAACTGAGTTAAATATGTTATACCTATTATGTCTTATTTGTATTCTTTTTTTGAACACCTGCCTTTTAAAAATCAATTGAAAATTTACTTACAAAGTTTGAGGCGCATTCTATTTTCAGGATGATAATACCTTATCATCCTTTCAATACAATCTGGAACACAAAGACAAGCATCATCTTGCTAAAGAAATGTATTCTACAAAAAAAACCCTCTATGTATCTGAAAATAATCGGATATTACAGACAAGGGTAATGTAAAGAAATAAAAAAAAAATTAAATACAACTATAAAAATAGTTTGAGAATATTATACATAATAATTATGTCATTACAACAAGCAGTGAAAGAAAATATTGAGGTCCGTAGAGGGGTTGGAAGAAAGCAGCTTTCCTGGCTTCAAAACACCTACGAATGGACCGGGATATGTGAAGTGTAGAGGAGCTGTTTGTCCTGTCCAGGTCAGAGAATTTTTCTCCCAAGTGATTGTCAACGTTGGGAGGGACTGACGGATACATAATAAAAAAATTAAACGATTGGAAAATGTTGTACACAATATGGATACCTAATGAAAATTTTCACGTTTGAAATATTTTATCACATAAAATTAATGTTTTGTTGGTATGTGGTTATTGTTTTGTGTTTCAACAAAAGGAGGTTTACATTTAAATCGAAGGACAGAGGCTGAGGTGGAATAAATGTGGATATCATACATTAAATGAAAACTGTGGAAAACAGAATAATATTATACAAGGCGTTCAGAATGTAAAAACACCATGGAAGTAGAAACGTAACTAGAATGATTACTCACTATAGAAATCGCTACGTCTCAAAACAAATCGTTAACATTTTTATTTTCGAGGGAATAATTTTTTTTAGTTTTATTCATTTTTTTAAAACTTTTTTTCAATAGATGTTTCTCGGTTTTTGTTATAAATCCAAATACACCTTTCACAGTAAGCTAAAAGCTCGTGTCGTGAAAGGGGGGTTTACCGGCACCTGACATCGAACCACGCACCTCATGTGCATGAAGCCGAGACTTTATCTCCAGGCTACCGACAAACTCAAATATGAGAAGATTTTTATCTATAAGTAAGTGCTTGTTGCCCATTTTTTATAATTAATTTTAACATATTTATAGTATTGGTACACAAGTATTAGAATTTAATAATTGGATAAATTGAATTAGTGTTTGGTTCTACAATAGATTAAATAACACGAGAGAGACATCTTTAGACTTCTTAGGTAATTCAATCTGATAATGGCCTAAGAAGTCGAACGACGTCTCTTTTGTGCTGTTTCATGTATAGTAAGTACAAAGAACGTTCGTTTCAATTCATCCAATTATTATTTCATCTTTTCATCAGTAATGAGATGTAACCCCTCATTCATTTTTTACAATCAATTAATTTTTTGGATAAGTATGGTATTAAAAACAAACTGTTTTTTTTTTCATATTTATAAACACTATTCTACTTATCTCGCCATAGTTTTCTTTTTCTACAAATGGTAAATTGCCCTCTTAGGGTAAATTGCCTATATTTATTTACACAAATATCCTAGGCTTTTTTTTAGTCCTATCAAGTATCCATAAAATTATTTAACTGATATTTACAATTGAGTGTTATTTGACTGTGTGTGGCCTATAAGTAACATTGAGTAACATTCTTACAATAAGAGAAGATGTAATCAGTTTTTAAGAGCTCCCTGTCAGCTCTAATTAAATAAACTTAGCTATGCAATCTCCAGATATCTCACTATCTCCGTGAATCTTATTACGAACAAACAAAAACAACAAAAAGTAGGTAGGTATACTAAGGTATATCTGTACATATAGATATAAATTTCGCTTTCATATTATTTCTTAGTACTTAGGTATATAGGTAAGTATAACCCAAACACACTTCCTACGTATTTTTCCTATTATTACTTGGTATTCCATTAAAAGGTATTATATTACATACTATGAACTACTGCGTACATAAAATACTATCATATTATTGTGAAATTCCACCTTTCCTTATGGTAATGTCAAGGGATTTGGCCTTTTCTTTATAGTAATAATATTTTCCACGTGTTTTCAACAAACTCTTACAATATTTCATACAAACTAATATATTTTGTATCTATAGTTGGACACACTTATCTTACTAGTTATAAAACTTATCAAGGAGAAACACACAATGTTTAATTCACTATGGGGATATGATTCATTCGATGTCGGGTGCCTTGCCGGAAAAAAAGAAAGAAGAAGAATTCATTATGTGTTCCGGGGATTTCTTTTTTTTCTATATCTTTTAAAAGTCTTACAAAAGGCAGGAAGGTATACGCAAATTCTAAACCATAATGGCATATCCCACAAGTGGAGTAGTCAGCAGACCAGCTGCCGTGTGATAAATCTGTGTCAACAAAAATCAAGACATTCTGGGTGGGTGGCATACCTCGCAGTTGAATTTAGATGTACAATTTAATACGTACGCAAATGAACTGTTTTTTTTTTATACCGAACAAAATATCCACGCTGTCAAAAAAAAACTTAACACATAATCATCTTGGAGGCATCAAAAAAAGGAAAGGTTCTAAGCACATTCAGGTTTTCCTATCTGCGGCATAATTTTATACGACATTCAAATTGGGTGTCACACTGATATTCTTAATGTCATTAAATGCTGAAATTGAAGATCTTAAACATAATATTTTACGCAACCCTCACAAAACGCTTTAAAACTTACAGAAAAGATTAGAAGATTTGTGATCCTATTAAGAGGACTCCACGAAATGCTTTATGTGCATCTTTTTAATTAACAAAAATACTCATTAAGTTTATATAGAGCTTTTTAATTTAATCAAATTTTCCGCGAACGCACGTGGCGCTGTGAAAACTTTTCTAAACCAAAAAATTGTTAACCAACAAAAGCATAACGTAGCATAAGTATAGTACTGTTTTTTCTTATATGTACGGCAGTGGCGTGTCAAAGGTTTTCATAGTGGGTAGACCCATCGTCAATAATTAATAGATATAAATAAGTTTCATATTATACTTAAGAAGTAGAGGTGAAATATGAAAATAAAATTTTAATTTAAATAATATATTATAAAAATAAACTTTTATAAAATTCGACTCCATGATACTTTTTAATGGTCACTCATCCAAGAACAGTTAACGCGCAATATAATCTTAACTTCAGTGATGAATCGAGTGCCAGTGCATACATGATCATTAGTGTAAGCCCAGCTTATGGTTTTAACATTTTTACGTTCTACCGCGTAAGCATACCTATATTTTGAGTAAAAAATGCTAAACTAAGAAAACTCTATCAAATACTATACGCTAAAATCAACAAGCGATATAAAAAATAAGTCGCGTTTAATACAAAGAGTGTTGTGAAACAAATAATTTAGAATAGCTCTGATGCATTTAGCCAGGTTTGTTTGATAATTCGGATGATGTAACCGAATAATAATAAGACGCTTTAGATAACTAAAATGATCGGTTTATTGATTGCACGTAATCTGATCATTTTTTTTTTATTGTTTCCAAGCTTTAAAACTTCAGATTAAGCCAGGCTTTTTGGCTCATGTGTAAGGCACGCTACTGATGTACGGATATTGACGCCAATACGAGCGTGCCCCAGCCTGTTCATAATAACAATATTATTATTGGAATAACAAAATATGTAGACTTTGACGTACACTTCCTTATGCATACAAAAGGAAAAGGGTTATGTTATAGTACCTACCATAAAAAATACCAGTACAGTATTTAACTTACTCTGACAACAAAAAACTATAATAAAAAGTTTTTTTTTCAAATTTCGAAGGTACGCAGTACAATGGCGATTATTCTTAATAATTATTAATATTACTCGATTGGCTATATGCATCATGGAATATAATATCACCATTTAAGATTAAAAATTGGGATGTTGACGAAGTATTGAGATATGCTGGAGGTTAAGTAACTGCTTCTATCGATATAAAAAAAAACAAAATTTTGGTGTCAAATATTATAATGGCCAAAAATTCTATGAAAAATAAATTAGTATAAATGTATGTAGCAGTTGCTCATATTCCATACATGCAAAAAAGCATCGCATGCCTGGCAAACAAGCTAAGATTTGTCTGAAATTGATGATGTACCAAAATGAGTTGTATTCCCTTCTCCCTTCCTTCCTCTCCTTATAATTTTTTTTTTAATATTGTGCAGTTATATTGTTATTAGTTTAGATACTTTAATTGGTAATGTAAACAATTAACTGTATTATTGTATTATTAATTGTCAAAGCTGTTGTTTCTTTTGAAATAAATAAATAAAATAAATAAGGAGATTCTTAATTCATACACCAAATAAAAAATTTGACAACGAGGGAAAAGGGGGGGGTATAAATTGGAGAAGTTTGGTGTATTCTCAAATTCCTATACTACATAATACATAATATATAAAAGGAAGTCGTGTGTGTTACAACACTTATAACTCAAGAATGGCTGTACCGATTTGAATGATCTCTGATTTGTTGGATTCTTCTCCGCCCGGAATAAACTATAGGCTATTAAAACATCTTACAAATTCACGGGAAGAAACAATGTGAAGAAAATTATTTACGCCATACATTTTTAATTTCAAAAATAAAAACAATATGGAGAGTTATGGCGCTATTAGCGCCCCCACGTCGCCTGTTGCATTGTGCTAAAATAATCCGTAGGTTCTGCTATATTAAGAACCAAATTACTATAACTAATATGAACGAAATGTGTACTAATATTTGTTTACTATAATTCGGTAGTTACATGGCAATAGGTTGTATCTCACTAAAACATAATTTTACAGGAGAGCAAAAACAAAGTTTGCAAAAGAGATATTTCAGCCAAATTTCGAGCATTTTATATCAAAATGAAGGTAATTATTATTTCTACAAGATAGATGTAACATTCTCTTAATAATTTCTTCTACAAGATGTATGTAACATTCACTAAATAATTTCTTGCAGTTTAAAAATATTTGTGTTTTTTTGCCATGTTGATGAAAACAATCTTTCTACATGTCAATAAGTTACGTCTTTTCTCTCTTTATTCTGACTATAAAGAGACATATCCTTTTGCCACATCAAATATTACACTATTTTGAGCATTTTATGGAACAAACTTGAAAACGCAAAAAATGCGAGATACAACCTATTGCCATGTAACTATCGAATTATTCGAGTAATATTTATGTATCGATAGATCTTCTGTCACATAAATGTGGACGTGCACAGATTATATTTAAAATTGTATTTTATTTTTGCAGATGGAAAATTATTATTGAACCAAAAATTGTGCTATTAAAGATGAAAATAAGAATGTGTTCATGTAGGTAGTTCTGATGCAAGATTGTGTAGTGAAATTTGCAGTCAGAGAAGAAAAATTACGAAGAAAATTATTTACGCCATACATTTTTAATTTCAATAAAAAATGCAATATGGAGAATTATACAAAATCAACAATGAAGTTTTTTTTATAGATTGGCCTATTTATATGATAATTTTTCTATACATTCTCAAATTAGAATCGTTATCCATACAATTTAACATCTGTAGTTCTGATATTTCAATTTTTAAAAAATCATGGAAAGAATTTTTATAAATTTTAAATGAATAGGTAAAATCAACCTGAAAAAAAAATTAGTACCTACATAATTATATTACGTACCTACTGCAGGTAATTTATAAACAAATCTGAGTTAAGTATAATTGTTCAACATAAATTGTTCATGTCGGCCGGTGTGGCGCGGAGCTCTTTCCTTTGAGTCACGAGGTCCCGGGTTCGATTCCCGGACAGGGCAAAGTGAAGAATGACCTTTTTCAAATTGTCCTGGGTCTGGGTGTTACATATATATGTATATAGTGCATTGTATATGTGTGTATCGTCGCGTTAGTACCCATAATCAAGATTCATCCAAGTTTGGGACTAGCTCGATGTGTGTGAATTGTCTATGTTAAAAAAATGAATGTAACTTTCGCAGTTTAGCGGCCCCACCCGTTGTCGAGTACTTTTTTTCCATAGAAAAGGTAATATTTTTGAAACTTGAAGAAATTGTTGCCATATGTAGAATTATTTTAATTTGCCGGTAAAGAAAATCCACTTCGAAAATTAATTTCCTAAAATTCCGTACATATTACTCGACAACGGGTGGCGCCGCTCAAGTTTCATAGTTGCGAATTTTTTTTCCTATAAAAGAATTTTCCAAAAATTTGGTGACCAAAAAATAATTCACCATATGGCAACAATTTCCTCAAGTTTCGAAAATATTACTTTTACATGGAAAAAAGTACTCGACAACGGGTGGGGCCGCTAAACTGCGAAAGTTCCAAATGAATTATATTTTTTTACACTATACCTTCGATGACACACTTTGACAATTACCTACGGGAGTTTGTAAAGAGATTAATAATATTAATCATTCGTAAAGTCAGTGGGAGAGGGCAGAAGATAGGGCAGGTGTCGATCATGTGTTGAAAGGCTTGGTTTGGAGTGGCCAGAGGTCCTGGAAGCAGCGGTGGACAGTTATCTCTGGAGGAGATACTTAGGGGCAATGGGCCCCCGACCGAACTAGGACAAGGGGAAGAAGATGTATGTATGAAATCGTTCATTGATTCTTAGGCGGTACGAAGTTCGCCGGGCCAGCTAGTAATACATGATAATAAAAAATACGAAATAATAAAAAAATAGTAATAACCAAAAAACATGACCAATATGAAAAGTCAAGTCCCGCCACTGATATGTGGTACCTACTTAATGTTTTCAATGTCGAAATTGGCGTTTTTTTTCAAAACCTTCAACATTTTGCCAACATCATGTAGCGGAAAAGTTATCTAGCTGTCATAGCGAAATATGTTTTATTTTTGTTTAGAATAAATAAATGACCCATTTTGAATTTGCATGGAGAATATTATTAGGTACTTTTCTTTTTTTTCTTTTTTTCTATTTTGTATGTTTCTAACTTTATTTTTGTGGCTTAGCGATGGCTGCTTGTGTGATATGCTAGTGAGAACAGATGAATGAACGGAATGTGTGATACTTAAATAATTGAATAATTTAACAAATTTATAGTCGAAAAGTTAAACTTAACATTTGTCTCACTGTTAGAGTGGACTGACTCACAAATTAATAGTCATCAGTGGAATTACAATTTTTTTTTAATTTCTTACAACAAATTTTGGTAAAATTAACACCCAAACTTTATATTCATATGTTACATTTGACACAAAGTCAACTTCTATGTAAGTTGATATTCAATAAAAATAATATTTACTTTGATATTTTCATCAAAAATTACCTTTGACATTTCAAGAAACTGGAAAACATACCTGTATAAGAACTGGGACAAAAATCCCCTTAATGGTCCAAGGGGAATATACTCCATAATATTATATATTATGTAGGTATAATATACAGGTCATGTAGAAAGATCATCTACATTTAAATGTTCACCATAATTAAAATTGTGTATTTTGCAATTGCGCTGATTACAAGTGTAATGATTCCAGAAAGAGTTGTTGTATCGCACCTACTTTCATAATAATTAGCGATAATAGAATACAATTATGTTGTACTTCCACGGGACTTAATTTTGTAGCCAACTAGCTTTTAGGAGTTTCGCTGATCGTTCTTTTCCTGTATCCATCTATCTACATCCTCACGCTCGCGAGGTGGGGTTGGCAAAGAAAACTAAACGCCATATTGATAAATCCTCAGATATTTTTTTTCTTCCTCCACATTCATCCAGTTCCTCATATATATGTATTTATGATATATGTATAATAGATATGTATTTATGATGCGTAAGTGAAAATATTAATTGTGTTAATTTTTACTTTATTATCATTTTTGTAATAATGAGTGAAGAATGATGTGTATTGTATGATTGCATTTTTGCATAGTATATTTGTTGTGATAGTTTTTGTTTGAGGCATGTCTTATTTTATTTGTTTTAATTCTTTTAGCATTAATGTTTGAATAATCATATTTTGATGTTTCGATGCATTGTATTAGAAGCGGTGGTGTACACTCACTACGCTTTCTGACTCGGGGGCATTCTATTGGATAGTTTTGACGACCAATGGTGTAACTCTGTCAGAGTGCTGATTGTGCATTGTGATGTCAATAATGTTTTTGAAGAAATGTATTTTGTTTAATTATAAGTCGTTTTTTTATAATTATTGCTAATAAGTTTGTTTTTTTTAAAACTTATGTGAATAATATTGTGATTTTTAAATAGTGTTATGTTGTGTGTTTTGTTTACATCACTCGCCGCAAAGGTGAAAACTGTAAAGGAGAGTGATGTCAATTTTTGAAATAAATAAATAAAAAAAAAATATGCACGTCGTTTTCTCAAACTCAACATGCGGCCGTCTTTTGAGAATTTGATCCACGTTGTCAAACCACGTAGTTATTGGACATCCGCGCTATCTCACACTCCTCTTGTATAAAACATCTTAGATTCAGCAACGAGGTGAGTTTAGATTATGGCAAAGAGATGAAGAACTTCGTGGTTTGATAGAAGATATTACTGCATAGTGATAATCTCACCTCTGCATATCGTCCTAGTATTTTAAACTTTGTATTGTTTTGTTAACACTGTTATAACTAGAATGATGATGTGTGAAATAAAAAAAAATAAGAACTGATTGTTCGTTACGTGCAATGAATCTCCTGGCTACTCCGCGTATAAAATATGTGGTGGTAGAAACAAAGTGTAATTTATTTTTTTTCAATTGGCTTTAAACTGTAAATGTATTTTCTGCATGATCCTGTATTAAACCATCAACCGTTCTGTAGAAGATAGTACAGTATTATTACTGATCATACGTCCTCTATATATGAAATTGATCCTTTTCTATAAAATATTACAACAAACATACCACCAATACCTGTCTGTACTATCAAACTACATACAAACATTCAAATCTTCAGTAGAGATGAAACGGATATCCGATAACCATTTAGTTTCCGGTCAAGTGCGGGCTCGTGATTTTATATCATCACTTTTTTCTATAATTTGCACCTTAAAAGAAATAAAAAATATTTAAAATAAAACACTGTAGGTACTACTTTCACTATGAATAATATTGGACTCAGGGGCCTTTCGGATAGACACCCATCATCAGTGAGTTTTTATTAGAAACTTAAAAACTGACTGATGATGTCTATGAATTATAGTCTTTGAATTTTCAAAAATGTGCGTTTTGTGAAATCAAATTTTAGTAAAATAAAACAAGAAAGGCAGACCCCACCAACATGTGGGACTAATAAGTGGTCAAGAAGAAGAAGACAGTAATATGTAGGTACATTTAATTAATACCTATTGGTAATCACTTGAAGAACTATTTGAGACAATACTTTGTTAATTTTAAACAATCGTTTGGTTGATTAGTTCACATATACTGTTACATCCACAGCAATCATAAAAACTTGGGTTAACCTAATCCTAATGTTCCTTTTAACTGCCAAATCCACCCCTTCGTTAGTCATTAATGAAAATATTTCAGTTTCCTCTTCCCTTTCCATCGTAATAACAAAAAATAGAAGGTATAAAATGACAGTCTATTTATTTGTGTTTATTTTGTTTATATTGGGTTTGTATTTAGGTTTTTAACAAAACCCAGATATATCTTTAAAAAAACTCTCTTTGGTATAAGTTACCCACTGATAATGGAACTTGCTTCGAAATGCCTCTGGGATGGGAATAATTATATTCACATACAACAACCAAAATACAAAAACTTACTTATAAAAAACACCTCTGAAGGAACATTCACTATCAAATAAACAAATAGCAACAGCGGCATAACGCGGTCGGATATCCGATTAAGAAATTTACCGGATTCCGGTATTTGAACAAATACTATCCATTTCATCTCCAGTCATCAGCTTATGGAGAAAATAATGATTTCCAATCATTTCATTATTTTCCTAATAAAATAGTAAGTAGGTTTGTGTGTATGGTATTATGGAGACGAAAAATTTAATAGGATATTTTATTCTTACGTAATACATAATAATCGTCAACATTCTTAGTACATAGTTATTACAATTTAATGAAATCCTTGTAATAATTCGATACTAGAAATGATAATTCAAATATCTTTCATAAAATATTTCTCAAAACATTTTTGATTCCAGTGTTAAACATTTACCAAATAATTTACTATTATCAAATATATTAAAATTTGAATTATTTGGTACAATTTACAAAGTATTTCTGTTGTTGCCCCACAATGTACAATTCACCTGTATATTGGGGCTTGGAACTTGGAATAAAAACATACACTGCTTAAGGATAAAAAGCGTCCGTGTTAGTTAGAAGATATCGCAATATAGCGATAAGCTTTTCCCTCTGGATGACATAATTAATGATTCTTCTCTCGCTGGTTTCAAAGTCTGGTAGATTGGCAGCAAAGTCTTGCATCTTTTTTTCCATTGCGCTCATTCGTACACAACCTTGATAATGTGCAACAATTAATATCGTAATCAATGTACAGTTATGAACAAAATGGTGAAGTTATCAAAAAGCAAATTGTAATATATGTAGATACCTATAAAAAAGCACGAGCGAGATTTTGGTAAAAAGTGATAATTAAATCAATCAAGCAACTTCGCGATTAAATGAGTATTGATAGTAGAAATAAATTATACGCACATTTTTTTACTAGGCATGTGTATATAAGGTAGAGTTGAGTCTGTATGGAGGACAAAAGTTTCAATATCGCTTGTCCAGGAAAACAGCTAATACTCGTATATTGTATAAACAATTGTACATACATATGAACGAACTCAAATAATTATACAGCAATTATTAATAATTCGTAATGATTCTTTCATCAATACTACAAAAGGATTATTTTTTGTAAAGGATATTTTATTTCATGTTCTTAACTAATTTAATAAGTATTACTAGGTATTACTGGAAGTACTTAAGCAATAATTAAATCATTTAATTAAAACAAGTAATATCCTAGCAAAATAATGTTGATGTTTCATAACATATACGCAAGGATGTATGTCTATGGTAAGGATTAAGTTTTTATAATAACGGGAGAAATAAGATAATTGTATATTTTGCTAGGTAATTGTATATTTTGTGTATGTCCAATGACAGTTTGTAAAAATGAGCTCTATTATGATTTCGTCCACAAGGTTCCCAGTGGCTGATTGACCCTCGTTCAAAATGCATCGTTTCAATGAAAACAACATTAAAACATCAAAAATCTCTTTGGTGAACTTTGTGAAAAAGGTTATCCAATAGGGAACATGCATGTGTGAGGAATATGAATAAATGTTATCAATTCATATTAATAAATATACGCTGATCACGAATATCCTAATAAGAAACCATAAAATAAAACTTTTCATTCATTATTTTCATTTTAAAAATCCATATTTTCTGTTATTGAATTAGTCCGGTGTGACGTCGCTAGGCGCTATTTTGTATTGCCACACATTTCACTATTAGTACTGTTTGTAGCGCCTGATATTGTCAAACACTGCTCCGCCACGAGTGGACCTTTTTGCGGCGAAGTGTGAAAATTGCTTTTTTAAATGGTGATAAAAACCTTAAAAATGCACTTTTAAAAATATAAAAAGTACCATAATTTTTCTTATTTTCTGTACTATTTTTTGGGTTGAAAATATTTTTTTGTGAAAGTTCCCCATTGGTGCAGCATCGCTCTTATTGGGGGAAAACGTATGTCTGCCCTATAGAACGAAAGAAGACGAATTAACAAAACACTTTTAAAATGTTCGATCTCACCTCTGTGATGTCTAATCCGATGATGTCCAGGAGATGTCCCACAACAGGGTTGCTCCAAGTAAGCGCTCCAACCCTCTCCTCTGGTCCTGGACAGAGCCGCAACTAACACCAACAGTAAAAGCGTCTTCATGGCGGTAGACATTGTCAACAAATGTTACACAAAACACTACGATTCAAACGAAAAACATTACTTTATTTTTTTAATAATTCACAACAACGACAAAAAACATAGGTTCAGAAAAACGGAATCTATAAAAATTCAACAGATTTAAGATTATTATTTCATTTTCACTCAATATTCAAAAAAGCGGGATACAAGAAAAAGTTCCAAATAAAAAACTCGATTGTCTTTTGTTTTCGTTAGATACTTAGTATTCTCGCAAAGTTTATACAATGCTACTGAAAAACTAAGATGAAAATATGTATACCTTCGTCAAAACAAGTTTTGTTCTTTTTTTGTATTTTTTTCGTTCTATATTCAAAGTTTGATATTATTGATAGTAAGTTGTCATAATAATGATATTATTTACTAGGTAGGTCGGTTATAATATTTACATACGCATAAAAAAGTCAAAAAGGTAATACGTAATTTGAATATTTTAAAAGTTCGCTATACCCATATACTTTTACCTTATATGTGAGTTCGAATGATAATTTGTATCTTCATGTGGATAAATATAATACCGGCGAGTTTTTATTTATATTATTATTTATATTTGTTAAGTAAATATTAAAGATCTCCTTATAAAGACTGTCCGAACCGTTACTTATGAATAAACTATACAACTTATTAGCAGTTATTAAATAAAAACATACAAGTATTAAATAAACTAATATATGTCAATAATTAATGACATATTTAAACATATTTTTCATTAACAATTTTGTGTTGACAGCATTATTAACATGTAAATTAATCTATTAATTTATTTTTAAAATAAAGAACTAATTGGATAATACAATACGAAACGTTCTTCTGTTGTTTTTTATTGTTTAGTTTTTTAACTCACTGAACTTCTTTTGTTTTTTGTACTTTATTTTTTCTTTCAAATGAATAACGAATGTTGTTCACTTGTTATTTATCGTATTTTGTTTCTGTGACGACAAGTACACTGAACTGTCAAACTTGTATTTTGTTTTGTTTACAAAACAAGATAACACTGATTACCAACACAGGTAGGTCCAAATAATGATATATTTTATCAAATATTATTATTTGAATGATATCATTTTATTAAATTACTCAGATATTAGTCACTTTAATTTTTACAACACATTTCATACACTTTTATTGTACCTACTATAACACAGTAAAATATTCAGCAACACGAATGAAAAAGTTGAAAGTCAATATAACACACTCAATGCAGTAAAATTATTAATATTATACGTTGAAAATATTTATTGCAATGATAAATTTCGAATATAACAAGTTTTATTTACGTTGAAAGTTCATCGTGATTTTTATTAAATTTGAGATCGTAATAAATTCCGCTTATGTTGTAAAGCAACGGGCGACACAACCTCCCCACTCAACACCGAAAGTCAGACTGAGAGTGAAGAGGATAAATTTCAGGTAGGTACTAAATTTTACTCCCGCCTCACGCCTGTATAGATCAAACACGCCGATTAGAAAATTTAAATAGAACCCGGCTTATAATATGAAGACTTACTTCAAAAGGTTCGTTTCGAATATGTAATAATAGGAAATTTATTTAGTTTATTTTATTGCTTTTCTGCGCAGTGCTCTATCGTGGATGTAAGTTTTGGCCCGATTAGGGATTGTTTAGCACTATGCAACAGGAGTGAATGAGAGAACCTCTGTATTGTTGGTTTCATTGTGCGCTCGTCAGCAGAGTACAATATATGTACAGGATGAGAAGTTTAGAAAGTTTGTATGGGAGTGCATTGGAGGTTTTGTCTCTGAAGTTTGAAACTTTTCCAAAAGTTCGCGCCTGCGTATATTTGTCATTAACTGCAATGATGCATTTCCTCGTAGGTACCTACCTTACTAGCCTATAGACATAATATATAATAGACCTACAAGTATATAATTAACTTCTTTATTTATAGATGTAAATTTACAATTAATCTAAGGTTACTTTTTTCTATAAGTTTTCAACGAGTAAGATATTACGACTTCCATTCAATACTGAGGTATCTAATCATTATTGTCATCACCATCTCGTTGATTCCCTTGCGATATAAGCAGAAAGGATCGAGCGCCACTTACTCCTACCATTGCATAATTATACTATTCACTTCTGTCACTATCATACAACCTTTATGCATACTCAACACTTGTCTGCCTTGCAGTTTTTCATCATTTTTATGTTTTATTCATTTTATTTATTATTTTTATTTTATTTTAGTTTTTATTAAATGGGTTAGTTATTGGAAGATATCGCCCATTGCACATATTTATTTTTTCAATAATAATACCTATTGTCATTTTTTTCTGTTGTTTAATTTTATTATGCAATAAAGATTAACGGTGCACTGCGAGTACTGCTACCCATTGTCAGCATTGACAATGTGTCGAACATGGCAAAATTGCTAGTGCACAATACCATCCTGGTACCGACACTTATGTATGCAAGCGAAACGTGGACATGGTTGAAGAAGGACGAAAGTGGAATAAATGCTGTGGAGATGAGATTGCTGAGGAGGATGGTTGGTAAAACGCTGCGTGATAGAGTGAGGAATGAGGATATTAGAAGAATGAGTGGATGCAAGAGGAGTGTTGTGGATAGAATGCGTGTAAATAAATTGAGATGTTTTGTCATGTGGAACGAATGAAAGAGGAAAGAATGACAAAGAGGATATTCTTGGCTGAAAGGAGGGGTGTGAGGAAGCGCGGGCGTCCGAGAACTACATGGCTTGAACATGTAGATCAATTTCTCAAGGACGGCCGTGTTTTGAGTAAAAGAAACCGACGTGCGTGCATGAGAAATTGTATGACTGTAGAGGAAGCGAAAGAAGCATGTAAGGACAGATCTGATTGGCGTTCCGTTCTCTCTGCCTACCCCACTTGGGATACGGCGTGAGGGAATAGATAGATAGACAATAAAGATTTTTATTATTATAATTATCCTTTAGCACCGAGTCAAAACAAGTTTCTCGATTTAGAGTAATTCTACATTATTCAAGGAAACTTCTTTCACAACTTGCCCTGTGATACCGGTGTCATTGTAACAGTGCACTGTTAAAGAGGATTGTTAAATTACGAAGATGTCTACGAGTAGACCAGTGGAACTTGTCCAAGCGTAAATAATATTTTTAGTCAACGTACCAACACGATAAATTTTAGATTTGGTATGCTATATATACATACTGTATCAAACATTTTTTTATCTCAAATAATGATTGGATGACCTTACAAAAGAACGTTTCAACCAACACCAACTTCAAACTAAAATAATATTGATGTTGCGTCTTGAATCAAAACTAACAGTGTTTTTTTTCTTCAATTTTGTTATTTGATACATTGTTACATGGCGCCATCCATGAATGAGCATTCATAATATTTTTCTCGACCCGTATAATAATGTAAGTATATATTATTACAGCATATTCCACAATTGAGGTACCCAGGGAACTCACTGTGTTTAATAAACATACGAGTCTTTGTATTCGCAATTTTACTGCTTTTTAATAATTTGGTGACCTGGCTTCGACGTACAAAGTCATTGTAAAAACTTGCAGGCTACCTAACTGACTAAATTAAATAAACTTACAGGTAGCCCTCTATGTGACAAAACAAAAATGGGTGGCACACCTCATGCTTTATTCGATGTTTTGCGAATACATATCGGTCTTTTACAATTTACAGAACACTAACAGAAACTTACAGAAAAAATTAAGGACTTTTTTTGACCAGGAACTCGACAGTAGAGGGCTTGTAACATTGTTGCATTATCCAATGTCAGTCAAGTTATAAAAATCATTTTGTTAGAAGTTAGTTCCGAATATCAATACATACATAGTTGGTTAGGTTAGTACTACATAGTTAATACTAGATATTACAACTGAGATAAAATCAAATATTTCCTACTGGAGCATTTAAATTACATTATAGATATACAGATCTCGTAGGTACATATATACATACATACCTGACATTGATTGGCATAACATTATTATGACTACGTACTAGCTTTTAAACCCATTTTTGATGGTAAAATTATCATTAATTTTCTAAAATAAAAAAGCACTTCATTTATGTTGCATTATTGTATCTCCTTAAAGTTTCATTTGATGTAAAGTACACATTACAATGTGTTTTTTAATCTACATATATTAACATAGATACACAAAATAAAAAAAAACGCACAAATTCCCCTTTCAAGACACACACTTTTAGCTTACTGTGAAAGGTGTATAAGGCTGTATTTGGGTTTATAACAAAAACCCATTTATATATTTTTTTTTAATTATTCGTTTATACAAGTTTTGTTCCAGAAATAGAAATCGTTTACAGAATTATTTTGTTTTATCAAAAAATACAGTCGTTTAGGCTTGTATGAAGTGGAAACGTACCTAAAGACTTAACTTTTTGCGCGACATCACACATAATATACCAAAATATTAACCAACTAAAATTCAACAATGCATTGTAATGTAAAACGAAATCTATTATTATGTTCTTATACATTAACCTACGTACAAGCATACTTGTATTGTTGTACACATTATGAAAATATAGATACATAGTATTAATATTCGTGTCACGTGCTTTGATAGACATGTCAATACTATTTACCCAACTCCATACGTACATACATACATACCAAAATAGTATTAAAGATAGACACAAAACTATTTATTTAGACATTATAACTAAATCAAAACTTCTACACTATAGAAGTTACTTATACAGGTAAATGCTATGTTTAATATGTAAATAAGCGTTGTATTTGATAGGTAGGAAAAAGGAAGGTTATTTTAAATTATGAAATTAACTTTTAAAAGTTTTATACTTAGCCCTGATGATGTCAATTCGCCGGTGAAAGCTTAAGGTGTGTTTATGTTATACGTTGTATACCTTTTTGTGATGCAAGAAACAGTATTAATTTTATATTTTTCATAATTATAAATGTTGTTACGTAATTTAGACACTGAAACATTAAATTTAAAAAAATATGTATTATGTAATTTTATTTTATTTTATTTTATAAATATATAAGCACAAAACAGACAATAACTACATAAATAAAGTAAGAAAACAGGTTAATCATTCAGAGATCAGCTATCATCCAATACCATGCGCTACAATTAATTTTAGATAGGTACCTAAAATTCCGGTCATCCGGTAATCGTCCATTATTTGATAAAACTAAAACAATTTAAACAAAAATATGTGTTCTCTGCTTACCCCGCAAGGGACGTGACTTGTTGATTAATAATATTATACCTACATTTATTAATAATTCAAGAGTTTTTGTGTTTACGCTGTGGAAATCCATTTTTAATTTTAATAAATAAAATATAAAAATATATTATTGAGCACATTATGAGCATATTTATTATTATATATTATTAACTACATTTATTAGATAAATAGTAAAACAATCATGCTTTTATACTTGTTTATATGATCTTTTAAGTATTAATTTTGCTTTGTAAGTAGGCACTTATTTTTTAATTAGGTAGGTATTCGAGGTTTGATTCCCGT
This sequence comes from Athripsodes cinereus, assembly GCA_947579605.1. Taxonomy (NCBI): domain Eukaryota; kingdom Metazoa; phylum Arthropoda; class Insecta; order Trichoptera; family Leptoceridae; genus Athripsodes; species Athripsodes cinereus. The sequence goes on from OX388310.1 coordinate 24,472,100, forward strand.
TGTCGTGCTAATCCACCTATATGGCACAAGTAAATTATTATTGTGACGATATAAATTATGTATTATTGAGAAGGTAAAATAAAACAATTAAAACCTTTATATAGGGCATCACAGTATCTCCAGTAACAAACAGTAAGATAGTCAGTGAACTATTTAATTATTTTATTAGATGAGCCGTATTGTGCACTGCAACTGCAACCTATGAAATCTTTTGTACTCCAGGCAGTAGTAGAAAAACTGCATGCATTTTATAAGCATCGGTATATTTTGTCCCGTTTGTGCCTTAAGTAATTAATTAAGATATTAAAGGGGAATGACAGACCTCATAAACTTTAAAGAGACCTATCAATTCAGTTACTCAACTCTAGTTAACAATGACATCAAACTCTGAGCAAACAACATGTGGTCAATACTATCATGTACAGATTGCTCAAAAAGCGGCAGCGTCTTTTTAATCAATCTTTTTTATATGTAATTCCACTTATCGGCCGATCATAACACTTAACACATAATTCAGTTACTCAACTCTAGTTAACAATGACATCAAACTCTGAGCAAACAACATGTGGTCAATACTATCATGTACAGATTGCTCAAAAAGCGGCAGCGTCTTTTTAATCAATCTTTTTTATATGTAATTCCACTTATCGGCCGATCATAACACTTGTGTAATATCGAAAGATCACTCTCGTATAATAATAAATTAATCAATCAAATTCTCTGACATATCGTGTACTCAAAGTAGTCAAAAGTGACAGATACTCATGTATTCTATTGTAAGGAGATAATTGTAAATATCTCCGATCATTATCGATTAAAAATATGTTTACAATACTCACAGAAAGACAGGTATAATAATATAAATGATTACTACTTCGCTCTTCGTGGCTCACATGGTCCAGATTACCTTCCCTTGCCTGTTGATTATTTGTTGTCAAAATTCATCCCCTATTTACTCTCTCCCTCTCTCTCTCTCTCTACCTTACAAGGATCAAGCCTTGTGATAAAATTATGCCTTTAATTCAAAATCTCATATATCCTTTAGTTAAGTACACTACGGCGGCTTGTGGGACGCAGAGAAAATGCTCTTGCCTATGAGTCACGAGGTCCTGGGTTCGATTCCCGGCCAGAGCAAAATGAACAATGACCTTTATTAAGTTTTCCTGGGTCTAGGTCAGCGATGCACAAACCGCGGGCCGCATGCAGCCCTTGCAGTCAGCGAATTATATAAAAAAAAAAAATCCAATACCAGTGATAATCGGATATTCGGTAAAAGTACCGGATACTTAATAAGTCGAGTAAATATTCTTTAAGAAAACTGAGGAGTTTTTGAAATATTTCATTTTGGAAACTCGGCGACGGGGAGGAACTTTTAATGTGTGAGCATTTCTAGTAATTAGAACTTTTAGTGTTAATTTTCTTATAGCGGCCCGTCCTTGCCTCCTAATCCTCCCGAGTGGCCCCTGTTCCTTATAAATCTGTGCATCCCTGGTCTAGGTGTTACATTTTTTATGTTTAGTGCATTGTATACCTATATGCGTATCTTCGCGTTAATACCCATAATATAAGATTTATATCTTAGTTTGGGACTATCTCAGTCTGTATAATTTTGTAATTGTAATATTTTACTGCATTTCTTCATAATGAGATAGCACGCATGTGATGAACTTATTGGTGTTCCTTTTCGCTATAGAAATTAGAATACCGGTGTTTCACATCCCTAAATATAAAATTTTGTTTATAGTTTCGAGTCTTATGAAACTTATAAAAAAAAACCTTTAGGATGTTTTTTGCTGAATTGAAGATAATTGGATATGAAAAACTTATGAGATGTGTTTGCTTACAAGGTTCTATATTAAAAACCTATTTTTTTTGCTTATTACCTACATATTGGGACATTCAAAAAAACAAGCGCGTATCGTGAAGTGTTGTCAGGTAAAAATGAGTAATAATTGGTGTTTGCTGTTCCTACATGTAGGATGCTTTTATTGTGTGTAGGAATGTTGAGTTCAAGTGCCGTACCTATATTCATAATTATGGTACTATTTGTACGCATCATATAGCTTCATTTCTTACAACACTCGAACATTTTATTTATAGTACGCAGATACAATTTTAATTATTCTGAACAAGTACCTATTACTTGAACAAAAATTATCTCTTTCCATACAATATTATTATATTAATGTACCTACCTACATATAAGCACAGAATATGTATGTTAGAAATATCTGCCACCTTTGAGTAGAACTGAAAATAATGTGGGATAGCCGGGTATTTTAGCAGAATAATATGGAGACAATTTTGAAATGGTCAAATTGCGTTTGGTCTATGTTAAATGAAACACTAATGGAATGCTTACATATTCCTAAAAGAGTTAAAGAACCAATGTTCAAACATCTTCTAAAAATTAAAAATATTGAAAATCCTTTTTGAGGTTCAAACATCTTCTAAAAATTAAAAATATTGAAAATCCTTTTTGAGGAGATCTGTTGTCTGTTACCTGTAGAAATGTAACACGAATGGCTACAATTTTTTTTCAATAATTTTTTTATATAAGTAAGGTAACATACCCAATAGCTGACAATCTAAGAAAAAAAACTCGATTTTTTGTTAGTGAAAAATTTATTATTCAATATTTTTCAAAATGAGTTACACAAATAGCTGGGCCATTCGTTTATCTATTATATTATAACAAATGGTGATACTAGAATAGTCCTATGTATGAAAAAATCAAAAATTATCAAATGTCCATTTTGTCCCCTATTTCTGACACATAAAAATCTCAGAAATCCAGTAGCTGACACCCCAAAACCTGACACATGCTTAATTTTGATATGGCATATAGAAAATCTTATATCTTTAATTAACAACAAGTAAAACTTTAAAATATATGATAAAATACAACATCATAAACTAAAATCTTGTGTTTTCTGTGTATATTATATTTTTATTTGATGAAAAGATTAAAAAAAGTTAAATGTTAGCAATATTTGGAACAACATATTAATTTCCATCCTTGAGAATATTTTCTAGTTTTTTTAATAAGTGTTCCTTTCGGTACCATATTTTATCAGGAATATCTGACCATCTCCATCTTTCCATACCACACATTATCATGCATGAAATTTCTACTTCATTTTTCCTTACACAGATTATTTATCCTGGGAAAATTTCACCTTCATTGGAAAAATAAACATAGTCACCAACATTATATTTTGGATTTTCTATTTTGTGTGTTTTATAAAATCCAGGAATTGTAAATTCTTCTTCCTTTTCACTGTGTGAGGCAAATGTTTCTACTTCAAACTCCAAATCATGTCAATGGATGATTCAGAAGAAAATAATATTGTTTTCATTTACTTTTTAAAACCTTTTTTCACTTTTGGCTTTTTTGTTGCTTTTTTTTATTTTTATTTGCTGTTTTTATTCTCTCCCCTTATTCTGTTTCTTTCTTAGTTCTGCATCTGTTCATCTTTTTCTTTTAATTGTTAGTATGCATCACACGTAACACATGACGGTACTCGTTCTCTTCATCTTGTAGTTTTGGAAGTCGAATCATCTGGCCAGAATAAACAATTTTTGAATGGCGTTGGGATGTCGTCTGGAATGTTTGATCTTTTATTGGTGTGCTTTGAGTAAATTGAATGCAAGTTGCTTTAATATCTTCTCTATTAACTTCATGTCGTGTGTTTCGAGTTTCGTAAGGTATTAAAGATGAACAATTTCCTTTCAATCTAATCAAGGATATATTCATAAAAACGCTGCCATCCAACCAATTTTAGATTTTCCTATGCCTCAACCAGCTGGATAAGAAGTAATTATGTTAGATGGTATTCTAACATAAGAGTAAATTATCATAGGAGGTTCGAGATCTCTGCTTGCGTTAACTGTTATTAGGCTGGTTAAAAAATCCTTTCCATCATTACCAATATATGTAATTATATACCAACGATTCACCTGTATTAACCAAATTTTTTTAGCCTTTTGGGTTAAGGAACATGGTCATTTCATCTGTATTGAAAATTCTTGCAAGGTTCGCCATAATATTCCAATTGTCGTTGCCTTTTAAATATTTTATAATTTCTGAAAACCATTGTATAATATTATCTTACGTTACTGTCCCACGAGATTTGGTCAAGTTTTGTGCCGTTCTTTCTTCTATTTCTGGATATCTATTCATTAAACATATGTACCATTTTTCCAGGTCTATTATTTACAAAATTGTTTACGCGATTTTCTCGAGTTAATAGTGATTGAACAGAATCTAAAAACTGACCCTTGGTTCGACGAAACCCGCAGTTAGCAATGTGAAACATCCATTTCATCAAATTATCTTCCTCTGCTTCAGTTAGGTTTGTTTTCGGACCTTTTCTGCCATCAACTAGATACACCTCAGTTTTTTTTTGTAAAATAATGTTGTTCGTGGAACGTCAAATGTTTTGCTCGCTTTTATTACAAGCATACTACCTTTTATCGCATCCAATGCCTTTTTAACGTCTTTATTAGAATATCTAGGCGATGTTTAAGGTTTTCCCATTTCTAAAAATTATACGTACTCTATGTAATTTACCTAATTATGCAAAAATAAACAGTAAATATATTTGGTGTCAGGAATAGGGATTTACGTTGTATGAATATTTTTTTCAAAAATTGAGGAACCAATATCTGACACACGTTGTCAGGTATTGGATCCCAATAGCGTATAAGGATGTGTCTTTGAGTATAGCATTGAGAATGCTTTCTGAAAAGAAATATTTAATCTCTAACCGTTAATAACAAAATTCTCAAAACACCAAAAACTGACACGGGTGTCAGCTATTGGATACTCTACGATAATTGGATAATCTATGTACCCAATACCTGACACCCCCTTAAAAAAATTATTTTTAGGTTATATGAACATTTAACATATCTAATATCAAAATTCATGACTTGATTTACAATATTTACAACAACATGGACATATAAGTGAGAAAATATTGATGCAAATCTCTTGATTCAAGACACCTATTTCTTAACAAAAATGTTAAGCAAAATGACAGAATACACAAATACGCACTATGTCTGAACGCAAATTATCAACTGACATTTATTTAAAATAACATAAGACAAAAAGTTATATTAAAAGTGATTCATAGATAATAATGTACAATTATGAATAATCACGCAACATGTACTGGCTATGGTTTCCTTATTTTCGTTCATCAAAATAAAATTGTCAGCTATTGGGTAGGTGTCAGAAATAGGGTATGTTACCTTATTCAAAATTTTCAACGTCATAGAAAATTACATCAACCAAACTTAATGTCATAATAATGTGACAACTATTTATTTGTGGATGTCAAAGCTCGATCCGTGAATCACCCGGCAAAGAATTGTTCTCCATCTCTTTTCTGTTAGTTTTTGACTATCTTGTAAATGGTAGGTGTTCGAAGAAACAAAGACATTTTACCTATTAATTCAGCGATAAGGTTTGCCATCCATCCTGAGTGTCTTAACTTTTTGTTGACACGGAGACGACAGCTTGCATATTTATTACATGCAGCTAGCTACCCCACTTGTGAGATATGCCGTGATGGTATACAAAATATAGTATAATATCTCAACAGCTAAACATTTTAACAGTTAATCATAGATTAAACTCAAGTTAAATCATCGTATCGGCATATTAATCATATAATAAATATTGCAAATTTATTTGCCTGCTCCTACAATGATGACATTCTATTAAGGTGTGCTGAGATTATAATGTATTAGATATACATACATACCCACCTACAAATTTTACAAAACATCTTACCAAGTCAACGTATAATCTTATGGATATTAACACTTTGTATTACATGATAAATATATGGTTGGTCTTATTCGCACGGCGTGCGAATAATATTTCATCCTTATTCGCACACTACCGTGCGAATAAGAGGTAAATATTATTCGCACGGCGCAGCCATATCAAGCCAAAGTGACATACGTCAAGAGAATGATATATTTTTTTAAATTGTAAGTCTTAATTTCGGCCTGTAACAATCAAAAAATTTATATCTATATCGTAAAACTAATAACTATGTGTATATAGTAGTTTTTCATAATTTTATCAGACTATTTGGCGTGTTTTCTTATATATTTTGGCCTAAAAACACTCCAAGTGTAATATTTGTATGAAAAAATTCTTGATATTTTTATTTGTTAGTCTTAATTTCGATCTGCAACAATCAACCTTTATGTACCTATCTACATCTTAAAACTAATAAGTATGTGTATATAGTAATTTTTCATCCTTTTATGAGACTATTTGGCGTGTTTTCTTATATATTTTGACCTAAAAACACTCCAAGTGTAATATTTGTATGAAAAAAATCTTTAAATTTGTATTTGTTACTCTTAATTTCGATTTCTAACAATCAACCTTTATGTATCTATATCGTAAAACTAATAACTATGTGTATATAGTAATTTTTCATAATTTTATCAGACTATTTGGCGTGTTTTCTTATATATTTTGGCCTAAAAACACTCCAAGTGTAATATTTGTATGAAAAAAATTCTTGATATTTTTATTTGTTAGTCTTAATTTCGATCTGCAACAATCAACCTTTATGTACCTATCTACATCTTAAAACTAATAAGTATGTGTATATAGTAATTTTTCATCCTTTTATGAGACTATTTGGCGTGTTTTCTTATATATTTTGACCTAAAAACACTCCAAGTGTAATATTTGTATGAAAAAAATCTTTAAATTTGTATTTGTTACTCTTAATTTCGATTTCTAACAATCAACCTTTATGTATCTATATCGTAAAACTAATAACTATGTGTATATAGTAATTTTTCATCATTTTATCAGACTATTTGGCGTGTTTTCTTATATATTTTGACCTAAAAACACTCCAAGTGTTATATTTGTATTAAAAAAATGTGAAATTTTATTAATATACCAGTGTCTGTGTCATCTGTGTGTTACCTCTGAGCAGGCGGACCACCTGTGGGTGCGTGGAGCATGGTCCCTCCTCAGAACGGCTTCCTTGGTGGAAACAATGACGTATGCTAGTGTGGGTGCTAGCACGGGGTGCGCTTCAGATGGTTCGATGGTGACCCGCAGCAAAGGCAAGGAGGGCCGTACACTATGTATTGAGCATATAATCTATCTATATCTATCTATACCCTCACGCCGTGTCCCCGGAGGGGTAGGCAGAGAGACCGGAACGCCGTATAGATCAATCCTTACAAACTTCTTTCGCTTCCTCCACATTCATCCAGTTTCTCACATATGTTCGCCGATTTCTCTTACTCAACACGCGGCCGTTCTTTAGGATTTGATCCACGTGCTCAAGCAACGTGGTTCTTGGCCTTCCGCGCTTCCTCGCACCTCATCTTTCATACATCCTCTTCGTCATTCTTTCATCTTGCATTCGCTCAACATGTCCAAACCATCGTAACTTATTTACACGCCTTCTATCCACAACACTCTTCTCGCATCCGCTCATTTTCCTGATATCCTCATTCTTCACTCTTTTTTAGCATATTTATAAGAGTTTATTATCATATCTGACACCTAAGAAAGACAATTACCCATAACTGATTTATTTTGAATTATGATATGATATGGTAGTAGTATTGTAGGTACTATTATTTATAAACACTTTGTATAAAAGGCGTAAGCCGTGTATATTATTATAAATAAATAAATCAATTAGGTACATGTTGCATTGGAAATACTTTTAAGAATGGTACAACATTTTCACTAAGAACCAAATAGGATATTATTATTGTAAGTATTAGTTAGGAGAAATTCTTGGAAAAAGGTAATATATAGTACCTATTAATGAAAATTTCATCTTACAGTAACATCTTATACTATACTATACTATACCCTCACGCCGTGTCCCAGGTGGGGTAGGCAGAGAGAACGGAACGCCATGTCGCTCTATCCTTACATACTTCTTTCGCTTCCTCTACATTCATCCAGTTTCTCATACATGCACGCCGATTCCTCTTACTTAACACGCGACCGTCCTTGAGAATTTGATCCACGTGGTTAAGCCACGTGGTTCTCGGACGCCCGCGCTTCCTCACACCCTCTCTTTCAGCTAAATACACCCTCTTCGTCAATCTTACACCATCCATTCGCTCCACATGACCAAACCATCTCAATTTATTTACACGCATTCTATCAACAACACTCCTCTTGCACCCACTCATTCTTCTAATATCCTCATTTCTTACTCTATCACGCAATGTTTTACCTACCATTCTTCTCAGTGATCGCATCTCCACTGCATTTATTCCACTCTCGTCCTTCTTCAGCCATGTCCAAGTCTCGCTTGCATACATCAGTGTCGGTACGAGGATGGCGTTGTGCACCAGCATTTTAGCCATGTTCGAGACATTGCTATTGCTAACAATAGATCGAAGTGCACCGTTCACTCTCGCACCAGCCACTTTTCTTTTTTCAATGTCCCTTTCGTACCTACCATCCCTTACAAACATACTTCCTAAATAAACATATTCGTCCACTTGCTCCAAACATCTTATAGTATTTGTATTTCATTTTTCATTCAATTGTCTTCTCTACATCTATAACCAATCTATGTCCAAGAACTACGTGGCTTGACCACGTGGATCCAATTCTCAAGGACGGTCGCGTCTTAAGTAAGATGAATCGGCGTGCATGTATGAGAAACTGGTTGAATGTAGAGGAAGCGAAAGAGATATGTAAGGAAAGATCAACAAGGCGTTCCGTTCTCTTTGCCTACCCCACCTGGGACACGGCGTGAGGGTATAGTATAGTATAGCCTTGTTTACATTTATAATTTAAAATTGTCAGTTCAAATTCTATAAGATGCCATGTTATTGTCCTCCTCCTCCTCCTAAATTTCACAATTTTTTCATACAAATATTACACTTGGAGTGTTTTTAGGTCAAAATATATAAGAAAACACGCCAAATAGTCTGATAAAATGATGAAAAATTACTAAATACACATACTTATTAGTTTTAAGATGTAGATACATAAAGGTTGATTGTTGCAGATCGAAATTAAGACTAACAAATAAAAATATCAAGAATATTTTTCATACAAATATCACACTTGGAGTGTTTTTATGTCAAAATATATAAGAAAACACGCCAAATAGTCTGATAAAATTATGAAAAATTACTATATACACATAGTTTTTAGTTTAACGATATAGATACATAAAGGTTGATTGTTACAAATCGAAATTAAGAGTAACAAATAAAAAAAATTAAAAATTATCATACTCTCGACGTATGTCACTTTGGCTTGATATAGCTGCGCCGTGCGAATAATATTTACCTCTTATTCGCACGGTAGTGTGCGAATAAGGAAGAAATATTATTCGCACGCCGTGCGAATAAGAATAACCTAAATATATATTATGAATTAGATACAATAGTAAAAACGTTTAAGTAGATGTAATTACCTTAATATTGTATAATATAGTGTGTTGTCTATTGTCATGTAAACGTGTTTAGAGCAAGATCATCATTTGGTATGTAAAACGTTTAGATAGATTCGATTTAAGCGAATGATTGCTTACCACGCATTTAAAAAATAACTCACATTTTACAAATATATACTAAATGTTCACATAAAAATAAAATATCTCGAGATATTTGTAAGAAGTCCAATAAAACTTTTTGCAATTTCCATTGATCATCTGCTTAACTTACCTACTTTAAGCCATTTTGCTTACAAAGTCATTGCTTACTTTGAGTCAAATAACTACGATTTTAATAGCCAAAAAGTATTCGAAAATCTGATAGTTAAAAACTATACTCAATAAAAAAATCTAAATATCAGATTGTTATTTTTTTTATAAATATTTGTAATTATAAGGCACAATACAATAGCTTTGTCCACAAATTATTTCAAAATATGTTGACATAAGAAATTTAAAAATAATCACGCATATATTTACAAGTTAGTGTTTGGTGCTTCAACCTTTGCATGCAAGATAAAAATCTAACAAATTTGACAGAATTCGTAAAGCGCCTCTACCGAAAATTTATATATTGCATACAATGGACCTACAACGCTGCTTAGGTAATAACATTCGTTATATCAGGACTAATTATCAATCACAATAATAATGTATTGTCAAGATGTGAGTGAGTACGTATGATTGTTGTAGTTAAATATATTATGTTAATTTAGTATTCCCTAGACATCTCCGTGCCCAGGTCATTAGCATAGTCAAGTCATTAAGGCATAGAGAGAAATAGGTACCTACATAAAGTATGTAGGTAGGTATTACATAAATAAGTCATTTACATTTATTATTATTATTATTTTAACACAATATTACTATCTACTATACAAAAGATGAACATTCAAAGAGTACCTACCTAATAAACGTTTTGTATCTACTCATTATCTGTGAGTTGAGTTGCTTAGTTCATTATGAATGAATGAATGCATTCTTAGGAATGACTTCATGAAGCAAGTGTTAATTCATTACATGCAATGACTTCACTAACTACCCAGTTTATGAAGATGCGGTGATAATACAGATGTGTGCTTAGTTGCTTAATTTTACTCGAGTATCAGTATTTCTTATTTATTCACAATTTACAGCGCTAATTTTTTACATATAAGATTTTGACACATTATTGATATAATGTACTTACTAGTATAATAAGTAATGACATAATAAAATTTAATTAAAATAGGTATAAACAAAACTACAAAATGGAATGAAATTACAATAATAACATAAATTATTAAAAATAAAATTATGTTTATTCACATTCAATAAATTTAATGCTCAAATATCAATTTTAATAGTATCTTTCATATTATAAAAACATATGAGTTGTCAGGCAGAGTCTTTAAAAATAAATGTTCAACAAATTAATGGTATGAAATATATTTTAATAATTAAAGTGTCGACAATATTTTTTATTAGGTAATATATTGAAGATGATTGGTTCGATGGTGTATTTAGATAATTATTTTATTTTTTCTGCTCATATTTTGCATTATGTTTATAATTAAAGGCGATATAATAATTTATTGTGTAAATAAATTATATTCCGAAAGTCGAAGAACTTCTATTTATTCGCTTTTCCAAGCATATTTCCCCCCTTGGTGGGCTATAATGGGCATTAGACCTCTCGACAATTTTTCATGTCACATTTACGTGTCGATGGTCTTCTCAAGATTATTGAATATGATGGAGTTGTTACAGTTTGAAATGTTTTTTTTTCTATTTGGTAACATGCTTGCTTCGTGAATGTAGAGTAGATTTATTGAGAGATTGCTCGGATACCAGGTCTCTCGATTGGATTTCCAAGTCTCTAGTGTCAAGGTACAGACCACCTCTGTTGTTTAAATTTAGTTTAAATGAGGTGGTCGGTAGCCTGATAAAGTCTCAAATTTTCAATCGAAAGATTCCGAGTTCAATTCCTCCCGCTGCTGACCTAATCCAGCATTGCGACATAAGTACTGTACGTAGGGTCTGGTATCTGGGGTGTATTTGCGTTAATATGAAATCCAGATTCATCTTTGAAAACATACGATTACATTTTGGTTTAGCCCTATTATCATCTAGTGTATGTTAAACATACCTACACGTTATTATAGCATTTTATAGAAAATAATACATAAATGTTTACTCTCTTAAATAATACATAAGCATATCTATATTTTACCTACATCAAAGTCTCATAGTTTCTTATATACACATAAACATACCTACCCAGAAATTTTGGTTGCGCTTAACAGATAAACAACTCAAATAAACTCCATTTATATTTCTCATACTCTGCTTAAACTCAAATAGTTATAAATAAAACCATAATATTATAGTTCAAAATGTTTTGTAATTAAAACAGCGCTTTGTTGATTTTAATAAATATAATAGTTTGGTTTATTCTTCTTTTGATGATCAAAAACTGTATTAAACTTTGTAAATATTGTGTTGCTGTTATTATACATATTTTCATACGATTTTGAAGCTCCCCACCTATCAATACAATCACGGAATTTCCTACAAGTATTCAATTAAATACCTTGAAATAAAATGAACATATTGATCGTTTGTTCAATAGGTGCCATAAAAAGTAGCATAGGTACTTCTCTCCATAATGATTTCCTGGACTATTCATTGGACTGATAGGGTCACAAATGTAGAGGTGTCAACAAGAGCTGGAATGGACAGAGAACTCCTGTTGAATGTCAAAGTGCGTAAGATTTCGTATCTGGGTAATATTATAATGCGCGGAGAAAAGTACCACATTCTGCGGTTGATTATGACAGGCAAAATAGAGGGACGCTGGGGGGCTGGTAGAAGGCAGGCATCGTGGCTGCGCAATATATGAGATTGGACTATGGAATGAGAGGTGTGGAGGAGTTGTTCCAGGCGGCGCATGACCGAGAAACCTATGCCAGAATGATCGCCAACGTCAGGGCACTTACAGAAGAAGAAGCATACTTCGTCGCTGAATTGATGATGTAAAATGTCTTATTCGTGATGTTTTGCAAACACCAGCCTTCTACAGGATACCCAAAATATACAGGAAGTTCGTCGATTTTATTTCGGTATAATTATTATTTATTAAGTCACAAAAATTTTATGCCTAGACTATAGCCATTTCCTCTTAATCTTCTCGTCTGAAGATATTCTCAGTAAAAGTGGTGATAATGACAGTAATATAATGAAAGTTACTGTCGAATTTATTACCATATGGCGATATAAAGAAGCCATGAATCTTGTGTAACAAGAACAACACGTTATCATAATGTGTTATATAATAAAATATGTATTGTGTTGTAATTACCGTTACATAACGATGTCATTTGATATTATTCTACCATAAATAGTTATTTTAGTCCGTCTGTTCACTGCGATAAACTCGCCCTCTGTATATTGATTGTATGAATGTATTTTTGTGTAAATTTGCTTTTAATCAATGTTAAGTAATAAACGAATAAACGAATAAACGAATAAACGAATAAACGAATAAACGAATAAACGAATAAACGAATAAACGAATAAACGAATAAACGAATAAACGAATAAACGAATAAACGAATAAACGAATAAACGAATAAACGAATAAACGAATAAACGAATAAACGAATAAACGAATAAACGAATAAACGAATAAACGAATAAACGAATAAACGAATAAACGAATAAACGAATAAACGAATAAACGAATAAACGAATAAACGAATAAACGAATAAACGAATAAACGAATAAACGAATAAACGAATAAACGAATAAACGAATAAACGAATAAACGAATAAACGAATAAACGAATAAACGAATAAACGAATAAACGAATAAACGAATAAACGAATAAACGAATAAACGAATAAACGAATAAACGAATAAACGAATAAACGAATAAACGAATAAACGAATAAACGAATAAACGAATAAACGAATAAACGAATAAACGAATAAACGAATAAACGAATAAACGAATAAACGAATAAACGAATAAACGAATAAACGAATAAACGAATAAACGAATAAACGAATAAACGAATAAACGAATAAACGAATAAACGAATAAACGAATAAACGAATAAACGAATAAACGAATAAACGAATAAACGAATAAACGAATAAACGAATAAACGAATAAACGAATAAACGAATAAACGAATAAACGAACAAACGAACAAACGAACAAACGAACAAACGAACAAACGAACAAACGAATAAACGATTAAAGCAATTATGTGAAAGTCTCATGAAAATTTGCTTTTCGAAAAAAAAATTGTTTTATTGAAATATTTTTCTTCAAATTTAACTAACAAGAAGATGCTGCCATTTTTATCCATTCTGTGATTTTGTAGGATGGTTATTTGTAATAGGTATCCATGCGGTCTTTTTTAATTCTATTTTTATTCAATAAAAGTTTAAATTACCGATCGATGGTTCTTGATAGAAGTCCATATATTAATAGTTTATTTAGTCGATACATAAATAAAACTTTATTGAATAAATATCAAATTAAGAATAGACCGCATGGATATTACAAGTAACCATCTTATGACAGTATTTTCTTTTAAAATTTCACTTTATTTTCTCCTTGATCAAAGCCGTGTTTGATAAAGTCAGTTATTAAATATATAAATCTCAGTATGTCTTTGTTGTTATATGTTAATGAGTTATTATTCTATCGTAAATATAGTATGTAACGGTTTAAATCGTGAAACCGTGACATAGAGAAGGAGACTGTCAATCTTATCACAAAGTCATTTCAATCATTTTAAAATAGATTGATAACAATTCAAAGTATAGACTTATAATAATAGTACCTACATCAATAGACTGACCAAACCAAGTAGACTGTGTTTCCGTTGATTCATACATCCGAACATTTAACTGATTGTAATCGTTTAGGAATAGTTACATGTGTACGATTTTTTATTGATCAATCAAACATTGATTTTGTACCATTAATTGTAGAAATGATGGCCATCAGAATCTAATTACTAGAAAATAGTTTATTTATAGATGATAGATATGTATATTTTAACGAATACGTTAATGTATTTAAGAAATTTATATATGAATTAAAATATTTATATACAAACGCTAAATGTAAATACCAGGTCCATGAAACTAATGCTCTTATACTCTAGTAATTGTTATTTTAATTTGAGGATGAATAAAGATTGTGTTTCAACAAAACAAATAAATGTACATAATTGTTTATTGTTTATACCTAATTGTCCCTAGGCCCGTATTATGTAGGCACTTGGATTCGTCATACATACATATAACATTCATCACAATCTCAAATATAATATAAGAAATAAAACAGCTGATAAAACCATTTAAGTTAAATAAAATATTTAATTATAGCATCTTTGAAGTCGCTTCAACCATGTTAATTGAAACTTAAACTGTTGCATTTTTATTCTTTTGACCCATTTCACAAAACTTGTGATTAGACACGACCGTATTATGCAAAACTTTATGATTTTTATAATTAAAACAATTCAAAGATTTGCAAATTTACTTAAACAACAGTATCAATGTAGTAAAAACTAATATCACGCCATGAGACTTTCTTGAAAACGTCACTTCTTGTGATATATGCCGATGCTACAAAATCCATATTATACCATGTAATAAAAAGGTCGTAAACCTATCCGAATAAGAGTAAAAACGCTCCCACATCTTCATAACCCAAATGAAATACAACTTTTTTTATATATATGGCTACCACATGTGGTACCTATACCTAATCAGTGCAAGTTCTACCTACTACTACTATGCCACCATGGCAAATCTCACAAGTGGGGTAGCCAGCAGACTAACTGCAAGTAATAAATATGCAGATTTTGCTCTCAACGACAATAAAAAATAAATCATTCAGGGTGGGTGGCATGTCTCACTGGTTAATTCACTGGTGGGTGGCATGTCTCACACTTAATTGTAGATGTTAATTGTTTTATTTGTGACGCTTGACAAACGCCTGCCTTTTACAGGACAATTTATTTTATTTATTTATTTTATTACACTAATAAATTACAAATCTTATACATATTTTCATCGATGCTGCCTAACTAGGTATAACCTGTTTTAGGGCAAACATCTCACAAACATATCAATCATATAGAAACATACGAGTATACACAATCACAAAAAGCATTCAAATGCTTACAGAAAATATTGAGAGACCTATTCCTGTAACAGGGACTCCGCAGGATTTATGCGATATTACTTAAAGTGCTCACAAGAAGAACATGAAATTCAATTAAAATTGAACATGCCATTTCTTGTAGGTACCAAGTTCCTAAAAAAGAAAAACTGTCCCAATCTTTCAGTGAGTATTTTGTAAAAGATTATTTTCTTAAAATGTCATTTTGGTACCTTCCTATAAAATATTTGAATAATATTTTCAATTTACCAATAAGGTGTAATGTCCTATTGGATCCAAAACACAACGAGAACGACTTGTATTTGCATTACATTGTCGTAGTTAAAATAACATTACAAAAATATTAGAGTATTTCCATATTAGATTTCCATAGTTACAATTTGACTTTTAAAAAATAAAGAATCCCGCTAATATAATATAGACCTTAACTTGACTTTTGTTTAAATCTCTTGGTTGACCATCTGCGACCAACTTCACTCTCTTCTCTCGGTCACCGCCAACGGTGCTGCCCGGTGTATCATACCGGGTAGCACCCCAAATAAATAACTAAAATCTTAGTAAATTGTGATTAAAAGTTTAAATTACAACCGTAAATGTGAACTACAAATAGTGACAGTGAATCATCATTAATTATAATATTAGAACCTGTTGAATAAATACCAGCTCTTGTAAATATGTAAAAATCTCTGTGTGTGTGTTGTCGTTGAACCGGGCATTGTTAAAATTTAAACCATCAATAAATGTTTCTTTAACTTAAACTGTGTTTTTTCTAACTATGAAACCAATCTAGTAACTTTACGATTATCCG
The DNA here is from genome assembly GCA_947579605.1 of Athripsodes cinereus. Classification (NCBI taxonomy): domain Eukaryota; kingdom Metazoa; phylum Arthropoda; class Insecta; order Trichoptera; family Leptoceridae; genus Athripsodes; species Athripsodes cinereus. Next base: position 24,488,567 of record OX388310.1, read on the forward strand.
TGATTGAGACTCTTGCCCTGCAGTTTGAGATAGCTGGTGAATACAAGTATAGATGGACTTGAGTCATACAAGGAGTGTGGGAAAAGTTATGAAAAAGATTTTATAGTGTACAACATTCACTCAGTTCATTGACTATCCCATTATTTTATAGTGTACAACATTCACTCAGTTCATTGACTATCTAATTTTTTTTTAAATGTCGAAATGGTAAAAATGAAGAGAAGAGAGATTTTAATCAAAATATTATGAGCATTCAGCATTACATATTTATATATGGCGGGGCCAACTACCTGGAACCGATTACCAGCGGATTTAAGAAAGAACCAACCTACTGCAAGTTGCAACGTTCAGGAGTAAGCTAAAAACACTGCTTTTCAAGAAAAGTCATTGCGCCCTTGAGATGGTCACGGATCATTAAACGGCGCCAAATATAAATTGTCTTTATTATTATTATTATTATATAAACATGGTGAAGAAATTTGTATTAGATTCAGTGTGTGTAAACTTGCTTGGTTGACTGGAAGCAATTCATTATAATTGTGCGAACAGAAACGTCACAGCGTAACACCAAAATTATTAAATTGATGCGCATTTATATCAGATATTAATTATACGAAAAAAGTTTTTAATTTTATGCTAAACCAGTGGTGATAATATATTCCAATTATTTTTATTACCGTATCAATCAATTTTATATCATCACATTCCAACATTTAATCAATATTATTTTAATCACTGATGTAGTTAGCCATGCATATAATTGGCAGTCTCTTCCTTGAATATCTTGATACCTACCATCATCATTTGATTGCGGTATATTTGTAAGTATAAACTTGGTGAATGTTTCTATTTCTGAACCATCGTGCTTTTAGTCTCATCATAGAAATTATGATCATTTGATAATAATATGTATTGTGAGGCATTAAATGTCGATGTATCCAAATAAATAAGATCTCCCTTTTTCATTCATTTATTGATACCATTACGCAATTTCCCACAAGTGGGGTAGCCAGAGGACTAACTACATGTAATAAACATGTAAATTGTCGTTCTCTCCGTGCCAATAAAAGTTTAACCCAATAAAAGGTGGACTCCATAAATATTAATTGTCACCTCCATTCCAATTTTTTATAATGATGATGATTACTGATGATTTCTTCGGCACCGTCTAATGGAGTTTCCAACTCAAGGGTGCGGGGTATTTGTGGGTTATTATAAGTTGATGATAAATTACTTAATTTTGGCGCCTTTCACAGTATTTTGACCATCTCAAAGGTGCTGATAAGCAATGAAGTTTTCAATTAGTTTCTATAGGTACCTACTACTATCGGTACATTTTTTCTTAGTTCAGCTGGTAGACAGTTCCACGTGACAGGTTCAACAACACCAAAAGCCTTTTATTAGCACTTTTTTTCTTAATCAGCAATTGATCAAGTGTACAGGTGCATTAAAAAGCATATTCTAAGCACTAAAATAGTATGAATGAAAGACGTTAATATACTCAGTGTGTTCCCAAAAAGAACTTTATAATTTGAAATAGAGAAAAGACTTACAGTTGGTCATTCTGTATAAGATACCCTCTCAACGCTGTTTTCTTATTACGTACTACGGCTACAACGCCTAATGGATTGGATCTTAAATGATTTTGTTTATCGTAATATTTTTGAGGTCAACAGTCCCATCAATTTGATCTTAAGCCATTTTATTTATGAGCGTCTATATTCATCAAAATATCCTCACTATAAATAGCTGCAAAATAAAAAAAATACCAATATATTACAAACATTTGGTATTCAGCAATATTATTCAAAAAATAATTAAAGTACGTGAAGTCCCTGGTAAAAAATAGGTCACTCAATTTTTCACAATACACATTTCCTATAACAACGTCATCGGCGCAGGGTCGCTCTAAAGGGAAGGCTGGTTTTTGCTGAGTGCTCCCAAGAGGGCGATGATGATGATGCCGACTCTTTTCCGTAAGTTTTCGAGTGTCCTGTAAAAGGCAGGTTTTCACAAAACATCTAAGACATTTGTCATCTTAAATTCAGCGATGAGGTATAAATTTTATTTGCACGAAGAGGATAACTTACATGTTTATTTCTATATGTTGCCATGTGAGATGGATGGAAGTTTTCGTATTTCTTGAAAAAATCAAGTACCATCACAAAAAGAATTTTAACGTCTTCAATTTGGCGATAATGTGTGCCTCCCATTATTTTTTTATTGGCACTAACACTACAACTTTTTACGTTTATTACTTGCAGATAGTCTGCTAGTTACCCCATTTGTGAGATATGTAACTAAGCTGTAACTTTAAGTTTGAAATAAATAAATAAATAAAATGAACAATAATAAATTTACAAAAAAAAAATACCACGCCGTGATGAAATATGTCATGATGACAGAGATATATTTTATATAGAAAAGAATAAAATTAGTCAGTATAGGTTTTGTCCTACGTCAATCTCTGTGGTCCACTTTATATGCGGCATTATATTGTACCTATTGTACACAAACAACAATATTGAATTAAATTGATGTTATATCTCTTCGTACGTATTGTAAATAGATAAATTAGTTAGGTGAGTAGGCGTCTATAACATTATAAAAATGTATACCGCTTTCTATATTCATCTATAATATTCTTACTCATTGAAAATCCGTTGCACACTGATACGAGACAGTTTTGTTCAGTCTCCTATGAATTATTATAGCGACAGATCCCTTATAAGTTTCACTACTCAATGTATTACATTTTTTATAGGAATTATAATTGTAATAAAATTTATAAGTTAGTGTATTATATACTTATATCTTATCCATCTGAAAATAGTATACGTAGTTATTAAAATCAGATATTTGCGTGCACCTGGTGATTTTTATTTTATTTTACCTGTCTGTTCATCTATCTAGGTATAAAATCTTATATCATCACTAACTTCACGTAATTAAAATACTAGTTGTCTTCTCCAAGCCACAAAAAATAAGTCATTGAAGATTGGTGGCATTCCTCTGTGTTAAATAGATATTATTTTTTTTATATGTGTATATTTTAGAAATACATAAAATTCAAAACTAGCAATAAAGGCTAGCGATATATTTTGTCTAGGAGAAATATTGAGTAATCGACGAATTCAATTGAAAAAAAGTTTAAATACAATTTTTATAGCCTCATTCTGTTAGACCGTAGCCTCCAATAAATGCATCAAAGGTAGGTACCCATTACCTACATCAATATACCAGAACAGGTACCCTTTAGTGCCTACTCTATACTTCCACTTATATTGCCCACAGCTTTATTAAATCAGATACCAACAAACTATGTGAGCACCCGCCAGGACCGATACTCATCTACAAGAGTAGGGAAGGTATTTTAGTCAAGAAACGGTTAGTGTTTTGGCGGGATACCGAATAACGCATATTCAAGGAGGTTCTAAACCCGATACCCGATTCTTAGTCACAGTCATGACATATTGTTTAGTTTGAAGCGAATTAATATTCTGTGTGGAATAAGAAGAAGTACTATACGAAAAATTATTATAGTGTGCAAATGAAAACATTCGCAATAGGTACACATAACTATTCAAGATATTTTAATGTACATTATCTTAAAAGTATATTTTAATGTCTTTATTAATGGTCCTCTACCGATGAATCGATTAACTTACGTTGATTAAAACATATTTATTACATACTGGCTATTCGGATTGAACTATGTAAAGTAAACAATATATTTATGGGAATAAACACAAATTGTTTGAATTTTACTATATCGAAAAATAGATATAGAAGTCATTGCAATCCTGCATCTACGAAAGGACTTTTAACATCGCTGGAGTCGAATCCCTAAGGATATTCAGAAAAATCAATCTTTCTCCACTTTCTCTGAGTCCACTCGGATACCGCAGAAGTCTGGAAACTTTCATTTATCCGGAATTCTACACTAACTTTACAAATCTTGTCCACACCGAAGGTGCCATAGTGGGCAGCCTGACAATACAACAATATTCAGAAGCAAGCATCCCTCTTTATGCTCAATATTGAATATCATCCGGTATTCGGCCAGATATTATCTTTTCTCGTTACTGCTCTACAGTCTACACTCGACAGTATGTTTTCTATTGTCATCCTCTATATAAAGTACATATGTACATAATATCATTTGTTACGAGAAGTTTGTATCTTTGTATGAATGTCGTGTGATATCCCATGGAGCCGTGTATGGAAGAGAGTTATGGCTACTATTTTTGTTTTTTCTATTCAACAGTCATGTGTTATTGGCCTTGTTTTTGAGATATTAATAAATTTAACATGTTGATCATAAAGTTATAAAGTTTATTTGTTTGTTCTTTTCCTAAGCTCTCAACTCTCTGCTACCATATAATTATTATATAAATTAATGGACTTCTTTAACAATCTTGTATTATTGTTAGTTTCGAGTAACACATATTATTAATTCTTTTAATAAACGAGCACTTTCAATTATAGAATTGAAACTATCAATAGTAAATTACTTCACTTCCTACCTTACTGTCAGGTTAACTGGTTTATTATCAGTGTCTCTGTGTAAATTACTTGATATTTTATTCTAAAAGTGATCTTTTGTGCCTGAAAAGTATTTGTCGGATTAAACATAACGCTGGTTACCACTTGGTGAGTGAGAATTCGGACAATACCTCTGCATCTTGGCAAAAACTCAATTTTAAAATAATTTAAAAATACTTTGTTATAAATGCCATTTAATCCGCCAACGTACTACTGACGTACTACTTCTACTAGGTTACGAGCAAAATAGTTATTTCGGACAATAATCAATTTGACTAGTGTTTTTGATTTATTTGTTTCTGATTTAAAAAAAAAAACTTTTACACCATGGATTGCTTTAAGTGTACGGCTCTTTTGGGCTTGGAGGATGCAATGGTATGCTCGAAGTGCCAAAGAAAGTATCATTATTCTTGTGGTGGACTGACAGAGTCAAATTTCAAAAATATGCTCAAGATGAATAAGGCTAAGTGGAAGTGCACGGTTTGCAAGGGAACACATCATAATGATTCTCCGAAGGGTGTATCTGCAGTTCCGGATGCTGACGTTGTAAAGTCTTTAAACCTAATAAGAAGGGAAATTTCTGAGCTGAAAACATATTTTGAGGGTGCTTTTGAGAGGCAAAGAGAGGAATTTTTAATGCTCAACGAGTCTGTGGTGAATTGTACTGCTAAGGTCAATGAAATTAGTGAAAAAACTGATCTTCTACAAATTAAGCTACATGATGAAATTGAAAAGATAAATGAAAGAGTACGAAATATAGAGAAGGAAAACATATCACTCAGACAAACTGTTAACAGAATAGAGCAAGAGTCTTTGGAAACTAGTATTGAAATTCAGGGGATTCCTTATGAAGTAAATGAACAATTGCTGCCGAAGATTCAATCTGTTCTGAAGTACGTTGGTTTTGAAGAGTTTCCAGTTGAAAGTGTTTTGGAGGTGTCTAGAAGTATCTTTTCGAGGAAGAAAAATATTAACGTAAAATTTGCAAGTAAAACAATACGTGATGAAGTTATGAAACAGAAAAAAATTAAAGGATTTTTCACAGCTCAACACTTGGGTCTGAAAACCCCAGAACGAGAAGACCCTGAGAGAATCTTCATTAATGAAAGACTAACGAGCTATAATAAGCATTTATTGTGGCTGGCAAAAACCACCAGAGCAATTGGTTACAAGTTTGCATGGTACAGACACGGAAATATTTATATCAAGAAGTCCGAAGGTGAAAAACCATTAGTTATCAGGGGGTCAAATGATATACCCACTCGGTAATAGATGTATCTGGTGAAAAGGGCGACTCAATTGACCTCGGACTATCTATGGACCTGAATTACGGAACTATCGAAGAAATAAACACGTTGATGAAGGATACGAATTTTACAATGGTTAATATGAACATCCGAAGTATTAATCTTCACATGGAAGAGTTTTGTATCCTTTTAAATTGTCTAAGTTTTAAACCTGATATAATTGTACTCACAGAAACACAGATGGTCAATATGAAAAAAATTCTGTCAGGTAAATAATATTCAAATTTGCTCAACAATCAAACGGAATTTTAATATATATCGGAACCTTTTAAACTCTTTAATTAAAAAATGTAGGCAGGATTATTATAGCGACAAATTACGTGCAGTTAGGAGTAATATGAAACAAACATGATTCTTTTGTTTTTGTATATAAGTATATGTAGGATTGAATAAAACAACTAACTCACAGTTTAATAGTTTTGGTGAGTAGGCATTTCATGAATAAGTCATATTTCAATGTGATACTGTAACATTAATTTTAAATGATTTGCTGGATTGACAAAGTAGGTACTAATGTTTTAGTTGTAACATTGTTATTTTTTGCCATGAGGGTGGATAGTGAATTTTTTGTTTATTGTTCACTAAGCCTACTGAGTGGGCCTGCGAACATAGCGATGTATAGGTACATGTTTATCTGTGTGTATATAATATGTAGAGTATACTACAAAGTACACAGTACACTGCAATTATTTAGTCTTTTAAAGGACACATACTGTTTATAGTTACGTACAGGTAGGAATATAAAACTTGATATTAGTAGGTATTCCCACATACAGGCTCTGCCTGGTGGGATCTCATGGTAGATGATGTATGGTTCTATTGTATGTATACATGTATGTATTAGAATATTAAGTTGTAATCTCATTTTCTGATATAATTGTATGTATGTATGTATAGGTATTTAGTGTAATAGTAACATTTGTTTGTAATTTAATTTTGATAAGTATAATAATGAAATGTATACATATGTTTGTATTTATAATTGTACCAAGAGATAAATAAAGAAATAAATAAATAAATAAAATGCAATGAATGGTTTGATTACCGCTGCCGACTTACTTTCCTTCACGACAAAACCATATTATTTACTGGAAGGGGATATCTTTTACTCGATATTCCATATTCAGATTCATAAGTCTGTTAATTATGTAATTCTTTAAATTCTTTAATAGTTAACACATATAATGTATCACAAAGGCAATACACTAGAGTTAATTTTGTCATATATAAAATTATTAATTCATTTATTTATTATTGTTGTTGAAATTAACGTGTGAATAAATTATAAAAGAAATGATAACTTTTATAATTTCATAAATAAATAAAATATAATAATAGGTATAATAAATAATACCTACATAAAGTCTTGTTAAAACTAATACAGCGATTTAACTATTTGTTTTATAAAAAAATTCTTCTCCTTGGGGACTTATTAATCCCACATAGCGGTGGGGTCTGCCTTTCTTGTTTTATTTCGCCACTTTGTCTTATAAATAACTTATAACCAACTTTATATTAATAATTCTTATTAATTAATTCGTTTTCATAAATGGTCATTCAACAATGAGAACACATCAATGACAATTTGTTAATGAAATATGAATGGAAAGTTGAATATTTTGGAATGCCAGATAAAATAGTACTATCAAAGTCTTACTCCACCTGTTGGCATGAAATTACTCCAAATAATAAATAACCATGGCCCACCTACAAAACACTAAGTAAATTCATAATAGGTATGGTAATCGATTTGACTTGTCTGTCTGTAAGTTCTAAGTGCTCTTTTTAGAGAGTAAATACATGTCACATAATACATCACAAACAGTTATTACTCTAAAATCTACATAATACTACATTTATCAGCCGTCCCTTTTTCTGTTGGTAAATTGAGTCAATTCGTCATTTAGAAATCAACTCAACAATTGTGTGGTTTGGTATCGAAACTAGATATATCCATTTAAAGTGAAATGTTAGTAGAGCTTAAAACTAATTAGACTTTGGCTAATTTCAATGCTAAAATTGATTATCTCCGTCATTTTTCACAAATTTTGATAGTATTAGACTATTTTGGAAAATGCAATTTTATAGAACTTAATGCAAAGAATATGTCTGCATACTTAGATAAAAAAAAAACTTTTTTTTTTAATTTTTCCACTTTCATCTCAAACCTCCCAATAATTGTACCTACGTATTTTGAACACAAACAAATAGCGATTAATTATTATTTTTATATATACATACATATGTAGGAACTTAGTCTAATGTTGATGAATAGATGCAAATAAATAAATAAAATAAATAAATAAATAAAATAATTTACCTTGGTACACATAAATACATATAATGGGGAGACTTCTCACATGCCTCTCTTTACAAGTGAAGTCAAATTTAGGAAAACTGCACAGGTAGACCACAGTTGGATAAATATTAATTAAACTCATTCTGCAAAATGCAAAATATTATACCACAAGACAGATAACCGTAACGAAGACCGTGACAAATAATCTTCTTGGATAATGTAGATATCAACCAAGATCTAGAATATCAAGATGCTCAATACGAATGGCAATTCACTGCACAGATCGAATGACTTGAAGATAAAAGCTCTGCGTGAGCAAATCAATCATCGGATTTAAGTATTATTGTGGATAGCATAAGTACATTGTTCCCAAAGGGCTCAAGTCACTCGATAACGGGTGGATAGCCAAAAAAAAAGATATAAGTAAAATTCATTATTAAGATGTGAGGTCATCAAGTGGAATTTGTTTATTTATTTATTTATATATCACACTGTATTTAATCGTTGCCAAGGCTCTTTTATTAACAAACTTTCATCTTAGAATGCAAGGGCCGAAAGAAATATCTTCTACTAAAAGGTAATTATCAATAGTTATATTTTAAATTATCCAATTATTTACCTTATTTTAACTCATGAAGTGTTTTTATTTAGATATTTTATTTAATAATATTATTACTCAACTTCTCTTCTAACATTTTTGGGTATACTTCATTCATCAACATTTAATTAAGCTCAAGCTTTCGGCGATTATTTAATAACGAATTTAAATCAACATTTTTCAATTACCTGCTGTAATAAACACAACACGATGCCTATTAAGAAGCTATGTAGAAGTAATTTGTTTGATAATAAATCTTTACGTATGGTAATTAGTTCTCGACGCATCATAAATAATTTAATATATTACTATTATGAAGATCAAAACATTGAAATAATGCTTACTTATTTTAGAAAGCTTACAATGTATAACTAATAATATTATCTACTGCTTTCGCCAGCTGAAGTTTTATAAATAAATTGCTTTGATTATGTATAGTCATAATATAAAGTCAGTAATCTTTGGAATCCTCTGAAAAGCAAAGGTCTCCCAGTTTTTCCGATTTCGAATTTATTTTGTTAAAAAAAGGTATCCATTATTTATTTATTTATTCATTTTGCACATCATCATAATATAACAGTGTTAACAAAATAATACAAAATTTAAAATCAGGAGATCATACTTTCCCGGTATGGTTTTCACCCGAATTGAAAAATCTTATAACGGAAAAGAAAATAACACATAAGATCTATAAGGAGACGTATGATACTAGGTATTATAAAAAGTTTACTGATTTAAGAGCAAAATGTAAAACATTGAAATCTAAATGTTATAGTGACCATATAGAGAAAGCTGAGGATATTACCGTAGATTCTCGAAGCCTTTGGAGGTTTCGTAAAACGTTAACAAATAGTGATTCTAGTTACCCATCCCAAATGTTTCTTGAACGAACATGGGTAAATAATCAACAGAGTGTGGTTAATTTATTTGCAGATTTTTTTAAAAATGTATATGAAGCGGATAATGGGTGTGTTGAAGAAATTCACATCCCTAATGGTCCATTAATAGATTTGTCAAGTTGTCATCTAGAAGCCGATAGTGTTAGAACAAAAATACTGAAACTTGACATTAATAAAGCTGCGGGGCCTGATAACGTACCTCCAATCTTCATAAGGAAATGTGTGGATGCCCTCGTGGTTCCATTAACTGTAATTTTTAATAAATCCCTTGGGAAGGGTCACTTTCCATCATCATGGAAAATTGGAAATATTGTGCCTATATTTAAGAAAGGTGATAAAAACGATATAAGCAACTATAGGCCCATATGTATTCAGTCCACTCTTGCAAAATTGTTCGAATCTCTGGTACTGGACCAGATGATGCCATCCGTTGTACCAATGATAGTACCTCAACAACATGGATTCATCCCCGGTAGATCTACAATTACAAACCTATCAATCTATGAAGATTATATTGCTGAGAGCCTCGCCAAGGGGTTTCAGGTGGATAGCATTTACTTGGACTTCCAAAAGGCTTTTGATAAGGTTTCGCACAGCATATTGTTAGAGAAACTCTCGGTTCTGGGAGTGAATGAGACTCTTTTGAGATGGTTTACTAGTTACCTGAATGGGCGATCATTACGAGTAAAAATAGATAATGTTTTTTCTCCCTATTTTACTGCCACCAGCGGCTTACCGCAGGGGAGCCATTTTGGACCAATTTTGTTTCTGCTTTTCATAAATGATGTTGTATCAGTCTGCCCTAAGATGGCAAAGTATGATATGTCACTTTTAACAAACTTTACAGGAGAGCAAATTTAAAGTTTGATGTGTTGGTGTAAATCAGGGAAATGACAATAAAGACATATAATAATGGAAATATGTAGACAGAATTGTTGTTTATTGAGTTGAATATATAAATATATTATTTTCAAATGTAAAGTAATGAAATTTGTCATATATCTGATTATCTACCTGACATATCATATTTTGGCATCTTAATACAAGATGCCAAAATATGATCTCGTATTGTAAAGTAAGCAAAACATGATATGTCAAGGACATATCGTATGTAGCCTCCTTCTGTTTGTAAGATAAAACTAGCAAACATGAGAATGCAATGTGAATACCTACATGAAAATTTTATGAATAGTTAATTATTAATATTTTAATTATTGATTGGTTGAAACCTCTTTTTATTACATTGATTTCCTTTGGAAATCTCTAAAATATTAATCATCTCTAATTTGCCTAATACTGTAGAACACCATGCCTAGGCAACTTTTACTATTATAATCATCATCATAAACAAGACAGCCCAGGATGGGCCTTGGCTAAATCTAGGAGTCTCCTCTACTCTTCCCTGTCAGCTGCCTTTAATCTCCGACTTAATCTTATTAACTAAAATTCCTTATTTTTAAAAGGATACACGATTTTATGAATATTTTTTTCTAAACACCTTTCCTCTAATTTAAGAGATTGTGTAAAGGGCTAGGAATAAACTTCAGATTCCCAGGGTAAGACTCACAAAATCTGTCAATAGTTTGTTCTGTAAAGGAATTAAACTTTACAGAGAAATCCCTATGGAAATCAAGGAAGTTCGAACCCTAGCACCTAGCAGCCTTTAAATTAAGATGCTTGAACTATGTAAAGGAAAGATTCAGATCCATGTATAGGAACAGAATGCAAAGAATGTAAATTATACTATACTATACCCTCACGCCGTGTCCCAAGCGGGGTAGGCAGAGAGAACGGAACGCCAAACAGATCTATCCCTACACACTTCCTTCGCTTCCTCCACATTCATACAGTTTCTCATACACGCACGTCGGTTCCTCTTACTCAACACGCGGCCTTCCTTGATAATCTGATCCGCGTAATCAAGCCACGTGGTTCTTAAACGCCCGCGCTTCCTCACACCCCTTCTTTCAGACAAGTATATCCTCTTTGTCATTCTTACCTCGTTCATTCGTTCAATATGTCCAAACCACCGTAGTTTATTCACGCACATTCTTTCCGCAACACTCTTCTTGCATCCGCTCATTCTTTATTTTGATTAACTAGTAATGTATGTTTGACTTTGTAATTACTAGTGTATTATTTTTTAAATTGTAAAAAATGTATATTTTTATAATTTAATAAATAAATAAATATGTAGACAAATCATAATTAGCCATCATCTATATTACCGAAAAGTCAATATTACAAAATATGTCTTGTGACATACGAGTATACTATCGCAATGCCGATACATAAGATGGCAAACTATGGTATGTAGACATACGAGTTTACTATCGCGATGTCGATACATAAGATGGCGAACTATGATATGTAGACATATCATAGTTAGCCATCTTAGGAAATCCTGAAAACGCACATATCATATTTTGAAATCCTTGTTTAATTCAAATAATATAAACCATATCCATATCATATTTTGCCATCTTGTAGATCTCGCAGAGACGAATCCATTGATACCAATAACTCAATTTGACCAAAAAAGTGACATATCATACTTTGCCATCTTAGGGCAGATCTGATCTGGGGGGTATAGAATTTTTGATATTTGCAGATGATATAAAAATGTTTAAAAGAATTGAGTCAACTAAGGACTGTGACATGTTGCAGAGTAACCTTGAGAGACTAAATTTGTGGTGTCAGAGTAATAGATTGTTCTTGAATGTTCAAAAGTGTCAATTTATCAGATTTGGAAGATTGAGGGGGTGTATCGATTTCGAATATTCTATACAGGGCTTCAAACTAACTAAAGTAACTGAGATTCATGATTTGGGAGTAGTTTTTGATGAAAAAATTACATTTATAAACCATATCGAGGAAATAACAGCGAAAGCAATGAAAACCCTTGGGTTTGTACTGCGTACAGTGACCGACTTTAAGAATTTGCATTCCATCAAACTTTTGTACACGTCACTGGTGCGTAGTCAGTTGGAGTACAACACACCCATATGGTCGCCTGCTTACGCTGTACATGTAAATAACATAGATCGTGTCCAGCGCAAATTTTTGCGATTTATAAATTTTAAATTGGGTATACCTAGAGACGAAATTAATTACGAATATTTACAAACATATCTTCATATAGAAAATTTGTCAGATAGGAGAATCATGAACGATCTTATTTTATTGTATAAAATCATAAACAGTTGTATTGACAGCCCTGAATTAACACAGTTGATAAGGTATAGGGTGCCTGGGCTATGTACTCGGGGCCGGGAACTGTTTTATTGTGACAATCACACAACTAACTATATAAGTAATACAGTGGTTCCCCGATTGCATCGCTTGGGAAACCAGTGCTTGAAATCGGTTGACATTTTTAACGTCGGTCTTCCAAATTTTAAAGAACAACTTAGAGTCATGTTTTCTCCCTGTTGCCCTCAGGAGATATAGGATATAAATGAATAAGCCACAATGTTTTTTGCTTTATTGTCTTCTTTTTTATTTGATTTTTGTTTCTGGTTTTTATTGTTGAGTTTTTAAGTATGTAAGTTGAAGCACCTGTTATTTCTATTGAAACTGTTTTATTGTTTGTGGCTTGTGAGTTTCTGATTGCTGAAGCACCTGTTATTTCTATTGAAACTGTTTTATTGTTTGTTGCTTGTGAGTTTCTGATTGAGGTGTGTGAGTGTGTATGTGTGTTAATTATTATTGATGCTACCTTCAATGTCATTCACTATACAAGATGTGCCTTCATTATAAATGTTTTAACGTATTATATTTATTATTTTAAATGTGTATTGTTTTGTTTGATTTATATTTTATTTTATTGACAATTGTTTTTTTTTTTCTCTTTGTACAATTTAAATTGAATGTTACAATTTTAATAGTTGCAGATTGGTTTTTTATTCTCCATAATTTGATTTGTCTCTATAATTTGAATTTTGAGACGTATAAAAAAAAGAAATATTAGAATAATAACAAAGTTTATATGTTTGCTTTGTAATTTGAGACAAGTAAATTAATAATTGCTGTATTGTGTGATTGTTCGTATGGATGCCTACTAACTTGAATTGTCTATAAATAGTGCCCATCCATTTATTTATACATGGTTGTTTTTATTGATGATATTTGGTTGCATTTTTGTTGTTGTTATTATTTTGGTTATATATATTTGAATTACTTAACACCGATTTGTGAATTTGTATGTTTATATATGTATATATATTGTAAATGGCTATATGAGCCGTAAATTGAATAAATAAAAAAAAAAAAATATTATGACGATATGCAGTGGCGAGATTACGTACATCCCAGTTGTATCATGCAATGCGTAATACACGTTTGATTCTCTTAGGTTAAAACAATTCGAGCTGATTCATTAAGAAATATTCTGTGTCTTCTAGGTATCGAACTTATGACATATTTTATCAAAGCGATCCAACTAATGAACTAATTCATTTTATATAATGCAATGGTACAGTAAGATATATGTGCACATTGCCTTCAATATCAATGTCGTATTTTAGAGTGTACATATAGGTGAAGCAAAATAATATATTATTTCACGAAGCACAGTTAAGAGAAATATTCCAAATTCATTTCCTAAGTCATCTTAACTGTCGAGAATCAAGGAAAGATAAGATATATGTGTAAAATGTACATTGTTTGTAAAGAATGCGTCCAATAGAGAGTATCTAAATATGCTTTATGCTATATGGTCTCGACACTCTTGACTCGACATCTCCAAGTTTGCTTTAGAGATGATTATAGCTTTAGAAGAGTGATTGTCACAGCTATTTTAAATCGCAACCCAAATGAGGATGGCTGTAGATGTTTATGCGAGACATACGAGATTGTAATGTTGACCAAAATAACAATCAGGGACTACCTACCACTACCCACTACGTGGCGAAAAAAAGCCAAACTCCACCACCTTGTGAATTTCATAATGTTTTTACCAAAGGAGACTGTGAATGTATCATTTATTGGAGAACACACAAGAGACAATATTTAACAGCCCAGTGGAAGTCCTGCCTCCGGGCCATGACCTACCATGGTCAAAGTGGAAAACCCTCAACAGGATCAGAACAGTAGTGGGACGCACTAGGAAAAACCTTCGGAAATGGGATTTAGCTGATAGCATCATGTGTAACTGTGGAGAGAAACAAAACAATGAGCACCTCCTAACATGTCCAATGGCCCCCAGACGTCGTGGCTTTTTGGGAATGGATGGGAATATAGATTTTGTTGTTTTGTTTGATGTTTTTTTATTTGCAAACCGACACGAAAAGAAGAAGAAGATTGTACCTAACTTTTTTTCTTATAGTCGTACTTTTTTATTTATTTATGCAAGAAAGTTGTAACGAGGAAGGACGAAAGTGGAATAAATGATCTAAATACATCACGATCACTGAGAAGAATAGAATAGAATAGAATCCCTGTTTTTATATATAATTATTATCTACCTAAGTGGGGTTGTCAGTGGACTCTTGCTAGTATTAAAGTTTCAGGAAGTCTTCTCCGAACCATAAACACATACTTTCAAAAATTGCCTGATGAATTTCATTCCAAGCACTCCACAATGAAACACTTTTTTTTAAATATCGCTATGGCTGAAGAACTGTTATTTTTAAAAATCGCCGTTCCTTTTGTAGGTAGTATTGTTGTCAAACTATTGCATAAAGTAATCAATTATTTTTATTATTGTTCCTGATCTGAACATACCAATGTGACATGTTGCTGTTGGAAAATAAATGTTCTGTGAAGAATCTCTGTACTAGACTTCCACTAGTCTCACAATAATGCATACATATGTGGACACGACTTACATTCCTAAAACACCACGGGCCGGGCGGTAATGTATCCATAAAAGTGATGAAACTGAGTCGTATTTGTCCGGTTATCCGATAATAAATATCCGGCAAGATTATGTATAATAAATCGGATAGGTAACTGTAGATATATATTCGACTACTGCACATATTTGCAGTGAGTTGTAAAATTATTTTCTTCTACGTCCAGGCTGAGTAGCCGTAGTTTTGAAGTTAATTTGTCACGCATTAGTGACAAATATTAGGTTACAAGAATGGGTATAAAAAACACGTTGATTTTGAAAGTGTAAATAATACATGTTTGTTTTTTTTTCTTTTATTATTCCTGCTGAGATCGCCTTGGCCAAAAGCTGTTATTGTCTCCGTGCAGGTTGACATTTTTAGAATAATAATTATAACAATGAGTTTGCATGAGGATTGTATGCCACAATTTGCTGAACTCCAAAAATGAGAAAAGGAGTTTGAATCAAAAATAAACCTAATAATACCTATTACGTAAAAATTATTTAGGTCTAAAGGTCTGTAAAACCTACCTACATATTATGTTAACTTAACAAGTTACAACCTGTATAACTGTTACCGTTAGTACTGACTCGATGCAAAACATCGAGTTATTATGTTTGATGTTGAAACATTGTTACGAAATTTGCAGTAAAACGAGATGTTTAAATAATTCGTAAGCGAACGTTGTGTGCACATTTACATTGAATTTTCAATGTATGTACATTATAAGAAATCTATTATTCGTGTCTATATCTTCGTCTATCAATAACTCAATAAATAAGTATTAATTTAATAAGTTTTTCGGATTATAAAACCGATTAGTAAAACTAAACCGGATACTGGATAAACTGGTTTTTCCTTTCATCTCAAATCAATGAATGTACCATATCTTGGTACATTGTAAGTATGTATATGTAATGGAATCTTTAATTGTTTTTCGAGACACTTTTTCATTGCACGATTGAATGACTTGAATCATTGCATTCTTGATTGAATTAAATTAAATTACAACGCGGCGTCGGCGTCGGTCATTTTATCTTAATAATAAATTCATCCATTTGTTTTAATTTTGTGTCTCAGGTATTTATTAATAGACCGTTAAAACTTTTTTGAATTGGCATTGTTTATTTGATATTCAGAAATTCTTTCTTTTACAAAGGTGTATAATTATGTCTTCATTAGTAGGTATACATGTTCAATTTCCTTTCACTAATTAAAAAAACTTTTTATTAATGCTGATACGAAATATTTTTGTAGATGTGTTAGAAACAAAATGTTCAATGAACACAATTTGCGCTTATATTCATTCTGTTAACCAAAAAAGTTTTGACATATTAAACATTTTTGTGGAAAAATTGTGCTTATTTTAATCGTATATCTAATATCCATCACGGAATTTCTAACAAGTGGGGTAACCAGCGATCTTAACAAAGTTATTAATATACTAGTTATCCTCTCCATGCCAGTTATTTTCATCATCATCAGCACCATCACTCTATTTCCTGTTCGAGATATGCATGTTCTCTTGTTCAAAATGCTCGACACCCGGGCCCGTAGACAAAACACATTTTAGCGTTACGTTTTCGTTTCGTTTTCGTTCGAATAGGTATAGACGACGTTGAGAGAAAGTGTAAATTTTCGTAGCTAAATTACACAATAAGCTACATTCGAACGAAAACGTAACGCTAAAATGTGTTTGACTAGGCGTAAAGTCCGTCTTGTAGGATCTTGTCTATATGATATTGCCACATAATCCTCAGACATCCAGCCAAGTCTCCGAGCACCACTCCTTTCATTCATTTATTTTCTTAGTCATTCTGTCTTCATTCATTCTATCCCCATGCCCAAACCACTGTAGTTATTCACTTTTATTATTTTTACCTTCCCAGCTTTCATTCCACACTCTTCATGTATTGCAAACTCTAACTTTCAGATTTTTTTATTACTATCCAATTATTAGGCAATTTTTTTCTTTACAATATTCTTTGCTGGGTAATTCCCAGAACAAGCTTATTTTAGAACTCAATTTTGCCTTTATACAATTTAATCGGTCAGAAAGCTTTTCTTAAATTTTAGGTAAGTACATAGTTATAAAAATTATTAACAATGTGAAAAATGTTAAACCTGCATGGCCAAAAATATAAATACCTAAGTACATTATAAAGTCAACAAAAATTAAAAACTGTCACACATAATCGAAATAGTCAACGAAAAATAGTATCAAAATAAAATAGTTTAAAAATTATATGATCAATAAAAATATTATGTAAAAAGGTATTATGGATTTAATTTATTTTCGTGGATTTAATATTAAGTACTCACAACGTATAAAAGTTTTAGGTATTCAGTAAAAAGTTTATTTTACGACCATCCGTCTGCTTAATGTCTTAAAGTCTATTTTTACAACTCAAGTCGTCTGCATTTGCTAAGATATTATAATATTATATTATTATATCAACATGTATTATATTTCAAACATTATTACACTAAACATTCACTTACTTTGAATTATAAGCTGATAATATATTTTTTGTCGATTCTAGATTTCTTTTTTTTATATATCTAAATATTCAGTCGAATATCAATCTGAAAACTGGTTAAAAAGCGATGTTTTGGCCATGAAAGCTCCCTGCAGTCGGACGAACCTCTTTCACAATATGTACCTACAACTTTCTCCTGACAAAGATTTCCGAATGATTGGAATGCCATGAGAAAATGAAAGGAGCGGCTCAATTGGCTAAAAAGGTTTATTTCAATGACTCATTTTTATGTTCTCAAAAGTGCTCAATTTTTTTTTAAATGACACCATTTTGTTAGCTATAACAAATGCGCAGCAATGCGTCAGCGCTGTTAGGTAAAAACATGTTTGTTGATTTTCATTTCTTTTATAATTATTTTTCTTTCTCTCTCGGTTGGATCGCGTTGACCAAAAACTACAATTATTCCAGTAGAAAATCATGTATTTTTAATATTTCTAATTTCTCGTGGAGCACCCGGCAAAAACTTGGTCTCCCGTTCCTGCTTCAGTTTTCAAGTGTAGGTACTGTAAAAAGGTAGATGTTCGAAAAAATAAAAACATTTTAGGTATATCTTAATTTTAGCAATGAGGTTTGATCCTGAATATATTAAATTTATGTTGCCGTGAAGAGGACAGCTTGCATGTTTATTACATGCAGTCGCAGTTGGTCCACTGGCTAGTAGCTAGTAATATTATAGAAGTAATAATAATAACACCCACACAAAAATATATGTCATATCATATTTTTTTTATATAAAGCAATGAGTACCTACCTACAGTTTTCTTTAAAGTTTTCTTGCGCATATGCCAATAACAATACAACACAACATTAATCAAACCATGATTATTTTTTAATTAATGAAAACATTCCGCTACATCAGACAATTTGTTCCATATATTATATTATAATATTTATGACAATTAAAACTCCATGGATGACATCATTCACTTGTTAATATTAATAACAATCAACTACTCAATATAATATAATATACAATATGATATCTGGAACATGATATACGAGGTTAAAGACTCCTTTACTCACTCACCGTGCTTATTACATACTTATAATGTGTACATTGGACTTATATCTTCTGCAAATAAATAATTCTATAACACAAGAATTTCATTGTTATTCATATAATATTATATATAAATGCAACAAGTATAATAAGTTTTGGTAAAATGATATATTCTACCTTACCAGAAGTGATACTTCCAATGCAGATCTCATAATTTTATCATACATAGTAGGTATATCTTACTAAGGTCAAATTAATATCTATATATACCGAAAAATAAACTGCGGTCTTTACTTATGGCCGGTTTCAATAATTTATTAGTCAATTACTATCAATTAAAATCTATTCTATAAAATATATTATAGAAGAGATTTTAATTGATTGTAATAATTGATGGATAGGTTATTGGAACCATCCGTTAGTTGACAATATAACTGAGGGTTTTCTAATTTTTGCTTTCCGCTTTTAATGATGAAGGCTGTACAACCTATTTTCAATTTTGTTGTTTGGTTTCCTAATAAGCTATCCGCTTTTATTTTCAAGTTGACGAATGTAAGATAGATAGGTACGTTTGGTAAAATAAGCAGAGGAAGTAAAAGGGGTTGGCCAAAATTCACTACTGAGTAGGTGGTATTTAAAGTGTAGAAGAGCTTTTTGACTTCGCAGGACACAGAGAGATACTTAACAATTTTTATACGGGATATTATTAATACAAATTTATAGTCGGAACAAGCACTGATAATCTCTCCGATCTCTCAAATCTGACATGCGAAGGATCGATTCTTGTTACAGTGAAGTGCTGAGCGTGTAAAATTAAAATGATTATTATTTGCGGTTCGAATTAATCGACTTAATCGAATTATTATTAATGTAGGTCATGTCATTAAGCTGTCTCGATGATAACGGTTCCGCCTTATCATCAGTCGCATTATTTACAATATTATAACATGACGGAATAGAGATGAGAATAATCGATATTTTTAATATTTTGAATGTCTCGATGTTCTGAATATTTCGATTAAAATAAATAAGTGTAATCGAAAGATGTTGATCGAAATTGAAAGAAAGAAAAAATCAATTTTAAAACATTTCTTATGCCTCGATGATCAAAACATCTCGGTTATGACAACTGACTCGAACTGAAAAGGAAGATTCTTTCACCACAACCCACAAGTGCTCATCAATTTTTTACAAGTGATTTATTTATCAATCTCATTGCTTCGTGTATATTGATGTACCTTATTATAATCGAAAGCAAGCTTTAGTGATCGATCCTTGCGGTTATGGGTTCGTTAATGTCCTTGTTGTTATACACTCTTTTTCTGATAAATTAAAATTCTTTAATTACTCATTCACTATTTTTATATGGACTTCACTCAAAAAGTCTTAAAAATTATCGTTTACTACTGTGGTATTACAATAATATATTTTTATAAACACTGTAAATTATGCGACACGGAATTTAGAGTGATAAAATCATTTTTGGTGTATCTTTCACTCAAACATTCGAGAAAATCATCGATTGAATATAACGAAACAAAAATAGAGAGCTTCATTCGAATGTGAAAACTCATCGATTAGTAGACATAGATTTGAAATAACATTGGGTTAATCCATCACTATATAAATGATTACCTATAGCATATAAAATGCATACCTATAACATATTTATGAAACATATGTCATTCCTTTAAGATGAACGCGTGCGACTGCGGATAACATATTTATCAAGACATTTTTTATTACGAACAAATCATAAAATAATGTTTTAAAACACCATATCACGTATCAAAATGCATTCCTTTTCAATTTATGACTAACTGTATAATATATGATTATTCTGAATTCTTACATTCAACGATATGATAAGTCGAGTCTTAAAATTACTTGCACTTAGGTACTTATCACATTTTTATATACATCAACATTCTTGCTCATACAAAATTATTGTCGGTCATGTCTGGATTTCTTTTCTTCTTTTATCCATTAAAATCCTCTTGAGAAAGAGGGAGAAAACTATTCCAAAAGTTTTTTTTTGAAATTTCTAAAAGTAACGATTCCGTGGAGCACCCCACCCGGTAATGATTTAGTCTCCACTCTTTTCCGTAAGTTTTACAGTGTCCTGTAAAAGGCAGGTGTTCTAAAAAATAAAGATACTTTACATCTCAAATTCAGCGATGAGATTTAACACTCATCCTGTGTGTCTTATTTTTTTTTTTTGTTAGCACGGAAAGCACAGCTTGCATGTTTGTTAAGCTGATCTGCTAGCTACCCTGCATGTGGGATATGCCGTGATGGTATATGTAGATAGATAGATAAGTAAATACCGCTTTCCATTATTTATTTTATGTAAAAAATGTATTGTATCAAAAATTAAGAGGCAACAACCGTTTGTTGTTTGCCTAAATAAAAATAATAAAATATTGATATTATTGCTATTATAATGGTATAGTTTGATAGAAAATCTTTCACAAAAAAACACAAAAATGATATTCATTCCTTTTTCTTATTAGAAGATTTAGCAATAATATAAGTACACACCTGCTTGATGAGTACTTTTTACGTTTTCAGTTGATTGACAATACTGTGGATACACTTTCATCAAAACAAGTAGACTTTTAGTATCAAGAAAACTTAGTATCCGTAGCCTCACAGTAAAGTATCCGTGTCTAGGATGTTCAGTGGATATAAAAATGTATGTTTTGCATTTACTCGTAGATGAATTTTTCTTTACAGTAAACATATTAAGATCCAGAAAATCTCATTATAATAGTGAGCATATTAAATTGTTTTACTGAGTATAGTGTACGTTAAGAGGCAAAGAGAAAAGCAAGTCATTGCAGATATTACGTGCTTGTAACCAAGCACTGGGATGTGCTGGGATTTATTTTGGTTTCTAGTATTTTGGGATTTATTATTTTTAACTTTTTTTTTTCTGGGTTTTTGTTATAAACCCAAATACAACCTTATACACCTTTCACAGTAAGCTACTAAAAGCTTGTGTCGTGAAAGGGGAGTTTGCCGGCACCTGGTATCGAACCACGGACCCCATGTTCACAAGGCCGTGACTCTACCTCCAGGCTACCGACGAACTCGACTTTTACTTTGACTATTTTTTTTAATTTTTAACTTTTGTTTTTTTTTCCAAGACTAAGACATTTCTGGTAAGAGTGGAATCTTTGCTGGTCCACATGTTGAGTGTATTAATTGTTAACATGTTATGTTATG
Source organism: Athripsodes cinereus (assembly GCA_947579605.1). Classification (NCBI taxonomy): domain Eukaryota; kingdom Metazoa; phylum Arthropoda; class Insecta; order Trichoptera; family Leptoceridae; genus Athripsodes; species Athripsodes cinereus. The sequence continues at coordinate 24,510,817 of OX388310.1, forward strand.
ACTGTTTTATTATTCTTTAATATTGTAAAAATAAAATAAAATAATAAACATTATATTTAAATAACAATATTCATACAACATTATATAACTTTTGGTTTAGTTTTCTTACATTTAATTTGACAACAATTAATTATTTGTTAATACATAAATCCTGTAAACAAAATTACTATATAAAGTTTGGTGCGATAGAACTATCTTCCATACGTCTTTCAACATATGTTATATTTTATTTTTTTACGTTGCATTGCTCAAAAGTTGTTTGATCATTTTAATCTCGAGAAGTGTTATAATCTCTTTTCAGTCTAATCCTCTCAACATTTGGACGAAGCTCTTCCTTGCTCTTTTCCATTTTCTTCAATCCCGATCCATTTGCATCCAATTTATAACAAAATGAATATAATATTGAAGAATTACGAATCTTGTGTGGGAGTCTGTTCCAGAGCCTCGCACCATGAAAAGTAAATGAATCCGCATAAAAACAAGACTGATGAGGGGGAATAGATAGAAGATAGTTCTTAAAAAGAGTGATAGTAGTAATACAAAATCCGCGATGAAATATGCATAAAAATAATAATAATAGTAAATAATCTTCTTCATCTATCAGTGCCGTATCAGGTCCCCCCGACGTTGGCGATCACTCTAGAGAAGGTTCCTCTGTCCCGCGCTGTGCGGACCAGAGGCCTGAGTCAACAACACACTATCGCGTCACGTTCCCGCTCCGCTAGCGTTCGGGTGCAGACGATGGTGCGCCAAAATGTTAATTTTCGTAACTATTGTGTATCTTAGCAACGAAATTGACACTTGCTTGCAACATCGTCTGCACCCGAACGCTAACGGAGCGGGAACGTGAGACGAAAGTGTGTTGTTGACTCAGGCCTCTGCTCTCCCATCTGTGTTATTCCGGTCCATTGCCGTATACTACGCAGCCACGACATCTACATACCTTCTTCCCACTCCACGACGTCTCTCAATCTTGCCTTCTATTATCAACTGCAAAATAATACTCGTACATACGTAATTTAATGAAAGCATATTTCTATATCTTATATAATATAGATACCTATTTGATATACCCATACTTTCTGTTGTTGGCACATGTCTTAGGTTAATATAATAATAATACATAATAGTATTATCATAATATCACAATAATAATAATAATATTGAAGGCATCACAATAATAGTGCCTACCTATTCCTATGTTTATATTATTATTATTTCACGTCTTTCCTCTTTCTATGTAGAAATGTCAAAATAAGGATGCCTTGCTACCTCTACGAGATACTCTATACTTTGCTGTATGGTATGATGTTTTAATAACAGAAGGAATTTTTATACAACATACCTACTATTTATTATTCCACAATAATTCTCGTATAAACGTTTTAACCCGTTTATTTATTAAATATATTTAATTGATTCTTTTTTATATATTATTCTTTGTGGACACTTTTACCATGCAAGTTAGAGATAAAATCCCTCTGTCTATAGCATCACGGTTTCTCGCCACAAGTAGGTACGGTAGTCCAACTGCATTTAATGAGCATGGTGTCTTCTCTTAGAGATTTAAGATTTGTGACATATTATGTACATAATTAAGGCATTTTTTTACAGCAAAATACCAAAAATCTTGGGAATGATTTATTTATGAGCGACGATTTTAGTTCTAATGATATACTACAGGTTCTCTGAAAGTACAAAATGCTAGATGAAATGCTTTTAATGAAGAAAAAGATTGGCTTTAGTTATCTACTGCCAACTGTTACAGAAAATCAAAGCTTTATGATGGATACAATTTTACGGGAAAAACTAAGTATGTATCATAAATGACTTCTTAATGCCGACAGATCCGGAACCGAAACCAATGCCGGGCTTATGGATTTTATGCATAGTTATAAAACAAATTATGTATTCTATAATACATAGGTATAACTTACTATATTGTCGGTAGGTGCCTCTGCTATATTATATAGATTTCAATAAGATTTGCTCTAAAGGGAGATATTATATGGTTCGCGTATCATATACTTACTAGCTTATAAAACCGACGTCATTCGGGAGTAATAAATATTATGAAAAGTATTTAAAATAGTAAAATATTTCAATGTAGTCTCTGTGATACTGAAGAAACGATGCGTTTTATTTGAGAATTCCAATGGTTTTTAGTAAAAAAGAGTGCCCCTGTCCACAAGATTTCCCATAAAGATGTAAATCGATTCACACAGAATCGCTCTGGATAAAGTGCGAATGAATAAAATTAAGTTATGTGTTGATTATGCAACAATCAATGGTATTTGTAGTGGTAATAGCCCCAACCATGAGGCCCAAAATCATACAAATGCATGGAAAATTTAAAACAATAATTGTCACCCATTCATTAAAATTATAGTGAATAATACCCTCCTTCACACGAGACATGTCTCTATAAGGAGGATGTTGAGATTTATTTTTTTATCAAATAGTCTATGTATTGTTATATCTGTATTAATTGTTATGTTAAATAAATAAAATAAAAATCTCGACATCAGATACGACATAGGTACTAAGGTGTGTTAAAAAACAAACGAACCTCAATCCATTTATAATACTTTCAGAATTAAATTCTTACTCAGGGCAGTATTTTTCCAAATTATTTACCGATAAAGATATAGGGGTATAAAAACATAACTTACAGACAAACCGACTTTTGTGAAACTATTTATATTAGGTTCACTAAGTACTTTATACAGCAACCATACGCACAAACGCGCTTTAATAGAATTCCTGTTTTGACATTGGATATCATCTACACAAATAAAAATAATAATAATAATGCTTTTACTGCCACGCTACGTGTGGATTCTTAAAGATACCAAAACGTTTGTGCTTTTGTAAAACAATACGAGAAAAAAGTAAACAAACAGATAAATAGTTTATATATTTTCATATTATCCAATATTTTTGTCCAATTTTTTTTTTCAATCAATCGACGGTTCTTGGTGGAAATTCATTAACTTTTGTTATTTGTGAGCTGGCATTTAAAAGCTTTCGCTTTCATCGTCAGGCAATATTTTTTTTAATAAGTTGCACTTACTTGATGCTTTCGAAAGCTGGGCCGCAAATTGATAAAGTCACCTGTGGAACTACTAAAAAATCTACTTCATTTTAATTTCTTAATAATATTTCCACAGGTGACTTTATCTCTTTCTTATCTATCTGTCTATCCGGGTAGTCGGTGAGTCTCCTTAATGTTGGTCAAAGACCAATTATTTCGACAACATAAAAATCCTTTTCTCATCTATATTTCTTTTATTTTATTTGAATTGAGGTTTCCCCAAATTTCTTAGACCTATTTCCGATCGTTATATATTATTTATTATAACTTATAGTTCGTCGGTAGCTTGGAGGTAGAATCTCGGCCTCACGAACATGAGGTATGCGATTCGATCCCAAGTGCCGGCCGGCTAACTTCCCTTTAACGATACAAGCTTTAAGCTTACTGTGAAAAGTGTAAAAAGTTGTATATGAGTTTATAACAAAAACCCAGATACATCTTTAAAAAAAAGAAACGTATAAAAATACGTATAGTTTATAAACAAGCACTTATTATAAGACACTTCTTTAGTATATCCACTTTATTGGACGTCCATTAAAGTGGATATACTAAAGAAATGTTGTAATTATAATTAATTCAATATGAACTTCCACCAAGAGCTGTCGGTTGAAAACATCAACTTTATAACTTATTATAGCTTTCAAAAGACACACTCAAAACATGAATTATAGTACTGTTTCAACCGTACACAAAGACCATAGTATGTTTTGTAATAGAAAATAATATAGGTAGGTTTATCTTTAGAAATAATTGAAATAGACTCCGAAACATTTGTCTTTTGAACACAATCATGATATATATGCTTTTATGTTAAACTTTGAATTCATGGTACCTATACTTAGTATGAAAAGTAGGTACAATAGTGTATGAATAAGAACACATCAAAGTGTGTTTCCACAATGTTAACTATTTCTTTGTTGGACGTGGTTCTAATCTAAGTTGATAGGCAATAATAATATTATAGGCGTAGAGGTAAAGCAACACAAAGCTAATAATAGAAGTAGGCACATGGTTATAGGTATTAGAGATGAATAGAATATCTTGTTTATTCGAATACCGGATAATCTCTATATTCCGAAAAAAAAACATCGTTATGTATAAATGAAGTCTTTTAAAATTTTATTGATACATAAAATGTATGTCTAAACTGCCTCGGAATACATACTAAAGTCTAGCAAGGCAGTAAATTTCATTTGTCATAACTGTTTTTGGAACATGTATGTTCTATTTGTCATAATTTTTTAAGGAACATGACGTGTATTTAGATTTAAGATAAAGTATATATCTTTAGTAAAGGCTGCTAGCTACCCAACTTGTGAAATATGCCGTAACTGGGTAGTAGTAGCAGTGACATTTAGTACTTCATGTTTGTACCAAACAAGCTTTGTTTCTGGAAAACAAAAAAAGAAATGTGGAAATTCATTTTTAAGTTGTAATCATGAAACACTTTATCTTTCTCCACACGAGTAAATTTGCTCGAAACTTTGTAAATCTTGATTATTCCTCTCGAAGTATTTTTGATGTTGGTAGGTAAATATTTTTAAAACGTCAAATTACGTTATATCTTTTCTTGAAAATAAACTCCAATCTCCATTCAGTGGACAATCTAACTGAGAGTTTTCAAAATAGTTATATCCACTTTAATGAGATATTATTTTGGTTTCTTGGGACTAGACAGCCTAATTTCAAAGCATCAATATGCCTATGTAGCTTCTCTGTTTATGTAGAATCTCACCGGACAGTTGTTATCCGGTCGAAAAACTATTCGTTTCATCCCTAATAGAAATTTCTAAAATAAGTCCATGGAGGCTTTTGCAGAGTTCGGAGTGTTTGTGAAGTATATATTGTATGCATTGTAGTTGACTTTGTTGAATTTGAAAGCTTGAAACCAAACACGCTTTAAGTCTCAACCACCTGCCGATGTAAACGGAACAGGAAATCCGATGCAGTCGTCTTCTTTGTGAATTCCATTGTTTTTGATATGTAATCGATACCCCGACTTTATCCCACGCGGTTGCATTGAACATACATACATACATACATACATGTACTGCAATTTGTCTTTATTATTTTCCACATGCCTACCAGAAACTATTTTCAAATATATTCACAGTCCATAAACAGGTAGAACAGCAAAAATTTAAAGAACATTTGCTAGTAGTAGTAGTAGTAGTAGAAGTAGCAGTAGTATTTATTAGTAGTAGTAGAAATAGTAGTAATAGCGGTAGGAGAAGTAGTATTGAGTAGTAGTAGTAGTATTTTTTTTTTGTAGTAGAAGTAATAGTAGTGGTAGTAGAAGAAGCAGTATTTATTAGTAGTAGTATTAATTAGAAGTAGTAGAGTGGTAGTAATAGTAGTATTTTTTGTAGTAATAGTAGTAGAAGTAGTAGTAATAGTAGTAATAATAATAAATAAGAAGTATATATAATTACCAAGTTATAAAACAATGTGATACAAATAAATGATATTGTGCAATGGTCGAGTTTATCGCAGAAGCGATATCTTCCAACTAACCTATATCGATAATAATATCGGAAGTAACAGTAGTAGTAATAGTAGAATTAGTATAAGTTAGTAGTAGCAATAGTAGTATTTATTAGTAGTAGTAATTCTTGTCAATTGCAATTCAAGGTATATAATCAGATTTTTAAGTATATATCTGATTTATAGATTATCTGATCACACAACCAACAGATTGTTCAAACTTCTTTTAAGGAGCTTTTTTTTGTTTCCTACCAGATGAGGTATGTGTTGAGTAATATTCATAATACCTTCACTCATGCAAATGTCACAATCCAGTAAAATGCGAAAACCACGTTTAGCATTAGGTACAAAGTTTTTCTTCCGAAACTCATATATGCAAGTAAAATATTATCTCTAAATTTTATATCATTGCAAATAACTTACAAAATAAAAACACATATAACATGATATCTATTTCCTTCCTGTAAACATTTGACAAAATAAGGAGGGTGCATTCACCATCATAAATATAGAGAAAATAAAGGATAATACAAGAAATAAAACAAATAAATTATCTGAGTATGTATACATTGCCTAAGTATGTATGTAAGATATACATTGCAACGAATTCAGTAGACCAATAAGTTCTATAATAATTCTATCCAAATTTACCAATGTACTGTAGGCATAAAGGACTAGACTCAAGTGAAGAAGCAAAGTTATCGGTAAGTATAGTAAATTATTTTGTGATTCGTGGAAATCATATTATACGTAATAATATTATTTATATCTGACTGACTAGTTTTAAACTAGAGCTTGTTCAGCGAAAAACAATAAAAAAAAGTAACAATTGTGTCAGTGCACACGTAATAGAATTTCATAATTAGGTAAATTAAAACTAGTGTTTTGATCTACTATAGATTATTATTCGTGAGAGAGACGTCTCTCGACTTATCTGACCGATTGATTTTACGTCAAAATTTTACGATCGATAACGACCTGTAGGCCTAGTCAAAACACATTTAAGCGTTACGTTTTCGTTTCGTTTTCGTTCAAACGTTGACGACATTGCGAGAACTTGTCAATTTTCGTAGCTACTTGTGTATTTTAGCTACGAAAATTGATGCGTTCTCGCAACCTCGTCTTGTTTGAACGAAAACGCTTAAATGTGTTTTGACTAGGGACCCTGATAAGTCGAAAGACGTCTCTCGCTACTTATCATCTATAGTAGAAAGAAACACTTGTTTCAATTTACCTAATAAAATGTGTTATTGTCACAGACAACACGAGTATCTTTTTTTAAATTAATGCATTTATTTTTTAAATGTGGTTTAAATGTTTTTATTATTTTCTTGTTTTATTGATAGTTATTATGTTAAAGACTGACAAAAAAAATACTTTAGATGTCAAAAGAAATATTTTATGAGAAAGGTTAAAATTAGTTAAAAATGACTAGTGAGGCTTCTGCGGGTACCGATTGCATAGTCCTTGTCTCCTTCGCTTGTTTGGGCGCTCACGCGCATCCGTATTGTCAATATAAATGCGTTGGATATGTTTTTATTTTCTGTTCTCAGTTTATTTTACGTACTCGTATAACATTCTGTGCTGTATATGTATAATGTGCTCATATATTTTATTCTGATCAAATAAGTGTGTAATGTGTATAAGTGGATGCTTATGATAAATAAAAAATGCTTATTTATTTATTTATTTATTTATCACTTGTACACGGCGTGAGCTTATATCTTTATATTATGTATTTTTGAATTTCACCATGTCTTCATCTAAAATATTTCTGATTTATATTTGAGTTATCTAATTTTCGAAAAATAAAACAGGTGTTTTATTCTACTAAAGGTTTATTTTGTGAGAGAGACGTCTTTCGTCTTATGAGGACATTGTCAATCCTCATAAGACGAAAGACGTCTCTCTCACAAAATAAACCTTTAGTAGAATAAAACACCTGTTTTATTTTTCGATATGGAATTCTACTACCTAAACACCGACACAGTGAATTATCTAATTTTGTTTATAGTAAGCAGTTATTCAATAATTATAAACTTTGGACATATCTGATTTTTTATCATTGATTTGATATTAAATATTCAACACATTTAATTAAAAATAACAAAACAAATATAGAAATGAAAATTTTCAATTATGTGCAATTCTTTTGACATAGTGTAAATGTACTGTAATATGAGATATCTCGAATTTTATTATTCTGTGATCCGCATTCACGAGTATGAAAGAAATTTGCATGGAGGCTATTTTTTTCACTTTCTTGTCGTATAAATGACACAAACATAAATATTTCCTAACTTGGCTATTTATTTCCTGATTCATGAAAATCATGGTTATTATCTGATTTCATGCTATTATTACTATTTATTTTGCGAATTAATGTTTCTATTTGAAGTTGTGACATACCCTTTGTTTATATATGCAACAGTATAGCTTGTATCCAGACAATAGATGTCAGCTAGACAACCAGCGAAACATACCTACATACAGGCATGATATTATATGAAGGTAGGTACATATTATGTATGTAGTAAGAATATTACAGTGTCTAGGCACAACAGCTGATAAGGATGAAAGGAACAATCACCGAAAATAGAAAAATATACAGAAACTGTATTTTTCAATTAGTTCACATACCTACATAATAATTAATTATTCAGCCGATGTTCATCTACTACTAAAAAAAGCCTCGCGCGCCGTTTTTTCTGTCTTCTGCTAACGTTTTTTTTTTTTTTTAATATTATCTTTATTTCATATTTTATACATACAATTACAATTCACATTTATCAAATTACATATAAAGATATATTCATAAAACTGTGCAACCAACGAACGAAGCCCGTTAAGTCATTGAAATGACTTGTCAACAGGCTCCGCTCATCTCCACATCCAGCTTATAACTAAAAAAAAAGTTAAATACAACTATATTTTTTTTTTTTTTTTTTTTTTTTTTTTTTTTTTTTTTTTTTTTTTTTTTTTTTTTTTAAAAAAGATATATCTGGGTTTTTGTTATAAACTTATAATTATAATTATATTAATCTTATAAATGCCTACAAATCCATTTAACACTCACACTACAGTTATATGTACATATTTCTATTTTTCTGAGCCAATGTGCTTTGGCCATCTTAAGAAACGTATTTGCTAACGTCTTATTTTTTGTTAAGAAACTGTATTTGGTTGCTGTTTGTATTGTGGATATGTGTTTATTTTTGTTGTTGTTTGGTGAGCGCTATTGTTTTATCTAAATTATATAAAATATGTTTAAACCCTCAAAGCACGAGCACTGCTCAATTTTGAGGTCAAATATGTAATAAATGTAATAAGGTGTGTATGTAATATTATTAAATTGTAAATTTTATTTTAATAAAAATATTTGAATTTGAATTTGAATTTGTCTTCTACCTGGAACCCACTACTCTTGTTATGCTGGGTCCATACATTCGATCGAATTTGAAGTAGTAGACAAATGGTCGGCTGGTGTAGCACGAAGGTAACGCTCTTGCCTTTGAGTCACGAGGTCCTGAGTTCAATTTTTGGCCAGGGCAGAATGAAGAATGACCTTTTTCAAATTGTCTGTGTGTAACATGTATATGTGCTTGAATATGTGTGTTTCGTCATGTTAGTACCCAATATATAAGATTCATATCTTAGTTTGGGACTAGCTCGATCTGTGTGAATTATCTATGCATGTTATGAATAATTGAGCTGAAGTAAATAAAATTGAGCGCTGAGACAATGTAAGGTGAAAACTGGCTCAGTCTACCTTGGTACGGGCTCATGCCCAGTTAGGTAGATTTTTTGTGACTTATCTTTTAAAAAATGTTTTGTAAATGAAATAAATAAATTGGAGTTTGGGGTTATTGACAGCGCAAACAAGATACATATATGTACAGAGTGAACGAAGTGGATGTATGCATCCCTCTGATGTGTCTAGAAAAACCGACAACATTTCGAATACCCCCGATGGCAACGATGCAAAAAGAAGACATCCACATCATTATAAGTGTCTAATTCCAAGCTCCGTTTTGTCGGTAACCCAAGTGACGATCTTATATAGCATAATAATAATAATAAACACTAATTTATTGTCAAAATAAATTTTACAAAAGGCGTATACATATTGCCTTGAGGCAATGTCTTTCAGTAAACCTACTACAATGTATGATAAGTATGTTTTAGTATAAAGTGAATTTAGATCAATTTAGTTCAATGGCATGTTGGTGGTCTACGGATGATAAGAATAAATAAAAAAGAATAAACATTAACGCTGAAGTTAATAGAAACTCGTTCAATATCGCCATCAGCATGGTGAATTTTTCATCAAATGCTATTGTTATTTTCCATTACACCCACTTATAAAACCTCGTGTCTTTGCGTTCTTTTAGCACACGAGTAATACTAGTAGATATGAAAAAAGAGCATGCATATCAGAGAAATAATAATAATAAAGGATTTGTAAAGACGACGACATGCGAACATGGGGGTAATTATTACGATGGAAATGATTCTAATACAAAATATTATTCTTTTGGCTGTTACCAACACAACTTTCAAATAAATATTTGTGTTTATTCATTCATACTTTTGTTAATTATAACGAGTTCGTCGATTGCCTGGAGTCTTGGCCTCATGTACAATAGATGCGAGGTTTGATCCCAGGTGCCACGACACAAGCTTTTAGCTTACTGGGAAAGATGTATAAAATTGTATTTGGGTTTATAACAAAACCCAGATAATTCATTAGAAAAATGTTTTTTGAAAACGGAGTGAAAAATAATGTTTTGTAAGTAGTTAGATTTATGTGAATCATCATCTTGCCCTTCAAAGCTCCTCTCGAGAGCACAAGGCAGAAACCAACCTCCTCCATTCAGAGCATCTTTACTCCAATTGAGTAACCTCTTCCTACGACATTCTTAGCACCATGATTTGGCTGTCATAGAAATGATGTATTGTGAATGAAGAACGCCCGTGCCGTCGGAGCACTTGTGGATGAAAGAACAGATGAACCAACTATCACTGGACATGCTCAAAGCATAGCCCAACCAAGACCATCGTTTCTCCTGTATTACAGAGACTACAGATTTTTGAAGAGTACGTTGGCGCACAGTATCATTTATGGCATACTCATACCACCTAACATCCAAAATCCTTCAAAGACACTCCTATTTTCGAAACTCTCGTATCTTCCGCACTTGATGTGTAAATCACTGAGTAGAAAAATTATGATAATATCATAATACAATGATAAACAGGTATCCGTTAAATTCGATGTGAACTTCCTCGTCTTTCCATTCGTAATTTCAGAAATCAGAATAATTTATCGTTTAATTCATAATTACAAAATAAGTGCTATTATATAGTTTCATAAATTAAATATTTAACTATAATGCATTTCCGATATTCATGAGTTTTACATAAATAAAAATGATAAATTATAATTTCGTAAGTGTTTCTATTACAGGGCATATAAGCTAGTCTTTAAATAAAGGGGTAAGATTTTGGCAAGCAATATTGCTACTTCACAAAACATATTTTCTTTCATTGCAATATTTGCATTCCACTTTCTTTATACAAAATAATACCTATCATGGGCGTGGCGTATCTAGCATTTTCTCTAGGGGAGCAGAAGCTTAGCAAATTAGTTTAAGACCGCTACATAATTCAGATGTGTGGACCTTGTTTTTGTCTCATTTTTTCACAATTTGATAATCTGAATTAACATGGAGACCTTTATTCTAGGTCTCCAACCTACAATTGTTCATTTAGATTCCATGCAAAATTTCTGCCCCAATTACCCCCCCTCCCATTCAATATGCGAATTTGAAATGGAATATTTTCCCACATTAATGTTTATTTCCCACACTATCCCTATACTAATTTAGCCTACTTTCCTACTATTTTTTAGATCCTTTAGGGGGATCATCTACTCCTTTTGTCCCCTCCACCTGGGTACGCCCATAATTCCTATAAAGGAAATACAATAATTATTTCACAAAGAAAATAATATTCTTATTCTGTTTTGGATATTTCACCATCCACAGTGCACATTACGCAGACTATTGATTTTAAAAGTTTTGGATCAACTTTATAATCTATTTATACCATCCGGACATTTACCACAAACGGGGTAGCCAGCGAACTAACTGCATGTGGTAAAAATATGCTATAAAAAATAGGATAGTCAGTATGGGTGACTTCCCTATCTCATCACCGAATTGAATATTATGTTAAATGTCTTTTACGCGAAATTCTACGAATATATTCCATTCTATAGTGAGAAATCTATAGATCTCTAGTGAGAAATCTATTCCAATCCGAAGACATCAATGCAAGATAGTTTCTTGTATATCAATAATACCATTATTACATATTCCACGAGTGTGGTAGCCATAGGTAGACTTACTGCATACACGATGGTTTTCTACTTTTTCATATGCAGATTTAGTATAGAAATCCTGAATTCCAAAACATTTGAGAGTTGACTTCTCCTTATTTTGCAAAGTATTGAATATTGCGACATACCTACAAGTGGTATTGGCAGTGTGTAATACTGTGAGTGATAAACATACATGCCATCCTCTTCGTGCTATAATAATTGACATTGAATATTATTATTATTGATAGCTTTTATTTTTTTTTCTTTTCATTGCCGTCTGACTCATCATTCATAATACATTCAAATTATGTAGGTACGTAATTTTCTGTAAATCAATTCCAACCTCAAAAAGGCTTTAATAAACATACTTGGAGCGTTCAATTTATGATATAAAAATAAAATTGTGTCTAGTAATGTAATGTATTGTGTATGAATTATTGACACGTGTGAATTTAAAGACATCACAATTATTGTGTTCTAAAACTTTTGGTTCACGAATCTTTTACTAAACTTAACATTCTTATTTTGAAAGTGAGTGCTGCTCCTATTTTTATTGGATTTTCCATACTAAGTGAATGAAATCTACGAGATCACGTTTTTTTTTTATTTTGTCTTTAAAATGTGTTGCTTTACGAATTGTTGCCTTTTACATGATGCTCGAAAATGAGTTGACTATTTTAGTCTATATATAGGAATGTTTAAGTATAAATAAAAAATGAGTTGACTATTTCAGTCTATATATAGGAATGTTTAAGTATAAATAAAAAATGAGTTGACTATTTCAGTCTATATATAGGAATGTTTTAGTATAAATAAAAAATGAGTTGACTATTTCAGTCTACATATAGGAATGTTTAAGTATAAATAAAAAATGAGTTGACTATTTCAGTCTACATATAGGAATGTTTAAGTATAAATAAAAAATGAGTTGACTATTTCAGTCTACATATAGGAATGTTTAAGTATAAATAAAAAATGAGTTGACTATTTCAGTCTATATATAGGAATGTTTAAGTATAAATAAAAAATGACATTATCGGCCATATAAAGCAAGTATAAAACAATAATAAAGAGAAATATTTAAGTAAGACACCAAAAGATGGGCTAAATTGCTTGAACAATATCTTCCATCGAACTTTCAAAACACATATCCCTACTTAAAAAATGAGACAAAGAGCCTTTGCCTTGTCTAATTACAGTATCCAAAAACGTCATATCAAATTACAGTACTGATTTTCATATCTAAGAATTAGAAAATTACTGCTACTAATACGAGTATTATATATATATGATCACGGCATATGGTATAAGTGGGAAGCCAGTATATCAGTCACGTGTAATAAACATGCAAACTGTCCTCTCCTTGCCAACAAATAAGGAGACTCAGGATGAGTGAAATACCTACCTCATTGCTGAATTCAAGATTTAAAATGCCTTTTATTTGTATACATGCCTTTTGCAGGACGGAAAAGAGTGAGAAACTTAAGAAAATATGAAAAAATTTAAATTAATTTGAAATCAGAAAATTAAGGTGTTTTTATATAGTTATGTTTATTATCCTTTGTTTTATTACTGTATTATTTTTAACAAATGCGTTAAATAATGAATTGACAACTTTACTGATCGTAAATCGTTTAAATTTCAAATCATTTTATTTGTGAAAAATAATGAGTAAATATTTATTTTAACTTTTCGCTAGTGCTCTATATTTGCAACACTTTCCATACAATTTGTTATAAGTTTGACATCATAAAACATTCTCACGCGTAATTTAACAGGAAAATATTATTTCTTGAAGGAGTTCCTTCCAGTAGAGTTGTACTCACATAATATATTATAAGAACTCTATAAAATGTACGTAAAGAACTTAGTTCAGTACATACTTACCATAAAAAATACATTTTCAAAACTGCGAGATTTTTGAATATCTACATATGTCCCCATTTACCGAACGAGCGAACGGTGCGAACATTATATTCTGCACTCTGTTTCTTAGGGTAATGCCCAGCATAGCTTTCTCATGTCTCTTTGGGGGACTCGTATTTTCCGTATTTTCTTAATGTTCTGCCTGGTCAAAGTCACTGTTTCTATACCACTGGCAGGCAACACAAACATTTCGTAGATTTTGCGAAGGTTAATGGGGATTTTGCAATTTCTGAATATTGGAAGCGAAAGTTACTAACCACCTTTAAAGCGATTTTGTTCTCATCGTCAGGCAAATGTTAAGTCAACTAATAATAAATTAAATTTTCGGCCGATCTTCCCCGTAGATTCCTTAAAATAAGGACTTCCACTTTTTTGGAAAATTTCCAGTGTCTTTATCACGTTTAAGACATTAACCATCTTCAATTCAGCGACGACGTATGCCATCTATCTTGAATCAATTTTTCACATCGCGGAGTGATCGACCTGTAATTAAATTACATACAATTTACTTACAAGTCGTGAGTGTGTTTAAATATATGTGGCGTTTATGTATATGGGTGTATAGGTGTGTGTCTGTGGGTGGATGTGTATGTTGTTGAGTGTGTTTTTGTGTATGGGTGTATATGTGTTTATCTGTGGGTGGATGTGTATGTTGTTGAGTGTGTTTTTGTGTATGGGTGTATATGTGTGTATCTGTGGGTGGATGTGTATGTTGTTGAGTGTGTTTTTGTGTATGGGTGTATATGTGTGTATCTGTGCGTGGATGCGTATGTGTGTGAGTGTATTTGTGTGTATGGATGTATGTGCGGGTGCATGAGCGTGTGAATTGTATCAAAGGATTGTGTAGTTGAATGTAATGGGGGAGGAAGCCAAAATATAGAATGCTAAAGCGCTGAGACGAAGTCAAAAACCGATTCAGTCTGCCTTGGTACGGGCTCATGCCCGCAGTTAGGTAGATTTTTATAACATATTATGTTTAACTACTGTCAAATAAATAAATAAATTAGAAGTCATCTGGCTATCCAACTTGTAGAAAATGACTTAATGGAATAGAATAGAATAAAATAATATTATTCTGGTCCTTTGTTATTCTTCTTTTTATAACACTAAGATATTTGAATAAGAGAAGGTACAACATACGTATGTAGTTTCAAACAATATAATATAGATTGGTACATATTCAGATTTTCTCTGTCACTCGGTTGAGTTCTTTGAATCGCGGAAAAGTTTATAACTGACGTGAATGGAAAAATTCATGAGTGAATAATAATCAACATGAAGTAATGTCTAAGTAACTACCCACTAACCTAACTATACTTCCTTCCAAACCTTAAAACTTTATAACTTATTTATTTTGAACTTACATATTTTTGAAGTTGGGTAAAAATTTGACTCATTTAATCCGTTAGCTGAATTTAACTAACATAACATAACATACATAGACAATTCACACAGATCGAGCTAGTCCCAAACTAAGATGAATCTTGTATTATGGGTACTAACGCGACGTTACACACATATACAATGCACTACACACATATACATGTAACACCCAGACCCAGAACAATTTGAAAAAGGTCATTCTTCACTTTGCCCTGGCCGGGAATCGAACCCGGGACCTCGTGACTCAAAGGCAAGAGCATTACCTCCGCGCCACACCGGCCGACTACATCTTAAATTCAGCGATGAAGTTTGCCACCCATCCTGAATGTCTTAATTTTATATTGGCACAGAGAGGACAGCTTGCATGTTCATTATATGCAGCTGGGCTGCTGGCTACCCCACTTGTGGAATATGCCGTGATGGTATAGTAGTAAATAGTTAATTTTCTTTCTCGTAAGGTCGTTTTTTTTTTAATATAGCGCCATTTACAGTAAACCGTTTAGAGTTAATTTCAGGGAATAAAAATTCTGAACATCTTACCTTCTTTCCGTAAAGAAATGGTCTCCCACACTTTTCAGTATGTTTTAGAGGTTCCTGTAAAAGTCAGATATTCGTTAAACATCACATATTAATATACATATTTTTTTTTAAGATGTATCTGGGTTTTTGTTATATAACCAAAAACAACCTTATACACCTTTCACAGTAAGCTAAAAGCTTGTGAAAGGGGAATTTCGCCGGCACCTGGGATCGAACTACGGATCTCATGTTCACAAGGCCGAGACTCTACCTCCAGACTACCGACGAACTAGTATATTTAACATCATATTTATTATTTTTTACAAATTAAACCATTTAAAATTCAGCGATCATTAGACGGGTATAGTACTGTAATTTCGTATTTATCCCTGAAGCTGAAGATAAGTTTGTGTATAGATTTGATAAAAAAATGATCTTTTTTAAATTTTTCTAATATTCTTGAACTTTTTTCCATATGTTTTTGAGTTTCGTGTAAAATGCGTCTTAAATAAAGCGATGAAGTATGCCACTCATTCTGAACTTCTTTTAACTTTAATTGACACAAAATGAATGACTTGCATATTTATCACAAGCAGTTGATTCGCTGTCTACCCCACTTGTGGAAATGTTGTGAGAAAATGGAACAATATGTATGTAAGTTTGTTTAAACAATAAATAATATAATATGACCTACATATTGTTACATATTATGTTGCAGTTTGATAATGTTTGGACATAAATTAATAATGCTAGTACTGCAAATCATATCTAACTGAGATACAACACATATTTCTCAATTTATTAATAGCAATATAACGGGCTACTTGTTTCCTCGTTATGTATCACGTTTCTAACATAACATAACAGTAGATAATATATTATAATAGCTCTATGTATGTATGTTTGTTTCATTAGATAAACAATGTATGTATGTAAAATGGAATATTATACAGAAATTAGTCTATTTAGCTAACTGTTCTAAATCAAAGGGGATAATAGGTGATATGTAGGAATGATAATAGTATTAAACTATGCTATTAATAACATTGTTCGTACTGCATCAAGAATGCCTTTGGATTGGAACAGAGACTTTTCCTGTTTTCTTGGGGGCATTTTGTTTCATTTGCTATTATTTCATTTAATAGTATAGTTTTTCTGTTTGTTTATTTTATCTAATAGTCAAATATTTAAGTTTTTAATGCTTTTTATCATATTTTTTGCTTTACGTTTGAATGAGAGCAATGGTAATAAGTGAATCACTCAACTGATATTTCTGTTGTGCCTACTGATAAACAACGCAATTGATCGTTTTTCATTTGTAGAAACAAAAGTAAAGAAATTAAATGAAACAACGAAATTATTTATTCCACTGTTACTTATTACATTAGCATTATTATTTATATTTTTTACTTTGATCTCAAAGCACGAGTATTACTCAATTTTGAGTCAATATTTAATGTACCTATTTAAGTATTTAAATTGTACTTATTAATTTCTTTGACACTCTTTTAAAAATAAAAATATATGGCGTAAATAATTTTCTTCGTAATTTTTCTTTCCGTGAATTTGTAAGATATTTTAATAGCCCATCGGGGCGGAGAAGAATGCAACAAATCAGAGATCATTCAAATCGGTACAGCCATTCTTGAGTTATAAATGGTGTAACTAACATCACTTTCTTTAATATATATATGTATAGATTAGTTAAATAAGGCTATTTTCTCGCTCACCAGATTTTCGTTGGCCTGAGCAAGCATATCTTTCACAAGGACAAAGACAGTTGTAGAAGAATTAACTTTATGACTGCGTCAATGTTTCTATGATGTAAATAGAAACACATTTTTTGTATTATGTAAACCTTAAAATAAATTCACATTTTTCGTCAGTCCCTTAAAATTTCAGCTATCGATGGTTGTTTTATCATCACATTAGAATTAGTATCGTGTTATTACCTATCAAATATTCAAATGAGATTTGGTTTGTGTGAAGTGAATGCATACAGAATGAATAGGAATTATTGTGACCAAGTATATTCAATATGTACCACCAAGTACGTAGGTATATACAATACAATACAATTTTCGGTGTAGGTCCATACCAGAGGCGGCTGCTGAAAAGGTTTATTGGGAGTGTGGTTGAACTATTAAAAAAAAAACAAAAATAGAAAACAAAATTTCCGTTCCTAATTCTTGCACCGCACTTTTATAAGAATAGTATATATATCGATGGTATAAAGCACAAAAGACACATGTCCACACTTTAGGTAAAATGAGTTTATACATGTACAAGATCAGTTGCAACGCCATCTATGTCCAGACTAAATATTACCAACAATCTTAATATCATTATTGAAATATTAAATAAAAACCAAATGTCACACGTCCACAAATACACTTTGTTTTGTGCACAGATGAAACATGTCACATAATATATGAAGATTCTAAAAAACAAATGTCCATCTAGGACGGACATGTGTCATCTGTGCACACATAAACACATCCAAAAAGTCGCCGTGAGCGGCACTTCCATCACACTTCCAAACACATGTCCATGGCCATCATCTAAAAATGCTAGTTCTTGACATTCTGGTTAAAAATATAATAAAAAATAAGCAATAAATGACATTAACAAAGAACAAAGATTATGATTTTCAATACCTTCTGCATTAATTTGAAGTTAGTGAATTAATTGAGAATCTCAAACTTTAAAAACCTGTTTTCTTGAAAGTGTCAAATGTGGACATGTGTCTTTTGTGCTTTATACTATCGATATATTCTTGACAAATTATTTATTGTAAATAATTACATAAAAAAATATAAACCTTTGTTATTCATTTATTCATTTTATCCTTCTTGCACATCATTCACATAACAAATTCAGTTTACATACATAAGAAAACATTTCACTTCGGTAAAACAGCAGCCTGATGGTAGAGTCTCGGACTTTCAATATAGAGATCGGGGTTCCACAAGTATTTTATTTATTTACTCCACCATGACACAAGTATTTTACTTACTGTGAAAGTGTCTGGAGTGTATTTGGGGGGGAAAACCTCCCGGGAGAATAGGGCAGAAACCAGCTTCCTTTATTCAAAGCGTCTCTACGCCAACTGAGTCACCTCCTTTCATGGAATTTCCGGCACTCTGATGTCATTTTCATAAAAATGGTTTATTGTGAAAAAGCAAGTCTGAGCCGTCAAAACTCTTGCGGATGAAATATCATTGGACATTCTCAAAACATAGCCCAACCGAGACTATTGTCTCTCCTGTATTACAATAGATACTCTTACAGATCTTTTTTGAATGCTTTGAAGCACAGCATCATTTCCGACATTTTCATGGAAAATAATTATATTCTCAATGAATTTCTAAAAAGAAATGCGCCGCATCAATGCTCCTTAGGACGGACCGCTGCTAGTCTGTCTCTATATAGAATAATCGCATAGAATATATTATAACAATTCTGATGATGTTGCGGTTAGTGGTATGAATTCATTCATTCGTAAATAAATTCATTTGTCACAATAATATTATTATATATCTATCTAAATCATCACTGAATTTATAAAACAGGGTTGAATCTAGTAGGTTTCGTTATAGCTAGTCCCATTCAGCTCTCTTCATGCAACACTTCCTGAATACCTACTTGATAATAATGATAAGTATGTAAAATGTTAGTATTGCAATAAGATAACTACGCGACTCTGTATTTACTTGTATTTAAAATCAACCAAAGTATTGAGCTATTTCACAAGTAATAATTATTATTTTAAACTTAACTTACCTTAACCAATAATCGTCAGTTAATAAACTGAACTTTATCAAAAGTAGAACAAAGCATCTATAAAAATATGCGCCTATTTATACCATTGCAGCATATTTTTCAAGGGGAGAAGCGAGTGGACTGACTAATAAACACGTGAAACCGTCCCGTCTATCTATACCATAAAATTTAGCTCAGTTGTCGTACGCTAATTTTAAATGTTAAGTGTCTTATTTGTGATATTTTACGACAACACCTATAACAGGATCATCGAAGACTTGAAAAAAGAATGAAAACCTATTTTAAGCCAGAGGATATTTGGAGCGATTCGTAATCTTATCATTCCAAAGTTTGATCTACCACTTCCACTACTACTGTCCCATCACGACATAACTCACAAGTCACGAAGCCAGCGGAACAACCGCAACTAGAAGACATGCATACTGTCCTCTCCGTGCTTCTGGATGGGTGGCATGCCTCAAATATACCAATATTCGTAATTCTTTACATATTTTTTTAATCAGAATCCTACTCTGCTTGTATAAATTTGATTTTATATTATTTTCTGTTGATCATTACCGATACCAATAATAATAGAATACATATTTGAAAAGGTGCACAGATCTCTCCTAACCTAACTAACCATAATAATCAGAACTCATATTGTTTCTAATCAGTCACTACTATGACCGCATTGAAATTAATAGATTGATTATAAATTTAATTAAAGTGAAAAGTAGATTTTCGAAACCATAGCCGCAAAAAGGTTTATTGCAAAATCATTTTGTAACTAGTTTATGAAATGCACAATTTATTTTATTATTCATCATAATCCTGGATTTGCTCCAATTTTAGCACAGATCGTAATTATGTATAATAAATCTAATTTAACTGTGATTTAACATTATAATATTATCTTGAGTTTTATAAATATTCCATACTGTTTACTATAATTTTCATTACTCTATATTATTTGTTGACAGAATGATTCCTGCCACAACACTGCCTTATAGATGATGTGGTAGACAATTTTTTTAATACTTATGACATTTCTTTGTTTATATTAATGTGAATTTGTGATGAAAATATTTATTAATATAATTATTCTTTACTGTACATTTATTTATTTATTTATCATTTATTTATGGCCAAAGTGCCATTTACAAAAAAAATACATACAATTTATACATTGGTGTTAATCATTTTAGTAACTCATACACACAATTATTGATGTGATATAAAAAAAAGAATACGTGTAAGCATTAATATAACAAACCATAAGTACATAACATTGGTCATAAGCAATTTTACAAAGAAATACAATTAGATACAGTCAATTTCCAGAGGGCGAGTTGATAGCAAAGACGCGATTTCTTCCTACTTACTAAAATATTGCAATAACGGCTAAATTGATGCAAAAAAATAATTATTAATATTAAAATGATAGAGTTAAACACTGTTACTTTCACTTGTATAAATTTTTATTTTGGCAGAGGCCTTTCGGACTTAGTCCATCGTCAGTGCCGTCAACTTTTCTAAGTTGACGGCACTGACGATGTTATGAACTTATGGTTGTTATGACCAATGTTATGTACTTATGGTTTGTTATATTAATGCTTACACGTATTCTTTTTTTTATTTTAGTTTCTACTAAAACAAAATACAGACTTAAGCCCACCCCTACTACCACCACCCCCACCCCTCCCACACTTCCCCTCCCCCTACCTAGTACCTAGCTTAAGTCTGTATTTTGTTTTAGTTTCTAAGTTGACGGCACTGACGATGGACTAAGTCCGAAAGGCCTCTGCAAAATAAAAAAAAAAATTATACAAGTGAAAGTAACAGTGTTTAACTCTATCATTTTAATATTAATAAAAATGAAATTTCATTACGTTACCACCGAAAAAATAGAATACATAAAAATAATTATACCTACACCTTTTTTATTTTAAAATAATTCTAATACTACTTCTTTATCTGTTGTATTCTATTCTTCTTGAAGTCATTCACTCGTTTGCGAGTGATTTAGGACTTACACAATGTCATTTGATTGTTTAACATAGGAAAAAATAATTGATAAATCTATGTCGATATTTGAGGTAGTAGATAAATATCCACTAATTATCCCCATAGTGAAGTGTCGAGCTTTCGGTTTAAAATTGCCAAGTCCGATCCATTCTGCTGCCAACCTACTGCATCATAACGACACAAGCATATTGCTTACTGTGAGGGTATTTGCAGTCTTTTACTTTATTTCAAACTTGAATTTTCAGAAAAGTGAACCAAATGCTTTTGAAAATCTTACTATTGTCTACTATTTAAACTTTAATCTATTTTTTGGGATGAAAAATATCAACAAATTTAAAAATAAAGCACGTATCAAAAGAGGTACTCGTATTTATCTATTTAATTCACTATACGGCCTAAACCTTTTCCATAATAAATACAACAAATAACATAATAAACTTAACATTAATATTACAAAAATGTACATAAATTGGGGGTAACAATAATACCGAGATATCTATTCCTTCAGGTTATAGAGAGTGCTGAAAGATTCGTCACATAACCAAATATAGCTTAAAACATTTTCTACAAATAATTTCACACAAGGCTGGGTTTGAAAGCTTATAGTTGTATAATATTTATGAGTTACAGAAATATAAAACTTTCAGTAGAAAACCGTATAGATATGTCTCATTCATTTTTTAAAAAGGGTATTTTATGCTACCTGGTTACGTAATGGAACATCTACATCTAAAATAATGTATCAGGTTACCATAATTGAGTAAGAGGTAGAACATTGCAATCCTGTCAAGCTGTTGTTTGGTTGAATCTGGAATAGAAGATGTACTTTGTACTCGTATCAGTATCAGGAGCACATAATAATGTAACGCTAAACAAGATCTGACATGTGATGGACATGGCCTCACGCGTCTTGTAACGTAACATAAGGAAATAGAGAAAAGGTATAATAATAGGGTTCAGTTGAAAGGATGCACTAGTGATGAAAATGATAATAGTTATTATGAATACCGGATATCTGACTTTTTTATTTTAAAGCAATGGTTCTCAACGTGGAGCCCTCGCCACAGCAATTCGTAAATTGACACATCCAAAATTTCTATTTTTTATTTATTTATTAATTTTATTCTTCATAAATAGACTCATCCAAAATTTCTATTTTTTATTAACTTATTTATTTATTTTCTTCTTCACTTTATATTGGTTACATTTTTTCAAATCGATACAAATCAAATCAATCCTATAGTGAACATTTAAATTTATGTATGAACATAAAAAAATATTTATAATGTGTTACAGAGGAGCATAAGGGTTTTAGAAAGTTGTGAGTGAAACATAGAAAAACATACAAAAAAGGTACGTAAAGACACATTTCAAAATAACAAATGGGTAGATACTAACATACTTTTATGTATGATGGCTTATTATAAATATAAATATAGTTTGCCTTATTGTATCTCTCACAGTCAAAAATATGTTTGATTTCATAGTCATTTGAAAGCACAAAATTCATAAAATCTTTGTATTTTCGTAATTTTCTTTAATTCAAGAAAATCCGGTTTCTTGTTGTTGACAATTGATTGTATGTTTCATCTCTAATATCTACGTGTGTGTTATACCTAATAATGTAAACGCCTTCACCGCTTACAGTATATTATATAATGCGTGCTGACTGCTTCGTGAAATGGTTTCAGCATTTCAGATCTTTCTTTGAGACGTACATGTAGGTACTTGGTTACCTATTCCATTGTTGTTACATCTATTTTAGATGTAACTAGAGATATACAATAATTTTGATTCGTTACTAAATATCAGTTTCAGCAAATGGATACCTAAATTTCGTGACATTTTCTATGATTTAATAAATATTTCGCATTTCTAAATTATCTTGACAGTGGGTTGAAGAAAACGGTTAATGAATGCTAAACAATATTGCACTTTTTCATGTTTATTAGGATATTTTAACCCAGGGGCTACTTTTCATACCACGGTTTCAATCATAAATCTTTATCTAAAGTCTTGATAAATAAATATAAAAGTAGTCTGAAATAAGTATAGTCTGCTTCAACTAATGCTGATGGGGAAAGTAGAAGGGCAGAAGTGGTCCAGGTAGAACGCAAACGTAAGAGACTGGATCCGAGTTCGTCGGTTGCCTAGAGGTAGAAAAAAAAATAAGAATGAGACATTAAGCGGAACTGTTCAGGGTTTGTGCAGGATAGAGAAGCTTTCGCCAGAGTGATCACCAACGTTGGAGGGAACCTGATATGATACGGCACAGCAAGAAGAAGAAGAAATATTAGATCTTTGTTTGACAATCTTACTAATAGTCTATATTATCAATACACAAACAACGTACTTTTGTATTAAATTTGATTAATTAATTATTAAATATTTACAATTTGATTAACTGTTAAATAAATTTTCAGCCTATTTTGAAGAATATTATATACATTGAAATAATATTTTGTATTATATTCTTAAAAATAGGTTGTTGGTCTCTCTTTTCTCTCATTTTCGAGTTCTCTGTAAAGGGCAAGGATTCATAAAGCATTAAGCGCAAGGTATTTAACAATTACAATTTAGCAATGAAGAATAAAAAAGAGGACGGCCTGCGCATTTATTACATAGAGTGTTTTCACTATGAGAGATGTCATGAAAATTGAAAGAAATTAATACTTACTGTTTATTTTTAACTGTTTGGTGAATTCAACAACTCTCGAGCAACGTATAAATTGATGCCCTTATATTTTTTTTATCATTGTGGATTCGGTGATTCAAGGTTGTAAGTCTGATTTTCACGCTAGTAGATTTTATGAAGGTATCTTTTATACTTTAATTAAAACCGCGTTGTGCAACGGAGTGTGTAAACATTATCTTTATCTATTTATGGAACGATTACATCTGGTGGGTGATTAAGATGAAAGATAGATGGTTAATTAGAAAGGAAACCGTTTTAGGCTTCATCCTTTCTTATAAATTATTTTTCCCATCGTAATGACATCAAAGTTCGTTCACAAACCTGAAAAAGAAACAGGCAAGTATGTAAAGGAAAAAGTTTTATAGCATTTTTAGTTTTCATGCACAGTATTTTGAACTCATTTCTCTGTTCATTTTCGAATTCCACTTCTTCCGTTATGTGATATTCTTTTAAGAAATTAATGGTTGAGACAAACCTCTCAAATCAATAACGATTTATGGAAATGGAGTCACCTTTTTTTACGATATTTCAGAAGCTCTTATATCGCTGCCAAAGTAAACACGTATTGTAAAAACGTAATTTTCAAAAAGAATTAATGCTAAAAATACTGAAAAAACATTGAATTGGGCATTTTTACTTCATTTTCTATTGTGTAAAAAATTCACACCCTAAACAAAGCATGCAAAAGGAAATTTGTAATTAATTTTGTAGGAATAGATAATTTAAAAACAGCAATAATTTGGGTTTTGAAAAATTCACCGACAATTCACCGATAGGATGATTCACCGTCATACATTATACCGAGATGTTAATTCGTCAAATTCAGCGATGAGGTTTGAACTCATCCTGAATATCTTGACTTTTTTTGATTTAGTGAGTCATGACCTACCATTGCGATCCAGTAACGAGCATCTTCTGCCAATTCCTACACACAGTACCAATTATTTCTCTCAATCATTCTCAGTTTATGGCGCTCGTTGTTGGAACAATCTTCCTTCTTCGCATAGTTTCACAAACGCTCGATGTTTTCAAATCTTTAGTTAAGGGAAAAATATTGTCTTTTAACTCAGTATCCGTTCCCTAACCCCCCCCCCCCTCCCCCTTCTCCTATCCATAATCCCCTCCACGCGTTGGTTGTGTGTCAAATATTATTTAAGTTTTTTTTATTAATATATATTATTGATAATATTGTTTATCTATGTATAATATGTTTCAATGTATCGTGGTAAGTTGGAAGAAATCACTTCATAGAGATAATCTCAGTGCAGAAAATTTCATGCCCCGCAATATATTGAAGAATATTTTTTTCGCTTCCATAACATTTTTTTTTGAAAAAGATATAGGTATGTCTTGATTTTATATCGGCACGAAGAGGACAGCTTGCATGTTTCTTACATGCAGCTGGTCTGCTGGCTACCCCACTTGTGGGATATGCCGTGATGGTATAGTAGTAGTAGTAGTAGTAGATATAGGTACTTATCTGGGTTTAAGTTATAAACCCAAATACAACCTTATGTACCTTTCACAGTAAGCTAAAAGCTTGTGTCGTGAACGGAGAGTTTGCCAGCACCTGGGATCGAACCACGGACCCCTTGTTCACGAGTCAAGACTCTACCTTCAGGCTACCGACGAACTCAAACATTCAAAAAACATTATTTTGTACAAATGTATAGGTGTGTGTTTTCATAACATTCAAAGAACATTATTTTGTACAAATGTATAGGTGTGTGTTTTCATAACATTCAATGAACATTATTTTGTACAAATGTATAGGTGTGTATTTGTATGTTAAAATACCACTATGTAAGTATCTGATGCATATTATATGTACATTGTAATTTCTGTTACATCTACAGATAATAATACCTCAATGAAAATAATATCTTTTGAAACATCAGATTTGTATCGTCATAATAGTCATCGTGGTGCTGAATAATATGGGAAACGCCAAATGCTCAGATAACTGAAGCTAAATTGATTTCACGGTTGGGGTATCATTATCAAAGTGATGGATGTAACAGCGGGAATGAGGGAAGGTATCACTGGCAAGGGAGGGGGAGAGGACGATTATGTCGCTTGCTTTGACAATAATCTCTCGCTTATTTGGACAAGTTTCTACTTTGTAATATTATTTTTTTATCATTGATGTTCGAGACCACGAGCATGCAGAATTAAAGTACATACTATTTATATACCTACCGTCAATAGTTCAAGGATAGTTGAATAGGTTTTTGTATAAATATTTTGAGTACCAACGCTGTGTTTGATAATTTTATTCCTGTGATCTTCAAACAATTAAGCTTCTTCCCAAATAAAGGATACGTTGATAAACTTCGACACACACATTTCCGCATCTAAGGATGTTACAAAATGATACATTTAAAGCCTTAAAAACACTATAGCTTAGTATAAATGTAGTCAATGTTGACGTACGAAGGTGCCTACTTAGTGAAAGTTCATGTTACATGTTCATGGAAATTAAACACTTTTGTGTAGTACTTCCACGGTCAAGTTTTTTTTTAATTTCTTATATAGATTAGTACCTATTTATTCTAAAATAACCACACATATAACCTCATCTCACTGCATTATGAGTAATGTAATTATTCGTACTTATTGCACATGTATATTTAAAATTAAATCATTTATTTGGACCTGTTTGCATTATGTATTCAAAATGGTCAATGATATTTGATCATAAATAACTTTATGCCAACGTTAAACACGTATAGATTATTTTTTGAATACCAGTCAAGGGTCTCCTCCAACTTAGCATATCACTGTAGTATAGGCCTCTCTACTATGTCTAATTGAGCAGCTCCTTCAATCTGTGGAATTTTCGTCCATTTTCTGATATTTCCCACCTAGCACATTCGCTTTTTTCACATCACCGTTAGATCAACCAAGTAAATGTAGAAAATTAGAAAAATATATATGATAAATGAATTATAGTTACATAATATGTCATATGATTGATTGAAATGATAGGATGAAAATAAGAATGTGAATATACCTACCTACTTAGCATTTTCATCATTGCGGTTTTGGAATCGAGGACCCCAATTTCGAAATGCGACTCCCATAAGTGCATTCGTTTGTTGTGGACTGAATTGATCTGCGTGCAAACTCTAAATATTAAAAGGGCCTACTCGCATAGTACCTACAATAATTCGCAGTGTCATTTTATCCCTGAATGTATCACTATATAGATAAGTAGGTATAGTAGGAGATTAAATTACCGAAACAACATACGGATTCAATTTTATAAACAGCAAAAAATATATTCTGATTTGAATCTAATTGTAGGTGTTACGTTATATACTTACCTATGTGTTACTAAAAGTTTTATCTGTGATTGGCTAACAAACTTTAAAAGACGCTGTTTTACAGAGGGACATTTTATACACCCAATGTCTACAAAATGTAGGACCATAGACCCAACATCTAGAATCTATGAAAATATGAATTTGTAATATAAACACAAAGTTTTCTAATGCTCTGTAAAAAGCGGGTATTTGTAAAGAAATACATATTAAATCTTTAACATCTGCTATTTAACGATAATAATTGCCACCACTTCTGTAAGTATTTAACTTTTACTGGCACGACGAGGACAACTTGTATATTTTTTAAATGCATTGAGTCTGTTGGCTACTTACTCATGGGAAACGCCATGATGGTATGACTGAATGAATGAACTTATAATAATAATATGTACCATATTCATAACAAAACCTTAATCCGACCCTGTTGCTACCTTGGTTCAGGGATGAATTCTAGACGATTAGTTATGCTGCGACAATTCATGTGTGAAGTAATCGCTCCTTTAATGTCGATGCTTTTAGCGAATGCACAATGTAAATAGGTACATATCTATGTAATAATAATAATATTACATTTTACATAAGATACCTATGTACAATATAATATACCTACTAACATGGAATTTCGAGTAATTCCATGTTCCTTAGAATGAATTACTCGGTCCCCGGTAAAAAAAATAGGTCTCCAAGTATCTTCCGCAAGTTTTTGAGTGTTCTGCAAAAGGCAGATATTCTTATAATAGGTATCACTAAAAAGAATTTTTTTATTATTATTATTTTACTATACCATCACGGCACATCCCACAAGTGGGGTAGCCAGCAGATCAGCTGTATGTAAGAAACATGCAAACTGTCCTCTCCGTGCCAATATAAAATCAAGACATTCAGGATGGGTGGCAAACTTCATCGCTGAATTTAAGATGTAAAATGTCTCAATTTTTTCGAACACCTGCCTTTTACAGGACACTCGAAAACTTACTCAGAAGAGTGGGAGACCAATTCTTTACCGGGTGCTCCACGGGATGAGGAGAAATCTAATATATTTAATTCAGCTTTGAGTTCTGCCACTTATTCTGAATGTATTTATATTTTATTGGCACGGAGAGAATATGTTAATTATTTATTTATTTGGACTTTCAAATATTTGAGCAGAAATAATTTACAACTTACGCATTTTAATTTACAAATTACGCATTTTAATTTACAACTTACGCATAAACGACGCATTATCAATTTTCTTTATTACAGTAAGCCCACATTTATCATTTATCATTTATAAGAAAAGTTAGAATAAAAGAATATAATCAAAAACAAGACACCAAATTAATATACATAAAAAAACAACCAAACGTATTAAATGCAGCCAATCTGCTGGCTACCCCACTTGTGGGAGATTCTGTGATGTTAGCAAATAAAGGTATTCTATAAATATCTAATACGGTTCCAAAAATTGTGTAAACGCGGTTAAACTCTTAACTTAGTAATTTTGTCATTGTAGTTTGAAAATATTTACAAGTATATAGACGGATATAAATAATGGAAGATTGGCGGTTAGTCAAATTTGTGACAAGTGTTTTCAAAATTTTATAACAGTTAAATAAAAATAATAGGCGCCCTTCAGACGGTCTAGGGACTGTTACACGGCGTCAAAACAAAATCATCCATAATCATCATCATCATCATAAAACAATAAAGCCTTTATAAAACATTCATCACAGGTAAACGACAAATTAGAAAGGTAAAATTAAGTAACATTAGTGAGAGGTGTAAAATGTTATAAACAATCATCTACTCTACAGTGTTTAAATATAGAATTGTGAGATTCTATATTTAAACATTCATCAATGGTAAACGACAAATTAGAAAGGTAAAATTAAGTAACATTAGTGAGAGGTGTAAAATGTTATAAACTATCATCTACTCTACAGTGTTTAAATATAGAATTGTGAGATTCTATAAACTACCCATTTAGTACATGATCTATAAATATTTCGATACGTTTCCAATAGTTTTCAAAATCATATAAAATATAACGTACATATTTAATGGACACTGTTGTGGTCCATAGTCGTCGATCTTAAGCATAATTGATTTGGTCATAATTATAAGAAAACTTTTGGTGACTGAAAAAAGTTTAGAAATGGTAGTGTACCTACGAGTAATACTGAAAGGAGAAGTCTCAAAAAGCTGCTGGTAAGTTGATCTGATGATTTACAGTAGGTGATTGTTGGGGATTACAGTGAAAGTCAAAAAGATTATAAAATACTCTATTTTCAATAATGGACAGAAAAAGGGTTGTTTTTGATCATTTGAAAAGTCAGAACAAAGTGTTCCAATGACTTGAATTTAAGTATCTATAAAAAAACTTAAACAAAGTAGAATTTAAGCAATAATTTTAATATTTTTAATATTGTTTTCAGCACTAGACAAATTCAAAAACAGATTTGTGTGTACGAAAGGTAAATACGTGGTATTCAAAAACCCTTATTTGGACAGCATTAATAATAATAATAATCTTTATTGCACAAAAATAGTACACAATAGAATAAAAAGACATTAATCCTGAACACATAATTTTGTGCAATGGGCGAGTTTATCGCAGAGGCGCGATATCTTCCAACTAACACACTAATGTGTGCCGTATAATGGTAGACATACCACATATCAAAATAAATTATGATGAAGCACATAAGTTTCAGGTAAGTGACAATTTCCAGTTAACTTCAAGACAGTTGACCATAAGTAAGTACTCACCAGCTGTAGTGTAGTAGGTAGGTACAGCAGTAATACATAATTATAACAACAGTATATTGATTAAACATGTATGGGTTAGTAATGGACTATCAAGGGATAGCGTTGTCACTTTCAGGCCACTGGAGTAAGTAGGTACCTGTATACCTATGTAGATTAGGGTGATGCTAAGAACGATCCTAAAATAGTTTTTAAATGGGTCATATTTGATTCATTTGTTCTACTGTTAAATTCTTTTGTTCCACAAGAATAGGATTTTTTCCTTGTTTTCCTTACTAAAGCCTTTGTATGGAGCATTCTGCTTTATGGTTGCGAGACGTGGATCATCAGCAAGAGTGAAAGCGGACGGTTGGCGGCCTTTGAAATGTGGTGCTACAGACGCATGTTGAAGATCCATTGGTCGGAACACATCGAAAACGAAGAAGTTTTAACCAGGGTAGGCGAAAAAAGGCAACTTCTTAATAGAATCGGCCAACAGCGAGCTAACTGGATTGGCCACAACATCAGGCACCCAGGACTACTCATCGCCATTGCGGAGGGTAAGACCGAGGGGACAAATGGCAGAGGCCGACCAAGAGATGCGTATATGGACCAACTGATGAGGGACATGAACTGTGGCTCATACGTAGAGCTGAAAAGACTGGCTGAGAATAGGGAGGAATGGAGAAGAAAGTCAAAACTCGTTGCAAACCAATCCAGTGGATTGTAACTCATTATATATATTTGTTTAACAGAAAAAAAAAAAACTCTGTTGTCTGCATCATTATAGTCACCTCATATAGGCCCAAAGCTATACACAGAACATCTCACGATCTGTTTCATTATCTAGCGTGAGTCGCGTTCGCATTCGGAACTTAAGATAACCATCTGTTTTAACTTTACCTATTGATATTTTATAAAACAAAAGTGCATCAGACTGAAAAGTAAACATTTTTATTAATACTCAGATTTTTTTCTTTACTTCACTCTCTAATAGCAGTCCCAGATAAAATAATTTACCTGAAAAAAAATGTTTAGTAAGCCTCACAGAACAAAATGGAAATGCGTCGCATTAAAAATTTGAACATTAAACTCTAGGCATTATCCTAACATAGTGTACCTTGTAATCCATACTTACTAAATATCATTATGTATTTAGAACAGAGGTATATATATTATTATCTATTATAATCCTACTGGATGTATACATTTACCCATATCCACATGTAGATATCATCTATATTATTTATTACGTAAGGTATGTAAAGGGACATGATGTAGATCATTTTATATTTATGAATTAGTCTTTTGTATCGTTTGTATCTCGTGAGTAGTACTACCACTAATTCTAAATGAAGTTGTTTTATTATATTTTTATTGATATTAATTTATTTATTATAGGTATTTGTATCAATATTTAAATTTGGTTTACAATGGCTGCAAGTCCAGAAAGCACACCTCATGTCTATGCGATGCAAAAAAACTGGTTCACAATGGGGAAGCTTTCAAATGAATGAATGACCGCCATGTTTTAAAAAACCTAATATGGAACAAAGAGAAGAAGAAGTAAGGGTTAGAAATCCTGGGAACAGAGCCTCTGGTAGAAGCACTTAAAAGTAATGAACACGCCGACTATTAAGTTTTATAATAGTTAAACTGACGTGCTTAAAAATAGATCATCTGGCTTGTAGAGTACTAAATATCAGATGCAAGTAAGCAGTCTTATGATTTTTAAGACACAGTTACATAGATTGTCAACTGATATTTTTTTTTTTTTTTAAAAAGATATATCTGGGTTTTGTTATAAACCCAAATACAACCTTATACACCTTTCACAGTAAGCTAAAAGCTTGTGTCGTGAAAGGGGAGCTTGCCGGCACCTGGGATCGAACCGCGGATCCCTTGTTCAAGAGGCCGAGACTCTACCTCCAGGCTACCGACGAACTCGACGTAAATATAAATAGAGAAAAAAAGGCCGAGACTTTGCCTCCAGACTACCGACGAATTCATTGAACGATATAAATCCATCAAACTAAATAATCTTCACAATATAAATACCTAACAAAAAATATATGGATGCAACACAATGACATTACAAATAATTAATATAACAACGTAAGAAACTAATAAATAAGTTAATTGACGATGAAGTTTGATGACCGGTGTAGCGCGGAGGCTAACGCACTTGCCTTTGAGTCACGAGGTCCCGAGTTCGATTCCCGGCCAGGGCAAAATGAAGAACGACCTTTTTCAGATTGTCCTGGGTCCGGGTATGTATATATTGTGTTTAGTGCATTTTATATGTGTACCGTCGTGTTAGTACCCATAATACAAGATTCATATCTTAGTTTGGGACTAGCTCGGTCTGTGTGAATTGTCTATACATGTTATGTTAAAAAATATAGTTTTCTATAATAGATATCAATTTGACATTCCTACGGTAGATACTCGGTTTAAACTATAACGAAATAGGTTTTAAATATCTAAAATTAAAAACTAAATTTAGAATGCTCAGAAATTTTGGAAGAAGTAGCAAAAAGACAGGGATTGTTGGAAGGAGTACCTTAAAGAACCCCCCAATCAAATAGGACAAGGAAAGAAGATGTGTAATAATATGCGTTTCCCTAATACTATATTATCGGTTAAATTGCCACCATGAACAACAACATAAAACAAACTTCAAATTACTTCAATAATGTACCTAGATATAAATTCATCGTTGTCATTTATACTTACACGTAATAATAATAATTGCTATGTTAGTTGTATTCCTAAATTGACCATTATTTTAAGTTGGCAAATTAATAGCGTTTGTTTCCATAGTCCTCTTTAATAGTTATTACTAGTTGAATATATTATAAGGATCATACCATTTAGGCTGGACATGGGATGACCGACACACCGGTACATAGGAAGGTTCCTACTCTATTTCAGTACATCATCTACCTTACTTAATGAATATTATGTACAAAGTTGTCATCGACTGACCATTTTCAGGCTGAAAGGAAAAAGGATTCAAGTTGAATTAATAAATTGATGTTTTTTTGTGCTCGATTGAAATTAAAATACATTCAATATATTCAGATAATAATAAACATATTAAAAATAATTGTATGTACAATAAACACAATTCTTTATAATATCTGTTTTTTTTTATCCTCAAAATTGAGCAGAGCTCGTGCTTTGAGGGGTTATTATTTTATTTGTTTAAATATCGCATTATAGAAGCAGTTCGACTTTCGAAAAGGAGATGGTAATCTTGAATATTAAGAATATTATTAAATGTCTAGTTAAAATCACATAAAAAACCAACCAATTGCTATGTAATGAAAGTGGTAGAAGGTGAGAGAATTTTTGGCACATACTATTTGGCTATCACTAGATGCAGGTTTATATTATTCAGTTCTTACTGATAAAATATCATTTGCTAAAATTGTATATCTATATCAAAACGCAACTCCCCTTTCGGATGCGTTACGTTTTATGTAAGAAAAACCGTTAGTTCGGTACATTTTGCGTTACGATGGGGGGTGATTTATGAATAACCCTTTAGTGTGAATAATATTATGAGTTCATATCGTAGTTTATTATAAAACACATAAGTTTAATAACTGTTTAGGCCAACATAACCTATGTAATTTTCCTTGCAAGTGTCCATTTGGAAACATCACGTATCTACAAACTATAATAATAATAATGTAACGATGCCTGAAGATAAACCGAATAAGAAACTGTAGGCTCGTCTCTTAATTAATTAACCTATTCATATTAAATTTACTTTATCATCCAATTAAAACAAGAAGTACTGTTTACTTCTATCTGAAACAAACTTTATATCAGTTTTTCTCAAACAATGGTCCGCGAAACAAAAATTATTGGAGAAAGATTCTTAGAGCGGGTACTTTGCTCTTTTAAGTGCTCGTGCAAAATTGTATTTTTTTTAACAATATTTTTTTTTTCAAAAAATTTGTACATAAAACATAAAGAGAGAGCATTACCAATATAAATTTATTTGTAAAATAAATAAAACATTTTTTTTATTCTACTATATGTTTATTTGACGAGAGAGACGTCTTTCATCTTGTTAAGCCATTGTTAATCGGAGATATCTCTCTAATCAAATAGACAAATAGTAGAAAAAACATTTGTTTTATTAATTTCTCTATGGAATTGTGCTACCTAAACACCGACACAGTGGATAAATTTGTTTGTGCAAAAACAAGCAGCTTCACTAAGTTGCCCTGTATCGAGACGTACTGAAAAAAAGGAAGTCATAATGATAATAATATAATAAAACACAACAATTTACATAATGACACCATAGATATGAACAAATAAAAATAAAATAACGTGAAAATATCTACTGGAGCACCCGGTAAAGAATTGGTCTCCCACTCTTCTGCGTAAGTTTTCGAGTGTCCTGTAAAAGGCAGGTGTTCGAAAAAAATAAGACATTTTACATCTTAAATTTATCGATGAGGTTTGCCACCCATCCTGAATGTCTTGATTTTATATTGGCACGAAGAGGACAGCTTGCATGTTTCTTACATGCAGCTGATCTGCTGGCTACCCCACTTGTGGGATATGCCGTGATGGTATAGTAGTAGTAGTAGTAGTAGAAAATATCTACACGTGTATTTTTTTAAATTACTACACCAAATTAAAAAAAAAACACTGGCAGCCAAAAAAATGTGATATATTTTAAAGAGGTGCATGATCATAAAAGATTGAGAACAGTATGATCTCTACTATTTACACACAAAATTATCTAACACTTCAAGTGCAACTAGACAACCGAAAGTAGTAAAATAAACAATTTTATATTTGACTACTTACTTTTTTACTCGGGTCTATCTTTTCTCAAAAGACTTAAAATAGTTGTTTAGAACATTTGCAAATTTTTGCATAATGTTGCATTGTGTAAACATAGTTCTCCGATCGAGATCCCGTGGAGCACCCGGTAAAGAATTGGTCTCCCACTCTTCTGTGTAAGTTTTCGAGTGTCCTGTAAAAGGCAGGTGTTCGAAAAAAATAAGACATTTTACATCTTAAATTCAGCGTTGAGGTTTGCCACCCATCCTGAATGTCTTGATTTTATACTGGCACGAAGAGGACAGTTTGTATGTTTCTTACATACAGCTGATCTGCTGGCTACCCCACTTGTGGGATATGCCGTGATGGTATAGTAGTAGTAGTAGTAGTAGTAGATGTATGATTGATTTTGCATAAAAAGATTTTGTGCCCGACTTACTATCAGAGTTAGTTCAAATAGATAAAATTTAATACATTTTATAAGTATACATTATATTTATTATCTACTTCTGCCACTACCACTATACCATAACGGCATACTCCAAAATTAGGGTAGCCAGCAGACCAACTGCATGTAATAAACATGCAAGCTGTCTTCTCCATACCAACAAAAATTAAGAATTTCAGGATTGGTTTTACACCAACCAATATCATTATTTAAAATGACAACACATAACTATCTATAAATCTTTATGAAATTGATGGAGACCCACCGTCTAAGGACTTTCATTTAAACAATCCTTTTTGATAGTTATTTATTGATTTGCTAGAAACTTTTATTGATTTTTTTAGGATTTTTTTTTTTCTTTTTGCTTTATGAAACTTATCTTAGAATCACTTTCACAAACCTATCTAAAACTAGCCACATCCATTCAGAGCCATTCATGGTGTCAAACGAGTCACCTCTTCCCATGAATTTCTCAACCCTTTCAAGTCCTCATATGAAGGGACATCCAGGTAATCTGATATCACGTACATACATAGATAGAAGGACATAACAAAAACATACATACAAACAAACTGCCTAATATTTATTGTAGTTATAACGGCTCATGTTGTAACGAAACAACAATTTATTAATTGAGAAACTTTTTACGACTTCATTTTGTACTGAAAATAATAATAATAATAATAATAATTTTAACTGACTCATTTTCAAGCAGATTTCAGATTAAATTAGAAATACGAGTATGGTATCATGTGTCTCTATTCTAGTTAGAGAATTAGTTCCGTTACTTATCATTACAGAAGTTTTATTATTACTGGGTTGGCCGAAAGATATCACACTACAGTGATAAACTACTAATCCTCTATAGTCTCTACATTCAAGTACCTATACAAGTATAATTTTTTAATACCAACTGCAGAATATATGTAGTTAATAGCTGATATTATTATGGGATCATTTATATTACCCCGTTTTCATGATTCAAATCATCTCAAGGACGCATTTACACAATTATTTCACATTTGAAATATTATTCTTTCATCATCATCATCATCATCGCCCTCAACGCTCCTCTCGGGAGCACAGGGCAGAAACCAGCCTCCTCCATTCAGAGCGTCTCTGTGCCAATTGCGTCACCTCTTCCCACGACATTCCTTGCGCTCTGATATCGTTGTCATAGGAACGGTGTATTGTGAAAGAGGGACGCCCGTTATTCTTTACTATCTGGTTAAATCTTATTGTCACAAATTTTGATTAGATTTAATATTTGTATGTTTCTTTTTTTACAATTTAACATTTTTACTTTAGCACAGTAAACATTAAAAACAATATAATTAAATTAACTACACTGTATTTTAGTCGGAATGCGAAAATATATAAAATCAAGCGATGTTTAACTATTATTTTGAATTTAAAAGAAGGAGAAGTTATGGGCTCAGTGGGCCTAGTCAAAACACATTTTAGCGTTACGTTTTCGTTCAAACGTGAACGACGTTGCGAGAACGCGTCAATTTTCGTAGCTACTTATGTATTTTAGCTACGAAAATTGACGCGTTCTCGCAACGTCGTCCACGTTTGAACGAAAACGTAACGCTAAAATGTGTTTTAACTAGGCCCACAGGCAGCTACAAGTGCTCCATCTAGCAAAGATATTGTTATCAAAATCCAATGAAAATAGTTGTTTTTTGAGTATTTTCAAAATATAGCCTTCATAAGTTCATCAATTATCATATTTTGTTTACCTATTTATGATAAATTTTACGTGTAGGTACAAATTACTTAACCAATCGAAAAAATAGGTGACGAACGTCACCCTTATGTGAAAATGAAATGTATAAATTGTATAATGAAAATAAACTTTCACAACGTTGACAGCGACAAAATAGAATCTCGAAAATGAAATAGTTGCGCTACTATGGGTGACGGAAGTCGAATCTCACATGCTTTATTCATACTATACACGTACTTATCAACATAATTTTGAAATCAATAATATCACTATCAATTTTCAATTATATATTCAAAAAATAAAATGATAGCAAATAGTAAAATTTGAAAGTTGAACAATATTACTCCCAAGTAATCCCAAAATTTTACAACTTTTTGTAAAATAAATTATTGCAGAAGCTGCGTACCTACTTTTTATGATAATAGATTTAAAGACACGCTGCGCATACTATTACCATTGTGATGTTTGGTGAGATCTCGACATTTTTATATACGAGTATACCAAGTAACATTTCGACATAATAATTATGGTAAACATATGTAGTAGGTAGGGCTCAGAATTTTGAGTTCATACATTTTATAAGGGTTTTAACACTAAGGATGCGATCACATTTCAGCGTAATTCAGCAACAAAACAGCTTCGAATTTAAGTTTTAACACTATTATTTAGGTTTTAACAGTAAAGATGCGATCGAATTAACACTATTATTTAGGTTTTAATACTAAAGATGCGATCACATTTCAGCGTTATTCAGCAACAACACAGCGTCGAATTTTACGATTTGGCCATCTGCATCAAATATTATATCGGACATACACGCAAGTTGCTCCGGGAGCTGTTTCAATCTAGAATCTGATCAAATATAGTATTTTAGATACATCAAATTGATATTCTTGATTACAGACTGCGCCTTCACCGTGACTTCACCTAATTTACAATCAAACTGATTATGTTTGTCTTCAATCTAATAAAATTTGTGTGATTATTATAAATATGCATAGGTACTCAACTTGTCATCATACAAATAACATCTATGTAGGTATATTTTAATTAAATTTTAATTGAATGACAGTATGTACGTCTCATGGTTAAATACACGATGCTGAATGTCACTTACATTTTCAGACGAATTCAAAGCAATTTGTAAATTTGTACACATAGATAAGGCACAGCGATCGGTCGTTTTATTGTCACATCGCTTTCGCTCCGCAGTGAATAAATCTCATCTTTACTTTATATTATAATAGTGTGACTCCGGACATAGGGTTACATTATCATAATTTCATATTTAGTGGCGCCGTTGCGTCGTAAAGGCGTAGAGGACCTTAAAAAGTCGTAAAACACGCGCAATGCCACACAGAACAGAATAACATTAACGCAAGCGCAAACCATCTTATGTCTATAGTATGTATTTTGCATAAGTAGGTACTGAATCATTATATTTACGTACACTAAAACTATAATCTACCAAAATATATGTAAAATATAGCTGTTACAAGAATATATCTCATTTATTTAATTATTTATGAACAAATAACTTTATGGTACCGATTTACCAACAGTACAAACAGATATAGAAGAAGTACATACATACATACCATCACGCCGCTTCCCTCGCGGGGTAGGCAGAAAGGATCGAGCGCCACTTCCTTCTATCCTTGCATACATCTTTCGCTTCCGTCACTGTCATACAATTCCTCATGCATGCTCTCCTGTTGAATGTGCTTAACACATGACCGTCCTGTAGGATTTGATTTAAAGGATCTTGCCATTTAATCCTCGGACGTTCACGTCTCCACGCACCATTCCTCTCATCCAAATAAATCTTCTTAGTCATTCTGTTCTCATTCATTCTTTCCACGTGCCCAAACCATCTTAACTTATTTACATTCATCCTTGTAATTACACCAACTTTCATTCCACATTCCTTTCGTATATCCCTGTTACGCACACGATCTCTCAGACTTTTACCACACATCCTTCTCAACGATCTCATTTCTACTGCATTTATGCCACTTTCATCCTTCTTTAACCATGTCCACGTCTCACTTACATACATAAGATATCATAGTGCACCAACCTTTTAGATAGAAGAAGTATGTACTTTATAAAATGGAAATACTTTTATATGCATCTTATACTTTCCCTATCTTAAGCTTTCTTGTTCCTAGTAGATACCTATTGGACAAAAGCCACCCTTTAGCTAGCCTTCAGTCTAGCTTTTTAGATACCTACAGATAAAAAAATATAATTCTGAAAACTTATGAATAAGTTATTGAAGGAGACCCATCGACTACCCGGATAGTCTGGGGAATTACGTTTATGAATTAACTTAAAAATATTAAGCACTACCTACTACTTGTCAACCTCGTTTGTTCCGAAATATAAATTAGACGTTGTGAATTATAATATAAGCCTTCGATATAAATATAATACGTGTAGTTATAGTAAATAATAATTTGTAATATATATTTATTTATGTTGAACACGTGAAAGGGAAATTTTATTATGGACCGTATTAACTTAATGCTGAACATATACGACATTTAATGTGATTTTTATCGCCACAAATAACTGACTTCAAAATACTCATACACAACTAATACTATACCAACGACTGCAATACTACACATTGCGAGGATAATGTTGTAACACTAACGGGTAAATATTCAGCGACATTTTTCTTTATTGTAAATTTATGTGAATTTATGTATTAATCACAAAAACAATAATATTCGCATAAAAAATATTTTATTCCATTGACATTTATGCTGGTTTATTTATACCTACATGTTTTATTAATTTATTATTTTTGCAAATCATAAATTTGTATACCAACTCGTCTCGTAATAAAAACAAAAATTGATATAGGTACGTACTATTAAATTTTTATGAAATGCTGTATCGAGATTATGACTTTAATTTAACTTTTATTTATTTATTTTATTCTTCTTGCACATCATCATTCATAATTATAACAAAATCGACAGAGCAGTTTACATAAAAAAATGTGATGATGTGCAGTGGCGAGATTATCACTGTATAGTGATTTCTTCCATCTAACCACGTCACGTAGCTTAATTGGACAAAGCACATCTCGCGACAAGATGGGAGTTCGGGTTCAAGTCCCGTCCGGGGCACTACCAAAAAAAAATGAGGTGATGTTGTCTTTTCTAAGCCTTTATATGGTAGTTTCGTGTGTTAAATATTTATTTATTTATTCTTTATGAGGTATGGATCATCCAGTTATAACAAGAAATATAACAATTATAACAATGAACAAACCAATCAAGATCCCTTCCTTACCAACTAATAAACAGAAATTTGAGGTACCTACTTTATTTAACAGAAAGATGAAGACAGAAAAAAATTAAAACATATATAAAAGGAAGAAAAATGTAAAAACACAATCATATTATTATCAATCATATTATTAATATTATTGTTATTTTAAATGTTTGTATTTTGTATAGACCGCCGCCCGGACACAAGCTAGCAATATGCAGCTTCGCCGGGTGAGATCTAAATACAAATTAAGTATAAGAAATGTTATAGTAGATATCTTGTTTATTTTGTTTATATTTTATGGTTTTTCAATAAAAAAAAAAAAAAAAAAAAAAAAAAAAATATAAAAAAAACGTTTAAAAAAATATACCAACACAAGTCCACAAATCCGATCCCTAATTATATTATATGGAATCACTTCCTTCCATGAAAATAATATAAAATATTAAGAAATCATTGCTGGTGCCACAATTTTTCAGAATTGAAATAATGACTTTTGGAATACTTCGTGATGAATATTGAAATAATGAGTTAACGATAACATCCTCGTTTTCTGAAAGAATGAAAAAGGCGCAGACTATGCACGCGTATACACCATCAGACACGAAACTTGTAGGTACGAATCATAAAAGTAAAGTTAGAAGACACCAAACAGATAAAGACATGTTTATAGTTTCTTTACTGTTGTCATAGTGTCATTAAGAGTTTATATTCTACGTCTAATGTGATGGAATAATAATACTGTTTTTATTAGGCCATAATATCAATTAAATGCAACCAAACACACATCATCAATTTAAATTGGTGCCGCATACAGTCATTATGACGTATAATTTTAATCTGATTCTACTAATAACATAACAATATATTTTATCGCAGCATTTCGAATATCTAAATAAGTAATTCATTCAATTCAATTCATTACGGGATGCCTAAGGAAGCTATAGTGAACTAACTGCATGCAATAAACACAGGTATAATAAAAGTTAAGACATACAAGATGGGTGGCATACCTCATCGATGAAGTTTAACGTATACCTGCCTTTTATTGAACGCTTGAAAGCTTACAGAAAATGTGGTAGACCTTTTCTTTGCCAGGGAGTCCACGGTACAAATAAAATAGGACATTAGATTTTAAATTAAAAATTTGGGAAGTATGTTTGCGAGGGATGGAAGATGCGATAGGGACATTGCAAGAAGGAAAGTGGCCGGTGATAGAGTAAACGGTGCACTTCGACCCATTGTCAGCAATGGCAATGTGTCGAACATGGCTAAAATGCTGGTGCACAATACCATTCTGGTACCGTCACTTACGTATGCAAGCTAGACTTGTACGTGGTTGAAAAAGGACGAAAGTGGAATAAATGCAGTAGAGATGCGATCGTTGAGAAGAATGGTTGGTAAAACGCTGCGTGATAGAGTGAAGAATGAGGATATTAGAAGAATGAGCAGATGCAAGAAGAGTGTTGTAGACAGAATGCGCGTGAATAAACTACGGTGGTTTGGGCATGTTGAACGAATGAACGAGGTAAGAGTGACAAAGAGGATATACTTATCTGAAAGAAAGGGTGTGAGGAAACGCGGGCGTCCGAGAACCACGTGGCTTAATCACGTTGA
Organism: Athripsodes cinereus; assembly: GCA_947579605.1. Classification (NCBI taxonomy): domain Eukaryota; kingdom Metazoa; phylum Arthropoda; class Insecta; order Trichoptera; family Leptoceridae; genus Athripsodes; species Athripsodes cinereus. The sequence continues at coordinate 24,553,034 of OX388310.1, forward strand.
TCAAATTCTCAAGGAGAGTAAGAGGAACCGACGTGCGTGTATGAGAAACTGTATGAATGTGGAGGAAGCGAAGAAAGTGTGTAAAGATAGATCTGTTTGGCGTTCCGTTCTCTCTGCCTACCCCACTTGCGACAGGGCGTGAGGATATAGTATAGTATAGTATTTTAAATAAATCTCAGAATAATTCTTTCTACTTAGTACGGGAGTTAACATACAAATTGTCTTCTTCGTGTCATTATAATAAGACATTAATGTAAGTGTAAATCTTTTACTGGATCTATTGGACGATACGAATATGATGAACTTGAGGTCACCGAGACCATAATAAATAGACAAATATAGTGCTTAAATTGTCCGCACATAGATTCTATGTAGGTGAATACTTAAGTACTTTGATCCTTCATCAATATTGTAAGTTTTCTTCAATATTAATTAAATTTATTGATTAATTAAAACCTTCCCAAAATCAACCGTAATCCTTTAATGGACAGCTTAAATAACGTCGGTAAATTTATTATTTATTGTATAGGTCCGCATTTATAACGAAAATACCACATAAAATAAAAAACGAAAGTGACAGTTTTTAATTATCTATACTAATATGATAAGGAGGAAAGATTTGATTTTTTGCATTGAATAGGCTCCGAAACTACACTATTCCCGGGTGACATAGGCTATAATTATTATATTTTCAAAACAAAATAGGTATCCTTAAGGGTCGTTCACATACGTTCACTTTCAGTGATCACTCCGGATGATCCTCCAAGATGAACAGGCGTTTCATCGCTAGTGATCACTAGCGATGACGGAGGAAAGAGATTACCACTCGTCATAATTTTGATGAAAGGTCCTTTCACTGAAACGACCATAAACAAGTTTCATCTTATTATTTGTTTAATTCTCTATGAATTTGTATTGAATGTCAGAATCATGTACAAAATCATTATGCAGTCGAGAGCTATATTAATTTATTTTAAGTGTTATTTGTCATTTTTGAATTTGTTTAATTATTTTTATACGAAAATACGTCAAACTACATACAACATGAGTGAGAAAGTAGACATGGCAGTGAAAGCATAGGATGAACAAATGTGAACAGACGTGTTCACTTTCGATGAACAGGTTTGACCCTGACACTCTGGATGATCATCCAAAGTGAAGCAATGTGAATGCTACTTTAGGCTAAATTATTTTTTTAAATACGTATCTACCCGTGCGAAGCCGGTGCGGACCGCTAGACGCTATAAAATTCATTATTGATTTTCATTCTGCTTATTTTACAATTTACATTATAAATAGGTAATTACATATTCAATTGGCGAGTTCATTCCAAAATGACAGTTTTTTCCACCAACCAATTAAAATACTGTGATAACTATTATTTATTTATTTATTTAACAACATAATGGGTAAATAATGTTAAAGGCTTATATAGCCGTTCACTGTGTAAATAAATAAATAAATAAAAATAAATGAATGTTGCCGCCAGAATTCAAACTAGTCAGGTCAAGTTTATAAATCCTAGCGCCACAGTGTCAAGTAAAGAAATAAATTTCAACAATCGGGCTAGCTTCGAGGAGGCAGAATATTTAATGTTTTGACTCGTCATTGTTATTATACGAAGCTTTATTATGCGACAATATAATTATGTAATTATGTATCTATCTATCTATACTATACCCTCACGCCGTGTTCCAGGTGGGGTAGACAGAGAGAACGGAACGCCATATAGATCTATCTTTACATACCTACTTCTTTCGCTTCTTCTACATTCATCCAGTTTCTCATACATGCACGCTAATTCCTCTTACTCAACACGCGGCCGTCAACCTGTCTATCTCCAATTAGCCGGATAGAGGATTTACTGCATACAATAAAAATAAATATTGTGTTCTCCATGCCAACAAAAAAAAATAACATTTAGTTTGGGCGTCATACCTAATATTTGAGTCGAAGATGGTAAATCCCTTATTTGTGATGTTTTATGAATACAATCCTTTTATAGGACACTCGAAAAGAACTCATCATTTCTATAGACATAATATGTATTATTACTATTATTATTTATCATCTATCTTCATCCCTATACTACACCCCTTCTCTCTCACAACACTCATCTTCCACCACTCACCAAGTCACCCCCGTGAAATGTTTAATGTTGAACATAATTCTGTGAAACGAGGTATGGCTGTAATCAAAGGAGCCAAGTTAATGGTCCGCAAAATTGGATTGAATTATTTATCGAAAATTATTATTTTTAAGTCCCTTGTTTTAATAATATTATTATTTTACTATTAATAAGTATTCTACAGTTATTATCTTATTCTTTTGATGGGGTTGTTGATATTATATTTTTAACCTTTCAATACTTAATTATGCAAAATGTTATTATTTCAATTATAATAAAAAATATATTAATTCAGATGTTGCAAAATAGTGAGTTTGGTTTGCTACGGTAGTTTTGGCATGTGGAATGGATAAACGGAGACAGAATCACTACGAGATATGGCCGTCCGAGAATATTGAATGGCAAGATCATATTATAATCTAGATTCTACAGGATGGACACATGTTGAAGATATTGAATAGGAGAGCGTAGCATGTATGAGGAATTTTATGACAGTGACGTAAGCGAAAAGTATATGTATACAAGGATAGGAGTAAGTAGCTCTCGATTGTAATTCGAATAGGATCATAATTATGAGGTAAACGATAGATTGTGTCTTAATAATTGTATCTGGAAATCCTGGATTCAAATGCCTTTGACGATCGACTTCGACTCCACCAAGTATACTGAAAATATTTCATAATTGAATAAATCAACGAGAATATATTAATTTAATCCCTCATTACTAAATTTTCACAAGAAAAGAAAGTTTCATCTGAAAACTGATTTATTTCATTTTCCACAAATGTTCGCTTTATCTAATGTCACATGGAAATTATGAAAATTGAGATTTAATCAAATCCCTAAGAATTCACGGAAGATGTTAATGAAATAAAAAGCGACGATGAAGGTGTATTTGTCTTAATAGGCGTGTAAGAAAGCGCGAACGTCCAAGAACTTCGTGGTTTGATCACGTAGATCAAATTCTTAAGGACAACCACGTTTGGAGTAAGAAATATTAAAAAAAGATATATCTGGGCTTTTGTTAACAGCCCAAATACAATCTTATACACCTTTCACACTAAACTAAAAGTTTGTGTCGTGAAAGGGAAGTCTGCCGGCTCCTCTGGGATCGAACCACGGATCACTTGTTAACGAGGCCGAGACTCTACCTCCAGGCTACACATCATCATTATATGTTAACAAATCAATATTGTTATGCATGTATGAGAATTATTGTATGAATGTGTAATGTAGGGGTTAATCTATATGGCGTCCTCTCTGCAACTCCCTTTGGCACACCGCGTACAGGCATATTAGAATAATTGTAGTAGAAACTAACCTTTAATCATTACAAGTTTTCAGTAATCATATTGTTCCCGATAATGTAGACATTTACATTCTGGTTTAATCTCTAGAGTAAAATAATCAGGTAATGTTTTTTTTCGTAATTTTGTAGTAGTCATCTCCATACCATTAGGTTCTATAATAATGTCTATCCACTTTCATCCCCTATTTCAATAATAACAGCCTATGTCAAGGTTCATACATCTCAATATTGTTGGAACATAACCAAGGTGAAATAGGAGCAGTATCTAAAATTCAGACAGAATCAAATCCTTTAAGAAATTTTAGCAGGGTTACCACTTACTTTTTAGAAATTAAAAAAAAAAACTATGCTCAGTTTTGGTACCTGTTTAAATTTGTTAACACAAATGCACTCCAAACCTTACAGTCCTTACACAATCGATTAACGTACTTACTTACTTATACAGCCATTCCTATTCACTGCTGAACATAAGCCTCCCTCATATTATTTCTCCAGGCAACTCTATTCTGAGCTATGTAAATTTAACACATGAAACTACCATATAAGGCTTAGAAAAGACAACGTCACCTTATTCGGTAGTGCCCCGGACGGGACTTGAACCCGCATCCCTTAACCTTGTCGCGAGGAGTGCTTTGTCCAATGGATGCGGGTTCAAGTCCCGTCCGGGGCACTACCGAATAAGGTGACGTTGTCTTTTCTAAGCCTTATATGGTAGTTTCATGTGTTAAATTTACATATATGACCTCATACAATGGTTCAATTGTAAAAATACATCGATAAACATCTATTCTGAGCTTTTTACAACCAACTATTTTCTAGTCACCAATTTAACTAATATCCGTAAAACCAGTATCGTTTAGAGTGTAATATTCATATTTTTCAATCGAGAAGCAAACTTTCGAATATATTTAACTAAACGCCATTTTAGAGAAGAAGTGTTTAATCTTTCTTAATGATTAAGATATAAGATAATATTTTTTTGGAAACGCACTCTAATAATTCAAGTTGTTAACAGAGAAGGCATTGGTTTTCCTGTTACTTAACGCATCCAAATAGGAATTAATTATGAAATTTTTGGAAAATTTACTGGTCGAACTGGCAACCGTAAACAGTGTTGGACTAAACATTCCAGCGACATTTAGATGGGAGATCGTGATCTATTTGAGATCTGAAATAGAAGATCCCAGATAAAAATGCGGTTGTTTCTATACGTTTGCATTAAATATTATATTATTAAATACTATACGTATGCACTTATATCGTGATAGTGAGAATTGCGGAACTGATAAACGTTTCCCTGGACACCAAAAGTGATTGCTTAAGTCAGTCTAAAGCCAATTTGAACGCCTTTCTCACTTCTTCCGATTAGATTCTGCACAATATTTCGTTCTATAAGCATGGTTCTCCAATCGAGATGTCTGACTGGATTTATTTAATTTTGAAATTCATATTCAGATATGTTGAAGACTTTCTTTATTTTATTTATCTATTTACATATATTCACGGCATGAGCCTTTTACATGTTATTCCATAGTTATGTACTTAAACCATTCAAAATTCTCATTTACAACACAGTTGGAGCAAGACAAGAATGACAATTGGTAAAGAACCAAATACAATTGGGAAACAAATTATAACATTTATAAAATTAGTCAAATCGAATCAAATCAAATTCTTCTCTATGATTTATTAGAAATAATAACAGTTTTATTTTCATATAAAGTTGAAATATTTAATATCTGTGACAACTGTTTTTATCCGTTCTAAAATAATACACCTATGTACCTTTTCCTACGAAAGGGAGAGTGTCCCAGACAAATCTGTAAGCGCCGAAACGTGTTCACAAGTCCGTGTAATTGGCTTCCATAATTTACCTGAGTCTTTTTAATTAATCTCCCTCTGTATTTAAAGTACTCGCTAGAGAGAGAGAGAAAAAAAAACAACGAATACCTACTTAAAAATCTCGGAAGGTATCCCGTCTCTAGATAATATATTTATATAGGTATACATAATATATAATTTGCCCTCTGTATATTGATGTGTATTTATTTGTAAAACTATTTGTAATCAATGCACACAAAATAATAAATAACTAATCATCTGTAAAACCAAACTCAATACTCACAACTCACAACATACTTACCTAGTTAATACCTATTCAAATAGGTCGACTATGGATGAGTGTGATCAATTAGAATGATTAATCTGGAGTAGTTTAAAATATGTTTGACAAACTCAATATTAAAGTTTTTAAAAAAAAATCTACACCATCATGACATCTTTCACAATTAGGCTAGCAATCAGACTAACTGTATGAAATGAGTTTACAAACCATCCTCACTATACCATTAAAAAACAAGACATTTAAAATCGATTGTTTTATCATCGCTAAATTGAAGATCTCTTGCATGACGTTATTCGAATACCTTGCATTTACAAGAAACTTGAAAACTTACGGAAAAGAGTGGGAAAATACTTTGCCAGTGACTCTATACGGAACAGTGAATATTTTAAAACCGAATAAATTTAAGTCAAACAGTAGGTACCTACAACTATTAATTGATGAAAAGCATCTTTATTTGTACGCTGCATGTCTGCCTAGACACGATCTATGTGAGAGAAATAAAAAGGAACATTGGAATCTTATTTTCAAAAAAAGAAAATTTGAGTTTATTATAAACTCAAATTAACCCCTAAATCATTCACAGTATGCAATTAGTTTTTTTTTTAAAAAAAAAGATATATCTGGGTTTGTTATAAACCCAAATAAAACCTTATACACAAATAGTATTGACATAAAAACATTAAATCAATTCGCAGTAGACTTTGATCTTGGAAATTCCTGATAAAATTTCAAAGTACTTACCATCATTACCACCTGAAGGCGAAGAAAGTTGGCAGCGAAATTTGAACCCGAGATCTTTTTACGTAGAAGAAATCCAAAAGATGAACGTGGAAGAACTAAATGTAAATATATGCTAATATGGCGATTTATTCTTTCTGCCTACCCCCACATGAAGGTATAGATATGAATACATACACCTTCTTACAAATTTATTTTGGCCATCAAACGACCAACAAACTTGTTTATACAAAATATTTTAATAAATGTATCATGAAGGTTCATTATGAGGATAGTGTAAAAATTAATTTTACAAGTTTTTGTATCAAAATTGCTTTTGTTTAAAAAATAAATATTTGGGAAGCACTTTGTATTGAATACTTTACACTTTGTATACTGAAACCTAAACATATTTCAGCAACGAAATTTTCCATTAGACGCTTAAGCCTCAAATATTACATGAAAAATCACTTTTTCGTAATGTGGGTCACACATTATTTATTTCTATTTAGTTTCGCGTGTGTGTTCGCAATGAAATAAATAAATAAATAACTTCTAAAAGCATCAGATAATCCCAACTTAGTTTTATGTTCGATTGCATAAGTGTTATAATATGTATCTACGTATGTTAGTATATAGAATGTACACAGAATAAAGTTCTACCCCTTATAAAAAGTTTGTGGAAACTTTCAAAGAATTGGAAGAGTGTTTTCTTACAATTCATCAAGCCAAAAAATCGAATTTTTTTTTTATCTGTAACCGCAAGTTTGAAACAAACTGCTGGTGGGCTACATGCGGACTCACTTCATGATACATACCTGCAATTTGTTCTCCTTATGCCATAAAAGCAACAATACACTCAGAATGGATGGCAAATCAATTGATAATATTGTTCTTATGTTCTTTTTATAAAATTCATTAGCTAAGACATTCTATCCTCTTGAGAGGGACATCGCAGACGTAAATGTAGAATGAAAGATGCCCACGTGGTGATTTTAGACGCTTTAGACGCCCAGATTTCTCCTCGCCTCTTTGACCCGCTTATGAGAACTAAAGTTTTACTTAAAAGAGCGGATAAGCAGCGACTTCTGAGATATTCGAGCATTGGAGGGAATCAAATATTCAAATTTAAATATTTTTTTATTTTAGAATAAAATAATGCTCGTACATTTTACAAGAATAATCATTTATTTATAAATTTAAAATACAGTAAAAAATCGATTGATTCCGTCAAATTTGAGCAGAGCTCGTGCTTTGAGAGATAGTTCTAAAATTACTTACCTACACTAAATTTGCTCATAAATGTTTGTGGATGACAGCAGAGTTATGAGCGATTTAATTTTATTTTTGTAAACCACATATATAGTTGTTGTCTGCCTTGTACTTTTTATCAATAAATAAAATTCAGAAAAATTTAATGATAACAAAACAAAGTTAAGCAAAATCTTCAATTTTATATTGACTAAAATCATCAATTACCTCAGTTTGAATTTGGTGTGGCTTGAAACATTGTTGCATAACACAATCCAATTTTGTGTTTCTAGAATATTTCATTCAGGTGCATCATACATATTTACTACAATTTTATATAGTTACCTATCCTAGACGACAATTTTCTTTCTTAGTTTCCAACTAAAGGAATACACTTTACGTATTCTCTCACTTATTTTTATGCGGAATGGAAAATTGATTTACTTTAGTAGATAGGTAGGTATTTAAAATACTAAAACAACAAATTGTAGGAAGTATGTAACTAAATAATGTAAAACAAAAAACTTTAGCTAATACGTCTCGAAGTTTGATATATTGTGTGATAGTGTTGGTCATTTTAATTTATTTGGACGAAGTGCTTATCAGTAGTTGGTACTCTGGTACTTGCATCATGAATTGGAATCATCCCGAAATACCATCTCTTCTTGTTTAGGTTGTTTACCTACTACAACACATTCTCGATATACCTATGTGTATTGCTTACTTTTTGGGATATATCTAGTTTATATCGAATCTGTAACTAATAATAAAAAAATCCTACCCTATTCCGTTGGAGAAAATTAAAATATAAGTAGGTATTCATAAAACACGGTCAAATAAAAATTATCAATCATCTCCCGTAGGCTAGTAAAGTATAAGTCATGGACTAACTGCATGTGATTAACGCACAGGTTGTCTTCTCCATGCCATTAAAAAGTAAGATTAAAATAATTAAGACATTGAGGTGGTTGGTAGCGTGGTGGCAGAGTCTAGGACTTTCAATCGAAACACCCGGGTTCGATTCTACGATTCGATGCTGCTGACTTACTCCACCTTCATTATACAAGCATATTGCTTACTGTGAGAGTGTCTGAGGTGTATTTGGTTTTATTTCAAATCCAGATTCATTAAAAAAAAGTTTTGGTTATCGTTGAATTAAATATTTATTATTTTTTATGTCTTATAGGTACATATTTTATCAGCACCAAATCGTCTTTTACATACATGTTCTATTCTAATGATTCCGTATTAAATAAAATAAGTGATAAATTATTGTTATTCCCAATATTTTATTTTTAACTTTTGTTGAACTTTTACATACAATTTTACGATAATATTGGGATTTGGGAATGTTTGATTCATTAATCTACATCGAATATTCCTGGACAAGTTACCCCTTGCAAAGTGCTCGTATATTATTTCCAAATTCCAACCCTACTTTTCTATACTTTTAGGAGTTTCAGGTATCATTTTCCCTGGTGAATTGCGTACATTATTATATAACATAGAGGGCTGTACAGCAGGAATATGGTATTATATGTATTAAGAATCGATCAAAACTTTTTCAAATCCCATAAAAATATCAGGAAGTCTCACCTACATAGCTACTAATGCATTTTGACTTGCTGTAATGAGGTTTGGTTAAGTTGAACCCCTTCGTATAAACATCGTATACCCTCCTAATGTAGGTATTGACAGTAATTTGTGATAATGACCAACTATTTCCCATTCTCTATAGGTATATATTATTACTCACAGGAGTAAAAGGAAACCCCTCTACACGTTGATTATCTGAGCAATATAAGAAGAATTTCTGGTAGGTATTTCGGTTAGGGTAAGAATGCTTGGAAGGAAAGGCCTATGTTCGGCAGTGAAAATGTCAGATTAAGTGTCTGCAGTAAACAAAGATGAATCATCAACACGACTTCCAGTATAATACATATATACCTACATACTGCATGCGGCGAATGAATGCCTATAAAGTTGGTCCTCTTCGTGTCATAAAAAACACATTCAATATTAATAAAATCTAAAATACGTTTACCTATCATTTACTTCTACTACTTCAATACCATCACGGCATATTCCACAAGTGGAGTAGCCAGCAGACCAGCCGCATGTAATAAACATCTAAACTGACCTCTCTGTGCCATCAAAAAATTAAGAATGGGTGGCGCACCTACCTCATTGCTGAATTTAAGATGTAATATTTTTTCGAATACCTGCATTTTGCAGGATGCAAGAAAAAATACGGAAAATAGTTGGAGACCCATTCTTTGTTGGATGCTCCATGGCTTAAAATTTGATTTGTCACATAAATTTGCATTTCAAAGAAATCAAATATGTAAAAAAGGGACAAAAGATAAATAATAATATCGAAGTATAAAAAATAAAACCGTAGTAATAAACAACTACTCCCTCCTTAGAAATCAGAGACAAATTTACTGAATTTGCCACTTCTTATTTCATTTTACGGCAATGCACCCGCAATCGAGTGAATTATGACTGAATTTGCCTCTGCCACATTTCAAATATCTCCTACCACACTGTCACAAAAAAACTAAGCAAAATATTCTATTTCTTTAATCTGTTGCTATTACCTACTCCTCTTCTTTTACTTCTTTCACTACCAGTTTTAGCAGAAGCTATTATCATACTTTTAACAGACCGTAATTTAAATACTTCTTTTTTTGACCCTGCTGGACACTAGAAAAAAATTACTTCAACCATGATACTTGGGCCTCTAAAAGAATCCTGAATACGCCATCAAGACATCGCGAATGTGATAATATTTTCAGAAAAGGTGAATGTACATAATAATTTATAAGTAAGTAGGTACCTATGTCTAGATAATTACAATCCCGACGAAGTAAAACCGGTAAATCAGTGAAGAACAGTATCCTGAACAGGTGGGTAACAAACTGGTAACTATATGGGCTGAACGGAATAGCATGCAGTTTTAATGTGTGCACAATATAGTGAGTGACCCTCGCTTAGAGGATTGTTGGAGCGTGTTACTAGTATTACCAAACTTATGGGAGGTTTTATGGCTCCCGCGAGATATGGAAACTTATGTAGGTATTAGTAGATACACTACCGAGGGAACGATACAGTCAACTGGATGCGCCTATAAGAAACTTTTAATACCTTTTAAGTGTGTAGGTACGTATTTCTAACAGATACCTTTACTATAATATAATATTTTGTTTTCAATACTTATATAAATCAAAAAAAGTTTATTTGAGTGCCTCTTACAGTTCTGTTAACAACTATGTTTTATTTTTTCAGCAAAAATTCTCTGACCTTTTTTGTTCAAGTTTCAACATTTGTCTTTCCTAAATCGTAATTTTTAACGTTAATGAATGAAATGTTTGATTTAAACTTGTGTATATAGATATTTATGAATAGACGAGACGGCCAGCATAAGTATATATAGTGTTAACCTGGTAAGACAAGTCGGTAAAAACTGGATGTGGACAACATGAGGAGAAGTGAAGGAGACCATTCTCTAGGAATAGGCTGAGAAGGACAAAAATGACAGGATGGCACAAAATGGCAATCTTAAGAACCACAGGTAAATAAACTTATGAGGTAAAATAAAAAACAACACAATATAATTTACATATAATCTACATTTATTAATTTAACATTATGTCCACAATGCAAATGTGTTTATTACGTAAAAATTGTAACATAAAAATGTATAAAATAGTATTTACAGGTAGTATAATATGTATAAAATATCAATAAAATCTTAAGCAGAGTGTAAAAATATAATTGTAAAATGATAAATAAGTACGAAGTTAATTCACTTATAGTTGTAAATTAAGAAATGCACGGAATAAGGAACTATACATTATAAATATGCATAGCAAATAAACTTTCATCTGTGACACCAAAAAGACTATATTTGCTAAAAAGAACATTTTCACATACAGGCCTTTTTTAAGACATTTCTTCTTGAAGTGAATTGAAACACAAAATAAATGTCTATAAGTTAAAACAAAACATGATAGGTTTATTTACGGCCTAATAATGATGGTGGTGCCCGCTAACAGTACAGTATTCCATTAATGGTTCAAATGCTATGATAATTTTAGTAGATAGACCCTTATTCGGCACATTGCCTTTGTCGCGTACGAGTAGTAGAATAATATAAAAATATAAAGGAAATGTATTTGGCTAAGTGTTGTCAATGTAAGAGTTGTGGTCATTTGAAATTATCTAATTTATTTTTATTTTACTTATTTTATTATTTTTGCATATTATCAGTTACATGAAAAAATCAACTAATCAATCTGCATAAAAAAATGTGATGATGCGCAGTGGTGAGATTATCACTATATTAGTTATTTCTTCCATCTAACCATTACACATAATCGCACACAATCAACAAATAATCAAAAGGAATGTGGAACTTAGCATAATGTTTTGTAATGTACAAGTGGATATAAATGTTGTGTTTTGTGTGGATTAATGTGGGTAAGATGGAGTATGTTGTATATGTTTGGAGGTATGTCTAAGTTGAAACGAGAATATGACTGATGGTGATATTTCCTTGAAATTATACTTATGATTTGTCTTGTTTTTATAATTGGCTTAGCTTATTTGGACAGTATTAATTACATTGTTTTACATGCATTGTACTGTTCTTTTTAAGGATGAATCTGGTTTTGAAATAATCACAAATATACCCCCAAACACCCTAACAGAAATATAAAGAATCTGAATATCTGAATTTTCATATAAATTAGACTCCTATTTATCAGCACATCCAAACCATAATTGTGCTGACTGAACAGGCCTGAAAGGCCAGTCGGCCAAAACCGTCACTGTAACCTTTCTTTTCAATGTACATATAAGTAAATTTATTTAATATAAAAGAATACGAAAGTTGAACACTTATAACATGTGCAATAGAATCACACAACCGTGCATATAAAAATTCAACCACATGACAACGATACGTAATAATCAGTTAAAGAAATAACAAAACTTGCACCTAAAAATTCCACACACAATGTCCATATTCAAAATACTTAGACCCAATATTTCAATATGCGCTTAGGGTAATACTAATCCTGAGCTGGACCTTAACTTTACAGCTATTTTACAGCACACTGCGTAGTACGATTTAACCCAAATCAGAGTAATGAAAAACTTTATAAACAACAGTTGAATAAAAAACACGGAAATTTGTACCTAAAAGTATATCAACTTGCACCGTGTGTCACCATCTTATTTGTGAGAAATGTGCAAGATCCATATCATTGGTGAAAGAGGGCTCATGCTTAGCTCAGCACAAGGTGATATAAAAATCAGACTTGCTGAGACATCTCAATCTAGCAGGATGGCCTAAAAGATACAGCATTTAATGTTGCGGGTCCCAGATGCTGGAACAAGCTGCTTCTAAGTCTGCGAGAGGAGGCAAATAGTGAGGGCCTCAAAAGAAATTTGAAGATACACCTTTTTGCCAAGAGTTTGGGATGTTAGACACAGAATAATATGGTGTCAAGAGTAAACGGCTCTTTGCTTTAAAAGAGACTTATAAGAGTACAAAATTGAATTAAATTAGGTATTTATAAAGAGATTACTTTCGATAAAGGTTCTGTCATTATCTTGCGGAGTCGTAGAGTGAAAATAATGTGAAATTGAAGTGGAATCTAAATTACATATTTACAAAAACTAGTGAAATGTCCCACATTGGTATTCAAGTTTTTCACTCTTTTGTGCATTACATACTAGATTGATCAATATTCTTATTATCATTATTTTTGAGGTCAGAATATCACAAAATTAATTGGAAAAAATTAAAGACAATTTATACATTTCAAAAGAAAGAAAAATATCTGTATACTTTCATCTTCTTCGGCACATCATATGGTGTAGAAACACAACACAAGATTAATCTATCGATTCTTAAAACCATTCCATTGTATATTATTAATTACATAAAAATCAATCTTTTAATTTAAAATACACAAATATTTTGTGACTAACAAATATCTTTTACTTAAATATAAGGACTAAGTGTACATATTTGTCACTAAACAGGAATAATATAATACATACATAAGAATAACATTTGTACTTCATTTGACTTTTTTGGTTCGTCCATCTGAATCTAACACATTTAAAGAAAGGAAATTCCCGTATAATCTTATCCAACAGTACAACACTCCTATGGCACAGTATACAGAGGTAATCATAAGGGGTAGGAACTGATATGTCTTGTGTAACTTGAAGACATAATGAAACACGTTATCGTACAAACAAAGTGGAATCAGTCCAATCAGATATGCACTCTCTAAGAAGTTCAGCATTGGCAGTCCTTTCAATGCACCCGGGGCAGGTTTCTTACAAGCGTAGAGTGAAGGCAGTTGTGTGAAAGATATTGTGGAATGAAGAAGCAACAGGCATATTTTGACAGGTAATAAGTTGCCAGGATATAGCAGCGGAAATAAAGAGTAATGACCCAGCGTTGACAGTATTAAAAATACTCTGCAGTCGTAAGGGTCTAGAGCTGCTAAAATACTGAAATATAAAAAAAGAATTATTAAAAAATTAATGATATTTTCAATTAACTTTTATTGTTTTTCAACGAAAATAACTTTTTACCTTAAAGGAATGATAATCATCAAAATGGCTTTCTCGTGGACATGCCATCCAAAAATAAATGAACTGGCGGCACATATGACAATACACCTGAAAAACAAATACAAATTAATGACAAGAACTAACCTTTTCTATAAACTTCAAATAAAACTGTTCATAAACTACAGATAGCAATTTTTAAAAAAAAACGTAAGTACAAAATATGTATTGCCCAGTTCCACACGAAAATTTTAAAAAAGGTTTTTTAAAATATTTAATGGTTTTATATTATTAGCACATATTTATTTGTCATTTTGGTTGATTGTCATAATACCTCAAAACCTTGACACGCCATATAATGAAATATTAGAATTTCAAGTTGTTGGTTTATGGAACTAAATGATAAAAATGATCAAATAAAGAAATCAATTAATAATATTCTAATTCTGTTACCTAATTCAATTAATAATATTCTAATTCTGTTACCTAATTCAATTAATAATATTCTAATTCTGTTACCTAATTCAATTAATATTCTAATTCTGTTACCTAATTCAATTAATAATATTCTAATTCTGTTACCTAATTCAATTAATAATATTCTAATTCTGTTACCTAATTCAATTAATAATATTCTAATTCTGTTACCTAATTCAATTAATAATATTCTAATTCTGTTACCTAATTCAATTAATAATATTCTAATTCTGTTACCTAATTCAATTAATAATATTCTAATTCTGTTACCTAATTCAATTAATAATATTCTAATTCTGTTACCTAATTCAATTAATAATATTCTAATTCTGTTACCTAATAAAATGTATTGGTCTTCGTCTTTTATCGGCGCACAACTCCCACAATTTGAAGAAAGCTGGTAACATGGCTGTCAGAGATAATACGAATGTGACTAGTGGAGATATGGAAGGCAACACAGAGTGATTATACTCTTGTACGAGCCCTCCTGTCATAGCTCCTTTCATAGAGATTATTTGGTAACCCAACTTCGATACTGTAAAAATAACAAAGATTTTAAAATTCAATATTTGCATTCTTCTCCCTCTTTTGTCCTTTAACACTCTATTCAGAAACATAGGTTGGAAATAAGCGTTCTTCACTCGGGGTGATTCTGCATCAATCAAGTCACTTCTTCTCACTATATCACCAAATCTCTTCTCATCGTTGTATACAAGATATATTGCAAAGGAGGATCACCTAGGTTGTCAGACTTTGTAGGTAAAAAAAAGTGTTCTTTAAGGTTACATATAACTACCATTGAACATTCTCAAATCATGACCCAGCCAAAGCCATTATCTTTCCCTTAATGTTTATATTTTTTTTTTAAATATAAATTACAGTTTGTAGTAAACACCTCAAGCGCCCTCACAGTAACCAATATGCTTGTGTCATGAAGGTGGATTAGGTCAGCAACAAGAGGAATTCGAGTCGGTATCTCTCAATTGAAAATCTGACATTCTAACATTGGGATACCGGCGGTTACCTATGTCTTCTACATTGCCAGACCTATGTTGTGGAGTAGAACTGGATTTGCAGATTATATAAAGTGCAAACAAAATTGTTCATTACTTACACACAAATGTAGCACCTTTGTCTGCTATATTATAAAGAGCCCACATGTTGGGGGCCCAGTAAGCATGACTCAACCCTCTCTTGAAAGGAAAGAGTCGACTCACAATCTAAAAGAGAACAAATAAAGTGAGGCCACTGTATAATAAACATTCAACAGATTCAAACAATTAAAATAGTTTATAAACATTTTCATTTAATTTTAGTTGCAGTGAAAAAGCTCATTTAAAAAGGCACAAAAAAATATTGTGGGCTCAATACTATAACTAGATCTCAAAATCAATAGTTTTGAGATGATGGATAAATTGTGACATTACACTCAGAAGGATTTACTTTGATTACGGTACAAACACTTTGATTACAGTACAAAGAAGCCTCTTAATTCATAATCATCACTAGAAATTACGCAAACATCGGGAACACATAACTCAAAACAGTCAGAACCACCAAATTTTGTCTAGTTCTAGTATTGAGCCCACAATATTAACTATGTAGAGTGAGTTTGCTGACTATCCTATATATTTACATCATCACAAGATCTCCTACAATAGAGTAGCCAAAGGACTCATTTTATGAAATAAATATAAGACATTCAGAAAGCTAGTTGATGTTTTATTGTATGGGGAGTTTAGTACACGAAAGTTCTGCAATAGTATGTCCATAGAATTTAAATGTCTATGCAAAATGCAGATAATATAAAGTAATTAATGTATAAACCTACCTGTGGTAAATGCTTATAAAATGGAGCAAATGTGGCAAAGAATACACCAATTACTACAGCTCCTAATTTACACAAATTCTTGAAGGAAAATGAATACCACGCAACATTAACTCCATCTCTTGAAGATACTGTGAAACAATATGATCTAAAAAAGTAGACAAAGTACGCAGGAGCGATATAGAGATAGATGTGTTTCATATTCAGTAGTATTGTAAACCATAATGCGGACATCACGTAGTTGTTCTGAAAGAAAAATATAGATGGCAATATTAGTTTCAATCATGCAAAGAATTTGCTAACGTCTTTAGGTTTCAAAATCTAATAACTAATATTAACATTGATTGTTACAGAGAAATTAAGATGCTTCTGTCCTTATTCTTTGGCTCTTAAATACTTCTTTTTGGGATCACAGGATGGATATAATTAATAATAAAAATATGTTTTTTTAAACACTGTATAATTTGTAAATTGCACAGTGTTTAGATATTAATAATGAATTTCCAATGTAAAAAATATTGGATTTATTGAAAATGTATAATATGTTTGAAAAGATAGGAGAAAAAAACAAAACAAAATAAAACATAATATATGATAAAAAAAAATATCATTTAAATATATCCAATTAAATACATACATACCTATATGAAAAGGAAGAAAGGAGAAGGGGGAATAGATATGCTTTATTTAGATCGAGATAAGATAAATTATTTAGATCAAGACAATGATGTTTCAGTATAAGCGCCCTTGAGATGGATGCTCCATTAAATGGCGCTGAATAAATCATCCAACATACATATATACAATATGGAGATTGTGGGAGCAAGTCTTATCAACAGAAGCAAATCATTCCATAACTGAGCCGCATGTATAGTGAAGGAAGATGAGGAAAAGATTAATGATAAGCAATTTCATTTATCCTACACTACAATAGTTACTGACTAAACCATCAGAATCTATGATAGAATGTATAAAACTGTACTCAAATAAATAATGTATCTACCTTGATAGCATCAGCAAAAGATAATAGCTGCAATCCAAAAAGTAATCCATTATATTGGAAATGTATATGATCTACCATAATCAAACCAGCATTGCCAAATAATAAAATGAACACTAATATTTTAGTTCTTCTATCTGAGAGAGAATCACAGCATCTGAAACAATAAGTATTCAATAAAAAAATGTTTTGTTGATTAAGACATGTGGATTGAATGTATGATGAAAAGAAGATTAAGAAGGGTATTCATCTTGAAGTAGATTGTATATTTTAGATAAATAGAGATTCTGTCTTCTCTGCCTAACCCACTTAAGAAACGGTATGAGGGTTTAGTATTAGTATACTAGTATTAGTGGTCAAATTCTCATCAACATATGTGTGCTGAGTAAGAGAAATTGGTGTGTGTAAGAAACATTTCATCTGTTCAGTCTACCCCACAAGAGATGGATGTAAAATAACAATACAATTTATTGTGAGCAAAGTATAATAAGTATAACACTATGTATTCAAGTTAGATAACATTGTTTATAAACATTTTTGACCTGAAACTTCATTAATGTCTGTTATCAAGTAGAATATTAAAATACTTAGATCTAGTAAATAATTATAATATCTTTATATATTCCATTCAATAATTGTGAACTACAATGTAGCTCATATAAATGTCTTTATTTTTACATACAGAAAAGCTATTTAATCCTAATTGACATACTAAAGCAAATAATTAGAAGAAATTAGAAGAATGAGCGGATGCAAGAAGAGTGTTGTAGACAGAATGCACGTGAATAAACTATGGTGGTTTGGGCATGTTGAACGAATGAACGAGGTAAAAATGACAAAGAGGATATACTTATCTGAAAGAAAGGGTATGAGGAAACGCGGGCGTCCGAGAACCACGTGGCTTGATCACGTGGATCAAATTCTCAAGGACGGCCGCGTGTTGAGTAAGAGGAACCGACGTGCGTGTATGAGGAACTGTATGAATGTGGAGGAAGCGAAGGAAATGTGTAAAGATAGATCTGTTTGGCGTTCCGTTCTCTCTGCCTACCCCACTTGGGACACGGCGTGAGGGTATAGTAGTAATAGTAGTAGAAGCAAATAATATCAAATACTTATAACATCTCGTTGGTCAGAAGTAGGTATTTTTAATCAAGATATCTCGAGTATGATTCCTCTTGCTGCCAATCTAATATGCTTTCATATTATTAACTATAATTTCGAACTTAAATTCATTTACAAAACAAAATAGCACTCAACTTACCTCTTTATTCCCAAAGCAAAGATCAAATCTGTCACAATGACAGAAATTCTTTGAAACAAAATTGTCTGCTCAGATTTGTAATTTAAATTTGTGACAACCAGCATGTTTGGATCAAAGAGTTTTGCAATGTGGGAAAGAGCATATTCAAACCACGCAAACAGGGGTGGGTAATCCAGTGTCCATTCTGAAGTCTTCTCATAATACCAATTACTTATTGGAAGGGAATGTGTCAAAGCCAACCAATTTCTATGGACCTCAAAATCAGTGGAATGGCTGTAAATAAAATTCATTCTCATTTCAGTTTACTTAATTTTGAGAAAAATTATTTCACAGTTAGTTTAGGTCTCAATTTGCAAGTAAAATTAATAATATTGAGGCAAAATAGGAACTAAAAGCCAAAATGCTGCATTGCACCTAAATATTTTTTTATTCTAAGAATACAATAATGAATGTTAGGAAAATAGAAAGAGAGAATACTGTGAATTGAATACTTACTAGCTTGGAATGAGAAGAGCTTTTATACATGAAACAATGAAAATAATCGCTAAAAACATTTTGCCCGTCTTCTTGAAATTTGCCGGTCACATTTCTATACTTTATTCCACGACCTCAGCTTTTCCATTTTTCTCCTACGTCAGTGACAGCCCGGCAGCTGTTGACATTTGACTAAATGTTATCATAATATTTAATTAAATTCGCCATTTTTTATGAAAATGATAATTAAATTATAACAATAACGATTGAAAACAAATAGAAGAAAATAATTTTATGTTTTCATTATGATTAATTAGATATTTTTACAGTTTTTGAGGTCATACATCAATTTTATCATTATTATTTCAAAGGAAAAACTAATTTTTACTTTGGCAATAATCACTCTGTCGCCAATTTTTGATCTGTCAAACAGTTAAAGGTGACAAAAATTGAAAAATATAAATATATAATTTGTAATCTAAACTAACTGAAGTATTCTTAATTCTTACTGATTTAATCATTGACTTAAACGATGAATTGTATTGAAGATTACTAAATATTATCGAGTGTTATTATCCATTTAGTAAATAAGAAATCAAGAAGCCATGGCTGTTCTTCACAGAGCACTGTTTACATGGTTTATTTTATTAGTGTTTCTTATTCTGCTCTGTTTGCGATTAGAATCAAAAACTCACTGGACATGGTTTATAGTGTTTATACCAATGTGGATTTATGATGTGATTCTACTAATGTATGTAATATTCCACATGATATCCCATTGCAGAAATGGTTCGGAGAGGTTTAGAGGGACAATGAATAAAAATGTACTTTATATATTTATTATTGGACTAAAAATTATGGCTCAAATAGTGATTTGTATTAAACTAGAATATGCCAAAGTTAATCTTCCTATTTATGTTGTAATGATCCCGATATGGGTCTTGTTAGTGATTATGGTGTGTCATGTGTTTGTTAAATTGATGCAAAATGATAATAGATACTAGCAGTTGAGAACCAATGAGTGATCTGGACTGTTGTTTATTAGAATAATTAATTCTGTGATGGAACTTAAATTTTATTCTATTCGATGTTTGATGTGATACACTCATAGGTCTAAATTAACGTGAAACATTTCAAAACAAAACTTTTACTATTTATAAAACTCTTAACTGAATTGTTTATGTGAAAAATTATGTGCAGTTATAATTTAAAAGCTTAATTTAAAGTTACAAACAATGTTTAGTGATAAACCAAATATTCAAGAATGAAACCCACTCAGTGTTTTTTTTTTTATGGGAGACTGGCATTTAAAAAAAAAAGCAAGTGATTTAAAAACTACATCTTTTAAGTAAATTAATCAAATAAAAACTTAATGTGTAAATAATAATTTTAACGTGAACCATTATGATATTCGAAGCATGCTTACATTATCATCTTAGAATAAAAGTTACAAATATTAAAGAAGAATTGAATAATATTGTACATTACTGAAGAAAACTAATTATCACCTTGTCTTTACAAAAATAAATATTTATATCATTCCACAACACTTTATCGTTTTAATTCATTTTGATCAAATTTTGGAAAAAATCAAGAAAACAACACTTCAAACTAATGTCATACAGTAAGTATTTTATCATTTTATTATGTTACGTTTTTTCTTAGTCAAAGCAGGTGCCATGTGACCGCTGCTAATTATAAACCTTGGCAAAGTAAACTCATTTCATATAAATATTATATATTTGTATTTTACAATGACACAAAGTGTAGCAGCATATTATCAAGTTATTTCAGTCTTTTATAAACTGGTGATATAATAACATCATATATTTCTTTGATCATAAATTTCCATTATTGAAACTACTACATTGTAGTTAGAAGATTACGTCTGTCTAATTCGGTTGTTATTTTTTGCTCAAAAATGGTCGATAAATTCTTTTCGGATATGTCAACGCAGATTACGGAAGTGCCTGCAGGAGCCACAGCTGTCTTACGCTGTAACAGCAATGATAATCATCATAACTTCCTTTTTTGGCAATTGGGTGAAAATAAAATTATTGGGCCTGGAAACGAGTATGATCCCTCTAAATACAAATATAGTGTACTGTCTGGTAAACTACAAATCAAAGTGAGTATAAATTATACTTTTTAATAAACAATTTTTTTTTAAATTGCATCATAAAAATTTCTTTGAAATTACATACCTGAAATTTTGATTCATACATAACTTTAAACACTTCATTGTGTATTCTGATACCGTATGTATTATAAAATCGTTAGAAAACTATATTTTGTTTTTCATGCAATCTTCATTATTTGTATCCCAGAATAAAACAAACCTACCTGTTCTTTAAATATCAGCCGAAAAGAAAGTGTTAACCAAGTTATCATTAAAAGTTATATTGAAGCATATTTAATTTGCATTCCAAAATAATATTACACAATATTTTTTTTGAATTATAGAAAGAATTTTCTGATTATTTTTATAATTAAACTATGTCAGAGCCTGATGGTGGGGTTCCGGGCGGCTCCGAGGGCTTGTTCGGGGGGCGGGTTGCGCGATGTGACCGCGGGACATAGCTCTGGAACATATGTATATATATATGTGTGTGTGTATGTATGTATATTTATGATTGTGTCTATACTATTTATATTATTTTATTATGCTTTTTGTTTTTAGTACTTATACCTACTTAAGTTATATGTACCTATATAATTATATTTTATTTATTTTTTATTATACTTTTCTTTTATGTAGGTACTTAACTATGTACATCAATATTAATGTATCTCGTATCTCTCTCACATTTGGTTGGTTGGTAGAAATTGCCTAAAGGCAATAAACCCGCCATTTGTGCTACTTTGTTTATACCACAATAAAGATTATTTTATTTTATTTTATTTTTATTTTATGTCAAGTAGTCACTGATGACTCATTAATGATTTTCTTTATTTCAATATAAAGTGTTAAATTACCAAAAGTTTTAATTTTATTCGTATACAGTCTAGATAAAACATTAAAAATAATATTAAGGCAAAAGTCTCCTTATTAAATCATTTTATGTATTTGAATAATTGAGTAGTATTATTTTTGTTTGCATTTTCACTTGAACTGTTGCCAAAATTATTCATTGACAAAGTTCATGTGACGGTGGTTTGGTAAGTACATCACCAAGATCACATTTTTATATTTAGCTTCTTTTAGCATAATTTAAACACTAAAGTAATTTTGAAACACTAAAGTAACCCCTATTTTTTTTTGCAAAGTTTTTATAACATAATTAATTATAATGTTTCGTAATATATCACTTGTGTCATAAAAATACCATTTCATTCTACATATTATAATCTAAAAATGCGAAAAGTTATCTAATTATGTTATTATGAATAATAATAAAATTATGCATTTGTTCCCTTTTATTTGGTTCTCCTGTAAAATGTCAATTTCGCAGATCCGACATTACATTTTGAATGTGACGTTATGTCGAAAATGCATTATGTATATTTGAATCGATGAATGTTAAAAGGTACCCATGTCCCATTTTTTATGATTTTGAGTTAATGATGTAATTTTTCATTCTGAACCATTACCCGTCGTTTGAGTGTAAAAAGAGGCTAAAAATCATAGAATTTCATTTAAAATCAATACCACGAATATTGAAGTTGAGTGTTAAAAGGTACTCATGTCATCAACATAGATACCTTTTAACATTCAATTTGCGATTGCCTAGAATTTTTTATCCTATTGTAATCTTTGATTATTTCTGGAGCACTGTCAAATTTTGATGTTATTTGCATTTTACGAATTCAAGAGGTGGGAGCTGGTTGTTATTTTTCAAAATGGAGGATAATGGTGAACAGGTTTTGAAAAAAATTATTAGGGAGTTAAAAATGTTGAACTTCATAAAAGGAATATTATAAAGAGATCAAGATTGCGTGGCTAGGAATATATTAATCAAAGAGACAATCCTACATCTGCAAAAAAGTAGGAAAATGCTGCATGTAAGTTATACAAATGCTCAAAATTCTTCGAAATAGTCCCCTCCTGCATTAAAGTACTTGCGGAGACGTGTCTGCCACGCCTGGAAGGCACCCTGAAAATCCTCCACAGGAATGCTTTTCAAGAACGTTGTAACACGCATTTGGATGTTTTCCGCGGACTCCCAATGCTTTTCTTTCTTCTCTTCCTTCAGTCGGCGGAACAAAAATCAAGAAACAGGCATCTAAATCGGGATTGTAAGGGGGCTGGGGAACCACTGGGGTACTGCTTCGGACCATCAAGGGGGCCAATGATGTATGCTCATTCTTACTAGATTATGTGATGGAAGAAGTGTCTGAATCCGTGGAAGAACTTTATCTAGATTCTGACTCTTGTGTTGGGCAAAATCGGAACAATACAATGGTTAGGATGTGTCGAGCTTTTGTGAATACAGGACGATAAAAAAAATGTGCACCACTTTCATGTAAGAGGATACTCGTTTTTGCCATGCGATAGGGACTTTGGCCTGATGAAGGAAAAAATCAAACGTTTTGACTGAATATATCTGCCTTAAGAGTATGTGGAGATGATCGTGCACTGTGCGAAAGCACGACAATTCACAGTCAAAATGGTGACCACAGACATGACATGAAGACAAAAAATACAAACTCTGTAGAAACGTCGAATTCTCGTGTTCCATATGGCAAAAAAGTTAGTTTTAATGTTACTCAGTTTATGCAATTTGAATTTCTTCACAATCAGAAAGGGGTAGCTATTGCATATCCATATATAGACAGCTTTGTAAAACATACCTTTGATTTACGAATAAGATCTGCTGAAAATATAAGGACGCCACCTATTAAATCATATCCGAGGAGCAAAGTGGAAATAAAAAAAATAATAGACGACGTGATCACATAACTGAAATATATTTTATTTATTTATTCATTCTTTACTGTACATTGATTAAAAACAATTACATAAAAGGTAAAAATTCAAATTAAATACAATCAATATACAGAGGGCGAGTTTATCGGAAAGGCGCGATCTCTTCCAACTAACCCAATATATTGGTCCTAAAGCAGCAGAATTTTACCAAGATATTATTAAGTGGGATTGCACAGAGATAACAGACCAAGGAAACATCGAAATAGAGGACTGATAGATACTTAATTGTGGCTTTTGGGAGGATTTTTGAATTTTTAATAAATTGATTGTTAAAAGGGACCTAAGTGCAAGAAATATATGTATATTTTTTTAATAAATGTAATATATTTTTTATATATTTTTCTCTTTCATTCAATCAACTATACCCTATTCTTATTATTTAGTTAAAAAAATGAAAGAAAATTTCGCTCTAGACTGAAATATTAAGTTTTTTTTAAATATCTCCATTTAATGAAAAAATGACATAGGTACCTTTTAACATTCATCGATTCATTTGTATTATCCATTTCTCAAAGCTAAACAATGCTAATTATACTTGATACCATTTCTATTTAAAAAGTTAAACCAATAGCAATGACTAACAATCATCTTGGCAGTAATTTGATATCAAATATGTGAGAAGTAAATATTATAATGTAATTGAAAAACTTTATTCATTTCTTCTGAATGGCCACAACAAAAATTGTTATTTCTTGACAAAGTGTATGGTTCCCTCTAACTAACAGATTTTTTTATGTTGTCTCTGTTACAGTCCGTCACACCAGAGGAGACTGGCTTCTACAGATGCATATCAAAACACCTTGACAAGGGAGATTTCAACATTGGAGCTGTACAGATGATTGTCAAAGGAGAACATGAAAAGATGCAGAGACTTGAGATTGTGGAGGATCCCGGAAACAGTCTGGAGATAGTCAAAATCATTTGCATTATCATCTCATTGATTGTTATGTTTGGTTGCGCTTTCATGTTTTACAGAATGAAAAAGGCAGAAAAAGCTCGCAACGCCAGAATCTTAATGCTTGGTGAGTATATTATGTTGCATTGTCTTACCTATAAATGTATGTGTTATTTATCTCATTCTTTCGGTCATATCAAGTTAAGTGACACAATTAACCGAAATTTAATTGACCAGCATTTAATTTTAATACTGATGTTAATTATGATAATACTACCTGTCCATAGCGATGAGTAATTGTCACAGGGTTACTTGATCTGCCCCTCATACTATGGTGTAAAATGTTTATGTCAAATTGAATCTTATGCAATCATGGGATGATTTAAGTTGTTCACTTTAAATGGATACCTCACTGGTCCGTTTTTAGATTATAATTATTAATAAACATTTATCTAAACAATTAAGTTGTAGTTCATCATAGAATAGGAGAAAACAAATTTTAACTTATTAGTAATGATAGTTTTATTTATTTTTGTTTTAAAGCTGAAGATGAAGATGATGAAGGAAGCGGAGATGAAATCTATAACAGAACTACCACAGACATTAACTCACAACCCGGACCAAGTCATACCCCATCAGGCCACATCACTGGCATAGACAATCAAGGACTCGATACAGACTTCAATGCCGTGTTTGAACAGATATCAATAAATGTCGCCAACAGAAATACAAACTTAATCTGATCTCATCAGAATGCCTTGGAAGAATTTTAAATTACTTATTGTATGTGAAAAGGTCACAAGTGTGTTTATTATTACAGTGATGGTCGACGACAACATCATATTATCCTCATTTCACATTCCTTTAAGTAACGTAAAGATCTTACTCAGCAGTCTAAGTAATCTTAAGTAGAAATTAATCATATTTTTTTCAATTCTGTGTACTATAAATTTAGTTGTAACTTCTAACATGTTTTTTTTTTCATTGTTAGTATCTCATTCATATTTGGAAATATTTCTTCCTATTTTTTCTATCAAAAAGATATGTCATTTATTTTACTAGTTCTTGTTTTGCACAGACATACATAGTGACATAATCAAGAGTTGATTCAAATAAATTTTAAGGATTTAAGTCCATTGACAGGAGTATTCAAATCTTATACTGATTCCAAGATTAGATTTTATCTAGAGGGTTTTGATTTACAAGAATGCACAACCAGATGTTAGTATATCCCATAGAAAAGTAGATAAACAAATAGCAATTTATTTTGTCATTAAGATGAGCTATTAATTGATTCTTTATAATTCTGTGTTACAGTTTCATACAAATCTCCATTTGTTGTAAATATGTAAAAAAATATTTTTTCATGTGTAAAAACATAATTTTTAGTTCATAAGTGGACATGTAGTACATTAATTATTTATATACATATTATTGTCTTGTTTGTAAGGATTGTGATGTTCGTTAATTATTAAAAACAATTTTTATATCAAACTTTTTATTCTATTGTTACATATCATTCAGATCAAACAATTTCTGGATTATCTATATCGATACATTCAGAATTATTTTCTTCGCTAGTTTGATTATATTGTAAGCCGCTTTCGTTCAAAGAAATGTATTGACTATGATCACTTTGTGGTGCCGATGAATGAGATTGTTGTGTTGTGTCCAGCGTTTCATCTTCATCGTCTTCTCCATCTGCTTCCATTTCAAAGAGGCGAACTTTCCGACTTATCTTTGATAACACCACAGCTACTTTTCTACTTCCTGATACAGCCAATTGTTTTGCAGACATTTTGTCTAAAACGTTTACGTTACCTTTATCCAAGATACCGAGTGCATTAATTCTAGACGTGTTCCTTAATATATCAAATGATTGCTTTCTTTCGGTCAAATTGACATCTTTCAAATGTTTTAAACATAACTCTACAGGAAATTGTACAAAGGCAGATATTTCTGTATCATTCGGTTTCTCGAGTAAAACAGAAAGAATATCTTTAGAATAAAACTGTACATCTATCACATTCATATTGTTTCCCATCAGACTGTCTAATTTACTGTCGTTCATATTAGATAGGGGCAAAAAGTAAAAATATCCAGTCCTTGTTAACACTGATTCATTTCTGTAAAGTATCTCTAGGAAATGGAAACCTCTATCCGCAGACAATGGATCGGTAAAAGCCACAAGTAAAGCGTTATCATTAATGTCATTTATCTGCGTCAATCTCAAACTGTCTGCATGCTTTTCATCTGTGAAACTCGATGGTAAACAATTAATGATTTCAAACAACTTAAACTGTGTTGTCAATGATCTCTTGGAATGGTCAAATAAATTAAGTATGACAGATTTTAAATGTATTTGTTGCTGAACCAGTGAGAATTTTTTGAATGCTTGTGGAATGATGCAAGGACTATTTGCAAAGCAGGAGTTTTCATTTAAGAACTTTGTCCATAGATTATCGTCATCATCGGGGGTTATTGTCAGTTCTTTATTGACAAGATACTGTCCCAATCTTTCTAAAGTAAATTTTCCAGTTTTTTTCTCCATACTTGTATTACCTTTATTATTAAGACTTCCTACTTTATCAAAGTTTTGAAGAAATTCAGCGATGTATGTTAAATCTTGTTGATTAATTTTATTAATATCACTCGGAACATGTTCATCCATCAGACGCATTATGACGACAAACAACCACCTGAAGAATGCTTTGTAATTCTTCATAGAATGTTCAATGACTTGCTGCAGTTCCAAACATTTATTTATATATGCACTGCTTGATACTATAGCCTGATTAACACATTCTTCTTCCAAACCAAGAAACTATGGAAAGATAAAGAAAATTTTATAATACAGTGATACATTAAAAAATAATAAATGAAGTGGTTGGAATATTTCAAATAAATTTTTGATTAACTTAATTCTGTTACAATTTGTAGATGACAAAACTGATCAAGATAACCATAATTAGAAAACCATGACACCTCAAGTGATCACTAGAGCCAAAATTAATTTTTAAGTATTGGGTCATCATTCCTACTTCTTTAACTCTGATTGTGATTTTCATTATTTTTGTTCATTGTGTTCTTCAGTTGATTAAGGAATATTACAAACCTTATATCTATGAGGTATCCGAGCTAGTCCCCTTAACTCTGCAAGGTGGTAAGTAAGATTATGACCGATCGTGTTCAGCTGTTTTACAACTAGTTTCTGTATAGTGGAGTAACATAATTCAATGGATGTGCCAAACTTTTTCAAACCTTTAGCTGTCAAATCTTGAAGCAAAAATAATTCCAACTCTGCAGATGGGACTCCTAGAACAAAGATTTATAATGTAAAGTTGGATCGAACCCTAGACTGACTCAAAATCTGCCTTTCTAGCAAGCAGTTTAAAAATATTTTTAAACCTTAGCTTTCATTCCTTCTACCTTCTTTTTTTTATTTTCTTTTTTTCTGTTTATCTTATTGATTTGGGTCTTTATTGAAATGTGAACTTATTTTGTGTAAAATTACTTGTAATTAGTGTAGAAATAAATACTTTCTAGTTTAAGTGAATATGACTTTGTGACACAGTTAAGATACTAACCTAATATTAGGAGCTCCAAAAAATCAGCTGCGACACCTCCTTCTGAAACATTAGCCGCATATTTCTCCAATTTGGAATCCATTTCCAGTAATATCTGCTCCCATGCTTCAACAATGGAAGCCATTGTCTGATCGATGTATCCCATGATATTAGTTATGTTATCATACCTTGCAGCTAAAGCGTGCAGTTCATCCGAATACGCAGCCAACACTTCTGTATTTATCAATACTAAACTCAGTCCGTCATCTTTCATATTCTTAACAAACGTCTGCAGAGTTTTAAAGTCACTAGACAATTCTATATTAACAATTCCAATATTCTCGCACTGTACATACTCTTTCAAATCTACGATGCCGCAGAAAAATTGTCCAAACACGCTCAAATGTATTTCCCCAATCTCATAACCAACAAGTAAAATATTCAGATCTTTTTTATCATTGTCTAGTTTCTTGTAGGAAGTTCCAGAAGAATGCGGATTGGAAGTTTTGTCAGAACTTTTGTAATTGGAGTTCAAAGACGGAGGCGTTGGTAAATATATCAAAGAGTCATCCTAAAAGCAAAAATTCATATAGATAAATTTGACTACTAAAATTCTTAGATAAGAATACGTACCTACACTCAGCAACACTGACAACTACTCGTAAGGGTGGCAGATTTGTATAGATATAATTTTTTTTTCTGAATCTTTATAAATGAGTAGCTAAGTGAAGTTATATTAAGTATTATAATTGGTATTTGCAGTCAAAATCACATATTTTTTTCAACTTGACGATTTGTTATTGATGCGGTCCTTGGGCTATGAGTTCTACTTGCTTTACACTTTGCTAAAGAGTTGATACAATATGTTCATAAATTGATTAAAGTAATAATATTTAAGGAATTCTGCCATACTTAAACTTAATTAAATGTGACCCAGGAAAAATTTCGATTTCCCAGGAAATGCATCTCGAGAATTCTCACAACCCGAGAGACCAAAATACTCAATAAATGATAAACCCTAGCTATGAGGCTCGGAAATTTTTCTTAATGATGTAACATTAACCAAAGAAAAGAAAGTAAATAAATGAATATATAACATTAATATTATACAACATAACTTACATCGTTCCCATATGCATGAGTTGGCTTAACAGTGGCTTTCTGCTTCCATGACAAGGAAGTTACTCCGCCTAAATTACTCTCCGGATTTGGTCGACTACTAAAGAGAACATCTTTATCTTCTACGTCTACCAAAGATAATCTTCCACAATCATAGCCAATAGCAATAACCTGTGGATTAAAAATACAGTGTTATTTTATTAATTAGGCCCTTTAAAAACACAGAACTTTTCCAGAACTCCTATACAAGCCTGAATGCAATTATTTTTGGATTACTAATTTGTAGTATTTCATCTATGAGAATAAGAATACGGTGGAGTTTTGTTGATTTTTCAAACACAAAATCAATTATTTTCAAAAGCACTGAGGATATCAAATTTTTAAGTTCGATTTTATGTTAAGTTAGGTTAGATATGGAGTTATTTTATTTATTGAGAATTATTTTTGCATTTGACTAATTATAAGTTAAGATAGGTTAGAATTCTGACTTTGTTTTGTTGCAGCATTGTGTATCAAAAATACAGATAATCAATACTGTGCTCATGAAATTGATAAAATTTAGACAAATTATCATTTCTCAGGTAAAGTAGGTACCTACTATATAATCACATGAATATACATACAAAATTCGTAAATTATATTTTGATACAAACAGCTTATCTGAAATTTTACCAAGTAATGCTGATGTACCACAGGACATAGTACAATATCCTGTAAATATAAGACATATCACAAGACAAGTATTATCATCAATTAAGTAGTAAGGTAACCCACCCATCCAGGATTTTATAATCAGATGATGAAGACAACCAATATATTTATTCAATGCAGTTAGTCTACTGGTTACCCCACTTAAGGAAGATTCTTAAAGAAAAGAGTGAGAGATATGTTTTTTGTCTCCTAAATATTTGATTTTGTAAAAACCAAAACATTAATTGTTTCCATTGACATGGAGAGAATAACTTTTATATATTTTATTGCATGCAGTTGTGTGCTGACTATCTCACATATGGGATATGTTGTGATGGGATAAAGGAAAGATTATTTACTTATGGACCCATCTTCAATATCTTAACACATACCTTTCCATCAGGTCTCCAAGCCAAACCTGTGACTTGACTGTTCTCTTGCGGAGGAGGTAAATTCCATACTCTATACCAATTCAATCTATGCAGCTGTACTTCTCCCTTTGCGTTACTTAATGCTAGGAGATCTATACAATCACACCAGACCATCATCTCAACACAAGTTGGAACATGGCGCTCCTCAATCTGTCGCATAACATTAGAAGACATTCTGGAAGACAAGTATTTTACTAAAGTAAAGAATCATAAAATATAATGAACATAAACATAAAACAAGTGTTTAAACACAATAAATAATAATAAAAAATTGTACAATGATCGTTACAAACATTCGGAGCCATAACAACATAACCTATTTCACAACACCAAAATGATCAAATAAGCACGTAAATTTAGTGCTTAATAACAATGAATAAATTACTTAAGTTTGATTACCTTATATTATTGCAATATAACTGTTAAAAAACGAAATAAGCTAAAAATTATAATAAACTACGAATACCCGCCACAGATCGTCTTCAAATTTTTGACGTTTGTTTGACGTTTAGAAATGTTGCCAGAATATATTACCTTTTTTATGGTATATATATAATGAGTTACAATCCATTGGATTGGTCTGCAACGAGTTTTGACTTATTTCTCCACTCCTCCCTATTCTCAGCTAGTCTCTTCAACTCCATATATGAGCCACAGCTTATGTCCCTCTTCAGTTGGTCCATATAGGCGTCTCTCGGTCGACCTCTGCCATTTGTGCCTTCGGTCCTGCCTACCTTTTTATGGTACACTTGGTTTATTATTATTTTCTTATTTTATAATGATAAACTTTTTTTATGAAAGGTGTTGATTATTGAGTTTTCTAAGTTACATTCAAGAGTATTGAAATAATGAACTGATATATAAAACTATAAACATTTTAGTTAACAATGGGCCACTTGCAGATTTTTTTATTACTAAAGGGTCGTTCACTCCGGATGATCCTCCAAGATGAACAAGTGTGAACGGACGTTTCATCGCTAGTGATCACTAGCGATGACGGAGGAAAGAGATTACCACTCGTCATAATTTTGATGAAAGGTCCTTTCACTGAAACGACCATAAACAAGTTTTATCTTATTATTTGTTTTATTCTCTATGAATTTGTATTGAATGTCAGAATCATGTACAAAATTATTATGTAGTCGAGAGCTATATATTAATTTATTTTAAGTGTTATTTTTGATTTTTGAATTTGTTTAATTATTTTTATACGAAAATACGTCAAACTACATACAATATGAGTGAGAAAGTAGACATGGCAGTGAAAGCATAGGATGAACAAATGTGAACAGACGTGTTCACTTTCGATGAACAGGTTTGACCCTGACACTCTGGATGATCATCCAAAGTGAAGCAATGTGAATGCTACTTTACATAAAATTACTGCCACCTTTGGTGTTATAGGTGGCAGTGCATAAAATTGTTAATTACTATGAAAGAAACACAACCACAATTTATTTTAATTTTTATTGCACTATTTTCGTAGATATTAGCTTTTAAAAATTTAATTTTCTCGGAGTGATCAAAAACAATATGGTGGCACTGTGACGTCACGGAGTCCGGTGAACCATAGTACTTTCGCACCACAGATTAAAATCTCATACACACATGCGACTCCGTGACGTCATCAGCTGTCAAAATCCATTTTACGTGTTTTGCCAAACAAAACAAAACCAAAAATTTTGGATTTTATTTTTGGAAATTCTCCATAATTTAGATATTAAAATAAATTAACTGACATATTTGTGTTTTCCGACCTCAAATTAATTCGATCATTTTTATTAAAATCCCCCACGACTGCAAGTGGCCCATTGCGTTGACAACACTATTTCATAGGGCGGGAAAATGAAATTCTATATCATAGAGCGGGAAAATTTAATTTTTGATTAGGTACTTCATTTGTTCGTCCCTCTTGAGCACAAGTAAAGAATTCATGAAACCGTAATTTATCGGAATTATAATATAAGAACTTCATACCTAGTAAAAAAAAATTGTTTGCCTCGATTGGTTTTCCTTTTATTGTATTACGTAGTTGTAAAATATTTACATACCTGCTTTGCATAAAACGTGCTCTTTGTAAAGTTTTATTGTATGATTAAATAGGTTTGTACCTACATTTTGTGTTTAACGTACAGATTTTTTAAATTTAAACACATCTTTAGGCACTTTTAGTATCTATCTACTATGTATACCTATTAAAATGTCAATTAATTACTTTTTAACCGTGTTTTCTCAGGAAACTTTTGATCTCATCTAGTAGCTATAATGCATTTTAACAACTTTAATTGCCTCAATTTATCTCAAAAACAACGTTTTATTTTCATCATCAAACACTTTTAACTGGTTAATTCAAATTTTGGTTGTTTATCATTGGGTAGATTGTTATAAATATTAATATTTTAAATGTAAATCTTGTTTCATTTTTGTATCACAGTGACCCAATAGTTTAAAAAGACAGTTTGGTCACTAGTACCTACGTATTTGACTATTTGGTACGATTAACCAGACCACATCGGGAATTGATATGTAAGTATGTTACCCTGATTATTTCCTTATTACTGTATTACACATCGCTCGTGATAGCAGAGTAGGTCGATAGCTAGATTTTAATCTCGAACCTTCCGCTTTGAAATCCAAGAATTTTTTTTCCTCAGGATACGAAGGAAGACAAATACTTTATCCCGACTTACACCAAATTTTATTCCAGATTTTATTTCTTGGCTATGAAAAATGTCATTCTCTAACTCTGAATTTTTAGTAACTATTTCCGACTACCTTCTGTCATTTTTCCAATTTTTAATCAATATCTTTGAGTAAGCCTTTTGTTAACTTTGTAATATATAGATAGGTGTACCTATATTTTTAGAGATCAGTGAACAAGAAAATCGCAATATTTATTATTTTTATTACAGATATTATGTATTTGCAAACATCTTATGACATGAGCAGATAAAAATGATAGATAGATATAATACCTACCTATCCACTCTGTAGTTGGCTAGGTAGGTACCCATCGGGAGTCGATCGAGTGTAAAAAATGTTTCATCATTTTAATTGGGCATTATTACTCTGTGTAAAAAGTTGCGTGGAAGTCACAGCGGTTAGAAATGGATCATGGGTATCTTTGCTGCTTTGGTTTTATTGTGATTATTCTAGCACGTTTGTGAAACAACATTGCGACAATTTTATAGAAATTAGTGATCTATATCCGAGAGTGTAGTTTATTTGTGTAATCGATAATGTATAGAAGTTGTATTTATATGCACTCTGTATAGTACAGTTTATCTACTCTCGAATTCAACAACAACAAGAGATAGGTACACATTTTATCTGTATTAAAGAAAGCTATAGGTAAATTTGACTGGGAAATCATAAAATCAATTAGATGTAAGTGCATACATACATAAATACCTCTTCTTCCCCTTGTCCTAGTTGGGTCGGGGGGCCATTGCGCCTAGATACCTCCTCCAGAGATCCCTGTCCACCGTTGTTTCCAGGACCTCTGGCCACTCCAAACCAAGCCTTTCAACGCACATATTCAACACCTGCCCTTGCCAGCTTCTTCTACGGAAGCCAACGGTCTTCTGCCCTCTCACACAGCCTCCAAATATCTAAATGGTAGTCTGTCTTCTGTCATACGGAGCATGTGACCCAACCATCGCAACTGCGACCTCTCTATATGCAGGAGTACTGGTACTGCAGAAGTACTCTCTAGTATAGGTAAAACAGTTATTTAAGGGATCTTATTTTTAAGAAAAATAACTTGAAATTACGCAATTTGGGATTAATTTTTACTTAACTAATACGTACTATTATTAATTTATACTGATATATAGTGCATATTCTATTCATTTACCTACAATTTATGTTGTATTAACATCAAACAGAATAGGTATAAGGGCCCAACAGAAACATTCTTCTGGACAGTGTTACAAGTTAATTTAAACTTACGATATATTCCGTCATCACAGTAATATTATTTTATTAACAGATACACGGAAACAAACAAGATGAGTATATTATTATTAATAAACACGTATTGAGTTCTGTCAGTCCGCAATGTAGAGGCGTATGGTTGATATAATTATTCGGTAATTGTTCGATATCCGGTCGGATATAGGTAAAATAATAATGAATTTATATCATCCAATATCATGGAATATTTGGTAATGATTATATTCCGAAAAGTATTCATTAAAATCCAGAACTATTCCGTCACGGCATTTTCTACAAGTAAAATACATTGCTGTCGTTAATATAAGAAAGAAACATACTATTTGCCCTCTTCTGGTACTACTATACCTTCACGGCATATTTATTTATTTATTTATTTATTCAACCAAACATACGGCTTACGCCATTTACAAATATCAAAAAAATAAACCAAAAAATATAAACACCTGCGCACTCATACAAATATACATACATAATAACACAACTATAATATAACTATACATAGGTACATTTTTATACTTAGATCTATCATGTTCGTTGCTAAAACAAAATTTGGAATTATACTAGAAATTTATATCCTTCCCATCAGGTAACAATAATACGGAGAACATTATTTTTGCTAGCACAGTTGACAAATGTAATACAGATAGTGTTGTGGAATTCTCAAGAAATAATTTTTGGAGAAATTTACCGAGAAAATTCTCGGTAAATTTCTCGAAGTAGAGAATTTACCGAGAATTTTTTTATTTTTTTATTTAACAGTAAAATAATAATAAATCAGTACTTTATTCAATCAATCAATAACAATGTACAAATGTTGAGACAATTTATCACCAATATTGCTACAATTAAAGTTAGTCAATACCGGATATTTTTTCATATATTTTGTAGGGGAATTCCGCCGCATTATCGCCAATAAATAATAGGGGAATCCCCATGGGAAAAAATCAGAGAAATTTCTCTTCAATCAGAGGAGAAATTCTCGGAGAAATTTCTCGAGAACGAGAAATTTCTCCGGAGAATTCTCTCTACTCACATCACTAAATACAGATATTCGCTTTGTGCTAATGGATATCACAGGATGGTTAGCATTCCTCATCGCTGAATAAGAGATGTCAAATAAATTATTCATGATGTTTCCCGAATAGATGTACACAATCAGTATCTTTAGTTCTTCACCCTTCCTTGCCTGCAAACATAATTTGTTAATTATGTTTTCCTAATAATAACAAGGTGTGTTCTTCAATATTTATTCAAGTGGGCTATGAAACTATCAAAACTTAAACGTAAAATAATAAAAATCTGTAAATAGACATCGATATGTACGAACTTTGAATTTAGAACGGCTGTGCTGAAAGTAAATGTGCAGTTTTGTTTTTACAATCGCATTTAAACTAAAAATAATTAAATCTTTCAAAAGACGAGCTCCGATATGGATGGATGTAAATATATGGATTTCATTTGAAAATATTTAATAAACATTATACATATGAATTGTTATTCATGTTGAATAAAAGGTATAGTAAAAAATGCTATTAATTTTTTTCAAAAAAATAATATTCAACACTCTGCTTCTCTGAAACAAAAATTGCAACCCTCTGTTGACAGGTTTTTCTATGATGACCTTTTGTTCTCTATCTATACATGGAGAAAAAATCCTTCTATAGAACACGTAGTGCATAAAAATAACTTAACTCATTCATAAACCTAATATGTACCTACTTACATTTTTTTGCTTTGATCTAGAACAATTCAAGCTCGATCACGTTGTTCAAAAAAATATACATTCGTAGGTTTGTATTTAATTGACAGGCAGGTAAATACATTGTTTTTTTGATTGTTATTGTTTCTATAAAATTATATCAAATGGCTGTTTAAATTCAACAAAAAAAAAACAAAACAACAAAGCATTCTTTCGATTATTAAGTTCTTTTGTTCAACGACACGAAAATAAATGAGTGTATAATGTTTGAAAATCTAATGGAGAATTACCTATACCTATTATGTACTCGTATCTACCTAATGACATTTTTTCCGCATATTGTTATAAAAATAATTTCTTAAAATTCTCTATACGTAGGCTCGCATTAAATTCAAAAAGTAATATGATAAAGGTGTATTGTTTATGTCTATTCAAACCTTTGATACCTTTGTAATTTTGGTTCCTATCAAACCATTGATGTTTATGTATACCTACTGAGATTTTTTCGTAAGAGGGGTACCTAGTTAATCTCAGCACAGGCCGGTTAATAGAAGGAGGGGTCTATCATCCAATGTATTTTGGGTCTGTTCCGTTAGGATTAGGTAATTCAATTAGCTTAAAGATGCTCTGAGTGAAGGGTGCTCATTTCTGTCCCAGGAAGAGCGTAAAAGTAATATTGGATTGGATGTTGAGTCTGATTTATTAGAGGAGGGAATCTGCCCATTCTGATGCCAGGTACATATTTTACCGAGAATTTATTTCGTATTTGTTTTGCAGTTTAGTTATCGATAACTTTATTCCACATTTTTTTATATGAGTATTTACTTATTTATTTTTTCTTTACTGTAAATTGAATACATACAATTTCATAGAAGGTATACATTCAAATTAAATACAATCAATATACAGAGGGCGAGTTGATCGTAAAGGCGCGATCCCTTCCAACATACCCAAACTTCACTATTCTTAAATAAAATAATTCTACTTTAATGTAGGTATACTAAACGATTTTATGATCGAAACGTTGTCTTACAGTGAAAGTTCCGCAATATGTTGTTAAGCTAATAACTTTATGAATACATAATTAAAAATAATAAATAAAAGTGTGTACGTAATAATAATATAGTTGCATAACTGGGTCATATTCTGCGAGGAAATAAATAAGAAATCTTATAACTCTTATCAATGTGAAAGGTTGAAAGACGACGTCGTCCTGACAAAAGACAAATCTCATGCCTGTCCAATAAAAACAAAGGTCTGAAGCGATTTCCGACATTGAAGAAACCTATAATAAGGCACAAGGAGAAGAGGTAATAATATTTTTATTTCAAATATATCAAAACAGTACATTTTCAATAATAGACAATTGAAAAGCTATGTTTACTTACTAGATATAATATTGGTAGCTGGAACCTACATAGGTGATACAACGGAGAAAATATTATTTATATTATATAACGACAATTTTTACATAATAATTAGGTATACCGTTGTTATCAGCCCAACTGGGGCGTGTTATTTAATTTATTATATTATTAGCACATCATGAAGTATTATTTATCATAATTCACTAGGTGTCGGGTGCCTTGCCTGAAACAGAAAGAAAGAAGTATTATTTATATAGCTATATCTAGGTATATATGACCATAGCATCATCCGCAAGTGGGGTAGCCATTAGATTTAATGCATGTTATGAACATAGGTACCTTCATGTTGTTTTGCCTACTTATCGACAAATCAAAACTTGAAGAACTATTCGAAATATTTTGTGATATACGTACACTGAGAAAATTAGTAACGAAATTTCACAACGAATCATTGGTACGTAGCAGGGATGTTGCGGATGTCGATTTTTACACATCCGCGGATGTGAATGCGGATGCGGATTTTTGAAAGCTCACATCCGCGGATGCGGATGCGGATGCGGATGTTTAAGATGTTATAGAAAAGAAGTAGGAACTATCTTAATTGGTAGGCCCCACTGTCAAATATGTGACGAAATTGTTGCTACAATAATATTATGGATTTTTTGGCGAAATATATTTTTGTCGTGATCGGATCTTGTCACCAATTTTTTCGTTCCCATTGGTTAATGTCAAGTGCGAACGGCACGCGCCATTCGCCGGACCCGCCCCATTTCTTTCTTGTCGCAAATTGTCTTACATCCGCATCGATTATTGCGGATGCGGATGCGGATGCAGATGTCCAAATACATGCGGAAGCTCCGCATTTGCGGATGCGGATGCGGATATTCGCAACATCCCTGGTACGTAGTATCAGATTAAGACCAGAGATAATACAAAAAAATCATTGGTAAATTGACCAACGATTTGTTTTCGAAAAGTTAATAGGTATTATAGATTCGTACTAATGAATCGTTTGTACTATCTCTGGTCCTAATCAGATTGTACGTACCAATGATTCGTTGTGAAATTTCGTTACTAATTTTCTCAGTGTACATGTAATTATGTACCTACTACAAGATGATTCGTCGTCGACGAAAGTTGCGGGACTGCACTGGAAGAAAGTTGCCTCCAACAGAGAAATGTGAAAGTCCAAGAGGAAGATCTTTGTTCAATAGTTGACATAAAAATAAAATTAAAGATATGGTAGGTCCATAATTAATCCATTGGCTACACCAATAATCGTGAGAGATATAAATTTATATCACTCATTTTTTTTTAATTAGTATACAAAGTGCACAAATTATTTAAGTTTTATGATGAGTAACTTTTTAAACTTATGCTCCATTATTCATAAGTGATTAGCCTAAATTCAACGTAGGAGAATTTCGTGGGTTTTTCGTAACAATGCTAACAGACTGTAAAGAAAAACACGGGGAAAAATACTTTAATGTATTACACAATATTATTTCATTTCTTTTGTTTATCTCTTCTAATTAAATTGCAGTGTCATCACTCAGTTCAAAGAATTCGCAATGAACTAAATTTAAATGTAATGTAAATGATGCAAATAAAAAAAAAAGTGTAGAATCTAATAAGGAAATAGTAAGATGGATTCTAACAAATAAATTATTAATATACGTACTAGCTTTAAACTCGGGTTTGATTAGAGAATGACCATTAAAATGGTAGTTATTTAAGATTTTGTTCAATTATAGGTACATAATAGTAATCTATACCTACCTAATATTTTTACAAAAATAAAACAAAGACGCGATGTTTATATTCATTATAAGCAATTAGTCCACCTGTCGTGATGCTTTAATGATATCAGTC
The DNA here is from genome assembly GCA_947579605.1 of Athripsodes cinereus. Lineage (NCBI taxonomy): Eukaryota > Metazoa > Arthropoda > Insecta > Trichoptera > Leptoceridae > Athripsodes > Athripsodes cinereus. The sequence continues at coordinate 24,592,721 of OX388310.1, forward strand.
GTGTGAAAATTACACCTGTAAAAAAGTTTAATGTGTGATCTTTGCCAGAGACACATGAAAGTACCACGCATTTATTTATTTGTATATTCACTTTTTATTGTAGGTACATTGATCACAACACATACAATTTTATAGAAAAATGAATTCCAATAAGACATGATCAATATACAGAGGGCAAGTGTATCGTAGACGCGTGATCTCTTCCAAATAACTCAAATCTTGTTAATAAATAAGATAACTATGTACCTACCTATAATTAATTTTTATATTGAAAACATTGTCTTTTGTCTGATAAAGGTATCCATAGTGGACATACATAATTAAGTAAAAATACATATTTTTACTTAATTATTTATACCATCATGGAATATCCCACAAGTGGAATAGCCAGCGGACTATCTGCATGTAATGAACATGCATGTTTTCCTCTTCGTGTCAACAAAAATAACACGCGCGGGATGGATGTAATACCTCATGGCTGAATTAAATATGTAAATTTTCTTACACATGAGGTATTACGAACACCTTAGTTTTACAGGACACTCGAAAACTTAAAGAAAAGAGTGAGAGACCCATTCTTGGAAATGGGCGAGTTCAAAATACATACATAGACAGAACAATGACAAAACAATATGTAAAATAATTTATGGTGTCGAAGATCAAACAGTAATCAGAGAATATATAATAACAATTGAAATAACAAAAAAAGAAGTAAAAAAATATAATTATAAAATCAATAGGTATATTATAAATACGATCAATGGAATAGGAATTTTAAAATTATTCAATAAATCAAAATGAACGAAATCAATACCACATAACAATAATAATTTATGAGTTTATCGCAGAAGCGCGATATCTTCCAACTAACCCATATACTTAATCAATTTTCATTAAATTTTACTCACAGACAAAACATAGATACAATAATGTCAAAATTGTTGGTAAATAGATCTCTGTACATTTTATTCAATCAAGCGCACCTGAAATTTCCAAATACTGAATTTTCTCATCCATAATAAATTTGTAGGTACTTATAAGTACTAATTTTTATATTTTATTTCCTTGGTCAACGCCAACTACACTAAACCATACCGCCAGTGGTGTGAAAGAAGGAAAAATACCTACCTAATCTTCTTTGAGGTGGTATTCAGTACTGAGTGGTAACTCGATGGTATATTTATTATACTATTGACAGTAAATACAAGACAGTATAACAGGCAACACCAACCACTAACCAGTCGCCTTGCGTGTGTCGCGTTCCGGCGGAAAATTTAATTTCGAATTTCAAAAACATCGCGAAAATAATAATTTGTCGCGAGTTTGAAATTCTTTTTTCAAAATATTTTAACATTGTTTACACATTCTTTTATTGAATTCGTTTTGATGAACGATTCACATTATTATTTTACGTGAATAAATAAAAATCGTTTAGTTTTTTGGTGTATTTTGTTAACTGTTTTTTTCTTTTGTGGGAAAACATGCGGTATAAGGTAAGATTTTTTTTATAATTTGATAAAAATAATAAAGGGTAAATATTTATTTAAACATAATGTTAGAAATGCTGTAGGTGTGTAAAGAATATGTAACTTTTTATTCTTGTCATTAATTTAGTCTTACAGGAAGACAATACCTCATGCCAATATGTACGCCCTTTGTACAAATTTATTTTGACAATAAAAGTGTTTATTTTTTTTTCTTAATAGTGTGGAAGTTCTTCCAATATTCCTTTAGTCTATTTATAATGAACAAAATAAAATGTGGACATTACAAAAATCAATTCATTTATTTCTTTAACCATTTTCATTAACTTGTCATAGAGTAAATTTGTTGGAAAAATATTTAACGAGCCCCAAGTTAATTTTATTAAAAATGTATTAATCATATTATTTATGCCATTTTGGTTAGCTAACCTTTTTTATTTAAATTGATTAAGATTTGTCACACGGCTTTCAAATGACAAATATATTATTTATTTGTTTTTAAGTTTCATTTACCAAAAAATATTGCGATTTAGTTACTAACAAACCATTTGATTTTAAAGAAATTATGTATGGAAGAGATTGCCTTCAGGCAATAAATACATCTATTGTATGTAAATATTATTACAACAATAGAGAGTTTTCTATTATGTATCTACATAATGTGTTCTTCATAAAATACTTATAAGTATTTATAAATAAATTCGCATTGTTTGAAAGAAATCGCTTATTTATTTTTTGTTGAACATAAATGTATTTTTGTGTAAAAATCTGTTCCCGGGAAATAAGCGGTTCTGTAAAAGGCAGGTGTTCAGAAAAATAAAGACATTTTACATTTTAAATTCAGTGATGAGATTTGTCACCCATCTGAATGTCTTAATTTTTTGTTGGCATAGCGAGGACGGCTTGCGTGTTTATAACACACAACTGGTCTGCTGGCTACCCCACTTGTGGGATATACTGTGATAGTGTAGTAGTAAAAATCAGTGTTCAATGATATCCGAGGTTCAAAACAATCTACCTACTATGCATTTATTACATGAATACGTAAGAGTATTGCGAAGATGTACATAGGTATGGGGTAAAGCCGCCAACTTATCAAAGAGTCAATCAAGGATATGATTACAAAAAACACCAAAAATTCATGATCCGTGTTTCAATATTACAAAAAACACTTACCAATTAAATGAGAGTTATAGGTACATAATTATTTCATAACCATGTATCTTTCTTACCACTTTTGATTAATATCATCATGAACAAATTTAATAAATCATTATTGATTTAATAAAATTAATGATTTTATATTGTCCTCAATTCGGTCTACAGACGTACATAGCCTCTATATAGCAATGTCAAATATTTAATTTAACTCAATAATCTTGAATAAATTGATAACGTATAATACCTACCAACAAATCAAATGTATGATTTAATAAATTTATTAATAATCATTCATAATGTCATTCATACCTTCACCCCATTTCTCACAAGTGTTTGTAATAAACATACAAGTCGTCTTCTCAGTGCAAATAAAAATTAAGACATTCAGGATGGATGGTATGCCTGCCTCATCGATGAAATTAAAATGCTTTATGTCTAAAACGTGATGTCTTACGTGCGTGCATGAGAAATTGTATGAATGAGAAGAAGCGAAAGAAGTATGTAAAGATAGATCTATATGGCGTTCCGTTCTCTCTGCTTACCCCATTTGGGACACGGCGTGAGGGAATAGTATAGTATTATAGTATAGCAAATTCAAAGTGTATTACGTCACGTGCTTCCTGTAAAGGGCAACCGAAAAATACGTGGTCTAGCGTCTCCTCATTCCACTGACAGTCACAGTACAGTGACGATAACGTATTAATACTGGACAATTGGGAATTCAAATGGATGTGTTCAAAACGCATTCGGTTTCTTGCGAAGATTAGATGCAATTCATACCTTCTTCTCATTTTTCAGTTCTTTGGTGTCAATAGGAATTCTTTTATCTGTTATCAATCGCAAATTATAAGAGACCGTGCTATTGAATATGTAGACATTTTAATACCTTGAATATGTAGACATCTAAATAATATATTGGGATGATTTAATATATTCCTACTTCCCATTATTCAGTTCTTTGGTGTCCATTAGGAATTATTTTATCTGTTATCAATTGCAGATTATAAGAGACCGTACTATGGAGTAATATGTAGACATCTTAATATATTGAATATGTAGACATCAGTTCTTTATAAAATATTGGGAAAATTTAATACCTACATGCCTACTTCCCATTATTCAGTTCTTTGATATCATTAGGAATTCTTTTATCTGTTATCAATTGCAGATTATAAGAGACCGTACTATGGAGTAATATGTAGACATCTTAATATATTGAATATGTAGACATCAATTCTTTATAAAATATTGGGAAAATTTAATACCTACATGCCTACTTCCCATTATTCAGTTCTTTGATATCATTAGGAATTCTTTTATCTGTTATCAATTGCAGATTATAAGAGACCGTACTATGGAGTAATATGTAGACATCTTAATATATTGAATATGTAGACATCAATTCTTTATAAAATATTGGGAAAATTTAATACCTACATGCCTACTTCCCATTATTCAGTTCTTTGATATCATTAGGAATTCTTTTATCTGTCATCAATTGCAAATTATAAGAGACCGTGCTTTTGAATAGGTAATATGTAGACATCTTAATGTATTCGGCCATGCAATCATTTTTATTTTCTACTCTCTCAATTTATATTCTTTGTATGGCTACTGACGTATAGGTACCTACCTAATGTCAATTCCAATTAATTTTACATTTGAATCGGTTGTGTCTGTTTGAATCATCACGGATTTTTTACTCTCATTTTCGTTACTATGTAGGTAGTCACTTTTGTACGAATCATAGTATGCTCTGATTGCTCTTGTCAAATTCTATGGTTACTGAATAAATTGATTTTAGCGACACACAGTTACTTTTGTTTTCTTTTCTTAATATAGTTAGTATAAAAGTGCTTTGTTTTTAGTTAGTTATTGAAGTCGATATGTATTATTTCAAATATTGAGATGCAACTCCCTACAATGAGAAAAATACTCAAAACGAATCATTGGTACGGTACTATCAGATTAGGACCAGAGATCGTACAAACGATTCATTGGTATAAATCTATAATATTAACTCTTCGCAAACAAATCATTGGTAAATTTACCAACAACTTGTTTGCGAAGAGTAAATATTATAGATTCGTACTAATGAATCGTTTGTACGATCTCTGGTCCTAATCTGATAGTACATACCAATGATTCGTTGTGAAATTTCGTTAGTATTTTTCTCAGTGTACGCGCGAGTTATCTAGTATATTGAAAACGTCAAATTGTTATCATCTCTTCCTACTTCCAAAAAAAAAACTGGAACCTCCGCGTAGTTGACAATCTAGCTGAGGTTCTTCGAAATCATTAAACTATTCTTCAGGCTAATTTCAACTCCAATTTAACTTAGGTATATGAGATGTTTACTAGATAAAATTACAGATATGATCAGTAGCCGGTAATAGAACCCTTGTAGGTACTATTATTATACCCTGACGCATTATCCCATGTGGGGCAGACAGAGAGAATGGAACGCAATATTAGCCTGTCTTTACATAGGTACCTACTACTTTCGCTTCTCCCACATTCTTCGGATTTCTCATAAGTGCACACCGATTTCTCTTACTCAACCTACATGATATTATATGAAAACATTAACATTCTTTCTAACTCTCGGTATAAATGTACCTATGGCCGTTTGTCTGAATAAATATCTTCAGAAGATTTTTTAGATTCCTGTTTAACAATATAAATAACTCAATAAATTTAAGCCCGCAATGATTTCTCTCTTAATTATTGTTATTTATTTTAAATAAATTTCTCATGGTATAGGTATGTCTAAATTATATTGTGAAAATAACAGAAAGATTTGTTGAACAAGTTATACATATACTTAATTTAGAATTAAGTATAATATATTCGTCGAAATTAGTGTTTCAATCATTTGTCTTTTAAAGCCAAACCTCTTTTATCGTTGTCAAAAGACAAGCAGTTTTAGTGATGTAGTAAGCAGTTTCTAACAGTACATATTATGATTGATAAAAAGTATAGTTTTTTTGTATTTGAATAGTGCAGTACACAGCGTAAGAAAGTGATATAAAAAAACTCGGTAATGTTGTATGTTTTAAGAGATTTTATTCCATAACTTTTGAAAGAAAAAGAGTCAAGCAATGTTTTGTCATGAAAATGAAAATGCGAGTGGTGATTCTATGTAATATGGAGTAGGTTGTGCAGCTACCACAATGTATATTATGATATAATAGTATAATATACTTAATTATTATAGTAATAAAATAAGTTTATTCAATATCAATAAAGAAAACTCATGCAAATATTCACACTTAATATAACATTTTATATACATTTCAATACATGAGCTATTTTACCTTTCCAGAAAGACCGAAGTCTAATGTGTATGGAAAGAGAGTCCATTATTAGTTATATATAAAGTGTACCTATATTATGTCATTTTAGTATCTATGTAATGTGCAGATACTACAAATATGTAATGGCAAATCCATGAAGGCATGCTTTAATACTGTGCAACTTCTACAATTAGTATACATATTATAAACAAGTAAAAATATGTAGATGCTCAAATCACCATTGACCCCCAGAGTATTGTAATAGTTACTAATATAATAAATAATTATAATATTAAAATATTATATTCTTCATACAATAAATTATTTGCCTTCCGTAAATATTTTCTATCGTAGAAGAAACGATTCCTTACAAGAGTTTTATTTCCTAGTTTCAGAATTGTTCTGTTCTTGTACGTAGGTACATGGTTCTACGAGAGCCGTGTACATAATGTTTTATTATATTAAATGTACTTAATAAATAATACTTGTTCACTGTGCTAGCATTTTTTCTTGGACGCTATTGTTTCTTCATAATATTTATCTTTTTATACTAACATCGCATCATGGATGTACCTGGAGGGGAAAGGAGGGGGGGAGGGATAGCTGTTCCCCTAAGGCCTAAGGGTACAAAAAAAGTTAGAAAGTATGCAAAATTTTCATCGAAGTGGGAAACTGCCCCCCCCCCCTAGAAGTTACCTACTATAAAGAATTAGCAAATATATGTAAGTAGGCATAAGGTTATGCATAATCACCAAAATCCTAGGTCTATAATTCAACAAAAACCTGGATAACTTGGATCATTTCAAATTGAAAATCTTAAAGTGCTGACCCCCCACCCTCCTCCCTCCCTTCCCCTCCCGAATGCCTGTATAGTAGAATAATTTTGAATTTTCAGTCGGTTCGTAGGTATCTCAGGTCATTTGTCGTTATAGAGTTGAGATTTGTATCAAGTTTCTCCAAATTGATATCCATTGTGTTTATTTTCTTAACATTTTACTATTTAATTTTATTCTTACATTGTAGCATTCCACCAAACAATCTATATGTATGCATTCAAATATTTTAAGATAATATCTTTCATCCCAGCCAACAACAACAAATAAACAATTTCCTTTCTATACTCGTACATCTACATAATTTTATATACCTACCTAATACTATTCAAATTTCAAGCTGTGCATTTATTTGAAGACTAGCTTTTGAAAGTTTCAATGTTTCGATCGAAATCGAAAGTACATCGAATAAAATTGTTTCAATTTGGGAAAGCAATTAAATTTTGCATCTGTTTTTCACTGCACGTCAGTTAGTAGGCCTAGTGAAAACACATTTAAGGGTTACGTTTTCGTTCAAATGTAGACGACGTTGCGAGAACGTGTCAATTTTCTTAGCTAAAATACACAAGTAGCTACGAAAATTGACTGTAGTGCTTGAGAAATAAAATATCAACGCATAAACAAAAACTAAGTTTTGTTAAAATTTATACATTAAGTAGAGTTAGGCACATACTGTTTAAAAAGTGTTTGCTTGCAGAGCTAGCAAAAGTAGAAACTTGCAATGAAATAATAGTGTACGGAAAAAAAAAACGAAAGTGATTTCTACAGTGAAAATTGTTATAATTAGAGGAAATTTCATATCAAAGCATAATTGGGTTGTACCTACATTAGATAGATATACGAGTATTATGCATTTTTCATATAAATTGCTCTACAGACACTAACGTTTTTCCGCCTTGCCCACTGAGTAATTTCGGCACACGTCCAAGTTACTGTATGCGTACCTACCTACTGCATATTTGCTATAAGCTTCTATACTACAATATTGTTATTAGGTATTATTGCGATCATTAAATTTGTCTTATCCATTGAAATAAAACAATAAATACATAGGTATATATTATGTATAAGTAGTCACCTTCTCAATAATACTTATATTTTGGCGGGAAACGCGTCGCGTGGAGTTGATTGGCCTGTGCCTGTCCACCGTATGTGAGGTCTATGACATCGTTATCTATGTATGAATATTTGACTCAGTTCCGATGTAAGTTTGTACGCATCCATTACAGGTGCTTGTTGACAAATCGTAAGGTCCCCGAAATATCCAAGGATTTCCCGGAATAGAATGGGTATCACACTTTTTGTTTGAGCGTCTTGTAATAAGCAAGTTTTACTAAAATTACGTCGTTGCATATTCAAAATGAGATATGTGCGAACATTTTTGTTTAGATTTATCTACTCTTTAAAAACTGTTTATTAGAGCATTAAAATTGTTGTTAGGACTTTTTATTAGCATGTGATATTATTCTTAAAATATTAAATTTTAATATTTGATACTAAGAATCACTCTATAAAATGGTTATATTGTCCTTATAAACATTTTTTTCTAGAAATGTCAAAACATTTATTCAAACATTTAGAAAACACAAAACAAAACAAATATACATACCTACTCCATTTTAAATATGCTACGACGATATCTCATACAAGACATTTAACAGCTTCAATTCAGTGATGGGGAATGACACTAGAATGTCATAATTTTATATTTCACGGAGAGGACGACCTGTAGATATGTTCATTACGTTTAATTAGTCCACTTGAAACAGTGTTGGTTGAGAAAAAAAAGATTAACAGTTTAACGTGAATCACATAAGTAGGTACATAAACATAAAAAAAATCACTTAAACCTTTAGCTTTAAACAAACTTTCTTTAGAAATAATTTTCATGGTAAAACATTTTACTGTTTTTTTTTTTAATAAACACGATAATTGGTGATAAGTGTTCAGATATTATATATTTTTTGTACATTTTATAAGATTTACACTAATAGTTACGATTGTACAAATATATTATTATACAATATATTATAATGTACAAATACCTACATTAAATTCACGCAATAAAATCGCGACTAAAATAACATTCTCTCCCGAAGCACTTAAAAGATCAATGTAATAGTTCAAAAGATCTAAACAAAATAGTAAGTATTACCACTTATCACATTGTTTTCTTAATGGATCATTATTTTATCTCTAGATCATTGAACTCGTGAATATTATTATTCTGGGCTAACAGTATAATTAATTAATTAACAATAAATGATTAGTAAGTATTATTTGATAAGTATGTACGAAAAATTATTTTTATTGATTTCTTTAACCGTGACCGTGAAGATAATATTTTACCATACATATTATTATTGTAATCACTAGCTTTATACCCGGTTTATATCAGGTAAATTTTTTCACATCACAATGCTCATCGAATTTGTAGTAAAATAAATGTGTTTTCATATATTCAATTGCTTAGATACTTGTGCATTAGCATAATGAGAAATTATTTAATTAAATTACCAAAATGTATCTTCTTCTTCAAGTGCACTGTCGGGTATCTCGAACGTTGACGAACACCTCAGCAAATCTGTATGGTATAGCATAGTATAGTTAATTTCTTTTTTGTGTAATAAAATCCATGTAAGATATAGGTACTAATATAACTATCATCATCTCCATCGGTCCCTCAATCCTGAGGATTGTGACCATCATGCCCCGTTCTGTAGACCATCTGTCTCCAGCGATCCTCATGGGTTAGTTGGAAGATATTGCGCTTCAGCAATAAACTCGCCCATTGCACAAAATTATGTATTTTATTGTTATGTTACCATGTTTTTTTCTTCTTTGTATACTAATTTTGTGCAATAAAGATTATTATTATTATTATTATCCTCCGCCATGTGCAAGGTCCCGTGTAGTGAACTCTGTGTGGCCTCCTTAATTTGGTCGCTCCATCTTGCTGGTACTCGGCCCTTTCCACGCCTCGCCTCCCTTCTACACCCCCAGTTGTAATTAATCTTTCCAGATTCTCAGATAAAAGAAATTTTATTAACTATAAATATACCTACATATTTATAAACGTCCAAATATAAATATTCAAATATATTAATTATTATGTAGGTATTTGGTGTTACAACTAAGTCACTTAAATTATGTAGGTAGGTGCCTGCTGTCTTTAATTTCACTTTCGTGGTTTGATTATCGCTATGGGCGATCGATTCGAGAAAAAATCAACATTCAACTACGGTAGAGCTTTTTTTTAGTTGCACGCGAACATTATTATTATTATTGCAAGTGTTATAATTATTATTCCGAGTGCAAAAAAGCTGCTAAAATTTCACCAACACAGAAAGTATGCAGTGAAATTTTTGTCGCGTTTTGAATCAACGAGTTCACGAAAGCACAGATCTTGTCGATAATTTATTGTTTTTTTTTATATTTAGATATTTTATTGGATCAATTTGAAAGTGGTTTTATTGTCGTTGGTTTAAATGCATTGTTAGGAATAAGTTGGCTGTGGTTTTTACTCAGATGTTTTTAAGTAGGTACTATTTGTTTTTATTATTATTTCATTCATTAGGTTAATTGTTTTCGAGTTGCTTATATTTCTTTGATTTTTTTGTGAACATTTGTATTATGGAACCAAATTTCACGTAGGTGCTATTGTGCATACGGCGTCTTGAGTTTTTAATAAACACACTATTTAAGAAAAGAAAATTACTCAACAGACACCCTCATGACCTACAGACCATCCAATCTCCCTTTAGGTGTCAGCCTAAGCTTATTCGTAAGTATTGACTCACAATTTCTGTTTCCTACTAAAAGAAATTTATACAATCTAGGTAAAGAGCAACTTTGTCAAAATTTTCCCAAAAAATAAATCGTGTGATATACGATTACTGGGGTAGTTGGAAGAGATCGCGCCTTTGCGATTAACTCGCCTTCTGTATATCAATTGTATTCAATTTGAATGTTTACCTTCTATGGAATTGTTTGTAATCAATGTACTACTACTACACCATCACGGCAAATCCCACAAGTGGGGTAGCCAGCAGACCAGCTGCATGTAATTAACATGCGAGCTCTCCTCTCTGTGTTCACAAAAAATCATCACAAAACATCCAGGATGGGTGGCAAACCTCATCGCTGAATTCAAAATGTAAAATGCCTTTTTTTCGATCACCTGACTTTTACAGGACACTCAATAACTTACGGAAAATAGTGGTAGACCAATTATTTACCGGGTGCTCCACGTGGATTTATGAGAGCTTTATAAGCATTGACAGACTAAAGTATAATCTTTCGTTATAGGACTACTTTGCTAGTTGGGACGGCTCAATGTACAGTAAAGAATGAATGAATAAACAAAACTGCCTATGTTTAACATTTGATAGAGATTTGCAAGATCATAGAGCATTGTGAGCTTAGAAAATACTTATGGTTTAATTTAAAATTTATTAGAAGTTTATTTGAAAGACAGGTAGCATTAAATACATTATTTCGGAATATCCGAGACACCTACTCGATGTTTCTTCACTCTTTCACAACATTTACCTAGCATTACGTATTTCCGTATTCACAGACACCTGTCACCGTCTGTCTGTCCCTTTGTGTACCTATTTTTTTGTAAATTTAATTATGAATACTAGCTTTAACCACGGCTCCGATCAGGAACTAAACAACATATTGAAAATAATCTACGTGAACATTCGAAATTAACCTTTTTGCTTGCATGAGTTAAAATAAATGGTGAAATACCTGCTTTAAAATAATTGCAGCATATTGAAAATGACTTAATAATAATAAACTAGATTTTTTTAAGATGCGCCGTTTTGTGGAAAAACTGCTATTTGATATGTTGTAGGTATGTTGGAGCGAAACTAAACCTTGTCACGAGATGACATTTTTCAGTATTCTTTTCATTTTTATTCTTCTCAAGGCAATCCAGTCGTTTGTGAGTGATTAAGGCAATTATTCAGTATGTTCGTTTAAAGTTTTTTCAGTAAAATCACATTTGCTATTTACATGTTTGCTAACGTAAAATTACTGTCAAAATGATTGTGTATATTGCAATTTACCAAATCTCTCGATTTTTTTTAATTTCACAGCAATGTTTAAATGGCGTTGTTTCGCTTTAACCGATATTTTATCCTTTTTTAATTTATGGATATCACAAAATGTAACTTTTTTTTTAAAGGTTGGTGTATATCTATGTCATGAAAATAAGCAAAACGAGGACTAAGCACTATGTTTAAAAGTCACTTTGGTCAAAAATTGACATAATAATACAGATATTGAGATATTTGTATTGCCCTTCTATAAACAAATCTTACAAGCAAAAAACTTGGTTTTATGGCGATAGTAGAAAATTCTCTGATTTTTTATCTAAAAACATGCTCAAAAGATTATAATTCTTACAAAATCATTGGTTTTCCTGTTACTTGACATCATTTTTGTCAAACAAGCTGACTAAAATATTTACACGAGATCAATCAAGTCATCCGCTGTTAATTTCTTTAAATTATTTATTTAGCAATCTTTTAACGCTTGCTTAGCAGATAGAATTCTTTTTCTTCTATTATAAAATAATTATGGTCGTTATTACTGATGTTACATAAAATTATTCAATCTATTAGATATTTGTAAGTTATTCAGCATAGTTCACATCGCAAACAAAAATAATTAGTTTTTAACAGATAATAAGATTAACGCGATCATAATCGCTTGAACAGTTAGCATATTCTCAGTAAATCTATTTACATAATGATTATATTAAGTTGGGATTATATAGAAAAGTTTTTGTGTAATAACTGATAATGCTTAAAAATCACTAATATCTAATAGACACAAAAACATAAATATTAAGTATATATTTTTTTTTATAATTTACACAGATCGAGCTAGTCCCAAAATATGAATATTGTATTATGGGTACTAACGCGACGATACACAAAATTATATACAATGCACTAAACACATAGGTACATGGTTCATGTATCACCCAGACCCAGGACAATTTGAATAAGGTCAATCTTCACTATTGTATTGTATTTTAGTTTGATATTTTTTTTATTCGGGGCAAGGCACCCGATATCGAGAAATCTATGTTACTATTACTTATACGGCATTTCCACAAGTGGGGCGGCCAGCAGACCAGCTGCACTTAAAAACATGCAAGCCTATTCGTGCCAACAAAAAAATAAGACATTCTGGATGGGTGGCAAACTTCGGCGCTGAAGTTTCGTTTTTTTTTTTAATTAGCCAAATAAAATAAAATTTTATTTTTTTATTGCGGAAGTTTAATTATAATAATTCCTCAACGATTGTAGGTAGACATTATGACAGATTTAAATCATAATTGAAAATCTCTGAGCAACCGCCTACTTCTCAACGTTGTACCTAGCTTCTTCACTTTCAATTTTTTTCTTGTTTGCAGTTTATTATAATCCGTATATTGTTGGAAATAGCATCCGGAAGAGACACATTAAATGACCCGTGAAGTGAAACCTACTTGAATGATGCCAAATTAAATATTCCTACTAGTAGTAGATATAATATAAACGTAATATATAAATATATATCAATATTATCAACGTAGTTCTAACAGACTGTAATATTAAGTAGGTAGCAGTCTGATACTTTCATCGAGATTTATATCTGCGACGTTCTACATATTATTTATCTACATATATTAAGTACATATATTTTTAATAAACACCGGTGATATCTGGAACAAAAAATTGCTGTGATTTAAACACAAATGTTCACAAATATTTACGGAAGGTAGGACAAATGACTTTAGGGCGACAATGAGACTGAAAATTCACGGTTTTAGAACACGACTAATATTAATAAATTACGAATTTTTACGAGCTTCTTCCGAAAGACAAGTACAACAACTGACACAAAGGTGGATTGCTTATTTAATTAATTAAGAAAGTCTGTATATTGAACCGATACCAGTTTAGCTGCCTGCTATTGTTGCTGTTGTCTTTGAATTTATGATCTTCTTTCTACTTATTTTTACTCTAATATGTATTATTTTATTATCATTTGTATTATATTGTATGTATTTTGATATGGACTTGAGAGGTTTGCACACTCCACCTTCAAGTCTGGAGTAAAATAATATAAAATAAATAAATAAATGTACGGCTTAAGGTATTCTGCAGGGTATACCCGAGGCCAGAAGACAGTTATGCAAACCAAGACAAAGAATGATAGATAACATCAACCGAGATCTAGAGGAGCTAAATGCTAAAGACGACTGACAATCATTGCTCAAGATAAAAAGACTTTGAGATCTATTGTTTTGGAGGCAAAGGTCTTACAAAGGTTTCCCAGCCATCGGAAGGAAGGAAGGATTTAAATGGATTGTCTACATCTATACCATCACTGTGTCTCCCACAAGTAGGGTAGCCAGTAGATTGTGTTTATTTTACAACCAAGGTTTATCCCACGAATTGTCGGTCGGAAGCCAGCGGATTCACAAAACATATATAGGTAACTTTATTATTTTTCAGTATAGATGGCAAGTCTTTTTGCTGTATTCAACTTACTCATCTCTACAATACTTACTTAATTATGTGGGCTACTATTATAGTATAATGTTATTATCATGCAAATCAAAACGGAGAAACTGTTTATTAAATTTACTGTTATTGTATTATATTAATAAACAATTCAGCGACGGAGGCACACGTCAGTATTACTATGTTACATATTATTATGTCTAGCAGGTATTGTTATACTTATGTACACTCATACTAACAATAAATGCGTATTTAGTCCTGTCTTATTAATGATGACTCAGTATGATAATAGGGTTTACCCCTGGTTTAATCAAAGCCTTACTCGCAAAACAATTCGTTCCATGGTGCAGATACTTTTAATGTAAGTACTATACTATACCTACTATACCCTCATGCCGTATCTCAAAAAGTGACGAGACGCCATACAGATCTGTCCTTACTTACCTACTCCTTTCGCTTCTTCTTCGTTCATACAATTTTTGATACACGCACGTCGATTTCTCTTACTCAACACATTGTCATTTTTGAGGATATGATTCACGTGATCAGGCCACGTGGTTGTCAGACGCCCGCGTTTTTTTTTATTAAACTGAATATAAAGTTTACGAATAATCAAAATTTTCATCTTTACATAACTACATATAAATTGTGTTCCATAATAGCATTGTGACAGCTGTTGTTCTATCCATAGTCAGAATTCATCAAACACAATGACATTCAAGAATAATATTTTAGTCTGACATAAAGCTAGAACAACATCAATATAATATGTTTGTTAGTAACCAGGTACAAGTAGATAGAATAGCAATTATTCCGTGATTATAAGTAAGAATAGAACTAAGTAAATACGAGTTGATATGCAAAGAACTAGAAGTATGCATCGTAGTAATTTAATATGGCACAGGAGGTATTGAAATAACTATTGTTAAAAATGAAAATACTCTTGAAAATATTTAAGTGCGTTTGTATGTTAGAATTATTTTTATTATTATACTCTACACTAATCTACAGGTTCCTCAATGATAAAAGATATTTTATGTTAAAAATGTCTTACAGTTATAATCTTTCCAGCACGTTTATGAAAAATATAATTTAACATCTTATAATATGTATATCTACTTAGTCTTAAATACTGGCATTGTTACTTCGTGTTAGCTGGAAGAGATCGCGCCTTTGAGATAAACTTGCCTTTTGTATATTGTTTGCCTCCAAAATGAATGCACTTCTTTATAAAATTGTAAGTAATCAATGTACTTATAATAAAGAATGAATAAATGACTAAAAATAAAACGTGCTTTATTTTTAATACCTACTAATCAATTATCTCGCCAATCGATATCATATGTATTTTTTTAATACATACCAAAAGAGATTATCACATTATTCTTTTTGCATGCTGTATTTTCATATGTTAACAAATATCTTCACCCTTGTCTATAGTGTCGTTGTCCTTACTAATCTCTTGTGCTGTCAGCCATGTCACTATCTCCAATTTTGCTTAATCGATATCTTGGAAGTTACCACTTACGTAGCATATCTCATTTCTTTTCCTTAGTTGTTTATTCATTTGCATTTTTTTTAATTAAATTTAGGCATTATTGTCTAGTTAAGTCCACCTAGTATTAGAATAACGGACTAATTAGTATTCCCTGGATGACGCCAGCAGGCGAGTTCGAAAGTTGGTAAAATGATAATAATAAGCTATATATATTGGCTCTTAGCCAGTTTACCTACTACTAAACATTCATAATAGATCTATCTATTATTGTGAATAAATTATTATTATTATTATAGGGAAATATATCATCAGGTTATTATTTATTGTCTAGCCCACAACATATCCAGACGATACCGGTCAGTGACGATATCCAATATACAGTACGTAGATGAGTGACTAAGAATATATCACTGCTAGAATACATATTATATCTAACACAAATGTTTTGGTTCCATATTACACAATAATGTAATTATATTCTTCTTTTTTTAGTCTACGTGTCATTTCGAAAATAATTTAGGTTTCCAAAAAAAATTCTCGTCGCAAATAGTGTGAAAGGTGTATAAGGTTGTATTTGGGTTTATAACAAAACCCAGATATATCTTTTTTTTTAAAAAAAAAAAAATAACTATTGATCACGAGAGTACCCAAAGCAGTGGTACTCTTTTGGAGCCCGAAAGAATAGTGATTCTACCATCTCTATGAACTGACTTATGATTTTTTTATCCTTCAAGTGTCCTAGAGTATTTTAATAAGATCAGCGATGAGACTTGCCATCCATCCAAGCTTTATTTTGCGTCACACAGGAAACATTTTGTGTAAGTATTCGATTCTTGCAATGTGTCTACTCGGACTATCTCATTTCGCTCGTGGTAGACGTATACAATATTAAGTCGATTTTTATGCGCATGAGCAATAATGTTTAAATTTATGGTGAGAAAAAATTCAATTTTTGTTTTGCATCCAGATTCTTTTATTTATTTACACCATCAAGGTCGATCGATGATTTATATTTTTTAGGAAGATTTTCCTCATCATATTATTGGCCATATAATATCTTGTGGTTTTATTTTTTTTCAAACCATGTTAAGTAATTACTATTATTTTATTAGCAGCGCAAAAGGATTCGTATGCCTATAGTGCCTATAGGCTCCTGAGCTAATTGATGTTTTTGTTATTTAGTTGTATTCATCGGATGTATTGAACTCTGAGCCATTGTAAAGATTCAAGGTCAGCCTATTGTTGTTCACTTGATAACATTTGCCCATTCTTTGGGTACCTACCTACTAAAGTGGTGCACGTCATTATGGTAAAATTCTACAGTGAATGTGATAATGTACCTTCATACCCAAATGTAAGTGGTACCAAATACAATGCAAATAATTTTCATTTAACTCTGAAACACTATCTAATTTCAAGGAAATTTCCAACAGGGAAAAGGGCCTTGCACTTTTTTCAATACCGTAGGTACTCAGGTTTTTATTAGATATGGGACAGTTTTGAGTACACACCACTCCGTTTTATAAAGAGCGATCATCATCCTACACTCGTCCCTTGACTCTGTTCAGTGAGTTTTTGAGAAAAAAGCCAGGAATATTTCACCATTTTGTAACATCATACATACATACCAACTCTGATAAATATACCTACATACACAAATTCAAATAGGTATGCACACTTTGAAAATAATTATTGAATATTTCATAATTATTCCGTGGAGTTGCCGGCAAAAAATATGTCTCCTACTCTAGTCCTGTAAAAGGTCTCTAGGCATTTGTTAAGCATAATGTAGGTACCTACCTCTAAGACATTTACCATTTGGGTTCGTCGGTAGCCTGGAGGTAGAGTCTCGGCCTCCAGAACGAGGGGTCAGTGGTTCGATCCCGCAGGTGCCGGCAAACTCCCCTTTCACGACACAAGCTTTTAGCTTAGTGTGAAAGGTGTATAAGGTTGTATTTGGGTTTATAACAAAACCCAGATATATCTTTAAAAAAAAACTTCAATTCAGCGATGAGGTGTGCCACTCATCTTGAAAATCTTAACTTTTCTTGGCACACAGAGGACGAATTGTATGTTTATTTAACGCAGTTAGTCTGCTAGCCACCTAACTTTTGAATAAGTCGTGATGGTATGAATGCATGACAGTTACTATTTTTATTAAATTGTGAGCTGGCTGATTTTCTAAGAAATTAGCAGGTTTTTGTTGTAATTTGTGTGCGCGCATTTATTACATTTGATACGTCATGTTACTTGTAGAGAGTCCCAGAATTGAATATGTCTGGTTGAATAGCTCCACCTGCATTGTAAAAATGAATTGTCACTATATACCTACATTTATCATCGAAACAATAAAACAGGTGTTTTATTCTACTAAAGATTTTATTTTGTGAGAGAGACGTCTTTCGTCTTATGAGGACATTGTCAATCAATATGAGGACATTGTCAATCCTCATATTGATTGACAATGTCCTCATAAGACGAAAGACGTCTCTCTCACAAAATAAAATCTTTAGTAGAATAAAACACCTGTTTTATTGTTTCGATATGGAATTCTACTACCTAAACACCGACACAGTGAATACATTTATTTTATTTTATTTATTTTATTTTATTTTAACAAATAAACGGCTTACGCCTTTTACAAAATTAAACATAATTATACATAGCGTGATAAAACAAATTTTATGAATAAGAACAATATCAAACATTTGAATAAATACAAACACAAAATATATACCATATTATATTTGCATTATATAATATCTATGATAATAATAACACACAATATTTGGGTGCACAATTTTAGGTACTAGTGTAATTTATCCTGTGGAATCCAGTGCATTAAATTTTTTTAAAAGTATTATAATTATTTTTACTGACCAAATAACATATTTTCATAGAATTATCTGATGCAATTTTATCTGTGAAAGACATGATGTTATAAAAATGTTCGTTGGTATTGTTCATCTTTGGTCCACTCGAATTATACCCACAGACCGTAGAAGACTTTTTTCAAGAGTTTCTTGCCACCCATCGTCCCACTCTAGATGTCTTTATTCGCATTGTGTTTTATCAATAAAAGCTTTGAGTAAATCTACCAGCTAGCCCGTTTTGTGATAGATTTCGTAATTGTTGAAATAAATAAATAAGGAGGCAAGTAGTTTATTTTATTCAAAATATTTCAATGATTCTTATCATTATATTTCATTATATCATTATATCATTATATCATTATATTTCATTATATTACATTATATATTTATACATATTATACATATTACACATATTATACATACATTATATATTTCATTATATTTCATTATATCATTATATTTCAATGATTTATTTTATTCAAAATATTTGAGGACGAACTGATCGTCAAAAGATGGAAGGAATACCTAGAACAATTGTACAAAGGAAAGAGCATACTCCAGGAAAGCAAAGCACTGGAAGCAGAATATGACGTAGAAAATAATGGAGATGACATCTTAAGAAGTGAATTTGATATTGCATTAGCAAAGTTGAAAGACGGCAAAGCACCAGGCATCGACCTGATTCCATCAGAGCTGCTTAAATGCGCGGGAAAAGGCATGCTTGATACATTGTATAAGCTCGTCTGCAAAATATACGACACAGGAGAGATACCTGAGGACTTTGCCAAATGTCTGATACGAGCGCTTCCTAAGAAGGCAGGCACGACAAAGTGCGAACAACACAGAACCTTAAGCATGATATCACACGCTTCTAAGATACTCACCAACATTATAATGAAAAGGGCGGAAAATAAAATAAACGAAACACTTTCAGAAGATCAATTTGGATTCCGCAAGGAGACTGGTACAAGAGATGCAATCCTGAGTCTCAGACTTATTCTAGAAAAGAGAATAACAGTTAATAAAAACACATATATAGCATTCATCGACCTAGAAAAGGCATTCGATAAAGTAGAATGGGAACAACTTTTTAACATCCTAAACGAAATAGGAATGAGTTACAAAGACAGAAGAGCAATCTGGAGCCTATATAAGAACGAAATGGCCGTAAGCAAAAGCGGAGAGAGCTGCGCAGAAGCAAGGGTCGAACAAGGCGTAAGACAAGGATGCTCAATGTCGCCAGCTCTCTTTAACTGCTATATACAGCGAGCCATTGATGAACTGAGAGAAGAAATGAAGAACTGGACAGGAGTCAAAATAAATGGGAAAAAGGTCGACATGATCAGATATGCTGACGACATAGCACTGCTCGCAGACTCCGAGATGGAGCTGAACGAAGCCTTAGGAAAAATGGAAAGTGAAAATAAATAAAGAAAAAACAAAATGTATGGTCGTTGGAAAAGAGGAAGCGACTGCGAACATTGCCATAAATGGAGTGAGCATCAAACAAGTAAGTGAATTCGTGTACCTGGGCAGCAGAATAAACCAGGATGGACGCTCCAAATCGGAAATTGTAAGCAGAATAAACCAGGCAAGGATTGCCTTTAACAAAAAATCAAAGATATTGGAATCCCCAAATATTGACTTAAGCGTAAGGAAGAACCTTACTAAAGCCTTTGTATGGAGCATTCTGCTTTATGGTTGTGAGACATGGACCATCAGCAAGAGTGAAAGCGGACGGCTGGCGGCCTTTGAGATGTGGTGCTACAGACGCATGCTCAAGATCCATTGGTCGGAGCACGTCGAAAATGAAGAAGTATTAACCAGGGTAGGCGAAAAAAGGCAACTCCTTAAGAGAATCAGCCAACAACGAGCTAACTGGATTGGCCACAACATCAGGCATCCAGGACTACTCATCGCCATCGCAGAGGGTAAGACCGAGGGGACAAATGGCAGAGGCCGACCAAGAGACGCATATATGGACCAACTGAAGAGAGACATGAACTGTGGCTCATACGTAGGGCTAAAAAGACTGGCTGAGAATAGAGACGAATGGAGAAGAAAAACCAAACTCGTTGCAGACCAATCCAGTGGATTGTAACTCATTATATATATATATATATATTTCAATGAAAAATAGGCTCTGAAATTACACTAATTATTACTTAGTAATAGTGTCATGATTTTATCGGTGTTTAGACGAGTATACTCATATATATACTACAATACAATATAATATCAACTCTGGGAGATTTCTTTTTTCTCAGTCGCGGATATACAGACTAACGGACGAGCTTACAATGTCAAATATAACGATGCGATCAGATACACTATTATTTTAGTACTAGCATTTAAAACTTGCAGTCTTGCTGAGAGAAGAATCTAAAGGAAAAGTTTATACATTACATTTAGCGAAGCCGCAGGAACCTTTACTCGTAGAAAATGAAATGTTAACCTGGCAGAAAATATTCTCAATTATAAGAAACTTATGACATTATCTGTTGTCATTATCATAATCAATAAGTTGCATACGATTTTATTATTTAGAAATACATTTCATTACAGTGATTAGGTGCTAGAGTTTGTACTAATGAAAGGTATTATTTTTTATGTGACTTCGCTGAAAAAATACTATGGCGTATATACAAATTTACATACAAACGAACGGACTTGAATATTTATAGGTCGATTAGATAATATCTACCTATCGCAAGACATAGCGGCTGTGCTTGATTTTGCTCATGGCTACCAATCAATTGATATAATTTGTTGTGAATTTATTGACAATAGGAAAAAATTGTAAGTAGGTACATAATATTATTATCTTCTTACTACGTCCTATAAATCCAATAGATAAATAAGTAGGTTAGTCGCCTTGTGTGGTTATGTTATTTCAGGCGAATCGTGTTCATGGCCGTAGTTTTTGCGACTATGGATTGTCATATTTCCGGTTTAAATATTGAGATGAGATACATATTATAATAAATATCAACAAGTGATTGAATGCATAAATAATATTTACATAATATTGTATCTACGTAGCTACCAGTGGTGGTTCTCTCTCTCTCTCTCTCTCTCTCTCTCTCTCTCTGGTTTCAATCCTGGGATTGGTTTGCAGCAATTATATCTTTAATTCTTCTCCTCCACTCCTCCCTGTCTTGTGCGGTTCTTTTGAATTCTGCATAATTATGATGAGCAGCGCATGTCCACCAGCAGGTCCTCCAGGTACTCTCGGCGTGGGCGTCCCCTAGAGTTTGTCCCCTCGATCATACCCTCCATAGTGGTGGTATTAGACCTTTTATATTAGTCATGCTTTCAAGAGGCAACTAAGATGGTATGGGCACATAAGGCGGAGACCACCGGAACAAGCTACGTCAATAAATCTCCCTCGACATCCATCAAGAGGGAGACCAAAGAATACCTGGATGACACAATTCAATAGAATCCTGCGGAGAAATGGCCTGGATTAAGATGATATAAGAAACAGAAGAATGTATAACCTCAGAACGAGACGAGCCGACCCCAACAACCTTCAGCGGCAATAAGTTGGGACAGTGCCAGGAAGAAGAAGAAGAAGATATTGGTCATGCTTTCGTGATAAAATATTACTTATCTCTTTTTTTCCTCTCTACTCTCACATTTTGGAACAAGAATTTAAAAAAAAAAATATTTTTTATTTCTTATCCTTCCCCTGTCGTTAAGTTTTCAATATAAGATAATTGCCAATCTTATTATTATTATGTGTAAAACTCCAGAAAATATTCAACTTTTATTACACGAAGCATAGAAAATATGCAATTTTATCATTTTCGTTTATTGAAAAGAAGTAGAAATGCTTATTTGAAATCACGATCAACCAGTGTAAGATAGGCGCAAGAAATTTTACAGTCAAGCATGCAATTATTATGAAACGAGTTGTTATTTTGTATGTATGAAAATCACACTATTTACTATGCATTCGGTGCTTTTTTGCATGTATGGAAAGCACGCCACTGGTAGCTACATATCATTATGTTCTTGTTGACTAGTAAAAGAACTTATAAGTATTCTTCATACTGTTTAAGTAATCTTCATTTTTGGCACTTTTTATCCTGCCTTGGACATAAATAAGCCTCTCCTGTGAGCTTCAACAACTTTCTGCCCACTGCATCCACATCACTCTCTACTGGGATTCATCTTAAGATTCTTAATATGTTATCTGGCATAAAAACTATCTAACACATTTTTATAACTTGAAAGGTTCCTACATCCTCCAATGGAATTAACTCCGAATAAACAATATTTTTCATTATGTTTTCAATCCAAAGAGTATATTCGGATGTGCCATACGGTTCTACAATGTCTTATTTATCTCGAACTGTTGCCCCCCCCCCCTTCCCCCAATACTATAGTCCTCTTCAAGAAAAAAATCTGATCGCGGATCCACGCAGCTCAACCAAAAACATTAGCGATACGAAACGCTGCGGGATCACATTAATATTTAAACATTATGTTTTAAGTACATAATATGGATGTAAGTCGGCTGCAAGATTCGGTCCACAAAACTCTTGCCTAAATATTTGAAACTACATATTATAGTTTTTAATTTATTTCCGGTAATTGTACTAAATTTCATTAACTTAATTGCAAATTAAATATTACTATTATGTTTACTTTTATTTTATTTATTTATAAACATTATATACGTTTGAAAAAGTACCTAATATCTGATAAATTTCCGCATTTTACTGTAAGTATTGTTTATTATTGTTATACTTTTAATTAATTGTTATTGTTTAAATGTTTATGATGTAACTACAGATAATAAGAACGTGCTATGGGCAATATATTTCAAGCAATACTGTACGAAACCATAATCAATGGCTCGTATTGCATCTGAAAGCTGTTTGTTGTATAGGTTAGCAGTTAATACATGTAGATATTTCAAAGGATTGTTTCGTTGAACAACTCAATTCTTCTATATATAATGAGTTACAATCCATTGGATTGGTCTGCAACGAGTTTGGTTTTTCTTCTCCATTCGTCTCTATTCTCAGCCAGTCTTTTCAGCTCTACGTATGAGCCACAGTTCATATCACTCTTCAGTTGGTCCATATATGCGTCTCTTGGTCGGCCTCTGCCATTTGTCCCCTCGGTCTTACCCTCCGCGATGGCTATGAGTAGTCCTGGGTGCCTGATGTTGTGGCCAATCCAGTTAGCTCGTTGTTTGGCTGATTCTCTTAAGGAGTTGCCTTTTTTCGCCTACCCTGGTTAATACTTCTTCGTTTTCGACGTGCTCCGACCAATGGATCTTAAGCATGCGTCTGTAGCACCACATTTCAAAGGCCGCCAACCGTCCGCTTTCACTCTTGCTGATGGTCCATGTCTCACAATCCATAACCATAAACCAATTCTTCTGTATACATAATATTTTTAATTCAGAGCAGTTATTCTTACATTCTTTTTAAAACATTTCAAAATATTACATCTAGTATGTAAAATTCCCTTGTCACGGTGTTTGTTATCATACTCCTCCGAAACGGCTGGACCGATTTCGATGAAATTTTGTGTGCTTATTGGATAGGTCAACATCTATTTTCCATACCCCTAAAAGTTAAGGGTGTTCCACCCCGTTTTTTTTGTTTTTTTGGACAAAGTTTTTTATATTTTTTTTTTATGGTGAGGCATTAAAAAATACGTACAGCCCTAAATTTTCACCCTTCAACCATCAACCCCTATTTTTTAATAGCGATATTAGTAATCTAGAAATAGTGTATAGGTATGGCAAAACAACGTTTGCCGGGTCAGCCAGTAATATTATAAATTCAACACATGAAACTCATAAAAGATATGAGAAATTTTTCTGGTTTCATACGTGGAATTACCAAATAAGGTGATCTTGTCTTTTATGGAATTACCAAATAAGGTGATCTTGTCTTTTATGGAATTACCAAATAAGGTGATCTTGTCTTTTATGGAATTACCAAATAAGGTGATCTTGTCTTTTATGGAATTACCAAATAAGGTGATCTTCTCTTTTATGGAATTACCAAATAAGGTGATCTTCTCTTTTATGGAATTACCAAATAAGGTGATCTTGTCTTTTATGGAATTACCAAATAAGGTGATCTTGTCTTTTATGGAATTACCAAATAAGGTGATCTTGTCTTTTATGACTTTTCTATGACTATGATTTCTTGCATTAAATTTACATATCATTTTTTATTTTATTTTTTTGACTTGATATGTGATTGACGCATATCACACTCAATTATTATTTTCTGCATAATATATTATTATCTTACGTTAGTTCTTGTGTGATGGCAACATTGTAAAAGTAATGTATGTATGATAGATACAATAATACGTACAGATTGATAGTGACACATTGTGTGAAAGTAAATCTCGTTAACTATTATTCTTTATTCACTTAGCTATACTGTCGCATATCACTCTACATTTAAATACTATGTACATTATAATACTATGTGTCAGCTGGCATTCCGCTCTCAGAGTTTCCACGGTAAAGGAATTGATTTATAATAATATTGTGGGCAATTTTCATTATTTTATAATAATATGTAGGAACACTGAAAGACTTGTGAGAAAAAATATTGCTAGTGAACTTAATAATGCTTGTCTGCAAATTATTACAAGGACACACGTAATGATATTGCATGCACTTGGAAAAGACTCGGATGTTGTGTATCAATGTGTATTTTGTTTACTTTGTACTGGGTGCATACAATGATACTGTGTAGGTATCTACCTCTAGATTTAAAGGCACATACCATTGGCTTCCGTCACAAATATACAATTATTAATTTATTAATCTGCTAACAACCGTTTAATGTAAGACGTTTATCAGATTCGTAAACAGCAAGAAGTGGGTGTACAGGGTTCAGGATGCCAGTTGTCGTAATTAAACATCCATTTTTTCTTCCTTCCAGGCTTAACTGGGGAATTATATACTCCCCATCGGTCTTAGTTCGATCTTAGTCTTGAATTTAAAACTAGTACCTACCTACCTATCTCGGAAACGTCAAATTAATAATCTTGAAAACTTAACATCAAACGTGAGTGTTAACCAATTTTGTTAGAATAATCTTCCTTCTATAGTCCCCTCCACCATAATCCCTTCTACGTGTTGGATGTGTGCTAAATTTCATTATAAGGTTTTTTTTTTTATAATTAATGTATTTTGAAGTATATTGTAGATATATATAGTTATATATGCTTTATTTAGGTACCTATGTGTTAGTATGAGGTGGTTTGATGGAAGGAATCACTTAATAATAATAATCTCGCCGCTGCATATCGTCTAAGTATTTTGTTTTTCTATCGTTTCGTCAACACTGTGATATGCAAATTGAAAAAAAAATAAGATCCTTAATTAGATTGTCAACAGCTTAGTGAAGACCACTGTCGGTCCATTCTTTTCAAGAATTAATATCAATTTGACATTAATTCTAGATAGATGCCGAGACTTATCTCCCAGATTCGGAAACTTTGAACATACTTACATAATTAATGTAGGTATACAGAGTCTAAAAAAATCCAGTTGTCATAACTGAATTGCCATTCTTTCATGATAAACTAAAATAGCCTACAAAAATATAAGGTTGACTTGGTCCATGTTTTCTTTATTTCTTCTCTTCTTGATTCTATTAGACAATATTGTTCATATTATATAAGTTCCCATAAGTCGAGATAAATTCTATCTTTTGATAGACAGAAGTGAAAGCTGCAAAATATCATTACCAATTCTTATGTTATCTGAAAATACTATTATCATTGTCGTGTTAATTTTGTAGCTTTTTGTATTGTATAAAGGCATTCATATGCAATCAGGTTGTCGTTCCATTTTCATACACATTAGTATCTTCAACATTGTTTCTTTTCAGATTATAAAAATACATACCTATTATGATATGCTTGGTTGGATGTCAAACTACAACGAACCAATAAATCCAATTGGTATTCAGTAAACAACATTGTTCAAAGAAAATTTAATAGGTAAACAATTGATTATCAAACTGAAAACAACATATAAATCAACAATGACGTTGATGCGTAGAAGACGACTTGTTGGAAATCATTTATTACTTATTTTATCAATATTGGGCTGCAATAAAAGTTAATTTATTACTAAATACAATCATAAGATTGATGTTTTCATTATTTTATATAATTTATTATGCAAATAAATGATTTTGTGATGCAATAATTAATGTATTAATAATTAGATCACCACGCGTTGCATGCACTATTATCAATTCGTGTTTCTGTGGCGCTAGTCAATTTTGTTATGTTTGTAGGTAGGTACCCATTTTATGTTTTCCCGGTTTGTCCCTACAAATGTTTATCCTTGTCAACATTTTAAATGATTTTATATCAAAACAAGGGGAACCCAGGTTGTAATGATGCTGCCAACCTATTCCGCCTTCACAACGTAGATATCTATATAATTATTACGTAAATCTACTGCCTGCTGTGAGAAAATTTTGTAGATGTACGTATTTGGGTTTTTTGTTACGAGAACCCAAAGTTATCTGAATATAAAATGATAATTCTATAATATATTTGATTCATTAACTTATTTATTCGCACATTAATGCTCATTTCGGAAATAGTGCCCATAAGGGCAATTTTGTGTCATTTGGGTAACTTCTGAGTAACAATGAGGCGGAGGTATAATATAACTCGACACCCTGGAGTCAACTGGATGCAGACGGCGCAGAATCGATTGAGGTGGAAGGAAATAGATGAAGCCTTCACCCAGGAGTGGATGGGAGTGGGCTGAGAAGAAGAAAAATAAGAGTAACTTTTTGTCAGACATTCCTTACCCTGTATAAATCAGCACCTCATGATGCGAACTCGGAGTCCGCGAAACCGATTGTGCATTATTATACTCACAACACAATTAAATATTATTCATTAGGTACATCAAATAATTTAAATTGAAGAGCTAGAGAGTCAATGCCGACACAATCCATGAAATCCCTAGCCCTCTTGTTTTACAATTATGAAGACTTCTTGAAATAAAGACTTCTCTCCTTCCTGCGTCTACATAGGGGTTGTGAAAGTAAAAAAAAGTGTAAAATTTAATGCAATAATCCCACCAGTTCGACATGTTTATGTGTTCAATATTTTATTTACGATGTAAATGTAAATGTATCATCTCTCATGTTTTCCACGTGAATCTTACGTCAAAGGAATGTGAACAATGTATAATATTAATTAGTATGTACATTATTTTATGTTACGAGCTTACTAACTCGATATAATATATACAATGATTAATCTAATTACATCAGAATTATTATCAACTTCATCAAGAGATTCTTGTATTTAATACATGCACCTGATAATAATATAATGCATAATATTATTCAATAATTACAATTATTTATTGTGAATGTGGACATATGTAATATAATTACGATGGGAAAACTACAATTCCTATATATTGTTCATCAATTTTATACATTATAATTTATTAGTTATTACATATTTATTTATTTATTTTTATTCTTTTCTGTACATTGATTTACCAACAATCGTTACAAAGTATCATAAAATTATTATTTATACAATTCAATGCACAGAGGACGATTTGTCATTTTTTAATATTGTTGTCGTTGAAAAAGATTCTGCTGCGAATATCCCAACTTTTGGCTAATTCTATTCCAAATAAAGACACATTATCGCATATAAACAAAACTCAAAACTTAATCATCTTTAAATACAAGCGTCTAATGACTGTGTGCTATAACACTTTTGAAATAAAACGTGTATATTCTTACAGGAGACCATAATGGCGGCGTATATATTTTTATAATATGTACGCCGCCATTATGGTATTATAATATTTCTTCGGAGAATGCTCCAAATAATCGCCAAAAAGTTTAAGATTTTTGCTTGATGCTTGATGATTGATAATTGACGTTCGCATCCAGCTGTCTGTACGCCGCAAATGGCCATGGATAAACCATGTTGTTGTATTAGTACTTATATATTTAGAGTAATAATCAATTACAACTAAAAAATAATTTCCTTCAAAAGTCAAAATATCTACTACCACTCTTTCCCATGGATAATTTGAAATTGGATGAGAAATCATTGTTTCTGCCTGATTTTTGGCATGAATTTTAAACAAGTTTCACATTGTTCAATAATATTTTTTATATATTATGAATTTTTGTTCGGCCAATATAAAAAATCTTTAACTAAAGTTGATATTTTCAACCAACGGTACTTGGTGGAAATTCATGTTGAATTAATTAAAATAAAACACTTATTTGTAGTATATCCACGGTGACTTTGTATTGGACGCGAGCCGCTTTTCGCCAGCCTGATGATGAGAGCGGAAGCTCTTGAAAGCCGGCTCGCGTCCAATAAAAAGTCACCGTGGATATACTACAAATAAGTGTTTTATTTTAATTAAATCTTTAACTATTTATTTAGTTTTAACAATGCCTTGAGTTTCAAATCATGGACGGATAGATTTGAGTTGTATTTACAAGCCACGGGCCAAGATGCAGTAGGTGATCAAAGAAAAGTAGCATTGTTGTTATTTTGTAAATGTATGTAAATGTAACATGTAAATATATAAGTACTAATACAACACATGTTTCGAGAATGTCCAACGTAAGTTAGTCGAAAGAGCCTTATTTTCTTTAGAAAGATACCCGACGACCCATCTTTCGGAATACATGGTTCTTTTGACAAAAATCTTTTTTATTATACACCTTACTAGAAATGGATTACAAACAAATAAAATATACAAATTATACACAGTTAATAAGCAGTAAGTTTAAAGGACACGCTTTAAAAATTATACGAATTATTCATAAAACATTGAGGCAGTGTTGTATGTGTAAATACAGAAGGAAGATCGTGGTTAGATGGAAGAAATCACTATATAGTGATAATCTCGCCACTGCACATCATCACATTTTTTCTTGTGTATATTGCTATATTTTATTTGTTATATGAATGATGATGTGCAAGAAGAATAAAATAAATAAATAAATAAATATATTAATTTGCAATTGTGAAATTCATTATCTACGTAACTACTTAATATGTGTAAACAGCGATATCCGTCCTTTGTACCATCTGCAACCATTAATTATTTGCTATTATATGACAATCTGCTGTGTAAGGCGTATTTAAACTGGATCATATTGCGTATCGTCCTATTAATAAACACATTAATAATATAAATTGTAAATAAACAATCATATCTATGATAAAACACATGTCATACTTTAACCTATTCAATAAAACATTGTAAACACAATATCTTAAGAAATTTCACAATATCTGTTAGTAAAATACTAATACGGAATCCTGATCACTGGTAAATGAATGGAGGGCTTTAAAATATATGATAGAATAGAAATATTTATTTAATACTTCGCAGAAATTGGATAGGCAGAAAATAAAATTCCGAAAAAACATTTTATCAAAAAGGCTGTCGCCCAAAAAAATCAACAATGAATTTTTTTACGGTAAATTATTATGATCTCTCTTTCATGATATTCAAGATGGGTGGCATATCTCATCGCTGAATTGAAGGTTTTAAATGTCTGAATAGTGAAGTTTCATGAATGGCCGTCTAAAAAATTAAACATTTTTTTATGTCACTGTTATTGTTCTTTTTTGTTCATATAATAATCCAAACATGAAATAGGCCTGTGCCGCGTGTTTTTGTAAATAAATAAATAACAGCCAGGACACTCGAAAACTTACAGAAAAAACTGGGGGACCTATTCTTTACCGGAGACTCCACTGAGCTTACTGATGACAATTTATTGTATGAACACATATCTAATTAGATTTTAGTAGAAATGTCAAACATGTCGACGCATAAAAAATGCTTTAAAATAAAAAAAAAAAAAAAAAAAAAATAATCTTTATTGTGAAATAAACAATATAACACAAATGGCGGGTTTATTGCCTTTAGGCAATTTCTACCAACCAACCAAAAGTGAGAGAGATACAAGACACAATTAAAATTGATTACACATCCAAGTACACAAAAAAAAAAAAGACGCTATAATGCTTTGTCCTAATATAACAATTTTCTAGGCTATGTTTTGATTAAATAATAGATAGCAGTTGTTGGAATTACCATGATGATTAAAAATAAATAGCTCGGGTATTTATCACATTACAATAAAGGTGTTATAATTTATCGAGAAGACAAAATAAATATTTTTTCCACTTCGATTCTTCGAAGTATCAAAACATATTTCGATGACGTCAATAATTGAGGGGCTCACATGCAAAAAAGCACATCGATCAAATAACATTGAAACTGAAAAAAAACAGCACATTTGTATTAAAAATGTTTTTTGATGCTAAATCAGTTTCTTTTTTGATAAAACTATAGTGTAACCAATGAAAATACGAACGTTTCTGTATTCATAGATGAATATTTTTGAAAAATGGTTCGATGTGCCTTTGCATGTGAACCCCTTAATTATGTTTATATCTATCGTAACTAATTAACATGTAACTGAGATTTGGCAAATGTTTCTCAGAATCATTCAGAAAAAAATATTTAGAGATTTATCCTTTACGTACATTAAATCTAAGAACAAAACCTTTGACGCAATTAAGCCCAGATTATTCAAGTATGCGCCATTAATAAAAGAACATTCGGGATAAGTGACAATAAATTATTGACAATATTAACTTCAACGTAGTATTCTGTTGAATGTTTTATGAGTGAAATTTTACATCTATAAGGATTTTTTTTATTTTATTAAAAAATATCCCGACTGCCTGGATGATTGTCTATCACCATAAACCGTTCATATTGTGATAGTATCAAAGGTTGGGAATTTCTGTTACTGAAGACACTCCTAAGATGTCTAAGAAGAATGTCGAAGAGGAAATAATAAAAAGAATGTCGAAGAGGAAATAATAAAAAGAATGTCGAATCGATACTATCGGCAGTAAATTGAAAACACCTTCATTTTATCAAATAATTTAGAATTCTTAGTAAAATGAATAAATAAATCTGCATCTTCTTTTATTATATCATCACGGGATATTACACAAATGGAGTAGCCAGCAGACCTAAAATAAGACATTCAGGATGGATAGCAAACCACATCGCTGAATGTAAAATGTCTGTATATTTAATAATACGAAATGACGATTATACTACTCAACTACGAAAATTGACGAAAATATATAATATTATCCATGGTTCTTTTCCTGATTATTCCATTTGATAATTTAGTATGAAAATATTCATATATTTTCCTCGTAATCCATCATCACTCCTTCGTTCCTGCGTGTCATTCTTATTGCAAATCATGTTTATCATGATATCATTTTATACATTGGCAAAATTTAAATGATAATTGATTTGCATTATTTCTTTTTGAACATGCTGTCGCTTTTTTAGAATGCAATGGGCGTTTGTAAAACGGTACAAGTTTTTTTTCATTATTTTGTCATTATTTTCAACAAAGTCATCCAGATTCCCATTGTTTTTATGTAAATTAAGTCTGGAAAACATCTTTGAAGGCTGCTGACAAATCGTAATGAGACGATCTATTGTTAAGGTTTTATTAATACTTAATACATGTGTTCCGTCATCTATCACACAAAGGAATGATCAGCCGTTACCTACTTCAATTAATATGACTCAATTTGAATATTATTATAAAATAAAAGTTATGAAAGATATATGAATATTGAGATGGTTAGTTGTCTGACTTGAGAATCTCCTACTTCACAATCGAAATATCCCGGAATCTTCCCTTTCTAGACCTATCCAACCTTCACAATACAAGGGTATTTGCTTACAACAAGGATATTTGGGATATGTTTCTTCTTAATGACTTGGGAGAAATTTTCCCTATTCTAGTATCTACATAGAAACAAATCAACACTTCTTATTTATGTTCTCTCGTATATGTTATGGAACTCCCGTCTTCCAGCATCTTTTCGCGACTCTATATCTTGCCTTTAATAATAAGATAGAGACATTGGTATTTTTTCGTCTCTGAAGATATTCCCCATTATTATGTACTATCCGTATATTAACATTTCCAGCAGTTCTCTCTCTATTTGCTCTGGCCCTAGAAGAACCCTCTTTTGCTGACTGTGTTGGATGTATTCGTCTACATTTATTATCTACAAATTAAAGGTCACATTACATGGCTCCTACAACTTGTAGCAGCAGGTACAAACTAAGTACTGCCAACTTTCTTATATTTTCCTAACAACTATTGTTTAATTTCATTAGAGACATTTATTATCTACAAATTAAAGGTCACATTACATGGCTCCTACAACTTGTAGCAGCAGGTACAAACTAAGTACTGCCAACTTTCTTATATTTTCCTAACAACTATTGTTTAATTTCATTAGAGACATTGGTATTTTTTCGTCTCTGAAGATATACTATACTACTATACCATCACGGCATATCCCACAAGTGGGGTAGCCAGCAGATCAGCTGTATGTAAGAAACATACAAACTGTCCTCTTCGTGCCAGATATTCCGAAGATATTCCCCATTATTATGTACTATCCGTATATTAACATTTCCAGCAGTTCTCTCTCTATTTGCTCTGGCCCTAGAAGAACCCTCTTTTGCTGACTGTGTAGGATGTATTCGTCTTTATTATCTACAAATTAAAGGTCACATTACATGGCTCCTACAACTTGTAGCAGCAGGTACAAACTAAGTACTGCCAACTTTCTTATATTTTCCTAACAACTATTGTTTAATTTCACACCACGATTTGTGTTTCATTCACAGTTATTTGCAATAGTAGGTATTATTATGATAAGGTATTATTTTGTAAGAAAACGTTTTGCCAACTACGCTCGACACTGATTTATTATTTGTAATAATAAGTCAATGCACCCATATACAATAAATTTACTAATTCGTTCATCGACTTAACGTTTTCGTCTTTTGGATACTCTATATTTTATCTTAACGGCAATAATATTAGTCATCTCACATATTTGATGTAGCAAATAATTCTGTGATAAATAAATTATTAATTCGTCAACCCAACATACTAGCTTTTGATTCCAAGCTCTTGATTCCATCTTCTTGACAGTCAGGGTGACAAGATAGATTAAATTTGTAACCTATTTGCATGCCGATTTCTATTAATAAGATCATACTAGCAAACACTTGGATAACTATACTACTATACTATACTATACCCTCACGCCATGTCCCAGGAGGGGTAGGCAGAGAGAACGGAACGCCATATAGATCTATCCTTACATACTTCTTTCGCTTCCTCTACATTCATCCAGTTTCTCATACATGCACGCCGATTTCTCTTACTCAGCACGCGTCCGTCCTTAAGAATTTGGTCCACGTGATCAAGCCACGTGGTTCTTGGACGTCCGCGCTTCCTCACACCCCTTCTTTCAGATAAATACATCCTCTTCGTCATCCTTTCATCTTGCATTCGCTCAACATGTCCAAACCATCTCAACTTGTTTACACGCATTCTGTCCACAACACTCCTCTCACATCCGCTCATTCTCCTGATATCCTCATTCTTCACTCTATCTCGCAACGTTTTACCAACCATTCTTCTCAGTGAACGCATTTCCACAGCATTTATTCCACTCTCATCCTTTTTCAACCACGTCCAAGTTTCGCTTGCATACTTGGATAAGCTTCATTAAATTTGCTAAAAAGCAATAATAAGCATGCATGTGTCAAAATATTTATCTTCTTCTTCTGAGTTGTTGGTCTCAATTCAGAGGATCGTAACCTGCTACTCTTTGCGCCTATCTTTATACATCTCACATCATGTCATTGTTCGTATTGCTTTCATGATTCCATGAATCAGTGACAGATCATGTAATTTGTTTCATCCACCACCAATATTTATAAAAGGGTAATATTTTACAATGTGATTTTCTTGCTAGTACCTACCTACCTAAATAGCAAATAACACTATATTCATTGTTGCTATTAGTGAGTGTCTATTACATGCTTGCTGGCTACCCCACTTGTGGCAGATGTAGTAAATAGTAATCATAGTGAGTAATAATGTTCACTCAAGATGAAAATGATAAAACATTAAATAAGAAAGTCAAACACCTTTCCGTTAAAATAATAAATTATAATTAACAAGGCACGCTGAGTCATGTTTATCGTGATTTTGTATTAAAAATAATTGTAGTGCAGAAGTAGAGTCAATGTCACAATAATTTTGATTTCACTGTTATATTATTTCTTATTTTAACAATAATACACCCAGTTGTATTCTCTAATTTGTAGTGAATAACAAACCGCAGTAATATCTAAAAGGTGCGCAAATATAATATCACTGAATCCGAAAACATTACTTTTTTGTAATCACGATAATTCACAAATCACAGTTTTTCTTAATTAGTTACACCTCCGCAATTTACTATCCACCCACGATAGTTGATTTTTTATACCTGTAGTGATTATTGCAAGTTTGTCTAATGATAGTTTGTGTATTTTTTTTAGTATTATTTCAATTAAATAACACAAGGCGTTTTGTAAATATTTTTTTATTGTTTTATGGACAAGTCAATTTGTTTAATAGGCGTATCGTAATTATTTTGGTTCAGTGAAAACGAAAAGATCAATCGAAACCGGTGATGATGATTAATTTTGCAATAATTGATACTTGAACCATTAATGATCTATTTTTTTCATCAATTTGGAGACAGTTTTGAAAAAATTAATTCATATTGAAATAGAGAATGGAAAGTCTGCCTTGGAAAACCTAATCCGCATTAATCTCGATGAAAGTTGATCTATGAAATTAGTTAGAGATTCGCGACAGAAGATCAAATATTGACAAAGTAAGGTTTACATTTATTTTACAAATCCACCTAAACTGAAAATTTACAGCGTTGAGAAAACATTACGTAGATAGTGTAGATACGTATTGTTTAGTTTAGATTTGACGGTTTTCATTTCGAGTAATGACATCATCATTTTCATTATCTCGCCCTTTCACGCTCCTCTCGAGGAGCACAGGGCAGAAGCCAGCCTCCCTCATTCAGAGCGCCTCTGCGCCAGTTGTATAACCTCTTTCCACGACATTCCTAGTGCTCTGATATCGTTGTCGTAGGATGATGTATTGTTAAAGAGAAAAGTCCGGACTGTCGGAATCTTTGTGGTAGAAATAACTACTCTTTTTGGACAACCATCACTGTACATACCTAACCAGGACCATGGTCTCTCCTTTATTACAGAGATTGCGGGTTTTTGCTGAGAATGCTGGTGCCAGGTATCATTATTGTGACATGTTCACACCACCTAAAGCTTCTTACTTGCATACTGCTAACCTTCTTCTCTCCACTGCTGATATAGCCCTCTTCAAAACTTTTCCACACTTTTCGATCTCGAGCAACACGATATTACTGTTTTCCCATCATCTGGACAATGACAATCGCCTTGTCACTGTTGGGTTGGTGATCTGTTGCACCTAGATACTTCCTCCAGAAATCTCTTTTCATCACTAGTTACTGCGTACTTTCAGGAGCTTTGACAATTCTAAACCGAATCTTTCAATACCTGCACACATTTCGTAATTGCTCCTGCAAACTATTCGAGTGACTATAGCAAATCTTTGTGCAATAATAAACAAGATGCTATTGCGTATTGTTATATGACATAATGGGATCATTTTTGTAACGAAACATTAAATTTTATATTATTGTTGAAATAATATTTGGTCATGATTATAAATAAAACAAATTATACCTATATCATTATTTAATAAGCAATTGCTCGAAGCAAATAATTATTAAAAGAAAGCGAACGCCCACTGATAAAGAAACGATTTTATACGGATCTTAAATCTCTATGGATTTATACGTAGGACTAAAGCAAAATTTTAATAACATGAGATATAATACCCAGGTAAAAAGGCTATAATAATTAATTTGCACATACCAATTTTTTCGCAACACTTGTTTATTGTCTCGATCTGGTCACACGGATATGGGTAAATGATGTTTTTTCTTCGGATCCCACAAGCTTGGAGATATCCGCGTAAAGCCATCCATCACACGGGTGGAACGAGAAATTTTCTAACGAAAGGAGTAAATTCGCATTTTTTATTTTATTTTAACAAGTAGTGGAGTTTTTTAATCTCAGTTTTTACGATTTGGTTTATTTTATTAAAATATACTTTATGAAATACTTTTGTAGAAAAAACTGTTACAGGGAGATTTAAGTGTTTTTGGAAACTAATTCCGGAAATCTCTTATGGAATATTGAGGTATTTCAAAAAAACCTAGGAACAATATATGGTAGAAAACTCAATTGGTTCTTAGTTTTACTTTGTATATAGTTATATAATGACCAAGTCTCGACTTATATATTAGTCATTGTCAAACTGTAACGGAATACAACGTTAAATGTCAGATGTCACAGGGAAGAAGTTATGTTTATCCGTCACATATTATTGTGAATCAGCCGACTGTCTCAGTTACGGGAAATGCAAGAAGCGACATATCATAGAAACAGATAAACAATAATATGTACATAGATTGTGATCACCTTGTATTACTATGATAATCTGCATTGTACATTTGTATGTATTATATTATTATTATATTATATGTTGTATATAATTACCTATCTATATATAATATTGTATAGTCTTCAGTTCCCTGTGATATTATTTACAACAATTATTATTATATTATATTTTCTTATTATTATATGTTATTGTATTGTTTGTTAATACAGTTAACCCAGCTTCAATCGAAGAATAACCATTAATTTGACAAAAACACTTCAGATAGCATAATAATGTATAAGCAACCTTTTTAAGTAATGACAATAAAAATGTGTCAATCATTATTTTAAAAACACCTTAATGTAACCTATAATTATGTTGGCAGTTGATGAACTGTAAATCGTGTTGAGAGAGCTTTAGGATATTAAAAAAAACATGAACATTTATTATACCTACTCAATTATAAAATGACTACATTTCTAAATAAAAATAATGATTCGACATCCATCATTAAAACAACAATACATATTTTGATCATATTAACAAAATTACATCAATTATTTTGAGATCAAATATTATCATTTTAATTTGACAAATAAAGTTTATTCCAATATTTAGTCTCATATCTGTATGATGTATCATCTCTGGATGATTTTACAATACATGTTATTTAACAAATTATTTAAGTGATCAATGTATTTAAGGCTTTAATGTTATTCCTAAACTTGCTCGGAAGACGAAAGTTTGTATAGAGGGTAATATCGTCTCACTGATCGTTGACGTTAAAGCGTATACAGAGGACACAAAATAAACAAACATAACTATTAATGAATAAACTTTAATATTTAATATGCGGTGTTTAATAAAACAAAAGTGAAATCACAATGTGATGATGTAAGACTTTATCACAACTTACACTAAACACATATTATATCTACACACTATATTGTAAAAGTATAAGTGGGTATATAAGATTGTTGTAAAATGAATTTGCAAAATAATATAATAATAATATTTTGTAATGCAGGTATACGCAAATATAATAAAGTTATATTGTGAACACAATTGGTTCATCATAAAAACTTAATTTGGTTTTTGCTGGTTAGGTATAGGAATAAATTGTGCAAGACTGTAACACTCGTGTCATTTTCAGCATTGAACCGTGCCTACCATTATTATAATGGTGATGTAAAGTTATTTTTTTTCACTCTTTTATGCATTTTTTCGAGTGCCCTGTAAGAGGCAGGTATCTTCATACATCCTGTATGAGACAAAAAACGTCTAAAATTTAACGTTGAGGTATGCCACCTATCCTCAATGTCTTAACTTTTACTGGTAAGTACAGCGAGAACAACTTGCGTGTTTATTTTATTACATGCGGTTAACCAACATGTGTGATATGCCGTTATGGTATAAATGAAGTTCTTTTGATATAAAAGAAGAACACTGCCTTTATATCCTATAATACACCATTACACCGATGCCTTACTAAATACAATAATTTTGAGAAAGTTAGGTCCGTGGACGTATTCTGTAAATCCAAGAGATTTTTCAGGAGCCACATAAGACAGGAATGGTATATTTGTTCTGTTTTTATTTTTTAACAAAATAAAATAAGTTTTTATTTTTTAATAAAATTTAAAAATACATTCTCAAGGCGTATCTTAAGTGGGGGAGGTAGAAGCAACGGATCGCAAATTCCATCTACCCCTAGAATTACTTATTTCATTCACCCACGCAATTATCACACAAACACGCCGATTTTTCTTTTTCAACAAGTGGCTGTCCTTTGAAATTCGACCGTAGCGTAGTCAGATCATGTAGTTCTCGAACGTCCGTGCGTTCTTACACCCCTTCTTTCAAATTAATACATTTTCTTTGTCACCCTTTGATAATCCATTTACTCCATGTCAAGATCAACGCAACTTATTTTTACACCCATCCTAACACTCCTCCGCACTCCTCCACAACACTCCTCCGCACTCCTCCACAACACTCCTCTCTCATCTTACAATCTTCAATCTCCACTCTTATGTGATAACAAAGGTTGATAACAGTTATTTATGCTTATTTCAGTGTGTTAATTGATATCAAAGGTGATTTAATGATTTTCCGGTTGATATAATGGTGATATAATGATTTTCCGGTTGAAGGAAGTGAAAGTATTTTTATCAGCAGGCTGTGATAATAAGATGGATTTGCAATAATTGTTAGAAAATTCTCATGAACTGTAGGTATTCTATGTATCTTCATATTGCTAAAAAAGTATCGTAAGATAACGTGTTTCAATCAAATCTGTATTAAAATTTTATATAAATGTTTGTAAAAGAAAGAAGATAGGATTAATCACTTCGACATTGAAGTAAGAATTAGTGGTACATGGTATAAGTGAACCTACCACGAGTAAAGTGCGCTTAAATCAGCCTAAACCATTTTGAAAGCATTAGGACACCATTACTACTTTCTCATGGATGGTACAGCTAGATAATATTATGAATAAAACTACATCGATTATGTTTATATGTAGTTATAGGAAATAACTAAAAATATAATCGTTTAGCTGCTGAATGCTTATTATGTATTAGGTACTGAATAGATACATATTTTTACATAAGTCCACTCTATTTTCCTACATGTCACACATGACTACACTACATACTGCTCACAACAATAATTAAGGATTATCATAATACCTGTATTATAGGTATATTAGTACAACTGCCTATCATTATAATTTATAATTACTATTGTGTCCGCAGATTGTGATTGAAAATATAATGTATGTATGGGTACTTACAATAAAATTATACTTCATCATTTGGATATTATATCAATCATATGATCACTTATATACTCAATTTAGCTCATAACAACAGCAAGTAAAACATTTTATAAATGCTATAATTGTGAGTAATATATTCTATGAAAAATATATTATATTATGAGAATATTAAAGAGTAGTATTATGCTAATATAATGATAATTTTGATCGCTATTTAATAGTTTGTTCATAAAAATCTAATGACAGTAAAAAAATGTATTGGTTCTCTTTTTAACAGGAAGAAAAAATTGTTTAAATATTTTGTTCTCGCTCTGTAGTATACCTTTTCTGATTGACGTACTTTAACTCTTTCTCTGTGTAGTCTTCTTCCACTTGTATCTGTCCTAAGCCGGAATAGAAGTATCTATCGTCTTCTAGATCATATCGCTCCACCTATATACATGGTACTTGCCCACGAGATATCGTTCCGTTGACACTCTCCACAATCATGAGCTTTTACAGATTGCCTGACTTATGATGTGTCGTAGGTAGTACTTCAGAAATGCAGGACACACGCTACATACGATCTTAATCTTGTCTTAATCTTAGTACTACTTAGAATAAAAAAATCTTTATTGGCCAAATTCAAAATAAATATACAAAAAATACACAACATGATAATT
The DNA here is from genome assembly GCA_947579605.1 of Athripsodes cinereus. Classification (NCBI taxonomy): domain Eukaryota; kingdom Metazoa; phylum Arthropoda; class Insecta; order Trichoptera; family Leptoceridae; genus Athripsodes; species Athripsodes cinereus. The sequence goes on from OX388310.1 coordinate 24,633,333, forward strand.
AAAACAATCTGCACCAAAAGGACGGACTTGTTGCTGAGCAACGTCTTCCATTCAACCCTAAATACTTTTAACGAAAAGTGTTTTAATTTAATTTAATCAAATTAAATATTTAATTATGACGAACTTTTACAGTGTTTGCTCTTCAAAAATAAATAAATGATAATAATAGTTGGAGAGTCGTTTTAAATTTACTATTTACGTTTATTAAGTGTGTATAAATAATTCATCATGTTGATTTCCTGAACATTATCTACATACCTATCGTCCTCCCCCAGAGAGTGCATAAGTAACTTTATCATGAATGTTGTTTTGGTACGTAGTACTTTGTAATATCATAGTTCATGATAATGTATATATAAGTATTTTCATTGTGACATATTATAATCATTACATTTGACGTAAACAACGTAACATGTACATTTATTTTCAATCCGATTACACAGAATGAGATCAAAATATCATAACCTTCGTGAGTTCATTGACGGAGATTTATAATTTAATGTACATACATACATACATCTTCTTTCCCTTGTCCTTGTCCTAGGCCCTTTGTGCCTAGGTACCTCCTCCAGAGATCCATATCCACCGCTGCTTCCAGTACCTCTGACCACTCCAAACCATGACTTTCAACACACAAGTTCGACACCTGCCCTTGCCAGCTTCTTCTATACGTATGTTCGTGAGGCTCTCAAGGTGGAACCAGTACTCCTGCATATAGAGAGGTCGCAGTTGCGATGGCTGGGTCACGTTCTCCGCATGCCAGAAGACAGACTACCACTTAGATCTTTAGATTTATAATTGTTATGTATATAAATATAATTTTTAAAGAAAATATGAATTCGAGTTCGGATCAAGCAGATACCTATGTACATCTTGAAACTTTCACAGTAAGCAGCGTGGTTATATCGCGAAGGTAAGTTTCGCACCCGTTTTTTTTTTATTAACAAGCTTAGACTGTAGTACCATATTATCGCTCAATGGTTTTTCATATTCATTGGTGGTACACGGGGTTTTCATAAACCTAACTCGTTATACTTAGAAAATAAACTATATATTACTAACTTGTGATTTTTTTAATCTATACTCATCCGTTAAAGTAATTTTTAAAAAACCATCAAATCTCTTGGTTTTACACAAATTTCCAATCGAAGTTTATGGATACCACAAATTTCCAATCAAAATTTATCCACTTTAGCATACTCCACCTTTACGATACCAGCATGAAGTAGTCTTAGGATATATTTTCTTTTATAAATAAAAGCAATTCATCTCAAAAAAATAATTAAAATGACCGCATAGACATACACAATTTCTGTCAATCAGTCGATATAGATAGGTATGTCGTTCAGTTAGTATTTTCAGTCGCTCACTTAGTATAACAGTCGCCCCAGTTTTTCAGCTCGTTCATGATATTAATCTCCAACTTAGTTTTTTTGTTACATATATACAGTTTTAGAGCCAGCTCATTGTTAGTAAACCATTTATTTTTTGGTTTGCACATTTAAATATTTCCCTTTTTAAACGATTAAATATCAAGGTACATAATATTTACAACATTTTATGGTTTTATTGCATACATATTTTAATTTACAACTGAATAATATTATAAAATAATAACAGATTGACCCTAATCGTCTGTCTGGTCATACTGCGAAATCATATTCTATTATATCTTTGAAGGCCATTTTCTCGTTTACGAGTGATCATGTCATGCGAAATCGTAATGCCTAATAAAAATGTATTTAATTTGCAATATCATAAAGAAATTTTTGTGTAACTTTTTAACCCAGCGGCTACTTTCGCAACAATAAAAATAGAATAATTTGCATATCCAGTAGGTATGTAATACATTAATATGCAAAACTCTTGCAAATCTTTTGTTATTATGTTGCAATATTTAGACAAATAATAATATTGTTATTTATTTAAGTTTTTTTATTTTATTACATAAGATCAATGTTACGATGAGCAATATTTATTTAAGTACTACCTAGTAAGTTTTGCAAAAATTCAGTTTTGATATGAAAATAATAATCAGTAAATTGAGAATTCAATACAATTAAATTTTAATTAATTGTTGAAGGATATATAGTGAAATCCATGTAAAATAATCTTAAATAACAATATAGCATAATTATACGCTGCTATATTGATGGGTTAGTTGGAAGATATCGTTTCTCACCCATTGCACAATATCATTTGTTTGTATCACATTATTTATATGTTCTTTATTGTGCAAGAATTTTTATTATTATTGTTGTTACTATTAGTGTATTTTCACACTTTTTATCTAAACACTATCGTATTCTCTTAATTAATAAGTTTACTATTCTAAAATACGCTCAAAGGATGCAAGTTTGCATAGAGATCATTCATTAACCTGTTACATACATGTTTGTCTGATACTACTACTACTACTACTACTACTACTATACCATCACGGCATATCCCACAAGTGGGGTAGCCAGCAGACCAGCTGCATACAAAACATGCAAGCTGTCTTCTCCGTGCCAATATAAAATCAAGACATTCAGGATGGGTGGCAAACCTCATCGCTGAATTTAAGATGTAAAGTGTCTTATTTTTTCGAACACCTGCCTTTTACAGGACACTCGAAAACTTATGGAGAAGAGTGGGAGACCAATTCTTTACCGGGTGATCCACGTTTGTCTGATAAAGGTTTCTAAATGTTTAGATTTTGCAGTATGTCACGTGGAGAAGTTTTATTGTTACATAAGAGCTTGAATAGAGGGCATTAATTTCCCTACGGCTATTTAGTAAAGATAGCTATAAAGGATATATTTTAAACAAAAACATACATGCATTCATATGAACTGAAATATTTATTAGTATTGTGGATATAGTAATAATTTATACACATGTCTATAAAAGTTCATCTCTTATTAATATTCTATTACATAAGATTTTAAATAATATTTATTGAATAATAAACATTGCAATAATTTATTTGCTAATTTTATAGCGACTGATTTTTATATACATATTTTAAGATTTATTAAACTTTCGACAAGCTTAGCGGACTTACTGTCAATACTTATTTATTTATTAAACTTTACGATAAGTTTTTTTAATTTTAATATCTCATTATAATGAACTTCCACTAGGAATCGTCAGTGTTGTGTAAAAATATAGCAATGATTTTTCATTATTCAGTTACAACGTAAAGCCAAAACTACTATTTAAAAAAAAAACAAACTAAGCCTTATAAACTTTTAAGTATTTCGTTGATACTAATTTTATTAAACATACACTACACTTTTCTACAATTAAACACGAGCGTACCCATGAAGCAAGCCACCTCCCAAATATCCAGAATAGTAAGAAAGAATGTAAAAGTTGTGTTAAAGTATGAGAAAAGTATGAAAAATTAACATCAACGTGTGATGGTGCCCTCCCTCAAACATAGAGTGGTTCGTAAATTGTTGTACAAAAACAAGGAGGTCGTGAAGTATCTCACAATCTTGGCAAACAGCTGGTGCGTTTATTGTTGCCACTTATGGGTCAAGAAAGACTATCCAATATGCGCATGTGGCCAGATTTTTTTTTTAATTCTTTTTTTTTGAGATTGAAACGATTGCAAGGATAGCTTCCTAGGTAAATTTGCTGGGGATATAGAGGAGATTCATCAGGTGTCGCCATGGGCAATTGAGTACATTAATGAATTGGACGCAGAACTATAGTTCTTAGATAACTCCATGCACAGGGGTTGCTTGCATACGGTGCTGATGATTATATAAAAGAAAATATTAAAAAAAAGATACTTTGTCGTGTCCATCTATTAATGTCATTAAATTATACTAATACCGCATAATTTGGCAATAAAATTCAATCATAAATATTTTATTATTTTCACTACCTAATATTAAATAAAATGCGTAAGATATTATTGTGTATTACCTACATTATTTATTTTCTTCGCGACATAGAACTCGTATTATTACGCGTCTATTCCATCTGCTCATTGATGCAGTTTATAATATTAATATTTGTTTACATAACGCTACGTAAGTATGGTTCACTTTCATTTTCTTCCATGTATAATAACTAACATAATATGTTATGATCAGCTATGGAAATACGTCGGCTCGATGAAAACTAGTCGATTAGAATTACAAATGTGTACATCACTATATAATGCGTTTCATAGACATTGTCTTGTTTTTTGTTATTTCTTTTCACTGCAAAGCACCCAAAATCGAATGAATAATTATAAAAACATATTTTATGATATTCTTGATGAACAGTACACCTCATCGCTGAATTTATGATAGTTCAATATCACGTAAATTATGATATTCATATGATATTTTACGAATGTACCTACCTGTAATTTATTATTTGTGTCATATTGATGTGCCTATAAAGGGGCCATTTAATGGGTTATATTTTTGTGTAAATGCATTGCTGTTATTTATATTATATGCCTGTTGGTATACTCTGGTGAAAATAAATAAATAAAGAGGACACCGTTCTTTTTTTCAATTTTTGGTTTTTCTATTATTACTCTCATAATAATATATCTATCAGGTTAATAATGTTTGTATTTACTGTGGTATTTTTTTCGCACATGATTTATTTATTTATTGTTTTCTTCTTGTACATCATCATTCATGTAAAAATATAAATAAAGCAGTATTCATAAGAAAAAATGTGATGATGTGCAGTGGCGAGATTATCACTATATAGTGATTTCTTTCATCTAACCACGTCACATTAACACTAAACAGAAATAAAAATAATAATTACAAAAACACAAACAATAAGAAAAATAGCTACCTACATAAATTAGATTGAAAAAAAAACACATTCCACACACCTAATACTCCAAAGGGATCGGGAACTATAGGAAGAGGTTAGGGGACGGATGCAGAGTTAGAAGACAATAAATACTTCTTGACGGCGTATTTTTGTTTGTTTATAAATAAGTTTGTTAGCAAATTAATCTGTAAACATAAATTATTAGTTTATACATGTAAAGAATGTATAGATACAGTGTATGTGATATGCTATTGTATTTATTATAGCATAATAATATAGCGACACTATAGCATGAATACCTGTTGTCAACTAAACGAAGAGTATTACCTACGATGCCTGCCAAAGCATGCTGTATTTTGTTGCGAGTTTTATAACTGTGTACCGTTATTGCAAGACGGTTGAAATATTTTATTGGTTGATTATTTTGTATTAAATTATACGTACCTAATGATATACAAACTACTTATGTTTCCTGAAACTATTTGTATATTTCAAATTTGCAAAATCATGATTCATTCATTGTTTGTTGTGTTCAAAAAATATTATCAATTAAAAGTCACTTATTTTTAAAAAGTCGCGAAATTTAAAATTGGTTGTGATAATTAAAACATAAAAGAGAATTCATTCACTAAACCATATTTAAAATCTTTTAGGTCAGTTAAAACCTGTTTTTTGGCAACTATTGAAAATTTATTTCTTCACCATTTCTCTCTGGTGTCGAAGAACACAATTTAAATCACTTAAAAATAATATTTTTATTTATATCCCAAAGACAGCATTTGCATTCAATCTAAAAAGAGGTTCAATTTAATTTAAATATTATCTTCTTAAAAGAGGATATGTAATTATCAAAAATCAATTGAAAAACACATCTAATACTAGTTTATGGCTATGAGTCCCTCTTTCACAATACACCATTCTTATAATAACGACATCAGAGCGCAGGTAATGTCGAGGAAAGAGTTGACGCAATAGGCGCCAGAGTCGCTCTGAATGAAGGAGACTGGTCTCTGGCCTGGGCTCCCGAGCGGAGCGTTGAGGGTGATGATGATAATGGATACTAGTGCAAACATATATAAAAAGACTGAAGAGGTGTTCATAAAAGGCAAATTCCTGACTCAACAACATACACGAGTGGACAGGATTAAGAATATTAATTGAATTTAATTTGAATGTACAGTATAGTACAGTAATCAATGTACAGTAGAGAATGAATAAATAATTATGATAAAACCATAATAACAGATAGACAAATACATCATAATAGACCCGATTTAGTATTACATAATATACAAACAACCGTCGCAGAAAAAATACGTAAATATACAGAACTAGCAGGAGAAATAAAAAATATTTGGCATTCTAGATCCGTTTATATAATACCTTTAGTCATGTCAGCTACAGGGGTAACTCCGAAATCTTTAATAAATAATTTACAAAAATTAGATTTACCGGTTAATTTGTATATTAAAATTCAAAAATCTATTATAATAAACACTTGTAATATTGTAAAAAAGTTTTTGAACACAGATATTTCAGGCACAATGCTGGTATTTTGATCCCGCGTTTTGAGCCTAATCCTTTGATATCCTGTATATCTGGATAGTTGAATTTTTCCCGGCATTAGACTGTTAAGTTTTTGTGTGACCATGACTGATCATATGGAGACTTATCTAGTTGTATAATGCTGAAAAGTGTGGATGGCAATTCTGCCGCCGCGTAAAAAAACATAAGAAGTTTCAAGTAACTGTTTTGAGCTTTTCAGAACATGGATACATTTTCGTCTCATATTATGATAGTCAACATTTGAACACTTGCACGACACTAAAAGAAGAAAAATAGTCTGAACTTATAAAATAAATCGTTGAACATTTTGAGAATGATTGCGTGCAGAAGACAAAGATGGCAAGGCCGATTCATAAATAGATACATTGATAGATTCAGATATATTATAATACGTTATGTTATGAAGTCAACACGCTTCAACTATATACGCATAATAATAATTATACATGACATACAGTATCATATAACTAATAACTATACGATATTATACTTATATAATAGATATATGGTGTACCTAATAACTCATTACAATACTAATATATCATATCATCATATAATTATATACATAAACCTATGTATTATTATTATTGAAATGTAGACACCTACGCATTATGTATACACAATAATCGTAATAAATCAAGTTTAGAATTATGTATGTTTGTGTGTTCACATTACATACTCGTAATAAATAGAAACAAAACAAGCTACAAAACTAAATGATACCCAAATTACAAATAGACTATGTATTTTCTTATTTCTCTTGTATTTTTCCCCGTTTTTTACTGTGATTTTTACACAAACACCTATAAAAGATATATATTCCATTATCGTTACCATAGTAGTTTTGCCTTTATTTATTTATTCTTTCTTGTACTTATTACAAGTAATTATGTAGGCACATAAAATTATAATCATATTAAATATTCAAAGAAACGAATATTCTTCTGTTCATTTAAAATGCTGCTCATAAAATTTTAGTTAATTTGTATTTAAGAATACGGTTTTATTAAATTTTGGTATGTTATTCTAATCCAGGGATGCAGACTTATAGGGAACATGGGCCACTCGGGAAGATTATGAGCTAAGGACGGGCCGCTACAAGAAAATTAACACTAAAATTAAAATTTCCAGAAATGCATAGGTACACATTAAAATTTCTACCCCCCCCCCGCCCCCCGTCACCGAATTTTCAAAATGGTATAGTACTACTGTATAGGAATTTGAAATATTGCAAAAATACCTCGGTTTTCTTAAAGAATATTTTCTCGCAGTACCTGTGTTTGAATTTTCAAAATGGTATAGGAATTTGAAACATTTCAAAAACTCCTCAGTTTTGTTAAAGAATATTTACTCGAATTATTAAGTATCCTGTACTTTTATCGAATATCCGATTATTACTGGTATTGACATTTTTTTTATATTGTATAATTTGCTGGCGGGCCGCGGTTTGTGCATCGCTGTTCTAATCCACTTATAATCTTATAACTTTTATGTTCTCTAATATTGTTATACTTTTTATATTGTATTGGTATACTTTGGTAATTTTTTCATTGTTGTTTATTATATTGCCGTACAATCTATGGATCCTAAAAACCAAATTTTCTCCTTACATAATTATTAAATTTTCCCATGAAAAAAACACTGTTATCTTTTAAAATATAGGTATAAGTTCCTTATAAAATTTATTCTACAATTCTAGTGTTTATTTTCACAATTTTAATTTTCTCAGTCTGACGTCGGATATGAACACTAATAGGCACCAATTAATTTATAGGCGTACTTCAAGTGATCAACAACTTTCTTCTTGCTCTATAAATATTGTTTATAAATACCTAAATAATATAATATTATCATTATTTAATTTAATTATGTATTTATTATAAATTACTGTATTATCATAGCTATAAAGCGCATCGGTAACACACCTATTATTTATAAATAAATTAATGTAAAATTTAGAACACTGTTAATTTTCACAAATTATGATTGTGTATTTAATCGATTAACAATGACTAAATATGAATACCTACTAATTTCCGAGCGCTTTCGCCTCGCGACATCCTCAGGGCAAGAGATACTTTGTAAGTCGTATGTGAAAATTAACGGTGTTCTTAATTTAACATTTTGAATTTTCATACATTGAAATGATTTTTCACAACGTTAACTTTAAATTTAAATATCTACCTTTTATCTCAATTTTGAGGGTCAAATATGTAATAAATGTGTTTTTTTAGTTATAAGGTGTGTAGGTATGTAATATTATTAAATTGTAAATTTTATTTTTAATAAAAATATTTGAATTTGAATTTGAATATATTTCTCGTTGTAGAGCAATTAGAAGACTAGGTACCTACCTAATGACTGTCATTTTTAACAATCTGTACCTTAGAAAGTGATCACTTAAGCCAGCCTAGAGCCGATTCGTAAGCTTTGGGACGCCTCTCTCACTTCTTTCGATTAGATTTTGCACAATGTTACATTGTGTAAACATGGCTCTTCAATCGAGATGTCTGATTGGTTTTGTAATCTGTATACCTATTAAACACAAAATGTGTTTTTTTCGATTGCTGGTTACCCCACTTGTGAAAAACATTGTAAAGGAAAAAACAGAAATGAAATTATTTCTCACAAACTATAAATGAATTACTAACTGTTTATTCGTTTTCAACTGTTTTGACTTAAAAAAGAACATTGACTGACATGTTATTTGATCTTCTTGAACCAAATTCACTACATTATTATAATATCACACATTACATAATTACCTACCTATAGGTATACATTAAGGAAATATAGCAATTAACCTAAATCTCACATATGTAAACAGGGCTACCAAATGGGGTAGCCATCAGATTAACAACATGTAATAAATATCAAAATTTGCCAGTAAAAAATGATACATTCGGTACGAGTGGCATACCCTATCGTTGAATTGAAGATTCGATATTATTATTATTATCTTGAAAATGTCACCCTGAACTGAGACCATATCAGCTTGAGGCCAAGTCGATCTCAACAGGATTTTTTTTTAAATAGATGTATCTGGGTTTTTGTTATAAACCCAAATACAGCCTAATACACCTTTCGCAGTAAGCTAGAAACTCGTGAAAGGGGAGTTTGCCGGCACCTGGGATCGAACCACGGACCTCATGTGCACGAGACCAAACCTCTACCTCCAGGCTACCGACGAACTTGATGACGACTTATTAGTGACATTGTGCGAACGACTGCCTTTAAAAAACTTACAGAAAAGGGTCATCATCATCAGTGGCGCTACAACCTTGTGTGGGTCTTGGCCTCCTCAAGAAGTCACCTCCACTTCCTCCTATCCATCACCTGTCGTCGCCAATTGGTCACGCCCAAAGCTCGCAGGGCTACAAAAAATAGTGGGCGATTATAATAGGAGCTGAAACATTTTATTTGAGTGTCGTGTGAACTCAATAATCGCGACGATAGTTCATAGTATGATAATACAGTATAATCAAATGTAATGAATGAATGAATGAATGAGCGTATGATTTGTTTACTACAATAAGTATATTATTAATATTAGAATGAGTAAATATTATACGCTTAGTTATACCTAAGATACAATTTAGTAATAACCCGAGTCGTAAATGTCGCATTATGAAGTGTATTGTTTGGCTGTATTAGGCTATTACATTGGGTATTATTGTAATTATAATTATTGTGGCTGTGATTGCGGAGAGCGTTACCATAAAATATGATGATGTCATTCAACTCATTATGCGAGTAGATTGTTTCTCAACAGTTTGACAATGCGTTTGATATTTTTTTTTAAATAATTATGTACATAAGTATATTTCTGTGGAGTATTGGGTAAAGAATATATCTCACATTATTTTCTGTAAATTTTCGAGTGTCATATAAAAGGCAACTACTCGTAAAACATCACGGACATATGACATTTAATATTTTCAATTCAGTGATGAAGTACTTATGCCACCCATCCTGAATGTTTTCTTTGTTATTGACATTGAGAGGACAACGTGTATACTTATTGTATGCAGTAAATCTACTAGCTACCCCACTTAGGAAAAAAACTAAATTGTGGTATTTTAGATATTATAATTTCAAATACTATGCGACCTAAAGACAGTCGTAAAGAAATCGTTTAAAATAAAAAGATTCGGCTCTTTTTAGCCAACCATCATTAAATATTCGTATTGGTAATACCAATGACATAGTCGTGATTATCGTCTTTTTACAGATCCTACTTTGAGATCATCGCAGAGCGACCTCTGAAATTCTGATATTTTATTCTTTTCGTGTCGATCAGCATCAAAAACATGAAATATCCCCATTCCCTTCCAGAAAACCACGACCTCTTCTGCAGCTCCTCCCAGATGAGTTGCATTAAGAGTTTCATACCACTCTGTCTCTCGAATGTTTCGGATGTGTAGTTTCAATAGCAATTGAAATATTTATAGATACCTACCTACCTAAATACATCAATTTACCTACATATTTATGGTAAAATTGAATGTACATAATCTTTAATTAGTAACCTACAAAAGCCGTAGTCGCAACTCTAAATGAACTCGCTCTAGTAGGTAGGTACATATGTATTTGATGACAGATGGCACTTTAGTGACGGTGATTTCGGTGATATAATGATGTAATGTATATTGAACCTATGTCAATATTATTTTAGTTTAATATCTTGTAGGTTTGCGGTTTTTTAGAATTCGTACCTAATAATATAATAAGTATTTGTGTATGTTCGTAAATATGTTTATATGTCCTTAATACACTGAGAAAAATACTAACGAAATTTCACAACGAATCATTAGTACTAGTCTGATGCTACGTACCAATGATTTGTTGTGAAATTTCACCGCAATTGGAAAAGACTGGGAAAAAAATCATATATTCCATAAATGAAGCCTCATCTTTTGGGCAGATTTTAGTCTAAAAATATTATAAATATCTTATTTACTAACGGAAATAGTGTAGTTTATATGACATTATAATTTTTTTTTTTTGGAAATCGAACATGCATATTATTTTACATGTTTTTCCAATCGCAACATTTTGATTTCAATTCATTGCATACTATTTGTCAAGGTGAAGAAAGAAATATTATATACTGCTATCTCAATGTGTAAATTTCAGATATTATGTTTGCATAAAAATATAACATTTGCTTATATTGAAAACTGGACACCAATGCAAAAATATATCACCGATATGTACGAGTAGGTACATAACCAGATTTGAAATAATTACGCATTTCTTTGGAAAGTAGGTACTTATGTTATCTGCAAGTATTATTCTGTCAGTTTGAGATTCATTTCCTGAGCTAAACCGGGAAAAACTGAACTAGTAAATAATAATGTGTTGAGTGATGATACATTTACGTGGATTAGAGAGCGGCACAGATATACTTACTCTACATGTATTGTCTTCAAATTATATACCTACCAATAGAACATTTCTTATTATTTAACAAACAAATATTGAACATTTAACTTGCAATATGTTGGTACTTTTACCATATGTTGTATAAAGGTATCTATATCCACATTTCCTTTTTCTAACAGTATTTTTGCGAGAATAGTTTATTCTCGAGTGAGGGAGATAGAAGACTAATTATGTATTTTCAAGTAGACCTACGTACTTTTGGCGTTTTTCTCAAATCTTCGAATATTTGTTTTTCGAATGTTACACTTTTCTGAAATGTTCCATAAAAAATCAGAAGAGATCGTGAAACATTTCGAATTCTGATACCATTTAAAGGCAACGAGGGGGGGGTAGAATTTTGTAATTGTTGTTATGGTACCACGTAAATCTGAAAGTTAATACCAAAAAAAGAAGACCTCAATTTTTTTTAATCAGCCAATCATCCAAAACCGAAAACATAAAAATCTTTCATTTGGACAAATCAGCATATTGTACCAGATTCTTAAATCTGAGACCTCAAAAAAGTCGGTATTGTTCAGAAATCAACCAAATTAACGAAATTGAGATTTTTTTTTTCTAAGTTTTCATGTTTCCTTGTCTAATCTACGGTTTTTTCAAAATCCGAGTCAGCAACAATGGTAATAGAGTAGCAGTACACTTTTTCACTTTCGCTTTTATCTGAGCTGGTAACTGGAAAGACGTCTCTCTCATGGCAAATAAATTATAGTTGAAAGAAACATTTCTTTCAACTTACCTAACAGATTACCTTTTACAATTTACCTTTATGATTTTTTACAACCACACAATTTCGTTATTATTGATTAGCGCTGTTAGTGATTTCATCTGAAAACAGTGAAGACAAACTTGAACTTATTTAAAAAATTGAAAGCACATTTTTACTCACTTATCAAATCTAACTTTTTTTGCCGGTACACACAATTTGGTCCAATGATAAAGAAATTGAAATTGCTTTTGATTGATCGATAATAATTTACTAAAATGAGGAGAAAACATTGGATAAGTAATCAAATAACATACTTTCTTATTTAGTACCTACCTACCTACCTACCATCTTTGTCATGTGGTTCGTTAAACTTTTTACGAATGTTAAGAATAGTTACTATTTTTTTTTTGTATATTTTCGTCGGTAGCCTGGAGGTAGAGTCTCGGCCTTGTGATCAAGGGGCCCGGGGTTCGATCCCAGGTGCCGGCAAACTCCCCTTTCACGACACAAGCTTTTAGCTTACTGTGAAAGGTGTATAAGGTTGTATTTGGGTTTATAACAAAACCCAGATACTTAAATTTTTTTTAAAAAAAAACTAGATTTGATCACAACACGCAGATGACACTACCAATCAGATATCTCGATTGGAGAACCATATTTACACAATGTAACATTGTGCAAAATCTAATCGGAAGACGTGATCGCGTCTCGATGCTTACGAATTGGCACTAGGCTGGCTTAAGTGATCGTTTTCGGAGTCTATGGACAACGTTCACCGATTCCACCATTCTCACTGTCACGATATACCTAAGGTCGTCCAAACGAGAGACATTCAATGAAAATCATGGAAGAGACCATTTTTTGGGAATTGGTAATTTTTGAAATTTTACTAACTTTGGTTTTCTCTGATAGGCAGATATAAGAAATGCGATGCCTGCTTATTTCCCAATACTACCTACAGTTATATTTTTTTTGTCAATTCGATAATTAACGTAATGAACGAAGCTAAGCTAGTGTTTAAATTATCGATTGAGATAATTTTTATTTTAACATCTCCAAACGTCTATGCTAATGATTGGCACGAGTGGGTGTGTGCCTGCCTGATACAGCTCAGCTGTGCCGTATTGTCGTATTGAGATTACAATAATAAATGATAATGTGAATAAGCAAATGTACAATAATAATATGTAACGTATTGTATAGAATGTATAGGTACTATTTATATTATTTAGTCAACTCTGTGCAATCACATTGATCCCGAAATGTCAACGGTCTCGCATCATCGTCTGTAAAGATTTTTATTCTGTGTATGGAAAGAGAAAAGATTTGCATATTACCATCGAATCATCAGTCATACATACCCACCTTCAATGATGGCCAATACACTATACACCCACTCACACGAGATTAATAAATAATACAGAAGGCATGCATCATCGAACGGTGTATTTTTTATTCTCATGTATCTCTATTTCGAATAACAATTAATCATTTTTCATCATGTTTTGACGATTTTCCACCGTTAGTTTATTGTTGAATTTGAAAGTTAAAAGAATCTCGTAATGCAATAGCTGATAATTATAATAATGAATGATAATTTAATCATCAACGTTCTTAGCTGGATCACTACTAAGCTCGTGTTTATTTGAGCAATATTTTCCGTACCGCTGCTGCTTAGCTCATGTTAATATAATTTGACATATTCAAATTCAGATATTTTTATTCAGACAATAATAAACACATTAAATATATACATATAAAACACACAATTATTCAATTCTTTATAATATCTATTTTACCCTCAAAATTGAGCAGAGCCCGTGCTTCGAGGGATTATAAGGTTTTTATTAATATTGAACAAATTCGACTAAATTTATCAATATAGAATTTCACACATCAAACAATTTACCATATTTAAAATAAATAAAAATAAAAACAAAAACTTACTATCAACGACATAATCATTTGACCTCATGTACCTATACACCACTTTCTTACTGAATTACCTTCTTTATATTAGTTTAAAAGTTTATATTTATCTATAATTATATTATATGCAATAGGGATGTAGTTTGTGTTGTGTTTCGTACCAAAATAATCCTCAGATATTACTCTACCGTTATCTGTTATTGATTATACACATAAAGGAATAATTTTTCTTCTGTAAATTTCAATATAAAGTCCTATAATGATTGAAGCAGCTCATCAATTCTATATTACTGTTTATACTCGTATTCCTTCATTCATATTTCTAGCCAGGACATTTGGTATATTTACGTAGAATATATCTTTAACATAATTAATATAAGAATATTAATATTGAATATTGGCATTAGTTGATATTTGCAAACGAATATAATAATTATTATTGCATAAAATGTTCGCTAATTTTTTTTTATTCCCTTCATCTTTCTCTCCTTTTCGCATTTTTAGAGCAAACTAACACGAGCTAAAGCTTAACCTCAAATTTATTATTGATGCCAATTTTTTTCACCCCATCTTACTAAGCTCGGTACATCGACCCGAGATAGTTACAATAGAATTTTTTTATCTAGGGTAATTTATTTAGTATATCCTTGTCTCTCTCTACCTAGGTGGATATTTTTGTAGACTCACAAATATTTGAAGAATTTCAAATACATATATAAATAACTTATGTATGTATATTATCGTTTACTGATATAGTTTTACCTACATTGATATCAAATATAATTAATTATAAATATTAGATTATTGTTGTCTATTTTTAGAATTTATAATAAATAATACACAATCTTACTGAATATAAACAATAATAAATAATTAACCATTTTATCTGTACATAAATATTTATGAACAAAATTATGAAAATTAGATTTTGTTCATATGTATGTATGTGTGTGTAGATCTGTTTATTCGCGATCGAGACATTTACTAGACAAGTAACAATTCAGTTTATACAAATTAGCATCCATTGAGCGAGTTTCTGAATAAAAAAACTTGTGTAATGATAATATTAATTGATATTTTAAAACAGACTTCTAGATTTTTTTCTGTAATGTCCAAGGTTTTTATCATTACTGGTACAATGCAATACAGCTGTCGAAAAAAACAGGTGAAGGCTTTTTCTTCTCTGTCGTTATTTCTTCGGTGCTGAAGATCATGAACATATTTTGAATGGGTGCAAATAAAATGTTTCCAGTGACTCCGATCTTTGATCTCCCTTTGCCTCCTTCACCTGGTCACTCCATTTCATCATAACGTATTCACGATGGTGCTAAAATTAAAAAAAAATCATTCTTGCTTATACTATCTCTTACATTTTTGTCAATTTGATAAAAATATTTCGTCGTAAAAGCCGGGTAAAAATTTAGTACAATTTAACTTCCTTTATATGTACTTGCAAGTTTTGTCATCTGTACCTACCTTTATACTTTATACTAAGTAGGTATATATATTATATTTAAATATTTAATGCAGTTTGAAATGTATCTACATATTTGTATTTATCTTTCAGATACACACAATACATACTGTATTGAACTTGTTTGGTGTATTGATCTTGGATAGGTCTGTATTACTTACTGCCAGTAAGTACAATGATCTAATACGGAAGGTTTCTCAAAGTTTTTAATCTCTATATCTATACACCTACTACAGTTGTTTACACTTATTTACCACTCGTGTAAAAATAAAACAAGATAGTTATGATTTCTGCATCAAGATATCATAATCAACATGACATCCGATATATTTAATATTTAATCATTCAATATTTTTTTTTACAAAACAGCTAACTGCTGTTCCATCAACTTTACATCTACTTACTTTACTACAATTTTATATTCTTGACTTTTATTATTATCTTAGCTTTTTATTGACACTGAATTTCAATATTTTCATTTGTCTTCCATAAATAATTATTCGTTTTGACTAATGTTATAAGTGTAAAAATTTGATTCATATTTATAGATACTGTTTTTCTTGTTTTGCTCCAACTGTATTGTGAATGAAAATTTTGATTGTTTTTGTGTATTGTATAACTTGTAAGAGGATCGCGCTTTGGATATATCAATAATAAAAAAATCTCTTATGATTTTCGACTCTTTTCTGCATCCTCTTTCCCTTAATGATCTTCCTTGTATCATTCAACCGACCATCCAAAAATATACAATTTATGAAACTTTAAAATTTTCTACAATAGTAAAACAAGATATACCTATGTTGATATCGATTTGGCTTTGAAAGAAACATATCATTTTTTTTATTTCATTTTTATTTTCAGTCTTGCAAAGATGTACTTGACCATAAAATAATTTATGTAGGTAGGTGCCTACCGAAGATATTGATATATTTTTTTAAATAACACTTATTCAGATATTATTATTATTGCCACATAGTTTGTTGTTCCGTATAATTTGATATCATCATCTTGGGTAGGAATGTAACAAACTTGTATCTTATATCTTCTACTATGTAGACACTACCTTCAAAGTATAATGTTATATTATGTATGTATACTACCATGATAATAATATTATGATATTATACTAAGTTTATACACAAAACACACTATATTGTCCATGCAGTGTGTCAGCCGGTCTTGTACGTACGTAATGTAAATTTGTGTTCCGTAATACTAAAATTATATTTTAGTTGATATTGTCGTATGCAAAATATTATTATCATTGTACAAATAATAATACCGCGTTCATTCATTCAAGATTGATAATAATTAATTAATGAAATTCTATTCAAGTGTAAGTGTGTAAACTGTTGAAACATAATGTAAATAGTAAAATAAACAACAGCATTTTGAATAGAAAGAGAAAAGAAGTTGATTGTTTTGTGTATTGTCTTAAAATTAACATGTCTTATGTGTGAATAGTTTTTTTTTTTCAATCGCGTTGAAACAGCTGTTGAGACGCGGCGTGTGGGTTTTGCCGCCTATAGTGTATCGTTGATATTATTCTTTTCTTATGTTGTGTTTTATACTTTTATCAGATGATTGTGTGAAATAGCTCTTATGACTATGTCTGATTATGAATATCTCAGCTACGCCATGAGTGGTGGTTTACTCACCTCGTATCGCCAATTACCGGTTTGTATATGTTTTCGTTATTAATTTGTTTTAAAATTGGTTAATGTGCCTATAAATAGACGTAGGTAATGATTTTCTATGCTGTTATTTATATCTTAATGCTTTAAATAGGTGTTTTATGAAGATTTTGTTTACTACAAATTTATTTGTTTTTTTTTATTGTATTGTTGTCAAAACTTTTTATAGTGAAATATTATGATAAAGTACCTATTAAACGTTTTTATAGCTATAGAAGCGATGCTAAGTTTTTTCTTTGAAAACAAATGGAATCTGTTTATTTCACGAGTCGGTTAAATTTTTCATATTTTTTTTCATTTATCAAGTTTTCTTCCGTTTTATATAGACTTCAATCCAATGACGACAAACAATTCAATGCCTGATAATAAATATATAAAATATATCTCACAAAATAATAATGCACTAATATGCAGAAATCAAGTTCGTATAGAAGACGTGATTTTTTTACCAGGTACTAAGTAATATAAATTTTAAAACCTGTCTTTTTTATTACTTAGATGCAATAGAATGACAAAAAGATCTCTCTCTCTCTCCGATTGCGCTACAGGCCATATCGAGCCTTGCCCTCCCGCAACTAACGCCTCCAGCCCCTCCGTGTTCAGCGATTGACTTCCAAATTCTCACCTGGAGAAGCTGCACTGCATCCTTTTTAACTTCATTCTCCCACCTCAGTCTGGGTCTTCCCACTTTTCTCCTACCGCCTGGGTTTCCAGTCATAATTCGGGACGCGTGTGTATAGACATTAGGGTGGAACACTTTTGTATGAAAATTTTTTTTTTTTCAAATGTCGAATTGGAATACCAGGTAAAAATTGCCTTATATAATTGTAAAATAACATCCATTAATTTGGAAGTTCTAGCTCAACAGCAAGAGGTCCCGCCATAGACTTAAAATTTCATTTTTAAGTTTTTACAGACGCTTTTTTTAGTACACCCTATTAACAAATATTAACTAAATATAATATGTAATGCATATAAATGATAAGATTTAAGTGTATTTTAGTTAATAGAATCATTTATTTCAAAAATAAACAAAGTTTCAGAATGTTGTGTCGGTATGAATAACGCTACATGATTTAAAGACTGGCAACAAAGAGAAGTACATAATGTCTTGTTGGCTGCTGTGATTCTTCTTCTGATTTCTGCTGGATCTTCGTTGTTCTCTGTTAAAATAAAACCCAGGTACATAGGTGAATTGATTGACCATTTCGAATGACTATTATTATTCGAATGACAAAAAGATAAACAAATCAAATTAATATTTCGTGAGGTGTGAATTTGTTTTTCCTTATTAATTATTTAATACGTCTTCTACTTTACGAATATATTTAGTCAAAAAATTAATTAAAAGAAACTTAATTATGCATACTCGCATTTGCATTTTTTTTATAGCTTTCTGCATTAACAGAATGACCCAATGGGCAATATTATATAACTAACTTCTACCTACGTGTACCAAATAATCACAATTTGTTTTCTCTCTCGTTATAAAATGATGAGAATTTCCAATCGATTACGTGTTTCATACTAAACGAAAATATATTAAATTATACATATTATTTACTACAAGTACCTATAGGCGAATCGCTATGGAACTATTTAATTTTAATGTACCTATAGAAAAAAAAAAATTTTGACTTATCTCTCAGAAATTAAATGCACGTACAGATTATTTATCCTTTCTAGACGGGAACGGGGTAGTTTCGTCATCGATCATTCCATATTTTTATCCAGTGCAAATTGGGAGACCTCTAGGTTCTGCAAAAAGGGAAAGGAAATGGGCGCCTGCCTATTTGGGTAATCTTCTTCTTCTTATGGCCCGCTAAACTTGGATCTCGAGGGTCCGAAGCCATGTATGTGCGTCGTCTGTTAAAGTATGGAGGCCTTGTATACCTCCGATGAATGCAAATATAGGACAGTGGTCAGTTATATGCTCCGTTGTTTGGATTTCTCCACATGCACATGTCGGGGAATCGGTAAGTCCCCATCGGTGTAAGTGGTACGCTGTGCAACGTAATATTTTTGGTTTTCCAGAAGTTTTCTCGATGTGCGGGCAAATTTTATGGCACGATTGGTTCTGAAAATATGCAACCTTAAAAATATGTAAACTTGATCATTCGTAAACAAATGGATGGGCTTTAAACATCGAACATGATGCAATGCGAATACAACATTTTAATTTTGTTGTTTTTTGAAGGACACTGGCGAGTCTTTCACCAGCAATTAAATGACTGTATACCAACAAACATTATTTAATGTAAATAATTCACACTACATAGGTAAACATTTAAATGTGTACCTACCTATTTCAATGCAAACGTTAATATTATTGTAGGAAAATATTTTCTCACGACATTACTTAAATTATGTTTATCTGATATTGTTAGTTTTTAATTGTTATTTTTATGGTGATTTTTCATGCAGGGAGTTTGATTTTGTTTTAATTTTTATCTGTGACTGATTTTCTTGTTTATATTAGGTACATTGCACTGAATGTCCAGAAAAGTAAAAACACATCGTAACCTTAATGCGTAAGTTTAAATTTTGATCAAAATGAGTAAAGTATTAAGAAATGATAAAAACAGATATGAGATAATTTACTGAATGAGAGTAATTAGATTCGTATATAATTCGTATATATTTTTATTACAAAAACAAAACTTTAAACTGCCCCTGTGAAAAATCACCCTAAGATACTTTGGATAGTTCTGCATTATGGTAGTGACGTGTATTACTGTAATTATTTTCTTAAAAGATGATATTCAGTTTATGATATTTACATTATTTTGTAGTGCTTAGAATAAAGTCATTAGAAGCACTATTGTCAATTCCACAAAATAATGATACTTTTATTTGCTGTGGTGACACACACATATTCTTTATTTAAGTTTCTACTTGTATATATGAGATTTTTGTCTGCATTAAGTACATTTCACAAATTAATTTTACTTTTAATAAAATTATGTACCTAACTAAAAACCTTCAAAAATTTACAGAGACCACGTTTTAAGGCACAATCAATAAGTATTTTAATGACATCAAATTTACTGGCATGATGGTATTATATTTTTTACATATCCGATGTTTAGCAAAAAAATGTGATGCCTACCTCTAAATTAGTAATGTACAATGAACATAATGTACATAATATGCAGGTAAGTGATCATTTCAGGTGTTGCATGTAGGTAGGTACCTATTGTCTGGTTGATAGCTCTATGATTGTGTATTTACGTACAATGTACCTAATTTCCTTTATTGTATTTTCTGTTATTGAATAGTTTGTATGGGAAAATTGTAGAATTAACTACAATGTATAAATATAATTTTTTTAAATGCATGCCTTTTAAGAACTTACAGAAAATATGGAAGCAGTGTTTGTTAATTCAAAATATATAAAAAAAATATATTGCTTAAAAGTGTTCCCAACCAGCTCGTGAATAGGTTCAGGTGTAAATAAATTTAATCTGAAAGTTTTTTCTACATATAGCATTGCCTATTAGCCTATTACTCGCTAATCGAAACCACATTCAAAGCTATATTGTGGAATACTGATTGTAATTTTTCAGTGTAACAGAGATATCGGAGAGGATATTAAAATAAATAAATAAAATCTTTATTGGCCTCATTGGCCTAATATTATGTTATCTGCAATTATATCATGTTTACAAAAATGTCCGAAAGGCGGGCCTATCGCATAAGCGATCTCTTCTAGCTGACCCATAAAAAATAGAAAATATATACTTATTTACCTAGATAAAATGATATAAAAATAAATACTAAGTAAGATAAAAAAAAAACTAAAAATTCAATATATAATGTGCATAAATAAGGATACTTACAAAGTTTTTAATTCATATTCTAAGAAAATTACGTATTTTGGACAGTTCGGCATATCAAGCGAAGGTTTAAGGTGAAAGTTTAATAAATTTCGTATTTTACACTAGGTTTTCTACGCGCAAGTGATGTAATTTTTTAAACGGCGTTCCATACAACAGATGATGATTTTGATACAACAATAATCAATTAGGTAAGTCTGATAACGCGTATAATTTAATAGATATGGAATAATAATATTATTACCTATGGCAACATTCTTCGGATGAATGATCGTATGACCATCATTCTATTTCCGGAAGCCGTTCTCATAATTTGACATCAATATCAATAATTGGATCTGCGTATAGTTATATTATTATAGAGTATTTTTACCCAATGATTTTTATATAGAATGCATATTAAATGGGCTCAATTGCTTTAACTTTTCATAATAAGTAACTACCTAGTATGAGATTATATAACAATTACTGCACTACTTACGAGTACTTTCATATTTCAAATTATCTGCGAATTATTTCAACTGAAACAGTAGGACCGTGGTTATTTTTAATCATTTTTAATTTCCATGTTTTCAATTAGGGATTTTTTATTGAGAAATGCCACGATTTTGAAACAACTCATAGAGTCTTCGACAAAGAAAAAGTCACTTATTCTTTTTTGTATGTTTTCGAGTGTCCTGTAAAAAACAGGTATTCATATAACATCCCGTATAAATTATTTAACATCTTCAATTCAATTCAACCGCAACTTGTTTTATGAATTCAACAATTTTCATTTATAAAAATACACCTTTATAAAACACCAAGGAACGCTTTGTAACAACAAAAAAGAGGTTATTACAGAATTCCCTACCTACCTTACTTCAGTATTCGTTTTTATAACGAAGTTTAGCCTATATTTTTAAAAGGCAGTTTAGGTATTTTATATCAAAGTACCTACACATTTCATCCTAATCAATAAAGCTCGTGTTGTAGGAGTAATTCGGCAATTTTTATTTACAAAAATACACCTTTGTAAAACATCAATATTAACGCTTTGTAACAACGAATCGCGGTGTTTTGAGTTTGTACCATTGTAAGTTTGTGTACCATTTAGATTTATTGATGTAGTTCATCAAGTGTCGTTATTGCGTCGAGACTGTTTACGGAGATTTGACTGTGAAATGACGTTGATATAAGTACAGACTAATAGCATTATCAACACAGACAGGGTTATCAACATAACTATAAAAGAAATATTAATATTTATTTATTTTTAGAGTAGGTATGTACCTATATATCTTTGTGAACCTTGTGACAGATCGAATATTTGTTTTAAGTCTATATGCATCTCATATAAGAGATATTTACATAAATGTGTTTTTTTATATCACTGAATGTATAATTGGTACTAATTCGATGTTATCGTAATACAAATTATTTTTAAAATATGAAAAATCTATTTGGATACTTTTGAATTTATCGTAGAGTAAATAACATCGTTCATACAAATGCATTAACCTAATTCCGATACTTTGCTCATCAAATAATATTAAAAATTTTACCTTGGAGTTTCCGGGATTAGCTTTTGCTTTTCACAAAAATTGTTAGAACCAACTATATATTATGAGGTAGCCAGCAGACGCTGTTTGTCATGAGCAATTAAAATGGGTGGCCTCCCTCATCACTGAATATAAGATGTAAATTATCTTACACGCAATATTATATGAATAGGTACCTGGCTTTTATAGTGTACTTACCTGTTTTATAAGGTACTGTATAAATATTATTCTATTCCATAACTTCAAGGCATCTCCCACAAGTGAGGTAGCCAGCGGCTCTGTGCATAAAGTATGGGTGGCATATTTCGTTGCTGAACTGAACATGTTAAACACCTTAAAACATGATAATCGATGTTATTTTTACAATTAACCATTGTAATTAAAATGATTTTAAAAACACTGTATAATTTCCAAATTAAATTTATTCACCTCAAACGTTTTCGCCAAGGCTTCTACTTGGCATCATCAGGAGGACTAATTAGTTTAAGTTCATGAACTGAACTTAAACTAATTAGTCCTCCTGATGATACCAAGTAGAAGCCTTGGCGAAAACGTTTGAGGTGAATAAATTTAATTTGGAAATTATACAGTGTTTTTAAAATCATTTTAATTATAATGCATTTCCAAAGTGTTAACACAAAAACATTTGATTTATTAACCATTGTATAAGATCACACATGCAAATTTTACACATAAAGTACAGTGTTTTTAAAATCATTTTAATTATAATGAATTTCCAAAGTGTTTATTTATTTATTTATTCATTTACATGGTACACAACAGATGAAAGACACATAAATATAACATGTAAGCGACAAAAACATTCCAATAGTCTTACATCCAAACAGTGCACACTTCAGCAATAACACACAAAACTATCATAGAAAATCTTACACACAATACATTCATTCACAATACATCCATTCACCCAATTTCGCACACATAATACATTCATTCGCACAAACACATTCACACTTCCTAAATGTACCTATGCAATAACAATACAAAACAAACTCTAAAAAAAGGAAAATCAAAAACTTTAAAAACAAAAACAAAAACAAAAAAGACTAAAAACAAATACTATCCCAACACCTCACATTTTATCAAACACATACATTTTTTTTCTTCATTTTTTCGTCTCATTCCACTCTCAACTTCCTTCCTCACAAACCTGACGTTATTGGCACTTTAAAAAGGGAATTGGGAAAGGGGGGGGGGGTATTCAGTTAACACAAAAACATTTGATTTATTAACCATTGTATAAGATCACACATGCAAATTTTACACATAAAGTAAAGCTTAGAAAAAACAGCGTCATCTTATTTGATAGTACCCTGGACGGGACTCAAACTCGCAACCCATCCTTTTCGCGAGGTTGCCTTATCCAAAGTTTAAATTTAACACATGT
This sequence comes from Athripsodes cinereus, assembly GCA_947579605.1. Classification (NCBI taxonomy): domain Eukaryota; kingdom Metazoa; phylum Arthropoda; class Insecta; order Trichoptera; family Leptoceridae; genus Athripsodes; species Athripsodes cinereus. The sequence continues at coordinate 24,657,708 of OX388310.1, forward strand.
TGTTTTATGAATATCTGCTTTTGTAAAACGTATAATGTGGGTAGACCTGTGATTGCGCTACAAAGTATGTGCTATGTACTATATTATTATGTTTTTTTTTTGTTTTTTTATGTTGAGGCATTAAAAATTACATACAGCCCTAAATTGTCACCCTTCTACCGTCAACTCCTATTTTTTGATAGCGATATTAGTAAATGGCAAATGTGTATGGCAAAACATCGTTTGCTGGCTCAGCTAGTAGTTATATAATAATATCTGCTCTCCTCCTTTACACAAGTTTAATTTTTAAGGAGGCTAAAACAGTAGAATACAGGATTACTTAATATGATTTTGTAACAAGGTATTTCGTGTTCTTTTTGTTTTATGTTCAATAAAATTGTTTAAATTGAATAAATAAATAACTTAAAAAATAGACACTCGGAAACTTACAGAAAGCTGTATAAATAGATGTTGATTATTTTCATTGTATAAACACGAGTAATATTCTAGTGTTAGTTGATTGGCGCCTGTTGGTCTGACATAAACATCTCAATGAGCGACGTGCGTAGGTGTACCTACATACCTGTACACAATTACACAATATAATATTATCACTTTAATTTATGGCCGATATATTATTCAAATTTTGCGTAATATTTCATACCTGCTACACTAGGTTAAGAATATTGAGATACAGGGAAGCAAATTTCACACCTTGTATCAGAAGTACTCAAACTTTTTATCACCGAAGACTGATGAATGTTTGATATTTTTTCCGCGACCCGCTGAGGGCGAGACGTTGATATTTTTTTTGTACTTATTAGATTCCCGAAATTTCATAATTTCTTCTAGAAGATTTGGAGACCTATTCTTTATCGGGGACTTTCCGTAGTATGCGGGTGGAATAAAAGTCGAGATATCTCGATTGAAAGCCCAAGTCTCTACCATCGGGATACCGACCACCTCAATAGAGCCGGTAAGTCTAACTTCTATGAGAGGGCCTTTGGTGTTGTTGGATCGGTTACGTGGAATCGCCTACCGGTGCCATTGAGAAATAGTCAGACTGTCACCAGAAGCAAATTGAAAACTGAACTCTTCACCGGCGCCCTTGAAACGGTCTAGGGACTGTTAAACGGCATCAAAATAAAATTATCCAGAGTCATCATCATCATCAAACTTTATTAATTAATTTCAACGTAGAAGGAATTTAGATATTTACTGGAAAAAAACATTGCTTTTTTTATATTCACTTCACTTTTAATACGTAATATAATATCGTGATACCCCTGCTGTCTTCTATGTCGCATTGCATAATAGTAGTATTATTATTATTCACAATAATGTTATGCACCATCACTGTGAGGTTAGCTCCACTAACTATACATACATACTTGATGTTCTGGTTTATATATTTCTCTTTTTATTTTATTTCACACTCACTATACTTCGTGTTTGCTAGGAATTAGGTTTTGTTGCGCATTTACTACTGTCACCGTTAGGTACATACTGAACTGAACTTAAACTAATTAGTCCTCCTGATGATACCAAGTAGAAGCCTTGGCGAAAACGTTTGAGGTGAATAAATTTAATTTGGAAATTATACAGTGTTTTTAAAATCATTTTAATTATAATGAATTTCCAAAGTGTTAACACAAAAACATTTGATTTATTAACCATTGTATAAGATCACACATGCAAATTTTACACATAAAGTACAGTGTTTTTAAAATCATTTTAATTATAATGAATTTCCAAAGTGTTAACACAAAAACATTTGATTTATTAACCATTGTATAAGATCACACATGCAAATTTTACACATAAAGTAAAGCTTAGAAAAAACAGCGTCATCTTATTTGATAGTACCCTGGACGGGACTCAAACTCGCAACCCATCCTTTTCGCGAGGTTGCCTTATCCAAAGTTTAAATTTAACACATGTTGTTTTATGAATATCTGCTTTTGTAAAACGTATAATATATAAACGTATAAACGTACAACGAATATGGCCTTTGGTGTTGTTGGATCGGTTACGTGGAATCGCCTACCGGTGCCATTGAGAAATAGTCAGACTGTCACCAGAAGCAAATTGAAAACTGAACTCTTCATCGGCGCCCTTGAAACGGTCTAGGGACTGTTAAACGGCATCAAAATAAAATTATCCAGAGTCATCATCATCATCAAACTTTATTAATTAATTTAAACGTAGAAGGAATTTAGATATTTACTGGAAAAAAAACATTGCTTTTTTTATATTCACTTCACTTTTAATACGTAATATAATATCGTGATACCCCTGCTGTCTTCTATGTCGCATTGCATAATATTAGTATTATTATTATTCACAATAATGTTATGCACCATCACTGTTAGGTTAGCTCCACTAACTATACAAACATACTTGATGTTCTGGTTTATATATTTCTCTTTTTATTTTATTTCACACTCACTATACTTCGTGTTTGCTAGGAATTAGGTTTTGTTGCGCATTTACTACTGTCACCGTTAGGTACATAGTATAAACTATTTTATTTCTCTTTCATTTCACAGAACCGCAAACTACTTGAACTACTATATACTATGGTAGTAACAAACCATAGGTATAATCTTTGTTTTTACTAAATTTGCATCATTCACTCATTAAAATAAATATTCTAGAAGATAGACATTTTGAGTGCAAGGAAAGTTGTAAATTTTTCGAATCTGAGACCTGAAAAAAAGGTTGGGGATCACTGGTATAATTATACCATAGCTGAGTTAAATGATATGGGAAATAACATAACATGTACCTATAGACAATTCATATAGATCGAGCTAGTCCCAAACTCAGATATGAATATTTATTGTATTATGGGTACTAACGCGACTATTAACACTTAACACATATTATACAAAAATATGTTTTTTTTTAAATGACACTCAAACACTTAGGGCAGAGCGGGAGATTCTATTTTTGCCTAAGACTCCACGCAGAATACCTCATAACTAAATTTTAGATATTAAATATCTATGACAGGAAAAGTGTCTATAATATCCGTCTATAGGTACCAACACGGCATCTCCCACAAGTAGGTACTGACAAATTATTAATTATTAGTTCTCAAATCAGGCATAATGCATAGATATCTAAATCTCATTGATAACACTTATGAAAGATAGGTAGAATAATACATACATAATCATGTTTTAATACATGTTTTTTCAATTTCTTCAATTGGGACCTACGGCAATCTCTTATTTTGCAAATCTATACAACCATAACTTATTAAAAAAATGTATACATAATATCCGCTAAATTAATTTTATATTATTGTTATTAGTAATTTTATAATAATATTATATTTTTTACCTATGCTCCAATAAAATCATTTACTTATAAGTAATTGATTGTCTATTACACCTCAAAGAGAAATAATAAATTGATATAAAAATAACAATATCAACAAAAACCGCAGAAATGAATTCTCGCTTAGACTTTTTTCTTTTATTTGTGAAAATTTCGCTAGATATTATGATAAATTACATAAGTTTAAAATTACTTATTTAATAGAAAATAAGAAATCGATACCTAGTCAACAATTTTTTAATTACCTTAGTACCTTAGGTGTTTTATTTCAATTTAGGAGAAAATTGTATCATTTTTCATAAATCCTTTACCCCCCACTTCAAATTTAGCTAGATATGCTGACTGTAACACTAGCCTTTGGATGTAAAATTGCACTTTTTATAAGGTATAATCATCATCATCATCGCCCTCAACGCTCCTCCCGGGAGCACAGGGCAGAAACCAGCCTCCTCCATTCAGAGCGTCTCTGCGTCAATTGCGTCACCTCTTTCCACGGCATTCCCTGTGCTCTGATATCGTTGTCATAGGAACGGTATATTGTAAAAGAGGGACGCCCGGGCCGACGGAACCCTTGCGGATGGAAGAACAGCGCTTTTTTGACCAATCATTGGACATTCTCAAAACATAAAAATAAGGTATAATTAATAAAAAATAAAAAAAATAAGGTACATTCACCCTCCTTTACACGAGACTTGTCTCTATAAGGGGGCATGTTTTGATAATAATTTTAATTAAATTGTCTTTGGGTACATATTGTTTTAGGTATTTATTTATTTTATTCTTCTCTGTACATTGGGTACAATATTTAAAATCAATACAAAGTGTCATAAAAATATCCGTTACACAATTCACTGACAGAGAGCGATTTGTTGCCCGAATGCGATGTCTTCCAACTAACCAGCTTGTATCTGTATAGATTAGTGATGTAGCGAATGTGTGATTTTGGATATTCGCGAATGCGAATTTTTGTTGACGACATTCGTGAATGCGAATAGCGAATATTGGCTTGCTTAGATTTTTACAATTTGCTCAAACATTAAAATTTCTACCCCCCCCCCCCCCCGACGCCGAATTTTCAAAATGGTATAGGAATTTAAAATATTTCAAAACTCCTCGGTTTTTTTTAAAGAATATTATCTTGCAGTACCTTTTTCTACAATGTACCGGGTAAGTATCCGAATATCCAATACTTTATTACCGAAATAATATTCGCAAAACATTCGGATATTTTTTTGCGAATACTTTGAAATATGCGAATGCGAATACGAATATTCGTTACATCACTAGATTGATTGTTATGTGTTCAATAAATTATTATTATTTATCATTATTATTATTTTTGCTACGAATAGATCAAAATCTTAATGATGGACGTCCGTTTTTCAACCTCATTACTCGTTTAATACAGGTGCCAATAACATAATATTATATACAAACATTGTGTATGTCGGAGCAATATTATGTTATGTATGTCGAATTTAGGACCAAGTATAACTTATGAACATAGTGTCATAGTCTTCGAATGTTTATTTATGTGCATATTTATCTATCTTGAAACTATGATTAGATTTTATGTTTTCAAACAATATGTGAGAACCATAATATGTAAAAAAATTGTAAAACTTTGAACAGCCATACTGGAAAAATATGTTTTGAGACATAGTGTACTTTTGCTCTGACTAACAGATGTATACTTACAAAACGTACACAAAGTTATATTTATGTAGTGTGGTACATTCACTCTACAACCTACTTACACTAGGTATGGTATGGTATGGTAACTACCTGTTTTTTTTAATATTTTATTTTTCTAATTACCTACCTACCGAATTACAAAATTCCAGACTTATGCTGTCTGTTATATCACTTTGATATGAAATAACTACTGTAAGCATATGATTTCTACAGTTTGCAGTTGAAGTTTTAACACGACAATAAAATAAGTGAAATGACAAAACCAATTAGACATCTCGATTGGAGAACCATGTTTAAATAATGTTAGGTACATTGTGCAAAATTTGATAGGAAGAAGTGAGAAAGGTGTCCCAACGTTTATGAATTGGCTCTAGGCTGGCTTAAGTCTTCACCTTCGGTATCCGTGGACAACGTTCACAAATTCCACCATTCTCATTGTCACGATATAAGGTATGGTTCACCAATCAAAAAACAATTAAAGAAACAACCAATTTTTGGAATCTCATATTTCAGACCTCGAATGGATCAAGATTTTCCGTCTAAATGGCGCCGGAACAATTAAGTTCAATACTTGAACGGCTTTGGTTTTGTCATCTACGCGTTGTTCCCTAATTCAGTTAAACAATAAAAAATAGTAAATATTCTAACAGTGAAATGATGTCTATTATGATCGAATATGGAATACCTACAACCTTCAAAATACATAATACCTAGTCTATTCTATACCGTCTTTGTTATTCCATGTTCAAATATAAATGTTATCACGGCAATGTCAATGCACTTACTTTAATAAGCGTAAGAACTCGTTTAAAAAAAATAATAACTGTATCAAAAAGGTAAGCAAATAGATTGTTAATAATGTTTTCTTCATTATTGTTTGTTCCAGGTGACTGATGTAGATTCTGAGAGTAATCGTTCATCTAACAGTGGCAACACTGAACCAGAAACAAAATGGTAAGTGACAGTGAAAGACCTAATAACTTTTGTTATATATATAGGTATCTACTCTTTTATTTATTTACTCATTCCTTACTGTACATTGATGACAAACAATTACATAAAAGGTAAACATTCAAGTTAGATACAAACAATATACAGAGGGCGAATTTATTGCAAAGTCGCGAACTCTTTCGTCAGTAGATACCAGATTACGTGTAACATAAAATTACTAAAATTATGAAAGATTTAATATTCTAGATTCTCCTAATATCCTCAATTAGGAGAATGAGAATGACGTTGATGATGTCTCAGGTTCCGCAGGCAATCTGTTCCAAACAGTACCTAGGTACGGTGACTCCGAAGCTTCTCTCTGAGAATTCGGAAATATTTGCTCTATTCAGTTCTACGAGTTTATTGACAGCAGTGGAAGCTGAGCCCAGTGATCGCCTCGGAGTCTCGTCAACGGGACAGAGCTTAGCAAGGCATATGGGACATAGATGCTGATTAAGGTCTTGTGGACCGTGAGACATAATTTGAAGTCCACTCTCTCTAGGACTCTCAGCCAATATAAATTTCTTAGTAGTAGAGTGCTTTGGTTGAACTTGTTCTCTCTGCATATACCTAGTCTTCGTGGCAGCATCCATTAACATCTTAAGACGATTGTAAGAGGCCTGGGACAGTCCTGCAGCCTTAGTTAGAACACATTTTAGCGTTATGTAGTCGTTCGACTATAGACGACTTTACGAGAAAGTATCAATTGCATAGCTAAAATACACATTGTGTAACTTAGCTTCGATGTGTTCTGACTGCGGCTGTTATGCCTATAATGTTGCAGTAGTCTAAACGAAAGACGACGAAGGCAGATAAATATAAATGTCGACGAATAAAAGTCTCGATATGAGGTGCTGTTGGCGAATAATATGAAAGAAGACTAAACTAAATTACTATCTAAAATTAGTGACATATCATATTCGCATGTATGTATATAAGTAGTTGCAATAAAAAAAAGTTAAATCACTCTAAATTAGAACGTGAAAGGTTATTATTATTATTAAAAAGTCTTACGTAGTATGTACAAGTAGGTACCAACTTATTGGCCGTTTTGTGACTGCACATAGTATACTGTGAAAGTAAATGTAGGTACCTAATGATATATTATTTTTACAATCTATTGCATCTTATACACTGTGTGTGTACCTACTTGTATAATAAACTCGTTTGTGGCAAATAACAAAAGTAACTAGCGATCGGAATATATTCATAAAAGTTTTATCTGTCATACATATTATTTGTTAAATCTCTTTGTAAATTAATGTGGGAGTCCGTTCGGATATGATATGTTAGAATGTTTGTTTGTTTAGTCAGTATCAACACATTTACCAGACAAGCATTAAAAAACCTTTACTAAACACAAGGTTTCCCCAAGGCACGCCTGTATCTGCTAGTTTTCTTTTATTGTCACGAATATTGGAAGGTTCGTCGTTTCTTTTCCGCTTCAGAGGGCGGGTCACAGGAAACATCCTGAAGGTATTCTTCGCGTCGAATATCCCGTCGTACCTCTGCCTTGTCAGAGGGTCGTTCTTCCTCAAGGCACGCCTGTATCTGCGGAGCCTGGTCCTGAGCAATTTGTCACCGTCGATGGCCCTGGCCCACACATCGTCGACTGAGGCAGCAGAGTTCAACGAGGCATCGTCCAAATTCCTGTAACAAAAGGAGACAAAATATTAGATACACAAAAATATCACACGCGACATAATAAACGAACATAGATTGTAATAAAAAAAATACTCTACCTGAATATCATGCAGGATATCTCGAGAGGCAGTCTCGAAATCATGTCCACGAAGTCCGAACAGATACGAGTAGCACCGACAACGCACAAGAGGGAGTAAAGAGAATCCATTTTGGCGAGCGATTTGATAATATGACATTGTAGAAAATATCGTCTTGGCCTACGTATGCTTCGCGGCCGCAGCGAAAACCGTACCTTCGTGTCCAGAGATGCATCGCGATTCTCGAACTGAGTAATTTACCAAATCATATTCGCTTGTTTACAATGGCGTTTAAAAAATGTTTTGAATATACTCATTAGCAATCCACCAGTCTATAGAAGGAACTTTGGCAATGAAGCGTTTTCAGTAAAAAATATTCTTTTCGATTTCTGTCGGTGTGAATTCCAATCGCAGCTTAAATGTGTTTTGCAAATAGCTCTAAATAGCTACATCGATTTTATATACGGACAAAAAAGAATTCAAATTCGAAATCATTTTCCATTTCAAAAATTTAATACTTAATTACAAAGCCGTTATTGTTGCACTTTGGACTGCGTGTTTTTATTGAGTGCGAAACCAATAAGTGTTTCGTTATAATTTTATTTGCTGTCATACAAAATCAACAACATTGCCAAGCATGAATAATTTCCAACAAACTGTGTTCTCGATAATGATCAAATTATTATTTCCATTTTACAATCTTATTTTTTTTTTTATTGTTTTCTAGCTCGTTTAATGCTACATCGATTAGTCACTTTATTTGCCAAATATTTTTGTATCGTTGAATTTGTAAATTTTTCAAATCGAAAATAACACAATTATAAAAATCGTATTATTCATCTATAGTAATATTTATAGGTATTCAATATTCTCGTTGATTTCGAAATCGATTAGTCACTTTAATTGTCAATAGCAATTAATTTATCATTAAAATCTAATAAGTTTTCTTTTATTGTCACGAATATTGGAAGGTTCGTCGTTTCTTTTCCGCTTCAGAGGGCGGGTCACAGGAAACATCCTGAAGGTATTCTTCGCGTCGAATATCCCGTCGTACCTCTGCCTTGTCAGAGGGTCGTTCTTCCTCAAGGCACGCCTGTATCTGCGGAGCCTGGTCCTGAGCAATTTGTCACCGTCGATGGCCCTGGCCCACACATCGTCGACTGAGGCAGCAGAGTTCAACGAGGCATCGTCCAAATTCCTGTAACAAAAGGAGACAAAATATTAGATACACAAAAATATCACACGCGACATAATAAACGAACATAGATTGTAATAAAAAAAAATACTCTACCTGAATATCATGCAGGATATCTCGAGAGGCAGTCTCGAAATCATGTCCACGAAGTCCGAACAGATACGAGTAGCACCGACAACGCACAAGAGAGAGTAAAGAGAATCCATTTTGGCGAGCGATTTGATAATATGACATTGTAGAAAATATCGTCTTGGCCTACGTATGCTTCGCGGCCGCAGCGAAAACCGTACCTTCGTGTCCAGGGATGCATCGCGATTCTCGAACTGAGTAATTTACCAAATCATATTCGCTTGTTTACAATGGCGTTTAAAAAATGTTTTGAATATACTCATTAGTTTTCTAGCTCGTTTAATGCTACATCGATTAGTCACTTTATTTGCCAAATATTTTTGTATCGTTGAATTTGTAAATTTTTCAAATCGAAAATAACACAATTATAAAAATCGTATTATTCATCTATAGTAATATTTATAGGTATTCAATATTTTCGTTGATTTCGAAATCGATTAGTCACTTTAATTGTCAATAGCAATTAATTTATCATTAAAATCTAATAAGTTTTCTTTTATTGTCACGAATATTGGAAGGTTCGTCGTTTCTTTTCCGCTTCAGAGGGCGAGTCACAGGAAACATCCTGAAGGTATTCTTCGCGTCGAATATCCCGTCGTACCTCTGCCTTGTCAGAGGGTCGTTCTTCCTCAAGGCACGCCTGTATCTGCGGAGCCTGGTCCTGAGCAATTTGTCACCGTCGATGGCCCTGGCCCACACATCGTCGACTGAGGCAGCAGAGTTCAACGAGGCGTCGTCCAAATTCCTGTTACAAAAGGAGACAAAATATTAGATACACAAAAATATCACACGCGACATAATAAACGAACATAGATTGAAATAAAAAAAAAAATACTCTACCTGAATATCATGCAGGATATCTCGAGAGGCAGTCTCGAAATCATGTCCACGAAGTCCGAACAGATACGAGTAGCACCGACAACCAGTGCAATCCACCAGTCTATAGAAGGAACTTTGGCAATGAAGCGTTTTCAGTAAAAAAAAAATTTTCGATTTCTGTCGGTGTGAATTCCAATCGCAGCTTAAATGTGTTTTGCAAATAGCTTCATCGATTTTATATACGGACAAAAAAAAATTCAAATCCGAAATTATTTTCCATTTCAAAAATTTAATACTTAATTACAAAGCCGTTATTGTTGCACTTTGGACTGCGTGTTTTTGTTGAGTGCGAAACCAATAAGTGTTTCGTTATAATTTTATTTGCTGTCATACAAAATCAACAACATTGCCAAGCATAAATAATTTCCAACAAACTGTGTTCTCGATAATGATCAAATTATTATTTCCATTTTACAATCGATAATTTTTTTTTTATTGTTTTCTAGCTCGTTTAATGCTACATCGATTAGTCACTTTATTTGCCAAATATTTTTGTATCGTTGAATTTGTAAATTTTTCAAATCGAAAATAACACAATTATAAAAATCGTATTATTCATCTATAGTAATATTTATAGGTATTCAATATTCTCGTTGATTTCGAAATCGATTAGTCACTTTAATTGTCAATAGCAATTAATTTATCATTAAAATCTAATAAGTTTTCTTTTATTGTCACGAATATTGGAAGGTTCGTCGTTTCTTTTCCGCTTCAGAGGGCGGGTCACAGGAAACATCCTGAAGGTATTCTTCGCGTCGAATATCCCGTCGTACCTCTGCCTTGTCAGAGGGTCGTTCTTCCTCAAGGCACGCCTGTATCTGCGGAGCCTGGTCCTGAGCAATTTGTCACCGTCGATGGCCCTGGCCCACACATCGTCGACTGAGGCAGCAGAGTTCAACGAGGCGTCGTCCAAATTCCTGTTACAAAAGGAGACAAAATATTAGATACACAAAAATATCACACGCGACATAATAAACGAACATAGATTGTAATAAAAAAAAAATACTCTACCTGAATATCATGCAGGATATCTCGAGAGGCAGTCTCGAAATCATGTCCACGAAGTCCGAACAGATACGAGTAGCACCGACAACGCACAAGAGAGAGTAAAGAGAATCCATTTTGGCGAGCGATTTGATAATATGACATTGTAGAAAATATCGTCTTGGCCTACGTATGCTTCGCGGCCGCAGCGAAAACCGTACCTTCGTGTCCAGAGATGCATCGCGATTCTCGAACTGAGTAATTTACCAAATCATATTCGCTTGTTTACAATGGCGTTTAAAAAATGTTTTGAATATACTCATTAGCAATCCACCAGTCTATAGAAGGAACTTTGGCAATAAAGCGTTTTCAGTAAAAAAAATTTTTTCGATCGATTTCTGTCGGTGTGAATTCCAATCGCAGCTTAAATGTGTTTTGCAAATAGCTCTAAATAGCTACATCGATTTTATATACGGACAAAAAAAAAATCAAATCCTAAATTATTTTCCATTTCAAAAATTTAATACTTAATTACAAAGCCGTTATTGTTGCACTTTGGACTGCGTGTTTTTGTTGAGTGCAAAACCAATAAGTGTTTCGTTATAATTTTATTTGCTGTCATACAAAATCAACAACATTGCCAAGCATGAATAATTTCCAACAAACTGTGTTCTCGATAATGATCAAATTATTATTTCCATTTTACAATCGATAATTTTTTTTTTATTGTTTTCTAGCTCGTTTAATGCTACATCGATTAGTCACTTTATTTGCCAAATATTTTTGTATCGTTGAATTTGTAAATTTTTCAAATCGAAAATAACACAATTATAAAAATCGTATTATTCATCTATCCACCAGTCTATAGAAGGAACTTTGGCAATAAAGCGTTTTCAGTAAAAAAAAATTTTTTCGATTTCTGTCGGTATGAATTCCAATCGCAGCTCAAATCTGTTTTGCAAATAGCTCTAAATAGCTACATCGATTTTATATACGGACAAAAAAAAATTCAAATCCGAAATTATTTTCCATTTCAAAAATTTAATACTTAATTACAAAGCCGTTATTGTTGCACTTTGGACTGCGTGTTTTTGTTGAGTGCGAAACCAATAAGTGTTTCGTTATAATTTTATTTGCTGTCATACAAAATCAACAACATTGCCAAGCATAAATAATTTCCAACAAACTGTGTTCTCGATAATGATCAAATTATTATTTCCATTTTACAATCGATAATTTATTTTTTATTGTTTTCTAGCTCGTTTAATGCTACATCGATTAGTCACTTTATTTGCCAAATATTTTTGTATCGTTGAATTTGTAAATTTTTCAAATCGAAAATAACACAATTATAAAAATCGTATTATTCATCTATAGTAATATTTATAGGTATTCAATATTTTCGTTGATTTCGAAATCGATTAGTCACTTTAATTGTCAATAGCAATTAATTTATCATTAAAATCTAATAAGTTTTCTTTTATTGTCACGAATATTGGAAGGTTCGTCGTTTCTTTTCCGCTTCAGAGGGCGAGTCACAGGAAACATCCTGAAGGTATTCTTCGCGTCGAATATCCCGTCGTACCTCTGCCTTGTCAGAGGGTCGTTCTTCCTCAAGGCACGCCTGTATCTGCGGAGCCTGGTCCTGAGCAATTTGTCACCGTCGATGGCCCTGGCCCACACATCGTCGACTGAGGCAGCAGAGTTCAACGAGGCGTCGTCCAAATTCCTGTTACAAAAGGAGACAAAATATTAGATACACAAAAATATCACACGCGACATAATAAACGAACATAGATTGAAATAAAAAAAAAATACTCTACCTGAATATCATGCAGGATATCTCGAGAGGCAGTCTCGAAATCATGTCCACGAAGTCCGAACAGATACGAGTAGCACCGACAACCAGTGCAATCCACCAGTCTATAGAAGGAACTTTGGCAATGAAGCGTTTTCAGTAAAAAAAAAATTTTCGATTTCTGTCGGTGTGAATTCCAATCGCAGCTTAAATGTGTTTTGCAAATAGCTTCATCGATTTTATATACGGACAAAAAAAAATTCAAATCCGAAATTATTTTCCATTTCAAAAATTTAATACTTAATTACAAAGCCGTTATTGTTGCACTTTGGACTGCGTGTTTTTGTTGAGTGCGAAACCAATAAGTGTTTCGTTATAATTTTATTTGCTGTCATACAAAATCAACAACATTGCCAAGCATAAATAATTTCCAACAAACTGTGTTCTCGATAATGATCAAATTATTATTTCCATTTTACAATCGATAATTTTTTTTTTATTGTTTTCTAGCTCGTTTAATGCTACATCGATTAGTCACTTTATTTGCCAAATATTTTTGTATCGTTGAATTTGTAAATTTTTCAAATCGAAAATAACACAATTATAAAAATCGTATTATTCATCTATAGTAATATTTATAGGTATTCAATATTCTCGTTGATTTCGAAATCGATTAGTCACTTTAATTGTCAATAGCAATTAATTTATCATTAAAATCTAATAAGTTTTCTTTTATTGTCACGAATATTGGAAGGTTCGTCGTTTCTTTTCCGCTTCAGAGGGCGGGTCACAGGAAACATCCTGAAGGTATTCTTCGCGTCGAATATCCCGTCGTACCTCTGCCTTGTCAGAGGGTCGTTCTTCCTCAAGGCACGCCTGTATCTGCGGAGCCTGGTCCTGAGCAATTTGTCACCGTCGATGGCCCTGGCCCACACATCGTCGACTGAGGCAGCAGAGTTCAACGAGGCATCGTCCAAATTCCTGTTACAAAAGGAGACAAAATATTAGATACACAAAAATATCACACGCGACATAATAAACGAACATAGATTGTAATAAAAAAAAAATACTCTACCTGAATATCATGCAGGATATCTCGAGAGGCAGTCTCGAAATCATGTCCACGAAGTCCGAACAGATACGAGTAGCACCGACAACGCACAAGAGAGAGTAAAGAGAATCCATTTTGTCGAGCGATTTGATAATATGACATTGTAGAAAATATCGTCTTGGCCTACGTATGCTTCGCGGCCGCAGCGAAAACCGTACCTTCGTGTCCAGAGATGCATCGCGATTCTCGAACTAAGTAATTTACCAAATCATATTCGCTTGTTTACAATGGCGTTTAAAAAATGTTTTGAATATACTCATTAGCAATCCACCAGTCTATAGAAGGAACTTTGGCAATAAAGCGTTTTCAGTAAAAAAATTTTTTTTCGATTTCTGTCGGTGTGAATTCCAATCGCAGCTCAAATCTGTTTTGCAAATAGCTCTAAATAGCTACATCGATTTTATATACGGACAAAAAAAAATTCAAATCCGAAATTATTTTCCATTTCAAAAATTTAATACTTAATTACATAGCCGTTATTGTTGCACTTTGGACTGCGTGTTTTTGTTGAGTGCGAAACCAATAAGTGTTTCGTTATAATTTTATTTGCTGTCATACAAAATCAACAACATTGCCAAGCATGAATAATTTCCAACAAACTGTGTTCTCGATAATGATCAAATTATTATTTCCATTTTACAATCGATAATTTTTTTTTTATTGTTTTCTAGCTCGTTTAATGCTACATCGATTAGTCACTTTATTTGCCAAATATTTTTGTATCGTTGAATTTGTAAATTTTTCAAATCGAAAATAACTACTACTACTACTACTACTATACCATCACGGCATATCCCACAAGTGGGGTAGCCAGCAGATCAGCTGCATGTAAGAAACATGCAAACTGTCCTCTTCGTGCCAACACAAAATCAAGACATCCCGGATGAGTGGCAAACCTCATCGCTGAATTCAAGATGTAAAATGAATAACAAGATGAAAATAACACAATTATAAAAATCGTATTATTCATCTATAGTAATATTTATAGGTATTCAATATTCTCGTTGATTTCGAAATCGATTAGTCACTTTAATTGTCAATAGCAATTAATTTATCATTAAAATCTAATAAGTTTTCTTTTATTGTCACGAATATTGGAAGGTTCGTCGTTTCTTTTCCGCTTCAGAGGGCGGGTCACAGGAAACATCCTGAATGTATTCTTCGCGTCGAATATCCCGTCGTACCTCTGCCTTGTCAGAGGGTCGTTCTTCCTCAAGGCACGCCTGTATCTGCGGAGCCTGGTCCTGAGCAATTTGTCACCGTCGATGGCCCTGGCCCACACATCGTCGACTGAGGCAGCAGAGTTCAACGAGGCATCGTCCAAATTCCTGTAACAAAAGGAGACAAAATATTAGATACACAAAAATATCACACGCGACATAATAAACGAACATAGATTGTAATAAAAAAAATACTCTACCTGAATATCATGCAGGATATCTCGAGAGGCAGTCTCGAAATCATGTCCACGAAGTCCGAACAGATACGAGTAGCACCGACAACGCACAAGAGAGAGTAAAGAGAATCCATTTTGGCGAGCGATTTGATAATATGACATTGTAGAAAATATCGTCTTGGCCTACGTATGCTTCGCGGCCGCAGCGAAAACCGTACCTTCGTGTCCAGAGATGCATCGCGATTCTCGAACTGAGTAATTTACCAAATCATATTCGCTTGTTTACAATGGCGTTTAAAAAATGTTTTGAATATACTCATTAGTTTTCTAGCTCGTTTAATGCTACATCGATTAGTCACTTTATTTGCCAAATATTTTTGTATCGTTGAATTTGTAAATTTTTCAAATCGAAAATAACACAATTATAAAAATCGTATTATTCATCTATAGTAATATTTATAGGTATTCAATATTTTCGTTGATTTCGAAATCGATTAGTCACTTTAATTGTCAATAGCAATTAATTTATCATTAAAATCTAATAAGTTTTCTTTTATTGTCACGAATATTGAACGAATATCGTCGTTTCTTTTCCGCTTCAGAGGGCGGGTCACAGGAAACATCCTGAAGGTATTCTTCAGTAGAGGCAGCAGAATTCAACGAGGCATCGTCCAAATTCCTGTAACAAAAGGAGACAAAATATTAGATACACAAAAATATCACACGCGACATATTAAACGAACATAGATTGTAATAAAAAAAAAATACTCTACCTGAATATCATGCAGGATATCTCGAGAGGCAGTCTCAAAATCATGTCCACGAAGTCCGAACAGATACGAGTAGCACCGACAACCAGTGCAATCCACCAGTCTATAGAAGGAACTTTGGCAATGAAGCGTTTTCAGTAAAAAAAAAATTTTCGATTTCTGTCGGTGTGAATTCCAATCGCAGCTTAAATGTGTTTTGCAAATAGCTTCATCGATTTTATATACGGACAAAAAAAAATTCAAATCCGAAATTATTTTCCATTTCAAAAATTTAATACTTAATTACAAAGCCGTTATTGTTGCACTTTGGACTGCGTGTTTTTGTTGAGTGCGAAACCAATAAGTGTTTCGTTATAATTTTATTTGCTGTCATACAAAATCAACAACATTGCCAAGCATAAATAATTTCCAACAAACTGTGTTCTCGATAATGATCAAATTATTATTTCCATTTTACAATCGATAATTTATTTTTTATTGTTTTCTAGCTCGTTTAATGCTACATCGATTAGTCACTTTATTTGCCAAATATTTTTGTATCGTTGAATTTGTAAATTTTTCAAATCGAAAATAACACAATTATAAAAATCGTATTATTCATCTATAGTAATATTTATAGGTATTCAATATTCTCGTTGATTTCGAAATCGATTAGTCACTTTAATTGTCAATAGCAATTAATTTATCATTAAAATCTAATAAGTTTTCTTTTATTGTCACGAATATTGGAAGGTTCGTCGTTTCTTTTCCGCTTCAGAGGGCGGGTCACAGGAAACATCCTGAAGGTATTCTTCGCGTCGAATATCCCGTCGTACCTCTGCCTTGTCAGAGGGTCGTTCTTCCTCAAGGCACGCCTGTATCTGCGGAGCCTGGTCCTGAGCAATTTGTCACCGTCGATGGCCCTGGCCCACACATCGTCGACTGAGGCAGCAGAGTTCAACGAGGCATCGTCCAAATTCCTGTAACAAAAGGAGACAAAATATTAGATACACAAAAATATCACACGCGACATAATAAACGAACATAGATTGTAATAAAAAAAAAATACTCTACCTGAATATCATGCAGGATATCTCGAGAGGCAGTCTCGAAATCATGTCCACGAAGTCCGAACAGATACGAGTAGCACCGACAACGCACAAGAGAGAGTAAAGAGAATCCATTTTGGCGAGCGATTTGATAATATGACATTGTAGAAAATATCGTCTTGGCCTACTTATGCTTCGCGGCCGCAGCGAAAACCGTACCTTCGTGTCCAGAGATGCATCGTGATTCTCGAACTGTTAATTTAATTAATTTTGGAGACTTGCACAATGTTTCTTGATAATAAAATTGTATGTATCCTGAATAAAATAAAAATAAAACGAAATAGAATTCTATTTTTTAGAATTTATTTGAGTTCGTCGGTAGCCTGGAGGCAGAGTCTTGGCCTCGTGAACAAGGGGTCCGTGGTTCGATACCAGGTGTCAGCAAACTTCCCTTTCACGACACAAGCATTTAGTAGCTTACTGTGAAAGGTGCATAAAGTTGTATTTGGGTTTATAACAACAACAAAAAATTATCATTTATGCAATCTCATAGACAATTTAGATATTCACGGCCTAAGCCTTTTACATGTTAAAACACTGTACCTATACATTCAATAACGTAGGTATACAGAGGAATGATAAAAAGACACAAAACAATTAGTTATACAAAATAATAATATTATACATATACAAAATAATATAAAACAGAACAAACAACTGTTTTACTAATACAAAACAGAACAAACAACTGTAACATTAATTAGCACAAAAATATAAAGCAATAAATTAAAGTATAAAATTGTCAGGAAGAATATTTTGGGTAAAGTTGTAAATAAAAAAAAACGAAAAATAAAGAAAGAAGTCGAAGTGATGTAAAAATGACAATATTAGAGGTCAGTTTGTCAAATGGTTGAAGAAGCAATGGAATAATAAACAAAATAATTCACAATTAATCACATGAACACATCTCACTAAAAACATTGAGTACAGTAAACCTCAACCACCCATTGTCAGTTAGTGCACATAAATATTTGACAATGTCAGATTTGTATTTAAGAAAACTATCAGCAAAAATATCAGTGCTCCCACCTACCAGCTTACCAAGGCTGTGAGATCTGTTTATTGTGTGAAGACAACTCTGGTTGACGGCTATAAATTATTTCACCTCCAACTAACCTCTGACACACATAATCTTGACATCATATATCGATATACTATACATACCGGGTTAGTTGGAAGACATCGCATTTTAGCGATAAACTCGCCCTCTGTACATTGAATTGTATAAATTATATTTTCTATGTAAATTTGTATTATTGTAAACAATGTACAGTGAAGAATAAAATAAATAAATAAATAAATAAATATAATATAACAGTGGCTAAAAATTTCTGAACGAAACCGAGTTTGAGTCTAGTATTGCAAATAATGAAAGGTTGAAGATATTTTTTAAAGCTGAATATTTTTTTTATTCATTTCTAGACATTTGCATTTTTTTTTAATGAAAACAACTCACGTAGGATGATCGTGGTGAATACGAGAGCCTCATATAAATATTTGAGTCCGTCTGTATGTAATTTTGTTAGTGTGGTTGTATTTTCTCTACAGCCATTTCAGTGTTGGAAAAATAATGCCCCTAATGGGTACTTGCATTCTGAATAAATTTGACTATAGCTACTGTAGGTTGGTATACCTACGTGAGGAATCTATTTATGGGACCTATTCGTAATTGAGTTTTCTAAATTATTTATGAAAAAAATAATACTGTTAGGAATAAAATTATTTAAAGTATATGTGGTGACTAGGTACTGGTACTTTTATTAAAAATAATAGGTAGCTATTTCACCCCTGAAGGCAATCTTTTTGAGCTCACATACAAGCGTAAACACATTTTTCAAAAACAGAATAATAAAGGCATAAATAAATTAATGAAACTTTATTGACATCAAAATATGGAGAACAAAAGCATATGTTTACAAAAAATACCAAAAGACGGGTAGATTCTCAGCCTCATACACAAAAGGTGTTTGATTCGATCCTTGGTGTCAGCAAACTCTCATTTCTCGACACAAGCTTTTAGCTTACTGTAAAATGCGTTGTATTTAGGTTTTTAACAAAAAAACATAGTACAAATACATTTCAAAAAAATAATATTTAAACCATTATATATACCTACTCGTATATGCATCTTCTTCCTCCAGAGATTCCTGCACATTGCTGCTTTCAGAACCTCTGGGCACTCCAAACAAAGTTTTCATCCAAGTGTTACACTTACTCTTCTAACTTTTTCTTAGACGCCCCTCACCATCGGCCCTCTCTCACAGCCTCAAACTTAATTATGATTAAATTATTTTGCTGTAGTTTAAACAAAAGGCGTGTTATTTTTTTTTTCAAAAAATTTATTAATCCTTGAGCTTAAAAGCTAGTAAAAAAATTAACCGCAGTATCATACATAACAACGCGATCGTCTAACGGATTTCTACGCGTGCTAAACTTTTATATCGTTTCATAATGAACACATCTTATCGTCTTCCATATACCTAAGTACAAATGTATGCAATAAAATATATACCTCCCTACTCACGTAAAAATCATTGCAACTGTCTTTAAATTTTTTAGGCGGTCGGTCTCGGTTTGTGTGTATATTTGCAAACAAAAGATAAAGTTACATATTGTAATAATAATAATAACACTGATTTATGCAATATTATTCAGGACGTTACCCTGACATCCAGGCGATTACAGTTCGATTGTGCCTATTGTGATTTCGAGTATTGAATACATTCTTCTGAAGAGGCATTTGTGGAATTATTAATTTACTAATAATTATTGTTATTAATAAGCATTGAGATATATCGTGTTGTAAGGAGTTAACAACCTGTAACGTGACTAATCGATGATCGATGGCATAGGATCGCACCTTTTTTTTTATTTTACATTTTTTTCTTCCTTCATCTTTTTATTTAACCTTTCCCTTACGGCCGCAAAAAAATCCACGCGCTCCGGTGATGTACACTCAGTGTACATTATTGAATTACTTGTTTTTTTAGTCATAAAAATGGAATATTTTACATTTTTTTGCTTTTACCAGCAATTATAAAGATTGTATCTACATATAAATGTGAATATATGTATCAAATATTATATTATAAGGACTGAAAAATGGAAAAAAACATCGGAACATGCAAAATAATGATCGTCATAAATTTGAGTAACAATCCACACGTCCATCCGGCGTCTAGAACAGCAGCAAACTAATGAAAGAATGAGACGACACGAGTGCAGTGCGTAATGATCTACTGCGCAGCGTTCTTCAACGGATAATATTTGCGACAACGACAAGGTGTTTCAAATAAAATATAATATTTTATATATACGACATGAAATTAATATTAAATTTATTATTAAATTACACAATCAGTTAGAAATATGATCACATGTAATAAATACGGTATTTAATGTACATGTACTTAAAATTATTATTTTTTATAACAGAATTAAAAATAAACATAATACGATATAACCGTGAACATTTTTGAACATACATAATGCTTAGATACGAAGTTATTAATCAAGAGGTAAATAAAACCTAATAAATATTATTGATCTTATGCATACCTACACTTAATGATAAATATGTCAATCTCTAAAAGTCAACAGAATAATATGGATGTACCTAACTAAACATTATTATACACAAGTAAGAAAACAAAATTATAAACAAGTAAGTACATAAATAATTCATAAGTTTCGCACATCAAAATTATTGTGTAAGTGCCTACTTAAATGGAAATAAAATATTTTAATTTAAAATAACATAAAATATATTATCAATGAGCGCAATGTAGCAAAAAAATAAAATAAAACAATAATGGAAATATTTTTGATAAAATAACAAATAAATAAGTAAATAAAAAAATATTCCTTACACAAGCATTAGGATGCTTAAAAGGAGTGGAGTATATTGTCTAAAATGTGTTTATATGTGAAATGTTGATTTATGATTACATGTTTAAAATTTAAATAACATTAAAAGTAAATAAATATTTATCGGAATTAGGGATCACAAATACTTTATTATCACTCTGTAGACAACACTTGCATACCAAGGATACGAAATGACTCACGCACACAGCTAATGTGTCGCCAGGAGTACAACGAAGATGAGCCGCGGTGTCAAAATGTTGTACTAAAAATTACATACCTAAAATACAGTTTGAGTCGATCATAGCGCCAGGATTATTCATCATGTTCATTAAAGTATGTTATACACATTTTCGCGCCATAAATACAAATATGCATACGACAAATTTTCGCCGGATTCAACTACAAAATATTTTATTGTGTCGCAACCAATAAATATTTTTATTTCGCGATTCTTTTATTCAATTAACAAATATATGACGGAGGATTAGCTAAAATATCATAAATGGGATTAGCGTATTTACGAAGATATTCACACAATAAGGGGCAATGTCAACGTAGTGTACATCACAGGACAGCGAAAGTTAATAAAACACCTCAAATTTGTTTATTAGTTGGTAAGAAAGCGATCCTAATTGGTTTGCTCATTGTTGTAATTAATTGTTATATTTATTAATATAACTGTATGATAACAACAATAATAAGAGCACTTTATTGATCAGAAAAAAAATCATGAGCAATTAGCGAGCTTATTGCCTGGAGGCAATATCTTCCAGCTAACCAAATGATCCACAAAGAATAAATAAGTAAAATAAAAATATTATAGGACAAATTAATATTATAAAAAAATGAAGTCTGAGAAAGCTTGGGCATCTAAGAACAAAAATAATGTGGTGTGAGGAGAAAATTTAAATTAACTTTTTTTGTTGCTATGGTTGGTACATAGGAAAAATTGTGAAATATTTTACATTTATGTAATAAATTATTGATGTTTTTCATAGACTATAGAAATATTTCGAAATGCTGAGAGATACCGAGCTGTCATTTGATTAAAAGGGCAAAAATTATCTCGACCCTAAATGTTGTTGTACAATTTTTTATTTTATTTTTATTTCTTCATTGCATATTGATTAAAATATTATAAATCAGTACACAGTACCTATCATAATTTCCAAATAATAATGTGTTATTTAAGCAAAAAATGTTGAAGCAAAACATGATATTTTATTACAGAAAACATATACATATCTCCCTAGTTGTGAAGGTATAAACATTTAGTGGAGTCCTTGGCATAGAATAAGTCTCCCACTCTTCGGGTGACCTGTGTTCACAAATCATTACAAATACTCGTAATTAGTCCACCGGTTACTCTATTTTTAGGTGATTCTGTGGTAAAGATAAATAGCTAAATAGTTTACTATAACCGATGTTGTATGACCCAACCTCTGTGATATGGATTACCTCTGAAACTGTCAGCCGGCGTGGCGCGGAGGTAACGCTCTTGCCTTTGAGTCACAAGTAGGGGATTCGATCCCGACCCTTTTTTCTAATCCCGGGATTTCGGGATTATCTATAGTTGATCCCGGGATCCCGGGACTAGTCCCGGGATTGTATTGGTAATGTAAAGTGGTAACAAAAAGTCAGTAGGCCATGTCAAAATCACTTTTTTTTACTTATCTGGCAATGAATTTAAGTTTTAAATCTGTAAAAAGTCGGTTAAACAAAATTGCACTTCAAACTTATTCTAAAATAAACAAACAAGGCACTTCTGTTTATGATTTATAAAAGTAACAGTTAATCTTTTTTTTATATTCTTAAATTGAAGAGATGTGACGTATTTGAAATTAAAGTACTTAAAACACAATTACAAAATACAAAGTACGTATTTTTATTTTGTATTTCAAATACGTTTTCGTAAAAAGTATTTTGCATTTTATTTGAAATACTTTTTTTGAGTATTTTGTATTTTACACAAAATACTTTTACAAAATATCTTTTTATTTGTTTGAAACAAAATTCTGCCATTAATTGATATGCGCGTATGCAAGCTTTTTTTTGTCAATTTGTTGAATTACGAATTCAACGTTTCCATTAGAGTACTCCATATTTGAGATATCATCATCATCATCATCGCCCTCAACGCTCCTCTCGGGAGCACAGAAACCAGCCTCCTCCATTCAGAGCGTCTCTGTGCCAATTGCGTCACCTCTTCCCACGACATTCCTTGCGCTCTGATATCGTTGTCATAGGAACGGTGTATTGTGAAAGAGGGACGCCCGGGCCTACGGAACCCCTGCGGACGGAAGAACAGTGCTCTTTTTGGCCAACTATCATTGGGCATTCTCAAAACATGTCCCAAGCCAGGACCATCGTCTCTCTTGTATTACGGAGATTACAGGTCTATGCTGGGTGCGCCGGCGCACAGCATCATTTGTAACAGCACATAATAGCAACATTTGAGATATACACACATAATAATGATTGAACTAATTATACATGACGCCGTTGAATGATCCATGACCATTCCAAGGGCGCTGTGATTTCTTCTGAACTGCAGCGTTTTCAACTTTGTCTGCAGGCAATCTGTTCCAGGCAATTGACGCTGAGACTCTGGTTCTCCTTTCTGTAAATTTAGAGGTATTTGCAATATTGAACTCTACGAGTTTGTTCACGACCACGACATTAGAAGCTGAGCACAGTCTTTGACTCAAATTTTTGTCAGCGGAATAGGTCAGTGGGTGGTGTGCTACCTTGTGGACAGTGAGACACAGTTTAAACTCCACTCTCTCTCTGAGACTCTTAGCTAGCGTAGACTTCTTAGTAGTGAAGTGATGTGGCAGCTCTGATTCTCTCTGTAAATGATTCGGAGGCAACATTAAAAACCATCTGAAAACGATCGAGAAAGGTCTGGAGCAGTCCTGTATATAATATGATGTTACAGTAGTCCGTACGATTTCAGATTCGGAGTATCCATCCTGATTTATTCTGCAGTCCAATTTCAGGAATTCTCTAACTTGCTTGATACTCACTCCATTTATGATAATTTTCGCAGTCGCCTCATCTCTTCGAATGACCATACATTTTGTATTGTCTTATTTATTTTTTATGTTGTATTTTGATAGTTCTTCCTAAGACTTTATTCAACTCATCTTCATTTTCTGCAAGCAATGCTATATCGAATCATGTCAACCCTTTCTCCATTTATCTATACTCTTGTCCAGTTATTCATTTCTTCTATATATTCATCAATGGCTCGCTGTATATAATAGTTAAAGAGTGCTGGAAATATTGAATACCCCTGTCTTACACCTTGTTCGACTATTTGTAAAAGGTATTTTAAATAAGTATTTTAAAATACGTATTTTGTACTTAAATACCATTTTGAAAAAGTATTTAGTATTTTGTATTTGAAATACAAAAATTCAAAAGTATTTGTATTTTGTATTTAAATACTTTTTTGAAAGTATTTTGCACATCTCTGGTTTTAACCCAGAACAGTTTTAGTTTAGTGGGGCAATATATTCTATAATGTTGTTATTTATGTTTGTTTGTATGTACTATTTTGGAATATTTTTTTTAAAAAATCAACTTAGACTTATTTAGCTTAACCCATAACAAAAAAATACATACTATTGGGATCAATGTTTAAACTCGTATTTTTAAATCAAATTGACCAGAGACTTTATGAATTATTTATTCGAATTAGGTCGATGAGTAATTTATTGATGCTATTTTTTTAAATATCAAATCACTCAAGCATTGTTAAAAGACTATTCCAACGCGATTTGCAGCTAAACAATAAATTAAGCTCTCTTCCATGTTCCTTTTCAATAAAGTTTTGAAGCATAGTATCATTCTTCAAAGATGCTCTTTTAAAAATAAGAACCACTACGAACTTTCTTTACGATTTCATTAATATTCCGGTCATTGGTCAAACTCACCATTACCGATTTTAATGACTAATCCTGAGTCCAGTTCTTCATTATCACCATCCAAATCATCAATAAAAGGCGATAGCCGTTATATATAAATAAATAAATAAATAAAATATCATCACTGATAGGTTCATTTGCAGGTATTTTTCTATACAATAAATCACAAACGGCTAAGTGAATACCGTGTGCAAAACAAACTAGGTGCTTTGCATTAACAAGTTTTCCAACTGTAATTTGGACCATCAGTAACTATTGCCACAATATCGTATCTAGTGAGATATCGAACTCAGAATAGCGCTCTTTTAAGATACTAACACAAGCTTCGGCTGTCAGTGATTCATTGATGTGCTTGAGTACTAAATATTTGACTTATTGTATAATTGTATTAATCCCGAAAATCCCGGGATTTCTTAAATTTAATCCCGAAAATTTCGGGACTAAAATACGACCGGGATCCCGGGATCCCGGGATTCGGGATCCCGGGATCGAATCCCCTAGTCACAAGGTCCCGGGTTCGATTCCCGGCCAGGGCAAAGTAAAGAATGACCTTTTTCAAATTGTCCTGGGTCTGGGTGTTACATGTATATGTGTGTATTGCATTGTATATGTGTGTATCGTCGCGTTAGTATCCATAATACAAGATTCACCTTAGTTTGGGACTGGCTCGATATGTGTGAATTGTCTATGTATGTTAAAATCTATGTTAAAACTTGGGTAGGCTGCGAATCTTAGGACATTCAGGAGGGGCCTAAAAACTTTTTATTTTTACTAAATATTATCGATGATCATTATATTGACGTGGATACTTAAATGTATCCCACATTCTCATCTAATATTAATTTTTTAAGTTGGAATTTAAGGAGTAAAGGTAACATTCTTGCCTTGGAGTCACGTGGTCCCGGGCTCGATTCCCGGCCACAGCAAAATGAAGAATGACCTTTTTCAAATTGTCCTGAGTCTGAGTATTACATGTATATTGTATATGTGTGTCGTCGCGTTAGTACCTACCCATAATACATGATTTATATCTTAGTTTGGGACTAGCTCAATCTGTGTGAATTGTCTATACGTGTTATGTTATATTATGGCGTGGATGAAATGTCCTAGAATCACAGTATTCCTGAGGTGCATCTGTACCTACGTAAACGACACATCTGTACGTAACGAATGTTGTACAGAAATAATAATAATATGCGTACCTATACCTATATTTTTTCCATACAGTGATAGGGTTCATCACATTGTTGTTTTGCATGTATGTGCGTGTTTGTTCTGATTCGTGTAACTGTAGAGAACTAATAAATTCTATATATAATATTATGTATTTATTACAATTTGAACGATTTGATTACACGTGAGTCGATAATTGACGCTGTAGCTAGAAAAAGGGCCCATAACCCAAAATGGCGTTTTGAAGTAAGGCTATTCAAAGTTTTTAATTGTATCTCTTTCAATATTATCTACCTTACATATCCAGTTAGTCGGACTTTATTTTGTATTTAAAAAAATACTTACAAAATACAAATTTCAACAGAGTGAAAATAATTTTTTTTATTTATTTATTCAGACATTCACGGGCGAAGCCTTTTACATGTAAAAATCTAGTATACATACAATACATAAATACAAAAAGTATTTTTTGTTTTGTTTTTAAAAACAAAACAATTACTTAATTTGATATAAAACAAGAGTATAATTAAATAATAGTATAAAGTTAATTAAAGTAAACAAATCATAATAAAAAAATTTGGTCAAGATATTAATTTAAAAAAATTTAATGATAAAAACAATAAATGTCAAACAGATAAACAATAATGCTACTTAAATTTGCTACTTAAATTGAAATTGAAATCTCAACAAAATAAACATCGACCCTTCAAACACCGGGGGATATACAAGTGTAACAAAAAAAGATATCAGAAAAATAATTTTCATCAACATAGGGAAGATTAAGGAGTATTTCATTAAACTAGGTATTGAAAAAAGGCTCTATAAGTCCATCGGTCCTTATTCTAGCTGCCGCCTCAATGGAAGGTGAATAGTAGGTAATTAATATTTTTCATCTATTAATACACATGTTTGTTTATTTTTTGTGTACCTATTAGATATATTTTAATTCAACTCACGATATAGCAACAATGTTTGTAAATATATCTACCTAATTATTAATCAAGTACCTACTCGTACACCATGTAAACTCTTAATCAGATTCACGTGGATTAGAACTGTTTATCTACATCATAGTATTATTTTTTATGTGAATAATCAATGCAATAATTATGGTCAATGTGATAAAAAAAACATTCAAAATTAACAGAATAAATACCCGCTGAATATCAGCAAATATTTAGCGGTTACCCATTCTATCATGCAATCTCTCACAACTGAGGTAACCAGTTAATAATGAAATGTTTAATATGAAGTTTCAGGAATTCCTGACTTCCTAAAACTTTTGTTTTTAAAAAGATATATCTGGGTTTTGTTATGAACCCAAATACAACCTTATAAACCTTTCACAGTAAGCTACTGAAAGCTTGTGTCGTGACAGGGGGGTTTGCCGGCACCTGGTATCGAACCACGGACCCCTTGTTCACGAGGCCGAGACTCTACCTTCAGGCTAGTGACGAACTGAAAAACTTTAGTGTAGAAAAATTAACGATCATAAATTTTCCTATTTGAAAATGAAACAATGAACAGCATTACAGTAAAAAAAACCTTTTCGTTGGCATTGTACGTAAACATTAAACAATCAATACTTATATTAATATTACACAAAAACATAAATTAACAATCAATATTTTCATAACGTAGATATTAAATTTGTGCATTGTCACACTTATGTTTCTGACAAATATAAAGAATCCTTTCTTCTACATGATCACATAATTATAAGTCAAAGCTCCTGATGGAATTAATTACCGGGGACACCTACTACATAAAGACGTCTAAAGACATTATGTACGTTGTCTTTGAATACGTCACCGTCATATTATGAGTAGATACCTACTTACATGTCCATATTTTAAGCCATCACATCCTTCTTTGCATCACAATATGTTATGTAAAATATTACCTGATTACAATAGTCTGTATGTGAGAAACATCATTACAAAGGATTAAGGAAATGATTAGATGGAATGCATAATAATGATGATGAGGTGTGTTTTTTGTACCACATTAGGAATTAAGAATGTTAATCCATAATATAAATATGTACCAATGTATTATGTTATTTATGACAAAATTATTTTGAAATGCGCATATAGCTTCCTGATTTGCCGTTTAATATGCAAATATTCTCTTTATCCCTAACTTTGTAAATGGGATAGCCTTATTGCAAGTAATTTTTTTTTTAAAAAAAAAAGATATATCTGGGTTTGATATTTTTTTTTTTTTTTTTTTATTTATTTTATTTATTTAACAAAATATAATTAAAAAAAAAAATTATTTTATTTATTTAACAAAATATAATTAAAAAAAAAAAAAAACAAAACAAAAATAATAAAAAAAGATATACCTAAACCCAAATACAACCTTATACACCTTTCACACTAAGCTAAAAGCTTGTGCCGTGAAAGGGGAGTTTGCCGGCACCTGGGATCGAACCACGGACCCCTTGTTCTGAAGGCCGAGACTCTACCTCCAGGCTACCGACGAACTCTGTTTTATTTACGAATTAATAGGCAAATTGCCCTTTCACGACTCAAGCTTTTAGCTTTATGTGAAAGGTGCATGAAGTTGCATTTGGGTTTATAATAAAAAAACGCAGATATTTTTTTTTTAATTCAATCCCGACTGACAATCGTTTTTTGACTATTCGAAAGATTCAAATGTGACATTATAGGAGGAAATTTGAGCTGACGAAAAAATTGTATTTTCGCCATTAGATTGAGTAGGTAGGTGCACAATATAGAACAAATAATTTGGTGTGTAAGATTTTGTTTCGATCAGGGATTTCTTTATTCTAAAACTAACCATGACTAGTAAGCCAGGAATAAAATTGAATATCTATGTAAGTACACACGTAGGTAGATGATTAAATAATAATTTATTGTTTGCATTATACATAGGTTTGTGTACAGATTGACTATTAAAAAATAAACGCATCATCGAGATTTGCGATTCTAATCATAAATGAAAACAATCATCAATAATTTATTTATCGTAGGTATTGATACGGATAAAACAATGTAATTATTTACTTATCTATAAATGTATCGTATTATGCTAACACGTCTTACACACAATGCACTAGTATTTAGACTTCCTCGATGTATTACTTTGAATAATATTTTTTAAGATTCCAGTTACTTAGGTAGGTACTTATTATTTGTGACTTTATGGTTATTATTGTTGGATTGTTTATGACGTTTTTTTTTAGAAAATAATGAAATAAATTAATAAATGATAAATAACACGTATTAAAAATGAAAACAAATTAATGTAATTCTCGACAGCATGATGATTCTGATTTTCAATACTATGTGATTTATACAGTAATATTCATACAATAATAGTGGGATAAAACTTTTTTATGGTCATTTCAGTAAAAGGACCTTTCATCAAAATTATGTCAGGTAGTAATCGCTTTCATCCGTGATCGCTAGTGTTCACTAGGTATTGATGAAACGTCTTTTCACACCTTTTCATTTTGGAGGATCATCCAGAGTGATCGCAAGTGAACAAGTGTGAAAAATACCCCTTCAGTTTGGGACTAACTAGGGGCGTAGCTACAGCCGTATCAATGATTATAGGGGTAATTAAAATTCGTAAAATGTTATCCACAAACTCTTATATATATATGGACAATTTGTAAAGCGCCGTTTACTCATAACATGACCTCAAGGGCGCCGTATATCGTATCCATCACCCGAAACTCCCAGCAAAAAGGTGTGTCTTCAGTCCTCTTTTAAAACTCTCTCCATTCACCTTAGGTAGGTGAAGGAGAGAGGCCGTACGTCCCGATAAAAAAATTATATGATAAAAAAGTGTCCAACTTACGAAAATCAGATAAAAGGAATCTCTTTTTTATCAGTTATAAGGAAAAATTATTCATTAATAACTAAGGAATTTTATGGGACAGGAACAGCTATTAGATGTGTTACTATTGTCTATAGAGGCAGAAAATTTAGAAAAACTGAATCGTCTTCAGCTATGATAGATTTAATAAATAAGTTCGCTGAAAAAAAGGAAGAAAAGTGTATATTTGATTTGAATTGTTAATTGTAAGTAATAACTTGTATTCTTTATATAATTATCAGCTTTTTGACTATTTTATTTGATTATCAGCTTTTTGACTATTTCATTTGATTGACCATTTTTGATTGTTGAATTTTATTTAATACTTTTCTATTTAATTTTATCTAGTCTATTATTTGTGATTAATAATCATAATCATTTACATATTTAGTAATTTGAATTTACAATCCATCTAAGGGCCAATATTATAAAGTCCGTTAGCTCAAGCTACATATTTTAATATGGTCCAAAATTTGATATAACTACTCGTTTTTCAGCATTATAAACATCCGTTGATATTATTTCAGTAAAATGTTACCATCGGCTTTAACTGGCCGACCGACCAGGGGTTAGTTTTGACGATTAGCATTGCTGTCTTACTATTTGCCTGAAGAGAGAAAGAAATAACAATAGATGAATCTACGCACGTGTTTTGTTAGGATATATTCTCATAGCATTGCTGTCATTTACTCATTTGTTTTGTGTAAATTATGAGATTGTTGGGTGAAGTTTTTATGAATGGGGAGCAGTAAGATAAAAGGGACAGGCAAGATCTTATGTGACCACCGGTTGAAAACAATGGGTTCAGTAGGCAAAAATATTTCTTTTTTTACGAATTGTCAAAATAGTTTTATAATACAGTATCTAGTAGAATGTACGAACAGATCGCCATCCGTTCGTAAAGTGTCGACATACTTACGAATACTGGGTTCCTCATTTATAATTTCGGTCCTAAGTGTATTTTTTGTTTGTTTGTAGTAAGTTTTTATTGATTTTTACATTTTATTGCTGATATTAAATTTTTGATATTTGAATTTATTTTATTGTCTTAACTGTTTAATGGTTCATAATCTACAATTGTGTAGGTATTAATTTATTGACTCTATTGATAATTCTTGACTCTTTTTATATTTCTAAACTCAATGACGTGTAGGTATGTGTGTGAACTCGTATTATGTATATTTTTCTTTTTTGTAGTCTGTCTTGTATTTGAACATGTAAAAGGCTTACGCCGTATGTGAATGAATAAATAAATAAATAAATCTTTTAATTAATGCGAGCGTTTTTTTTTTGTTGTGAAAAATCTTTAGGTACTCTTCAAATGGACCCCCCAACAAATTTTGATACATAGCCCGTCTAAGGCTGTGTGAATTATCTTTACATGGTATGTTATAATATGTAAAGAGCATCGTATGCGCTGAACTGATTGATATTCAGCAAAGCATCTTTGTATACGATATCAGGTAGTACTTAATACAATATATAGGAATGTTGTGATTATTATGGAAACATCAATATATTATTATAAATTAATAATAAAATTACATTAAGTATATATTTATTATTTTAATAAAGTTGTTTATATTCAAAGGACAATATAAACATTGTTACCTGTACTAAACAGAGATAAAGACGTTTGTATAATTATTATTTACGTGGATGTGTGAATGTTCTACGCTACGCGACATCTCCCATTGTTTGATTTTGTATTATTTTATTGTATTGTAATAATATTAATATGACGATGCGTGACGTTTGATTTTATCTGCGATCCGCACGACGTTTTTTTACACAACTGAAATGAATAAGGAAGACTAAACCAATAAAAGAAATTCAATTCAATTTATATGTACGACGTAGTGTTGTGCAAATTTTTATTAAATGTTTATTATTATGAAGTGGAAGGGATCCAATGTTTATGAATTTGTTTACATCTAATCTAATCTCAGTAAGGATTATATATATTTGAACTCAGCATCGCTCGGACGTATTTTTTTTTTAGTTTTTATTATCAATTAAAATTGAGAAATTTTCAAGTAGGTACATTTTTATTGGTTACTTTACGGGAAGAAGTTTCACATTACCTGTAATAGAAACTCAATTTACATGTTTGACATAAATCTGTCCACTACATTGATACGGGGTCCCCAAGCTATAGGGGCCCCGAAAGTTTGTAAGCGAAAATTCGTAAAATGTTAACCACAAACTCTTAGGCCGTACGTCCCGAGAAAATTCGTAAAATGTTATCCACAAACTCTTAGGCCATACGTCCCGAGAAAATTCGAAACTTTACCCTGTTTAAATTTTCATACAATTCTGAGAATGTTCATTTTACAATTCTGAATAGTGTGAGAACTAAAATATAATGTCCTTGAATATTCTTAAAAAAAACTGATTATTTTAATTTTCTGACAAAACTTTAGGTAGATATTAAGTATAGGTATTACGTTTGATAAATTGATAATACAAAATTTATTGTTTTGATTCAATTAGCCGTGTTATATTTATTCATCACGTTCAGCGTTGCGGTTCAAATTTAATTTATGTGGGTAATAAATATTAACATTCTGTTTTTAAAAATAAATTAATTCCAACTCATCACTGTGATTTATATATCTATTAGGAATGTCCTAAGACTCTTAAGAGGTAGGTATACAAAGTGATGTTTCATTACATCTTTTTGCACAAAAGCTTTTTTTTTTAATTTAAGTATCTACCTATCTACCAAATAACTTTTTTATATGACATGGTCAAGGGCGTACCAACTGAAGATTATTTTTATGAGGAGAGGGAAGTAACTGAATTCACAATCATATCGTTATCTAATTTTTTCTTTAAAAACTCTCGTATATTGAGTGTTTAATAAAAAATATTAATAAAACACCCATACTAAGTAGGTACTTCCACAGTGGCTTTTAAGAGTTTCCGCTCTCATTTTCGAGTTCGTCGGTAGCCTGGAGGTAGAATCTCGGCCTCCAGATCAAGGGGTCCGTGGTTCGATACCATCAGGTGCCGGCAAACTCCCCTTTCACGGCACAAGCTTTTAGCTTAGTGTGAAAGGTGTATAAGGTTGTATTTGGGTTTATAACAAAATCCAGATATACCTATCTTTAAAAAAAAAAAATTATGTAAATCCGATGAGAGTGGAAGCTCTTGAAAGATGGCTCGCGATTAATAAAGTCACTGTGAAAGTACTAGTAAATATAAATGTTTTTTTTTTTTATTATTAATTTAATATGAAACTCCATCAAAAACCGTCGGTCGACAATTTTAACTATATTGAGTGTGTTTCTTAAATTGTAATTTTTTTACCTATGAATACATAATTCACCAACCATTTTTTCACTATTCTACTATCATTAGTACTGTATCATCACGTCATATCTAGGGTTGCCACCCGTACTTTATTATAAAGTATTGTACGTTATTTCAGGTAATAGTACTTTATACTTTATGAGAAAAATAAAGTACGCGAAAATACTTTATTTCACATGATTTGATTTCTTTGGGATTTTGAAAAGTTTAGTCGTACCTAAGTATTTTTTCGAAATTTATCAATTGGTGCTGAATCGACGTCGCCACTTGCCAGCACCGAAATATGTTTATTTTTTTTTACTTATTTACTTAAATTTAAATATAGACTGTAAAGATGCTGTTCAATTGTTTAGTAGAGATATTTATTTGATACAAACTGCAAAAAGCAGTAAAAACATGTTTTTTTAAACATGAAAATAAAGAAAAATAAATTGTACTTTATTTTGATACTACGTACTTTTTTTTTCTTGCCTATAATGACCAATGTACTTTACCTGCAGAAAAAAAAGGTGGCAACCCTAGTCATATCCCACAAGTGGGATAGCCAACGAGCTAACTGAAATTTAAAAACATGCAGATTGTTCTCTCCGTATCAATGAAAAAATCTATAACGTGAAATATTATAAATATCTGAAAAAAAAATGGAAAAATATGATATTTCCTCCTCTAAAAAAACACCCAGACACTGAAAATTGGAAAAAAAAATTGCTGAAAATCTTGTTCAAAAGATGACTAGGTAGGTACTAGGTAAAAATGATAGGTACTTATCTCTGAAGGATGCCGAGTTTACAACTAGTGCGTATATTTATTACTAGCTTTTATAACCCGGCAACGCTCGGGTTTAAAAACAGATATTCATCCAAATATGTGAGTTAAAACTACACAATCTTATTGAAATAATGAACTTTAAATCTATTTAGCAGCAAAAAAAGTACATGTCATAATAATAATCAGCTCTATGCGTGCCAAAATCATATATACAATACATACAGTTTGTCAAAAAATAGTTGACAAATAATCGAGGGCGCTGTTATCTTTCACATTGTAGCCCTATTCAAACATTGATTGTGTAAAAACGAAACCTTGTAAGAGAACCTACTTTCACATTACATTCATCACTTTCAATTCTCACTCTTTCTATCAGTCTCTTTCCGTGCATACATTTAGTTGCTGACTCTTTTTATTATCCACTCTTTTAGTTCCAGACAAAAAAAAATCCTATAGCTAATAATAATAAGCTAGGACCTCTCCAAGTAAATGGACTTTTTACATACATACATATATACCATCACGCCACTTCCCTCGCGGGGTAGGCAAAAAGGATTGAGCGCTTTTTCCTTCTATCCTTGCATACATCTTTCGCTTCCGTCACTGTCATACTATTCCTCATGCATGCTCTCCTGTTCAATGTGCTCAACACGTGACCGCCCTGTAGGATTTGATTTAAATGATCTTGCTTTTGAACCTCGGACGTCCACGTCTCTGAGCACCATTCCTCTTAGCCAAATATATCTTCTTTGTCATTCTGTCCTCATTCATTCTTTCCACATGCCCAAACCATTGTAACATATTTATATTCATCCCTGTAACCACACCAACTTTCATTCCACATTCCTTTCGTGAATAACTGTTACACACACAATCTCTCAGACCTTTACCACACATCCTTCTCAACGATCTCATTTCTACCACTTTCATCCTTCTCTAAACATGTCCACGTCTCATTTGCATACATGAGTGTTGGCACTAAGATAGCAGAGTGCACTAACCATTTAGCTGTGGTAGATATGTTCCTATTTGCAATTATTGGTCGGATTGCACCATTTACCTTATTGCCAGCAACTTTTCTCCTTTCAATCGCTTTCACACTTCCCATCTCTCGTGAACAAACTATCCAAGTACACACATTCGTCAACTTGCTCTAACACTTCGTTGTCAATCATTACCTGTCATACTGTTCTCTCACTTCCTCTTTCAAAGACCATGACTTTGGACTTCTTTTACATGATCAAATCATTTAATAAATACTTAGCATTTTCACCTTCAGAAGCATATACTGGTTAAATGGCTGCATAATGATAGACATCATCTAACTAAGGATATCCTCACAATTACACATCCATGAAAATATGCTGTTAACTGTAATATTTTACATTAAAGGGAAAATAAAACAGACTCGTAATTATAATATAAAACTATTTAATAAAAACAGTAAAATAAATATAAGAAATATGTAGTGTAACATTCGACAGTGGACCGGTGTCAGAACCATGGAGGAGCTGTTTCGCGCCGCCCAGGACAGGGAAGCTTTCTCTCAAATGGTCGTCAACGTCGGGGGGACCCGGCAAGACACATGAAGAAGAAGAAGAAGTGTAATACAAATGCACTTTTTGGCGAATGGAGTAGATATCAAAATCATCCTGGACGGCCTTCCCTATGTTTTCTTTTATAATAATTCTTATAGAACTCACAGATAATCCTGAAAGAAAAGAACATTGAAATTCATCAGCAATACAGTAATTTAACTTCCTAGAAACACGGGATTGTCATATAAGTGAGTCATCGAGACATTCCATACACAATCATTTAATGATGCATTATTATTAAGCATCTGAGACATTCACTTCAGCTTTTTATTTAGCTTATTCTAATATTCGGTAAAATAATTTGCCTTTTTAAGTAAATTCATTACATTAAATATATTTTAAGAAGGCACAGAATTGAATAGTAATCTTGTAATAGAAATACAATTAAGAGTCGTCAAACATAAAAAAAATACAATTTAAAATATTAAGACAGTGCTTACCAGTCAAATCAATGTTTTTTGGAAAACATTGTTAATCTCCCGGCGTAGTTTTTGAGCTTCAAACTCCGCTTAACACTGGGAATATTTCTTGAAAACATTTTTTTTAGATACACTACGTATTGTTTTATTCAGTTTTATATTTTTAAAGTCTTTTAAAATCAAAACAAAGTCACAAAATTCACCAGATCACCAAACGCCATACAATTGACAGATCGGACAGTGTTGCCAGTGTAACTAATTTGTGTTTTATCATCGGTACAAATACCTATGTTGCATTGTAAAAAAGGGAATCGTGAGAAAATAATTATTCTAAAGTAGCATTCACATTGCTTCACACTGGATGATCATTCAGAGTGTCAGGGTCAAACCTGTTCATCGAAAGTGAACACGTCTGTTCACATTTGTTCATCCTATGCTCTCACTGCCATGTCAACACTCTCAGTCATGTTGTATTTTGACATATTTTCGTACAAAAATATAATTAAATAAATAAAAAAATGAAAAAAAGCCCTTAAAACAAATCAATATAGTTCTCGACTGCATAATAATTTTGTATATGATTCTGACATTCTATACAAATTCATAGAGAATAAAACAAAAAATAAGATAAAATTTGTTTATGGTCGTTTCAGTGAAAGGTCCTTTCATCGAAATTATGACGGGCTGTTATCGCTTTCATCCGTCATCGCTAGTGATCATTATTGATGAAACGCCCGTTCACACCTTTTTATCTTGGAGGTTCATCCGGAGTGATCACTGAAAGTGAACAAATGTGAACGACCCTTTAGAAAACTGACGATATTTTATTCCTATACTATTTCGAAAATTTAGCGATGGGGGGGGTAGAATTTGAAATATGAAACAGAATTGTGAACGGTATGATTTATATCATTTTTGGGTAGATGGCGCTCTTGTAGCTGACTGAACCCATAACTTCTCCAATTTTTTAATCAAATATAATAGTTTATCGATTAAGTTTTTATTTATTTTTATTTTCCGACCAAAATAAAGTGTTTTTTTTATTTGATAGTTTTGTTTTTTGTGTTTGTTTCTTAAAATTAAGTGATAAATTTTAATAAAATTAAATCTAATACCTAAAATTTGTGACAATAAAAATAGTTTACATGATTTGTATTTTAAGAGTAATAAAAATAAATTAAAGTGACAAATAATATTGTAAATGCGCTCTTAAGGTGATTTCATTACAAAAACAGCGCAATATAAGTGATCTAATAATAATCATGTTGGAGTAAAAATTATATTTTTCCCATGTGTAAGGTCCCATTGTGCGGTATTTTCTTGGCAAAATGCAGGTTATTTTGGTCAAACAATCTGGCAACCCTGATTTTGACACTTAGTATCTCTATGCTTATTATGACAGTTTTGAAGTGTTTACGTTTAGTGTTAGAAATTCTATAATTATTTTGAATTTAGAATACTTTCATGAAATTTAAAATTACTGCAAACCATACAATAATAATTTTATTATACGAAAGTACAAATCGCGGACATTATTCTTTATTTGAAATGTAATTATATTCCTAAAAAATAGATGTAACGCAAATAATGCTTTAGAGCCACAAATTTCTTTTCAGAGTGAGTAATAAAACAGAATTATAAAGTTGGTATGCAATTCTAACAATAATCTTTATCAATAGACAGTATCTTAATATCTAAATTTTGAAAATCTTATGTTTTTAGATGCATGTTTTGAATAAATGAAATACTTCTAATGAAACAGATTGATGCAAGCATAATATTGAAATGATATCCTTTACAAAAGTGCCTAACTACCATTATGTTAAATGCAAGTTTTAGAAATGTTATCTATGGCTTGGTATAGTTATATTATATGATGACATTATATTATGAGATAATTAAGAATGATGCATCTCACACCCTTTTCTGTGATTGTTATAACAGATAACTTTATTTAGAAATTAAAAGAAACTCAGAATATCCTTCAATAAAATAAGAACACATATAAATAGTATTGTTGTAGATATGAGTTTTTTTATTTTATTTTGATGTTTACCTTACTTTGACAAAAGAACATTGAAGCATCATTGAATTAGATCTGTGTTTTTGATATTATTGGTAACCATATTTTGAAATAAAAAGAAACTGAATATTAACAATAAAATAAGAACACATATTAATTTTTTTTTTTTTTTTTTCCTTAAAAGGTCAAGGGACCTTACATCCCTTGTGTCACTGCGACCATAACAGATCTATTGTGACATCCTTCTGTGTCATATCTCACTCTCAAGACCTAGGTGCGTCATGTAGCTCACTATTTGTCTTGGTGTGAGAAGTCTCACTTTCTCAGAGTCCAGCAGTGGACCTCCGAGGATGTGACTTCGGTTGCGAGCGAGTGCGTCACAGTTACAGAGGATGTGGATGGGCGTTTCATTTTCCTCTGAACAGAATCTGCAGGTTGGGGTATCTGACAATCCAATTTTTGTCATATGCTTCCTTAGTCTGCAGTGTCCTGTCAAGGTCCGGGTTAGAATCCTTATTTGATTTTTATTAAGTTTTAAAACTTCTGTGGTGAATTTCCGCGAGTACCCTGTCATCAGTTCCTTCGCGTGCTTCAACCCTATGCTGTTGGACCAAATTTCATGGCTTTGATCCATGGCCCAGTTTTTTAGACTAAGCCTGATAGTGCTAGACGGTAATCCGCATATAGGCTCAGGACCTATTGGTAGACTCTCAGCGCCAGTTCTAGCAAGTTCATCGGCAGCTTCGTTGCCTGTGACTCCACAATGCCCCGGTACCCAAACCAGCCTTACGGCGTTATTCCCGCCCAGGCGATTTAGAACCTGTATGCATTCAAAGGTTAGTTTAGATCTCACCTCTACGGAACCTAGGGCTTTAAGCGCCGCCTGGCTATCCGAAAGGATATAGATCTTTTTGTTATGGTATGATCGGTGAAGGTTCATATGAGCACACTCCAAAATGGCGCTCATTTCTGCCTGGAAGACAGTGGCGTATTCTCCTAAGCAAACTGATTTGCTCAATTTAGGTTGGGCGCCAAAGATTCCAGACCCTGCCCGACCGTCTTTTTTGGATCCATCTGTATACCATATGATGTCGCCATCTCGAAAGGAGTAGGGATCATTTTCTCGCCAGGTTTCTCTTTCAAGTATTTCTACTATGTAATGTTTAACAAAGCTGTAAGCCACATTCATGGTATCTGAAGGCATATCCACGATGGGAGCTTTGTTGAGGTCTGAATATAATCCTCTCATTATGCTGGAGCGCCAATTGTTCTTGCCTCCCTTTGCCGCCCGTAGCAATGCCATGCGAGCCTCTTTTTGCACATGCACGTGCAATGGGCTCAGACACAACATCGCCTCTAAGGCAGTTGTGGGTGTTGAGGACATAGCGCCCGTTGTGAGAAGACATGCAAGTCTCTGAATCTTATTCAGGACATTTATGCATGTCTTCTGCTGGGTTTTCTTGTGCCATACCACACAGCCGTAGGTGACCATTGGTCTAACCATAGCTGTGTAGAGCCAGAGGGCTTGCCTCGGTTGAAGGCCCCATTTCAACCCAGCTATTCTAAAGCTCGTACCTAGAGCTATCTTTGCTTTCTTGGTGATGTGTTCCAAGTGTGGGTTCCATGTAAGCCGTTGATCCAGGATAATACCCAAATACTTAACTTCCTTGGAAAATGTTATAGTCTCCCCGAAGAGAGTTGGTGCCTTAAGTCCACCCAGCTTCCTTTTGTTGGTAAATGGGACTATAACAGTCTTGTTGGCGTTCACTGAAAGACCGTAGTCTTTACACCAGGTTTCTACCAATTTCAAGGCCTTTTGCATTTGGCTGGATACAGTGCTTTGGAATTTTCCTACAACCGTAATTACCAGATCATCTGCATAGCCCTGCGTGTTGAAATAAGCATTGTTTAGCTTCCATAAGAGACTGTCGACTACGATGGACCATTCCAGTGGTGACAAGACACCTCCTTGTGGACATCCTCTCGCAATTCGAACAGCCAGTGTTTTGTCTAACAGTGTCGTTTTGACAGTCCTATTTGACAGCATCGCCTCAATCCAGTTAAGTGTCGTTCGGTCGATGTTCCTTTCAGTCATGCTTTTAAGTATGACATCTGTTGAGGTGTTATCAAAAGCTCCCTCAATGTCTAAGAAAGCACATAGGGCAATTTCTTTATCCTCTATGGCTTTTTCCAGTCTGTCTGTTAGTTCAATCAGAGCGGATTCTGTAGATTTGCCCGTTTGGTAGGCATGTTGTTTAGCATGTAGGGGTCTTATCTTGAGATATTTCTCCCTTATGTATAAGTTTAGCACTTTCTCCATTGCTTTAAGCAGGAAGGAGGTGAGGCTAATTGGCCTGTAGGATTTAGGCTGTGACTTGTCTTTATCTCCAGCCTTGGGTATGTACGTTACCCTAACCTTGGTCCAATCCGTCGGTATGTATCCCCATGCAAAGCTTGCCCTGAAGATTTTAATTATTACAGGCAGGATACTTTTTGTACCCTGCTGCAGTAAGGCAGGAAAAATGCCATCTTCCCCTTCAGATTTATATGGTTGAAAGCTTTCAATAGCCCATAAAACCTGATTGGGTCTGAATATCTCAGATGCTCTTCTCCAGTCTTCAATGTCCGGTTTGGACTTTTTTGTAGTCTGTGTTTGCAGAGTGTCCGATTCAGTGATATCCGATCCTGGAAAGTGAACCTGTGCCATCAGCTTCAGGGTCTCTTCTACATTCTCGGTAAATGTTCCATCGGTCTTTCTAAGTAGACCCAAATAGGATGGAGGCGCTTTTGACAATATCTTGTGGATTTTGGCTACATGCGAAGGACCATTGATCTCTTCGCAGAACCTCCTCCAAGACATTCTCTTGGCCTTCCTTAGCTCACGATTGAATTCTGTAAGGGCCTTTTTATAAGACTCCCAGTCACCATTAATTTTTGCTCTATTAAAGAGTCTCCGGGATTCTCTCCTTAGTGAATTCAATTTTTCATTCCACCAAGGCACCTTGCGGTTTGAATTGATGGTTTTTAAGGGACAATTGTCTGTGTATGCGTTCAACATACACAGATTGAGATCTCCTACCGCTGATTCAATCTGTTCGATTGATCTTACGGTTTTTGTTACATTTTTTATGCTTTCCTCTAATTGGTGCCTGTAGTCGTCCCAATTAGTGGCCCTGGGGTTCCGGTAAGTTTCAGATTCTCTTGCTTTGTTAGCTAGGACGTTGAATCTAATGTATTTGTGGTCTGACATGGTTATATCACCACAGACACACCAGTCGCGTGTGCGGTCCACTAATGACTCTGCGCAGATAGTAATATCTAATACCTCTTCTCGCACTCTAGTGACAAAAGTTGGAATGGCGCCACTATTGAGTGTGTGAAGTTTATTCGATAGGAGGTAATCATATAGTATTTCACCTCTATGATTTGTATCTGTGCTTCCCCAAGTAGTATGATGGGAGTTACTGTCGCATCCTAGGATCAACTGAGCTCCCTGGTCAGCGCAGTAGTCCACTATTGGGGCTAATTGCAGCGTCGGGTCTTCTTTTTCTCCAGGCAGGTACGCAGAACATATTACTATTCTTTGGGATTCCTGTCCAGGGAGTGTTATATATGCTGCTACCAGATCATCTGTGCAGATTTCCGGTATTGGCAGGAACTTAATGTTTTTAGCAAATATAATGCAGGCTCTTGGTCTGTCTCCGTTGGTGTTGTATAAAATCCTACCCGCGGTTCCAAGTCCTGCAACCGTATTTTTGATGATCCACGGTTCTTGTATCAGAGCCACGTCCAGTTTCTCCCGTAGCATTTTTTCGGAGAGTAATGCGGAGGCAGCCTTCGCATGGTGGAGGTTTATTTGAATTATCTTGAACGTGGCTTGATTAATGGTATGGTTGGGAGTGGAAATTTGGGAATGGGGGAGGTCAGAGGAAGGTGTTGTGATTTGTGGAAGGTTAATAGGAGAGGTTTTGGCCATGATTTTAGGGTTTGGTTGGATCAGGTGAGGGAGGGTTATTTGGAGGCTTTTTCAACTAGCCTTACGGTGAGAGTGGGCTGTTGAGCGCCTCTCTTCTTCCGCGAGCCCCTGTTGCGTCGCCTTCTGATGGGGAGTTCCTCGGTGTCCTCTCCAGCTGAAGATTGGACCTGTTGCTGCCTAAGTAGAGTCTGCGTTCTTTTTTTGGGAGCCGCTTTCTCCACCAACACAGGTCTCTCTTCTGTTGTGGTAGCCTTCGATGCATCACCGCTGGGGCCAGGCAGGGTCTCGGTCCCTACGGCAGAGCAGCCAGGTCCTTTCGGATCCTTAGGCCGATCCGCCGCAGAGGTTTCGATCCTCACATCCTGAAGCCCTGGGTTCTGCTCTTGGCCAGTTTGTGCCCTTACACGAATGTATATGGCTCCAAACCCGAAAATAGGCCTGAACTGGATCTTCGTTAGTCCCTCGAGGGCGGCGTTGTCAAAGGCGAAGGTGACCGTTTGACCCTTTCCCTCGTGGGTACTTCTGTTAAGAATTCTCCATCCTAGGCAGTTTAGGCCTATGTTCTGCACATCAAGCCGGTTCAGCAGGACTCTTGTCTCTAAGGGAGAACCCGGAATCCATGCTGTCCCGATGATGTGCTTGGGCATGTCACGTTCATCCATGGCTCGAAGACATGCCCCATCATAAGGCCTCAAACTCTCAACGCAGCTAACCAGCCACGATCTGCTGCGATCATCGCCGCAGACCACGACCAGCCAACCCGCCCGAAATTGAGTTCCTAGAAATCTTGGGCCCATTCCACTGCCCGAGATTTCATCCACTTTCTTGAGGATTGATTGAGCAATCAATCTCATTTCCTCATCATTCAGGCTTTTGTTGGCGTCCTGAATGCCTACTCTTATAGAGCAGGCCATGTCCTTGAAGCTGGGACCTGAGGTGTCTCCATGCCTTCTGATCTTGTAACCCTCTCTAGGAGACTCCTCCGTGGAGCGAGGCCTTTTGCTAGCTCTCTTCTCCTTGGGGAAGCCTCCCGAAGCGGGTTCAATAGGTTTCAGGCAGAGGGTCAGTGCCTCTTCACGGCTCCTGCCCCCTGCAAGCAGTTTCTTCAACCGCCTTTTCGCCGCTCCCGTCAGGTAGGGCCTAGTGTGCCTCTTATCTTCCGGTCGCAGCGAGTGGTCAAGTGACTTTATGTCTCCTTTGTCTTTGGATGCGGAGGTACCGGGTATATCCTCTACATCCATCCTTTTTTCCGCAGAGGTGCTAGGTGCTACCTCCGCATCTATCACTTTCTTTGTGGAGGTGCCGGGTGCCTCTTCCACATTTGAGTTTTTCCCTGTGGAGGTGCCAGGTGCATCCTCCATGTCCATCTTTTTCGCTGTGGAGGTGCCATGTACATCCTCCACAGCCATCTTCTTGGTTTCTTCAATGATTTTTTCTATTTTGTCTTTTTCCATGTTGTTCCCACGAGAAGCTAGGGAAATAAAAGTCCACCCCTACAGAGCCCCGCATGTAGAGGTAAGGCTATAAATCGCCCTGAGGTCGCCTGGTATCAGAGAGCCTCCGTTAATGACTAACCTACCCGTTAGCCACGCATCCATCGGCACGGGTCGGATGACACCTTAGATTGGGGTTTTTTGGATAAGAAGGTTGGCTCCTTCCGGAGTGATAGGATTCCGTGTGACTGGATGGGAGGGCTCTTTTAGGAGAGAGAATAGGATTCAGGTGTGGGTTATACCTTACATGTTGGAGTGACACGCAGAGGCATTCTGTTTGGTCCACGACTCCTTATTGGTTATTCGGAGTAGCCGTGACAGGGAACGGATCCTACGTCACGGGTTCCCCCAATCCACCACCCAGGGGGACGCGCTTGGTAGGGGTGACTTCCCCCCCAAGACACATATTAATAGCATGGTCGTAGATATATGAGATTTTTAGTGATTTTCAAGTTTACCAAACATCGACAAAAGATCGTTGATACATCATCATTTATAAATTAAATCTTTATAAAAGTATACATATTAAATGTTTTCAGCTCGCCTACTGGATGATACATATCGTACAGAGGACATAAAAGTCAAAAAACAAACAAACTAATGAACTGATGTACCAACCAAAATATTAATGTATTGGATTCTATGTCATTCATGTCGGCCATTATGAAATTAGCCCAAGATGTCAAAAATATGCAATTTTAACTTGCATAATTCAGGAGTTTTTATCATAATCAAACACAACAATTTATAACCAAAATAATCCCCAAATGTTTAGTTTCAGTACTGATGTATTTCGCGTCACATCCATTGTGAAATTAATTCAGTACACTGAAAAATGTTCGACCATGAATATTGCTACTTACAA
Source organism: Athripsodes cinereus (assembly GCA_947579605.1). Taxonomy (NCBI): domain Eukaryota; kingdom Metazoa; phylum Arthropoda; class Insecta; order Trichoptera; family Leptoceridae; genus Athripsodes; species Athripsodes cinereus. Next base: position 24,702,063 of record OX388310.1, read on the forward strand.
AAACTTTCATAGATTTTTCCATACAAATTTTATTATTATAATTTCTTTATCAATACATAAGATATTTTAAATGTTTTTAGCCTTGAACGTGCCCAGGAGATGAGACCTCGTATAGAGTGTATTATTTTACTTCTGTCTTTCCTTATTTCAGAGTCCATAAAGGACATACGCACATACGAACCGACTCAAATATTTATGTGTGGATTTTTAGGTCCACAGTTTTTCAATTACTCGTTTCCCAGAATAATTAGGAACTACTTATTTGATATCAGGCGCGGACTGTAGATTAGTGTTTTTTTTTAATCGATAAATTGTTTTATAAAACTAAAAATACACCCGTGGAGTTTTCGAAATAATTATAATGAATCTTCCACTCTTTTCTGCAAGATTATCGAAAGTGAGTGTTTGATTGTTTTCAATAAATAAATAATCTTATAGACTGACAATCATAAGTAAAATATTACATACTATATTAATATATATTTATCATTTTCAATTGAACGATGGGGGTTTTCACTTGTCTTGAATGTTTAATTTTCTGCGGCACGAGGAGGATAACAGCAGTATTTATCACATGCAGTAACACTTCTGTGATATATTGTGAAAATATAAAAGAATGGTCAAACTAATCAAGCATTAAAGTTTGTTGTAGATAATGTAGATGGATGCGATAAAAAAAATCTTCATCACTCAAATTGCAACATTTTGAAACAAATAAAGGATTAATTTTTTAACTTAATTATGTGGTGCTTCGAAATGTGGTGCTGGAGGCTTCTGCTACGCATACCGTGGACAGCACATAGAACAAATTCGTCCGTTCTCGAAGAACTGAATATAAAGGAACGGTTGTCCACCATATGCATGCGCCGTGTCCTGCAGTACTTTGGGCACATCGCACGGAGAGGACCAGACAACCTGGAGAGACTTGTTTTGACTGGAAGTGTGGAGGGCAATAGATCTAGGGGGCGCGCACCAATGAGATGGAGTGAGCAGGTGAAGGGGGCTACGGGGGGGACCTTGCATGAGGCGCTGCGAAGAGCGGAAGATCGAAATCGCTGGAAGCATTTTGTGCACACCTATACAAATGATGGTCACGATCCTCAGCACTGAGGGACCGACAACAAAGAAAGAATGTTTATTAATTTATTTTTTTTATAAATTTAATTAAATAAAATAAGTGAAATAATTAAATTAAATATTGAATAATAAAAAAATTAGGTATGGAGGTGTTCAAGGCAAGGTTCTAAACCTTACAGTTCAGGTTTTATGATTCTAGAATGGGTCTTTGGGGTGGTTTTTCAAAAAAATGTTCTACTACTATACCATCACGGCATATCTCACAAGCGGGGTAACCAGCAGAGCAGTTTCATAAAATAAACATGCAAGCTGACCTTTCCGTGCCAATATAAAAACTAGACATTCAGGATGGGTGGCAAACCTCATCGCTGAATATCCCAACGATATAAAATTACTTATTTTTTCGAAAACCTGTCGTTTACAGGACAATTGAAAACTTACGAAGAAGAGTGGGAGACCAATTTATTCTTTACCGGGTCTTCCACGGAAAAAAAATTGCCTGGTTTTTTATTGCCATTAATGTTTGCGCTAAATGATAATAATATTATCTCGACGACCACTTCTGTACATTTTGGTCATGCATGTAGTTGTTACGTTTCAATAAGAATCATATTTTTTTTTAGTTTTTTTTTGCTGTTTGTTTTGTATTAATAATAAACTGTAGGTAAGTATGTATCTATAAATGTATTGTTCTTGTCTTTAAAGGTTTCATTCAGTGTTAGGTCATCTCTCAAGATATAGGAATTATGTACTTAAAAGTGTTGTTTAGAATTAAATTCTATTATTTCTGTCGTAAACTTTGATAGTGGAATACAAAATAAAATGATGTAGGTATGAATCTATTTATTCAAACTTTAATAGTAATTGTTGTGTTTTTATTTTAATTTATTGTTGGTTTTAATCACGTTTTTATGATAATAAATAATTAGTATTGTTAATAATTATATAATATTTTGTTTTTAAATGCATTATCATTTCATTTTTTATAATATTGTATCGTTACATGGCTGTACCTATTAATAAGACGATGTGTCTAGTTATTATACATGGTGTCCATTTTAAGAGGAATTATTTTAATTTTACTTTTTTATTTCGCAAAACATCACGTGCCTACCTACCAATGACATGTAAAATCTAAAATTCAGTTACGATGTGGAGTGCCACCTACCCTGAATTTCTTATGTAATATTCACATGGAAAGGGCGATCCCCATGTTCATTAATGAAGAATGACATTTTTCAAATTGTCCTGGGTCTGGGTGTTACATGTATGTGTTTAGTGCATTGTAGGTATATATGCATATCGTCGCGTTAGTACCTACCCATAATACAAGATTCAATCTTAGTTTGGGACTAGCCGATCTGTGTGAATTGTCTATGCATGTTTTGTTATGTTATGTTATTTATTTAATGAAATTAATTGGATTAAGAGTATAAATTATTTTCTTTACGTTAATTTTATTAATAATAAGTACACTGTCATCAATTACAAAATTTAGTGTGTTTTATTAATGAAATTCAATTCAAATATTACCTATCTATGCATTAATTAAAAATACAATAAAACAAGATGATTTATTGATTACCTCACTTGTGGGAGAGAATAAAATCATTTGTGTGATCTTCGTAAGGAAGATCTCTGTGCTCCTCCTTAAGAAGACCAGCCACATATTGAAAGATTTTTTTGTGATGATTTTTTATGCTCTGTCTACACACAGCAGAGAGGAAAACTTTTAAAATAGACATCCTGTATATATAGAAGTTAAATGTAGGTACATTATGCACTTACTGATAAATAATAGTCTTTATTGTAAGTTGGTTATGATAATATTGATAAAAAGTAAAATTATTTGGACCCCCTTGAAGTGTTCAGTCATTTACTTGTGATCTTCATGACAATAACATGTTTGTTTCTTTTTGTGCACGCCGAGATGAGTAATGTATTTTTTTAAACAATTGAATAAATAATATTATAATAAATATAAGAAAAATTCTGAGAAAGATGTTATTGAATATTTTTTAAATGATTAGCAATCTCTTCAGATGGCGTTATAAAATATATTTGCTGTCGAATAAATAATTATTGTAAAAACTTCATTGAACATGAAAATTCTGTAAAAAAAAAAAAATTGGTGATCTCTTCTAAACAACCCAAATAAAACTAAATCATACAATTTATTTTAAAAAAAGTGTGTTTTGATAATTTTCCGTTTGGAATTCAATTATGATTCGACAGTGAACAAAAATAAAAATATTTCACAAATTATAAATATACAAGTTTATTTGTTTATATTTTGCTCATCAGTAACACAAAAGCTGCGCGTTTCCAACACAGGTGCATGCCGGCAAATTCTCCTTTCGCGAAACAAACTTTAAGCTTACTGTGAATGGTGTATATGGTTGTATTTCGGTTTATAACAGTAGTCCGGATACATAGAAGACCACAGGCAAATATCATTCTAACTCCATTTTTAACAAAAATGAACTAAGGATGCCATCTTGTAAAGAATTCATTGTATTTTATATGCAACCTTACAAGTTGTAGGAAACATCATTCTATAACCCATAAATTTGTACTTTTAAAAATACCATACAGGGAAAGGTCATTCCAAAAACAATTTTACAGGGTAAAAACAGTTTATGATACTTCTGCATGTTTTGTGACATAGAATGATATTTGCCTGTGGTCTTCTATATTTTTTATCCCTAAATTTCGTATCCCTAAATTTATAAGACAAACTTATATTCCTGTTATATTTTTCTGTGTTGTTATCGGCAATTATTCTTTCGGTCGAGACCTGCCAATCTGTATGATGTCTATTATATTAAACTCTTAAAATATGCTTTTGTGTTGTTTCAGGGAACCCTCCGTGCGATGGTCCTCAGTGTGGGTGGTAATCCTCTCTTTTATCTTGGCTGGAGTGTGTCTTACAGCCGTAGTCTTCTATCTAATAAGTCAGGGAGAACCGAGGCCGTGCCTTAGTGAAGAATGTGTAGCTACAGGTAAGAAAAATCTCATTCACCATTTTAAAAAGTATTTTTAAAAATGTCTACATAGGAGTTTATAAAAAATAAAAATTGTGTAGGGGAGTAGGAGGGCAAGTATGTAGGTCCCTCAAGATCTAGAAAATAGTATGAAAATAGGTAAAAATAGTATACTTGTAAGTGTGGAAAATTGACATCGAAGTGGGAAACTGCTCCTCCCTAGAAGTCAAATTAAATATAAGGTGAAATAAATCGTAATAATCGAGACTAAAAAAGTCCAGACACTTGGTATCTAGTTGTTCCCAAAATTCTGCACTCCTTTTCCTTTCCAATACTGGCTTGTCTATGTATTGCCGACTGTTATAGTTTCAAGAACTTCAATACACTATATAAATAAAAGGATTTGTTTTTACCAGGGCTTGATTGTTACCAATATGAGCGTCGAATGACGAAAAGAAGAATTATTGAATTGATCTTGTGTAAAAGAGGTTGATTTTCAAAATAGGTATTGGTAATAAAACTATTAAAAACTATTAAAATTGGTAACATTGTCTTTCTAGCATCCAGAATAGTCAAAGCAATGGATCGAAGTATAGATCCTTGCAATGATTTTTACCAATTCGCTTGCGGAGGTTGGGAGAAATTGAATCCAGTGCCTGAATGGTCAACAACATGGGATCAATTGGCATTGTTGAGAGAAGCTCTCTCCAAGGATTTGCGAATTTTATTAGAAGAAGAAACTGATGAAGAATTGCCCAAGAGTGTTGTCATGGCGAAGAAACTCTTTAAAACTTGCATGGACACTGGTGAGTTTTGATTTATAATCATTGTACTGTGCGTACATGTGAATTTTCGATTTATTCTGTATAAGAGATATGAAAAAATAATTATTTTGTAACAAATAAATTTTTAGGGCAACTGGAAGCCGATGGCATCGAACCTATCAAACAGACGCTGGAACTAATTGGTTTAACAGCTTACCCGCCGGGATATTGGCCTAATGCTAAAAATAAAACAGTACCATTCGTGTTAGCACCAGCATCCAATGAAACCAACGAAACTGATGCCCCAGAGAATGCTACCATACATTCTAACTCTATTGGTAACGGCATCGGTTGGCAGAGACCAGCCGGTAGAGCAAGAAGACTTTTAGGACTGGCAGCTCTTGTAGGAGTTCATGTCACGGAAGATGTCCGTAATACTTCGCAAAATCGACTTGTGGTAAATTTCTTCTTACTGCCGTATAATACCGCCATTTAATCTAAGATATGGGAAAATATACTATGTAAAACTTTACTTCCAATACAGGTAGAGCAGGTTTCGCCCGGATTCAGTGAGAAATATCTGAACAACCCACAAAAGTTTGCCAATGAAATAGCACAGTTCAAGAAATATATTTCCTCTATGGTGAAGACATATGCTCCAGAGATAGATGCTGATCAGTATGCAGATGAAATATTGGCTTTCAGTACTGGACTTGCCCAGGTTAGGAAATCGTTTTTTTTTAATTAATCATACGGCTTGGTTCTTGAAAGATACCTAGTATTGTATGTATTTTGCTCTTTAGATAATGACACCATCGGAAGTCAGACGAAGTGGCACGCATTTATTCCATGAAGTCAGCGTCCAGCAGTTATATGAAGGTGCTAATGGGGGACCTGAATCTTGGAGAAATGTAAGATTTCACTTATGTACCTACTTTACTTTTACAAATATGCCGACTTTTAGTAGATAAAATTCATCTGAGATTATTTTGCGGTCTATTTTTCCAGATGCATTGGGAAGAATATTTATTCCATACATTCCAAAACACCAACATAACACTGTCACCCAAAGAGGACAGAGTTATTGTAATGGATCTGCCGTACTTGCAGAAGCTTTCTGTAATGCTGGCTGCAACTGATCCTGTTGTGATTGGTAAGATTAATTACATTAAGTAAGGAGTAGTAGGAGATATGCTAGTTGTTGATGTAATGTAGAAGCATGGGGTTTCATGTTTCCTCTCCCAAAATTATAACCGGGTGTAAGGAATTAAGTATACATTATCAGAAATTTTGTTGCACATTTCATCCTGTTCTTATTATCAAATTGACTCTCATAAATTTAATGTTCAACTATTAAACATACAGAACATTCGTGCCATTAAAATATCAGGATAGTCAAACCTCGTTGCTGAATTTAAGATGTAAATTGCCTGATGAGCGAGGTTTCATGTCAAAATTACCAAAAAAGTTCATATTATGAGAGGTAGCTGTTAGTATCCTGATTTGGTATATTTGAGTTCATTACAAACCCAGAATCATCTTTGATAACAATATCCGACTATTTGCAGAAAAGTTCCTGTGGTGGAGTGTATTCTCTACAATTGCTCCATTGACAAAAACATCCTTCAGAGATCTCGGGTTTACCTTTTCCAAGGAAGTGTTTGGTCTGCAGCAGAGGACTCCAAGATGGAAGAGTTGCACAGCAAATGTCAATTCCAACTTTGGTTTGGCTCTCAGTTTTCTGTATGTTAGAAAACATTTTGATCAAGCATCCAGAGAAAAGGTATGACTTTGAAAAAGTTCATTGCTTGTTATTTGTTTCAAATGATATCATAACACACTCAGCAAAGATCTTTAGTCTTTGTGATATAGAAGAGATCCTGGCTGGGTTTTGAGAATGGCCTATGATAGTTAGCCGAAAAGAGCACTGTTCTTTCATCTATAAGGTTTCCGTCAGCCTGGACATCTCTCTTTCACAATACCTATACCGATCTATGTCAACAACATCTCAGCATCAGGAATATCACGTGAAGAAGTGACTCATTAGCACAAAGACGATCCAAATGAAGAAAACTAATGATTTCTGATATATGCTCCTGAGGGGAACATTCAAGAATGATTGGATTCAATTTAAGCTATTTCTTGAGTTAATAATAACACTTTTGATTTCAAATATCAAATTTTATGACACTATCTTTTTAGGCAATTGAAATGTTAGACGATGTAAGAGATGCCTTCTCTGAGACAGTGACAAAATTGGATTGGATGGACAATACAACTCGAAACAGAACCCTGAACAAATTGAGAGCAATCAGAAATTATATTGGATTCCCTTCCTGGCTTCTTACATCAAAGAAATTGGATGAATACTATAAAGATGTGAGAATTACAATTTCTTTTACACCTTGAGGAAATATTTCTGTGATTATCGTATGCTTTTAGACCTATTAGCCATTTCGGAATAAATTATATGCTCACTTTCCATACAAATTTTGAGACGTGATTTTGTATAGGTAATCTCTAATGACAGGTATTGTTTTAATAATTTATGAATTGATGTATTTATATTTTCTCGAAACGTGGTTGAGGAATGGAAGATTATGTAGATATGATTTAACATTATAATGTGGATGTAATGTCCTAGAATTTATGAATTGTACTGTCTTTGAGATGCTTTAGCACATAAACAATACTTTAATGTTGTCCATTAAAAAATATATGTATAATATCCATTAAAATGTAATAGGTATGTATATTTGTCTCGCAAAAACAAACACACATACCTGGATACTTTACTTTATTATTTCATTAACTGATTATTTAATTGTCTTTTTTTAGATTGAAATATATGATGATAAATTATTTGACACTTATTTGAAGCTGACAAACCATTCTGTAAAAAAGAATTTAGAGAGCCTTAGAGAGAAACCAGACAGAAACAGGTAATAATAAAGGATCAGAATATTCAATATTAATTGATCAGCATAAATCTATTGATAACTATTTCTAAATTTGTTCTATACACAATAATTGTTTACTATTCATACTAATTGTCAAGATCCTTTTTGTTTTAGATGGGTCGCCACACCGACTACAGTCAACGCATTTTATTCAGCTACATTGAATTCAGTCAGTGAGTAAATTGATGTATCTCTTTTAATTTATTTAATTACATAAATAAGGAATTTGATGCAGTTATTTCTGCTGCTCCAAAATTTAAAATTACAACTACTATAACTTTACCCATCACTGCATATCCCACAAATGGGGTAGCCAGAGAACTAACTGCAAGTAATAAACATGAAGATTGTGCGCTACGTGCCAATAGAAAATAAGAAATTCAGGATGGGTGGCGTGCCTCATAGTTGAGTTGTATAATTATGTTAATTGTCTCGCACCTAAGGTACTACCAACACCTACCTTCTACAAGACATTCAAAACTTACATAAAAAGTAGGAAACCTATTCTTTACCGAAGACACCACAGGGTGATATTAAAATAAAAATTAAAAATTGTTGTTTTTTTTTCTTTTTGTAGCTTTCCCAGCTGGTATAATGCAACCACCATTTTATGGAAATGGCTTAGAGTGAGTACAATTCGATTGCACAATATAATTTAAGTAAAAAACTAAACATTATCTGTGTATAGTAATCTAACGCTTTCTTACTTTTTTCAATAGATCGATCAACTATGGATCAATTGGTGCCATTATGGGTCATGAAGTTACACATGGATTCGATGATCAAGGTGTGTGTACTAAAACTCAAAAATAATAAATTTTTACAATTTCTTAATTGACACATCATGTAGTATTTGTGACGCTGGATAGAAAATAAAATTGTCTAAGTTGGGTCATATTTAGAGAATTTCAAAGAAAAATGTGCTACTTAATTACCACAAGTCTGGAAGACCCTCGTTTGCTAGACACTACTTCTATATCTATGCAATGATTTCATAGCAATAAGATTAGGAGAATCATAACGGTAACACTAATAGCAAAGAATCTCTCACCGATTGGAGGAAGCTCGTTTTGATCCCATGTTCCCAAGCAGAAATCAAATGGTAAATGGAGTAGAAAAAATATTATTTTGTTCTCATTTTTGAATTTTCTGTGTAATTTCAGGTAGGAGATATGATGAGAATGGCAACTTGAAGCAATGGTGGTCTGCAGCTACGTTGGAACATTATCATGGAAAAGTGCAATGCATCATAGATCAGTATAACCAATATCAGATGGCACAGCTACCTAACTATACAGTAAGAATATAAAAATCTTACACAATTGACTAAAAACATGTTTAAAAAATAAATTATAGCCTGACCCATTTTTATGTGACTCAAATTTTCTATCAATATTAGTGAAAAATTGCATATACCTACTGTCATTTGACACTCTTTTTAAAAATTAAGAAAAGACTGAATTTCAAAAACTAAAATAAATAAATGATTGTTTCAAAAATTGAGAATGTGACACCCTGTATCTCTGATAATAATAAATAATCATAAAATAGCAAATATATAAAAAAAAAAAACTATATCCCCCTATTGATAAGTTTTACTATGATAAATTGTTATCTTCTACCCTTACACATAAAGAAAACACTTCCTGATTGCATGAATAATAATATAATTTGTCATTTTTCTCAATTGCTAATTAATTGTCTGAAAAATTTTAGGTTCATGGTTTTAATACTCAAGGTGAGAATATAGCAGACAATGGAGGGCTCAGGGCAGCCCTGAAGGCCTACTCACTCTTCACTATGAGAAATGTGGCTACAAAGAAATTCAGATTACCGAGCATGGAGCAGTACACTCCTGAACAACTCTTCTTTTTAGGATTTGCACAGGTAGTTTTAATTTTTTTTTTCATCCATGACATAGAAAACCCTTTTTCCTAGTAGGTACCTAATTTATTTAGAAAGAACAAATTCCCACAGATTTCCCCGAACAAAATAGATATCATTAATTTCTGTTACAAGTTTAACAGTGATTGTACTTAATATTTTTGTTAATGAATGCAAAACCCGATATTTAAAACTATATCAAATAAATCTCTACTTCTGAGGAGGCAGCAGCTTGGAAAAGTCTTATTGTTACAACTGTCAACTATGTGGACCTTTTATTTTAGTTTCAGTTTTCACAATTAAAAATATTATCCCACCTCAACATCACAATGATAATATTTTTATTCCAGATTTGGTGCGGAAATTCCACAGTCGGTGCACTCAAATCTAAGCTGGTTGAAGGAGTCCACAGCCCAAATAAAATAAGAGTAATTGGAACGTTAAGTAATTCTAAAGAATTCTCCGATGCATGGAAATGTCCAATAGGCTCCCCAATGAATCCGGAACACAAATGCGTTCTTTGGTAGAATTAGAACATTACGATAAATTAATTAATAATTATTATAATATAACCAAAGAGAGACTGATTTTGTAATTATTTTAAATATATAGACAATTAAAAAAATCATTGTTGCGTATTCCGTCGGGTTGTTGTTAAAATATTTACAACCTCGAAAATGACTTTCATTATGACATTAAAAACATTTTTTAAACTATTTATTTCTGTTTTATATTTTAAATAATTTTTATTAATTGGCATGAAATATAATGTTTTTAATATTGTGATAATCAGTTAAAGTTGAGAATGTCAAAATTTCGACAACCTTACGTTTTCCATTTTGTAAATGCAAAGACAATAAATCTGTAAGTGCTAGGGAAAATTCTTATCAGAAAATAGCTTAATTTACAGAACAACAAAAATTAATTAGATTTTTTTTTTTAAATATATTTTTCGTCAGTTTTGTATCTGTCTTGTGAACTTTGAATTTTTATTGTTGAATAAGGTTTTTCTCTTGCAGTTTCAAAGATGATTAAATTAAATGATATTATTATTATTTCCATCAGTAAGTATTATATTTATGTATTTAATGCTAGTTTTAATATACCCTGCTATTATACAAACAGAATACATGATATTATTTACATAAACAAAAATATCTAATGAATGCGTGAATGGAACTTGCTTTGGTTTATGTTTTTGTTTGAGATTGGTACTGATAGATCTTCAGTCTTCTGTGATAAATACAGAAAAGACATTTAGACGCTTCATCAATTTTATTAACCTGATAGATTGTTTGGTTGAATGTGCAGAATGAAATAAGTTTATAAAAACATTGATATTTTATTACCAACAACCAAAATATAAAGATCTCGGGATTTGTATTTTATTTACTCTTTTATCTAGGTTTTCAACAAAAACAATGTTCTATTTTCACAAATCACTCGTTACGGGTGGATTGCCAGTAATAAAAAAAAAAAGTTCTATTTTTATGACAAATTATTTTATTAATTTGGGTGGTCCAGTAGTAAGCTTGTGAAGTCTCGAATTTCTGAATAGAAAGTTTGTGATCAAATCTAGCTGTTTAACTTTTTCAGTCTCACAACAAAAATGATTGCTTAGTTTTAGGATGCATTTGATTTCATCAAAAACTCTGATTCAGTTTAAAAAAGTGTTGATGTTTCGCTAGTTGACGAATAATTTTCCTGTATTTTATTTTAATCAAAAGACAATTGTCAAAACATCACAATTTGTATTTAGAATTTGGTTATGAGTGTGTATTTGTTTTTATATAAAAAGACCATAAATATAATAAGATAAAAATATGGTGCCCTCTGTTTAGATATTTTGTTCCTCTGTTAGATATTATAAATAGCATCATATAACACTCTACAACAATTATATCAAGAATTAGGAATGTTAGGAACTAAGGTAATTTGATAGTGTTTTCCTGCTTGTATTTTCAAGAGATAAATAATCATAGCTAATTTGCTTAAGTCTGCTTTACACGACATATGTATGCCTGCTGCATACATGTGCAATGCACCCTAGTGGATAACATAATAAGTTAAAATTTGAGGATAGGTTATATTATTTTTAGAAGAATAACACGTTAATACATTTATAAAAGATTTACAAATGCTTAATTTTATATAATAGTTTCATGACAAATATATAGACTGTGATAATCAAATAGACAATGTAACGGAGGGCACTCATAATAAGACAAATTGAATTTAAGTTTCCGCTTTCTAGACAGTGCGTAATATTTTAGACTATCTTATGTAATTGACATGTTGAAACAAATTAATCACATTATAGAAAGCTCATAATAGAGATATATAATTTTATAGAAGTTGCATTGTTTAGATTGACTTTGAAAGATCTAAATCTATAGTTATAAAGTAATACTTGAATATACTGTTAACATTTCAATTTCTTATTGTCATGTCCTTCCACCCACCAAGAATCCTTGGTCGACAAGTTGAACTTAACAAATTGACATCAGTAGGCCTAGTCAAAACACATTTAAGCGTTATGTTTTCGTTCAAACAAGACGAGGTTGCAGGAACCCGTCAATTTTCGGAGCTACTTGTGTATTTTAGCTCCGAAAATTGTTGCGTTCTTGCAACGTTGTCCGCATTTGAACGAAAATGTAACGCTTAAATGTGTTTTGACTAGGCCTACAGTTACTGCGTAGGAGCGTACTATGATGTCAGCTGATGAAAAAGATAAACCGTATTTAATAAATAAGAAATAAATTTGTTACCCTGGTAAGGTTGATCATTGTACATTGGCATTACATGCACAATGCATGAATGAGGCAAAAAAGGGTGCAGGCATCATGTTTGAGTATTACGTGTCGCAGTGTGTGAAAATTTCTTTCTATAATAGTATTATGCTTGTTTCCATTAGATGTACAATTACTAACACTTAGTTGTTTCAATATTATCTATGCTTCTCATTATGACTATGTAAGGTAAAGTGATTATATATTATATTTGTGAATGTATTTAATGTTATTATATTTTATTCCATTGATTAAATTATAAGTATGAAATTATGTATTATTAAAATAAAGTTTCATTTCTCACCTACCTCTCATATAGGAAATGTATAGAAAAAAGATGACTGGACTGATACAATATTATCTTCAAAGATTCTCGCTTCCACTGTGTATTCCTGAGAGACACATCGAAGAAAGTAAAGAATGATCTTTTATTAAAAAAAAATAGATCCATTTTTTGAGAAAACAAGTAATTCACTGATGTGATCAAATATTACTTAATGTTCTCCATCATACATGTTTTTTGTGATCAACTGGACGAGTTATTAGATTTTTGGTTTACCTCTTATTGTTTACAAGCACCTGTAAGGATATGAAAAAATCTGTTACATATTTCTAAATTAGGTTTATGCAATTAGTTGGTTTCTCTCGTGGGTATATTAAAGACAATATGTAAAAACAGGTGACTCAGTCTTTAGAATTATCGTGCTTACTTACTACAACCTAAAACAGGGGTGGGCAACTTACGACCAACGGGTCACCAAGTGACCCATTCGATAATTTCACTGTATACTACCGCTGATCCAAAGTTTCTTTAATACTCACGTGTTAGTTGATTTTGAGCCGCAGCCAAAAAGGTTATTATTGGGCTAGAATAAATTATTTCATGAATGTTGTCATCAGTTGGTGAAATTTTACTCTTTAAATTAATGAATTAGATTCCTTTCTTGTGTTTCTAAGAGGATGTTAAAGAAAGCTGAAGTATGTTATGCAAAGAAAAGAACAATCATTAGTTAAGAAGAAAAAAATGTATCCAAAAATAAAATTTATTACCAAATACAAATAAATAATAACAAACAACGTAACTAACTAAATAATCAAATCAGCCAATTAATTATGCTACAATATTTGTAAACGAAACTAAACATTTATATAGAAAAAATTGAGCATTGTTTGATTAAAATCTCGGATGCACAAAAACTATGTTTTCATGTAAATAGAACAAAATGTCACTGCCCTCAGCAAAAACCTGTGACACATCAAAAACAATAAATGGTCTTTGCTGAATCATATTTTGAGAGAGTATTGTTCTCAATAACATGTTTGACTCACAAAAGTGACCTAATGGTAAATTTAGTACAATAACTCCGGAGGCTTGTTGTGGTACTTTTAATATATTGGTCATGTGGAATCGCCGACCGGTGCCATTGAGAGATAGTTAGTCTGTCATCAGCTTAAGAAGCAAATTAAAAACTGAACTCTTCACTGGCGGTTTTCTAAGACTAAGACGGTATAGAGACTGTTAAACGGCGTCAAAATAAAATCATCCAAAATCATCATCATCACAATCCACTAAGAGAAAAATTACAGTAAAAAACATAAAACATTTTTTTAAATATTAGAATCTTTTTGTAGAAATATAAGCACAGACTCAAGAAGAATTATTTTTTGTCATACCTACTATAAAACAACACTCGTAGACCATTTGTTTAGTTAAAATTTTGTCGAAATAAGCACATTAGAGATTTTAATCAGCAATGTGAAAAAAAGTTTGTTTTGTTGATTAAAATTAATACAACAAATTAAAAATCCTTAACAATTACTCAAACATGCATTTAAATAAAATAATTGTTAAAAAGTTACACAATAAAAAATCATAATAATCAATAATCAAAGTATAATTCCATTTCATATTTCTTTACAAAATCACACTTATACTAATAAAAATCCTACATAATTAAATTTATATAATTAGCGATAATAATTTGAAGTTAAAAAAGATTGTCAAAATAATATAATATGAAAATAATCAATAATAAATCTGTATGTCAAAGCAAAACTACACTATGTCACGAAACATCATTTTTTAGTTCCACGTTTTTCAACAAAATTACATATGCTTGTAACGTGTTTATTAACACAAATATTACTTTAAAAAATTATTGTGGGTCATTACTACTTACTATAGCTCTCACTTATTTTACCATGTTAAAATGACGTTTTTATTTCATTTCACGGCAATGCACCCGCAATCGAATGAATTATGGAATGACGGTGTATTGTTGTATTAACAAAAATTTTACATTTTTATGTATCTATGAATACCATGGTCACAATCCTCAGCACTGAGGGAGCGACAACAAAGAAGAAAACATGAACACCACAAAATATAACTAGTTTTCAAGATAGTTGAATTATGGTATCAGCAAGAGTATAGGGAGGCCTACAAGACTATGTTTATGGCCAAAATTTAATATAGTGTAGTTACACTTCGACATATGAAAATGTAAAGCTACAAACTCTTAAATATTAAACATGATAAATTAGATGTAAACAGTACCTACTATCAACAGTTTGATGAAACATTTAATTTTCCAATACATTTAACCAAAGGTTTTATTGTTGGTGCTCTGTAAGATGAATAAATATAGTTCATCGGTAGCCTGGAGGTAGAGTCTCCGCATTGTGGACAAGGGGTCCATGGTTCGATACCAGGTGCCGTCAAACTCCCCTTTCAAGACACAAACTTTTAGTAGCTTCCTGTGAAATCCAGATATATCTTTCTTAAAAAAAAACTATTTTAACCATCATGGCACGTCCATAAACAATTAATTGCATTAATAAACGAGCAAATAGTCATTTTTGTGATAGGCAGAGGTTGACAGATGGTAATCTACTCCACCTGCACGACACAAGTACATTGTTCATGGAGAGGGTTTTGAGGTGTATTTGGGTTTACTCCCAGATTCATCTTTAATATAAACATCAGGATGGGTTACATGTCTCATTGTTAAATTGAAAATGTTAAATATCTTATTCGCAATGGTTTACTACACCATCTTTTAGTGAATAATATTTTTATGAATTTAAAGTGTTAAGAAAGAAAGATCTCCGAGTGCATTAAGAATGTTGCATTGAATGGGAAATACATGTCATTTTTATAACATAGTTTCATCTTCCAATGCTCGCAAGCAAATCATGAAAAAGGCTGTTTGTATTTATTGTATGTTAGCATAATATGTAGTACAATTTAACATGCATAAGGATTATTTCGACTGATTTAACAGTGTACAGGATTTGGATTCTAAGGACGTATTCTAAAAAAAATTCTTTGTAGGTAGAAAGTTTCATCAATCTGTCGACAGGACAAGAATAAACTTATATAATATAATAGTACAAAATATTTAAAACTGTTTATCCATATTTATTTATTAAAATTCCACAATAAATCACAATTATTTAACTGAACTTATATAGTAATATTGTAAACAATTACATTTAAAAATGAACAATTTAGTGACCAATAATGTCTAAATCTGTATATTTTTCACAACTACACTAATAATCTAATAAACACACGAGATGGGTTGAATGAATGGAATGTTTAATTGAACAACAAATAATCAATGGTTTCAACAAATATTTCATTCGAAACAAAAAGAATGTGTAAAATTTAAGCTTAAATAATGAATTAATGATTTTGATTTTTTTTTAATTCTTTTACATACTTAATCCCAATATATAGTAGAAAAGATTTTTTTATAGAATTTTTGTTATGAACCCAAATACAACTTTATACACCTTTCACAGTAAGCTAAAAAGCTTGTGTGGTGAAAGGGGAATCCGCCGGGACCTGAGATTGAACCACGCACCTCTTGTACATGAAGTTCAAAATTAACAAACCTAATCATTGAAAGAACTAATAATGTTAGGTATACTATATCTACTACTAAATTACACCCTCATGCCATCCAAGAGAACGGAAAGCCATATTGATCTATCCTTACATAGTTCTTTCCCTTCCTCCACATTCATCAGATTTCTAATACATGCACAATCGGCCATCTTTGAGAATTTGTTCCACGTGTTCAAGCCACATGATTCTCGGATGTCCTCACTTTTAACCCCTTATTAAGGAATAATTTATATTTTGTTGATAAAATAAATTAACTGATTATATAATATGCAATATTAATTATAATTTAAAGGTATTATGTAGAAAATAAAGGAATAAGGAATTTGGATATTTAGATAGTATTCTTGTAGTATTAAGATAAAAATAAAGATAATTCAAGTACATTAAATTTATGTAACCTAATTTTATTAATTTTTTTAACCTAAAATCTGTAAAAAATAATTAACAATTTATTAATAAATTAAGATGATTGTTGGATTATAATTTTAATGGAAAATGAAATTATAATATGTGATTCAATATGAAAACTTAATAATATGTTTACATTTAAACTTTGTGATCAAATTGGGTAGATTTTTGGTACTAATTCTACATTGATCATTAAAGTCACAGGGAGTGCATGGACCACCCACATAACAGAACAAAAATAAATAAAAAATACCAGTTTGACCTTAACCGTTTCATTACCAATAACGGCATATCACGTTGCGAATTTCCTTACCATGCATTACCAATCCCGTCATATCACGTTTTCCATTTTTGACTACTTTTATTACGTTTATTATGGAATAGTGGTGACTCATTAGTGTCTAATTTCTTTGTGATACGATAGCCAAAGGATTAATGAGTTCACTTAATCCTATAGAATGTCTCTGGTGAGTAGATTTGTATTATTAAAATTAGTTAAAAACTAAAAAAAATGGTTCATTAAATCACGCGATTTTGAGGGCTCAATTGTATTTGACATGGACGGTAATCAAAAGGTTAAATAGTTACCGATCCATTATAGACCAAAGTTTTGGAAAAATATGCTTTCCGTCGAAGCTTATAAGGTCTCTATTCCTATGAAAAAATAAAGAGTACTACTTAAGAGGGAAAGCGTTAAAAGTGGTCTCCCATTCTAATACTATATAGTACTTTGCGTTAAAAAAGGACGGCACTCTGGACACTTTCCCACTCATGTGGCATGTTTTTTAAAGGAAATGCATAACCTCATTATAGACAATGTCTTCTTCTGTCATTTTTGTCACCATTTTGTTGTGTGTAAGGCCACATAATATTGTATTTACTTTGATCCCTTATTTTAAAAATTTAAATCAATATTTGTGGTAATCAAAACATAAATCAAAGAATCACAAACAATTATACACAAGTTACAAAATATATAATCAATAAACAGGGAATAGATATGAACTACCCAAGAGACAGTGTTCAAAACGACTGAGGGATGGCTCAGTTCCAACATTACAAGAGAAGCCTTTTATATGAACAATCTTTAAAGTTCATTATTTTTATCTATCCCGATTATTTCTCACAATTGTGATACATTTCATTGAAGTTTTAATGTGTGAATGATGATAAGGCTGAATTGGTAAATTGAGTTGATGGTCACATAAAAAGGCAAAATAGAATTAAATAGACTTTGAATTAAATTGACAAGGTTTTATAAATATTGTTTACTATATGATATTAAAATCCAGGTACTGGAGTAGAACGAAGTTTCTTCATGAGCTGAAAACAGTCCTCTACTCTCCTCCTGTGTCCTATTCTCTCTAGTGTCTTTGCAGCCTTCGCCAGCATACCAGCTCTCTCACCAGGAACGGATAGAAGAGGATATGGCAGATGTTTACAGGCAATGTATAAGGCTTCGGCACGTTCAGCTTCACCTCCGCATTCCACAGCACCTTTATCTGGAAGAGTAATACATTCACTTAACAAGGAACTATTTATAACACAGAATGACTAAGGAAATACATAAGGCCGAAAGAAAGGATACGCACAAGACGTGTCTGTCCGATGGACTGACACACATATGGAACTGTATGAAGGATATGGATGAGAAAATGTGCGCAAGGCTAAGAGTAAGTGCCACTTTATATTTTTATCTACCCCACAAGATGATGATGAATTCGGATGATTTTATTTTATTTATGACGCCGTTTTACAGTCTCTAGACCACAACGTAGGGTCCTAACCACTAGACGATCACGGCCATTTGATTGCCAACTGGCCAACTCTTGTTTTTCGTTTGTTTTGTGCGTCCTGTCTCCCTTGGTGGAGAGTAGCTTTGGTTGGAATATCCCCATTGGGAGGGAAATAGTTTTCCACACTACCCCGTTTCGGTGACCCCTGGGCTCACTGTCTTAAAACCGAAATGTTTCTGGACACTTTATCTCTGTTATCTGTACCAACTGTATTTGTATATATGTGTGTATGTATGTATGAATGTGTGTATGTATGTATGTGTATGTGTGTGTGTGTATGTATATATGTATATATATATATATGTATATTATTGTATTGTACTTAATTTTTGCATATAATATTGGTTTAATTTATTATGGTTAATTATGTCACACATGTATTGTGTGATATCACTTTATTTTAATTTTTCCCAATATGGGCTATTTTTGTTTCTTTTTGTTTATTGTTCCAACGAGGTGACTTACGTTGATCTGTTCTTCGGGTCGCCCCTGAGGAAATGAAAGTGATGTGTGCAAATTCGGATAAATAGGAGTCTCCGACTCCTGAGATATCCGAGTGTGTAGAGGTTCTTTCAATGTAGTCTCTAGACCAGGGGTGGCCAACTTGATTAGATCCAAGATCTACTGTTTACTGAGGAAGCCCTGTGCGATCTACCAATTATTTTATTTATTTATATTTATACATCTTCTTATACATACTATAAACAAATATAACTGTACACTGGCGGGCTTATTGCCATTAGGCAATTTCTTCCAACCAACCAAAATTACATACATCTTGAAATTTTAAATGAAACAGCATAGTTCAGTACACAAATAACAGAGATGTGCAAAATACTTTCAAAAAAGTATTTAAATACAAAATACAAATACTTTTGAATTTTTGTATTTCAAATACAAAATACTAAATACTATTTCAAAATGGTATTTAAATACAAAATACGTATTTTCAAAATACTTTTTTAAAATACCTTTTTAAAATACTTTTTACAAATAGTCGAACAAGTTGTAAGACAAAAGTATTTAATATTTAAACCATTGATGAATGAAAGAGAAATAAAAACTGGACAAAAGTATACATAAATGGAGAAAGGGTTGACATGATTCGATATAGCATTGCTTGCAGACAATTGATGAATGCCATTGATGAATGAAATACTGGACAAGAGTATACATAAATGGAGAAAGGGTTGACATGATTCGATATAGCATTGCTTGCAGACAATTGATGAATGAAACACTGGACAAGAGTATGCATAAATGGAGAAAGGGTTGACATGATTCAATATATCGAGCTTGCAGACAATGAGGATGAGCCTTAGGAAGAACTGTCAAAATAGAAAAAAAAAATTAAGTCATGACAAAATGTACGGTTGTTAGAAGAATAAGCCGAAGATTGTCATAAATGGATTGAGTATCATCAAGCAGGTAAGAGAATTCCTGACTTGGGCTGCAAAATAAATCAGAATGGATAATCCAAATCTGAAATCGTATGGACTACTGTAACATCATACATACAGTATACAGGACTGCTCCAGACTCTTCCTTATCGTCTTCAGATGGTTTTTAGTGTTGCCTCCGGATCATTTACAGAGAGAATAAGAGCTGCCACATAACTTCACTACTAAGAAGTCTACACTAACTGAGAGTCCTAGAGATACTGGTGTTTAAACTGTGTCTCACTGTCCACAAGGCAGCACACTATCCACTGAGCTGTTCCGCTGACGAAAATGTGTGGCGAAGGCTGTGCTCAGCTTTTTAAACTCGTTGAACTCAAAAGGGCAAATACCTCTAAATTTGCAGAAAGAAGAAACAAAGTCGCAGCGTCATCTGCCTGGAATAGATTGCCTTCAGACAAAATTGAAAATACTACCATTCAGGAGAAATCACAGCGCCCTTGAAATGGCCATGGATCGTTAAACGGCGTCATGTATAATTTGTTCAATCATCATTATTATGTGTATCTCTAAAAAGCTTTCGTACGCGCATATCAATTAATGGCAGAATTTTGTTTCAAACAATAAAAAGATATTTTGTAAAAGTATTTTGTGTAAAATACAAAATACTCAAAAAAAGTATTTCAAATAAAATACAAAATACTTTTTACAAAAAGGTATTTGAAATACAAAATACAAATACGTATTTTGTATTTGTATTTTAAATACTTTTATTTGAAATACGTCACATCTCTGACAAATAAGTAGTATTTTTATTTTATTAAGAGGGAAAACATAAAACTGAAAATGATTCTTAGTAACTACTTATGTATATTAGTGAGAGCACTGCGTCTGAGCATCTTCCGCTAGATTAGTAAAATCAGGTTTGTAGTTGGAAATTGCCAACCTTAAAGAATCCAGTGTATGAGCGTCTGTCAAGCGAGAATGGTGTTTATTTTTTGTTTGTTTTAAGTAGGAAATGCTGTCTCACATAAATATGTTGAACCAAAACACGAATGCAATTGTTCAACACATATCTTCAAACTTGGATATTTCTTGTTGGAAACCAATGCCCAGAAATCTAGACCTGAGGATGACCTTGATTTTAGATATATGTCGCAGCGCAGAGTAATAATTTTGTTTTGAAGCATCATATGGTCCATTTGAAAAGTATCTGCAAATTTCGTAGCCATTTCATAGATATCACTATGATTAATGGAATTATTAAACGGATAACTGATGAATTCCACCAACTTCTCAATTTTTTTGAAATCACTAAAGCGAATTTCGAAGTCTGATACCACTGCCTTAATTTCTGCCGTGTACTTGTCAGGAATCAAATTGTAGGTAGAATGTTTTTCCATATGATCCTTGATGTTTACAAATTGTTGAAATTTTTCTTTTCGATGTCAACTATCATAGACGCTATTTGACATTGAAATGCTGCAATAGAACTCATCATTTCTGTTAATGTTTTATTCTTACCTTGTAGTTCCAGGTTTAATGTGCTCAGTTTTCCAGTAAAATCTGTTAAAAATGCTAAATCACATTGCCAGTCTAAATCACGGAATTGCTGATAATCATCACCCCACTCTTCAAGAAATTTTATTATTTCGTCCAATAGATCTCGAAATCTTTGCAAAAACTTGCTTCGACTCAACCACCTTACGTCAGTGTGCAATGCCAAATCTGGTTCCTTCTCATCTAATAATTGCTGTTTAAAGAGCCGCCTTTGGAGAGATTTTCCTTTTATGGAATTTACAATCTTGAAAGAAATATCCATCACATGTTTAGTGTTTAGTCTCTTACTAGCCAGTACTTGTTGATGAATTATGCAGTGGTAGTTAATGAAGTCTGGAAAATCTTCGTCTTTGTGACAAAGAGCAATAAAACCATTATGAATACCTGTTATTGCAGGAGCCCCATCAGTTGTCATTGATATGAGTTTACACAAAGGTAGCCTAATCTGGCTAATATATGCTTTGAATTCCGTGAATATATCAAGGCCACGAGTTTTTCCTTTTAAGGGAATCATACTTAGAAGTTCATCTTTCGTTGAAAAATCTTCAAAGACAATACAAATAAAAATAAGTAATTGTGCAGTATCAGTGATATCTGTTGACTCGTCAAGTTGTAGCGAAAAAGCAACACAGCGGACAATATCTTTTTGAAGTTGTTCGTTTACGTTTTTACTTATCGTTTCTATACGGCGCATCACTGTATTTCGAGACAGCTGTAAACCATGAATAGCTTTTTCAATTTCGTTTTTATTTTTGAAATTCACGAAAAGCGAATCTGACACTGCTTCAAAGATTTCCTTGATGTATTCTCCATCGGAAAAAGGTTTGCACTTTTATGCAATTTTGTAGCTTACTTGGAAAGAAGCTTCAGTTGCAGCTATACTTTGCTCAATAGGCCCAGAAAACATGTTTTCTTGGACTTTTAATTGCGATTTCAATGCTAGCAATTTACTCTTTCTTATTTCGATGTTAAGTGGAAAGTCAGTCTGATATTTACTATGCATTGTGTTAAAATGTCGCTCTAAATTTCCTTTTTTCGGTATTGCCACTGATGTATTACATATTAGGCAGCAACAGTTTTCTTTCGCCATAGTAAAGAAGTAGTCCAGTTTCCATTCTTGATGAAAGTGATATGTTTTTGATTTCTTTGGTGCACATTTATCGAGGATCTACAAAAATTAAAATTAAAATATTAGGAACCTAATTCGTATAATAACAAAAGTAGAAATATCAAAATAATTTGCAATAGTAACAATATCAAAAATATTATCTTACTTTATTTGATAAACCTTCAGAAGCATTTCTTTCTTCATTTGATGTTCCTCCAGCGTTTCTTTTCAAGAACTTATCCATAGCGTACGTACGTATGATGCAGTCTAATCGTGATTTATATCGGCAGTAGTCGACGACGTAACTCCGCTAGTCTCTGTCATCAACTGACGCTGACGGAGTGACAGTGACATCAGCCCCACCCGCGCATCCCACACCCTTCCAGCTTATTTTTCATCGCGTACTTCCTGCTTATTGGTCAGCGACTAATTGTTGCAGAGATTTGGTTTTTCCGTATTTAAATATTCCAATGTTTATTTTCAAATATAGATTCAGGCTACCATAAAAATCAAACCCTTTTGAAAAGACCGAACCTTATCTATTGCCATGCAAATCCCAGCCGACGGTGTTTTCAGATGTTTTAAATCCGGTTTCAAATATTTAAAATAAATAGTTTCAGTTTTACTTCTACCCTACAGTTTCTACCCCCCCGGTATCAAGCTCAATACTGCGTAAAAGAGAGATAAATAACGTGACGGAACGGCGATTGAAAAATTATACAAGATGATGCGTGCAGCAGTTGGTGATTACGTTGCGCAGTCTGTTCTACGTATTTATGTATGTTTATATTTTTTGCTTTGCCACGATCGACTGGATTAATTGTCGCGATCGACCGGTCGATAGCGATCGACCGGTTGGCCACCCCTGCTCTAGACCGTCTCAAGGGCGCCAGTGAAGAGTTCAGTTTTAAATTTGCCTCTGAAGCTAGTGACCGTCTGACCATCTCTCAGCAGCACCGGTAGGCGATTCCACATAACTGGTCCAACAACACCAAAGGCATAGAGACATAGATTGAAAAGTTACAAATTATCCAAGACTAAGAGATCAATGTTATAAATAAGAACCCCTCCTTACTATGAGACTTGGATTGGACACTAATTGGTTATCGAGATCTTCTACTAATATCCTCACATATCCTTAATGTTATTGATGAGTCTTAAGATATATAATCACTTAACTTTAAAACTCATAAACCTCTTTTATCAACTTCTGGTGAGTAAACAGATTCCAGATATAGATTTCAGTATTAAAGACTTAAATATGAAAATAATTTTACCTTTCCCACAGATAAGAGGCGGCCTGTATGTATGTGGGCGCAACGATCTTGTAAGTAGATCCTGTGTGCGAACAGGGGCAGCACCAGCAGCCATTCGGAGAACTGCTGAGTGCACCAACACTCTAGATGCTCCCCACTGGAAAATTAAATCACTCCACTTAAAATATTCCATCACAATTGACTCATATCACAAAACAAGTACAATAGGGTAATTCCATACCTAGTGGTCCAGAAATAAATAAAATGGTTGCTCGACCATCTCAGAAAAAAATTGATTTTTTTTGTGCTATCACCCCAAAATGTTGGTAGTTCAAAATGATAATTATTTTAATTTTATTGGTTTTAGTTTTTGTGTGATGGCCATATTTGTTTTACAAGGCGGAGACATTTTCGCAGTTTAACGGGTTTGCGAAAACTTGAATATCTCAGGTCCTATTTATTTTATCAACATAAAACTAAAAGCAATTTGTTTATAAGAATATAAGCTTTGGTTGTAATAAAACATTTTCACCTAAATATAATTCTAAGGGATGAAATTTCAGTCTACATTCTTCTCTTTCTTCAACTCTTTTTTGTAAAAACTCCGAGTGAAAAAAGTGCCTTCGGTCTTACCTTCCACGATAGCGATGAGCAGTCCTGGGATGTTGTGGCCAGTTAGCTCGTTGTTGGCTGATTTTTAAGGAGTTGCCTTTTTTCGCCTACCCTGGTTAACAAATCTACGTTTTCAACGTGTTCCGACCAATGAATCTTCAGAATGCGTCTGTAGCACTCATTAGATTTCTATTTTGTAAATATTATCTAATATACATTGATTTACTATTAGTAAACAATTTTATATTCTATATATGCCGATGCGGTATGCCCGTTGAAGTACTAATTTTAGGACATTTTGTGATTGCCATATCTCTGCTCGTAGTAAAATCTCAAACTCCAAATTTTTGTCACATAATACTATGGTACAGGTCTATTATAGGGTGACATTTCAAATTTTTGCCTTGTCCCCCACCAGAGATATTGAGCTCGGAAAATGGAAAATTTTGAAAATTTCCAAATTTTGAAAAAAAATTTCGAAAAGGGGGGTCAAGTCTGAGACTTGAAATTTTGTTTATCAACACAACTAGTACCTAGTTGTTTGTCAAAAAAGTTTTGATGTGTGGACTCTTTCCCTTCGTTCAAAATCTTTCCGTAAAAATGGGAGTTTTTTAAAAAAGAGTTAAGAATGTAGACTGAAATTTTATCCCTTAGAATTATATTTAGGTGAAAATGTTTTATTACAACCTTAAAGCTTATATTCTAATTAACAAATTGCTTTTAGTTTTATGTTGATAAAATAAATAGGACCTGAGATATTCAAGTTTTTGCAAACCCTTTAAACTGCGAAAATGTCTCCGCCTTGTAAAACAAATATGGCCGCCACACAAAAACTAAAACCAATAAAATTAAAATAATTATCATTTGAACTACCAACATGTTGGGGTGATAGCACAAAAAAATCAATTTTTTCTGAGATGGTCGAGCAACCAGTGCTGGACCAGTTGATTTGGACTTACCCTATATCATTACTACGTTTCCCACAAGTGAAGTAGCCAGCAGGCTAACAGCAAGCAATAAATATATTCTCCATGTAACAAAAAATAAGACATGCACAATGGTATATCTCTTTGCTGATTTGTCAAATGCCTGACATTATGTTTTCTAAATGCCTATTTCTTACAGGACTAGCAGCTACTATCTTTTTGGGAAATGTCATGATACTCAAAGTATAGATAGACAAATATAAATTTGATAAAAGATAGAATACACTCTTTTCAACGTAATATTACAGATTTTTTCTTTGTTTTACTTACAGGGAAAGTCTGTGAAAGTTTTTTAAGGCAATTGAGATCTTTCTGGAATGCAAGGAGCTGAGAAGGTGTCGCCTTGATCTCCCCAGGGCACGCCGCCTCCCACACATTCCGTCTACACAGGAGAATTACGTCACAACACAACATTTGGAAGAACTGAAAATAAACAAGTCATATTAATTTAATATTCAGAATTTGACAAAATATCAGTAAACCACATACCAAATTAGAATAAAAACTCGAAGAAGGTATCTCTTCCCCTACGTAGAAGACAAACCAAAAGGGTTCTCAAATTTTTCGACCCCTATTCCAAAAATTTCTTAAGCCAAATAAATTACAATGAATAATAAATAATAGTTTGGACTCAAGTTACCTTAAATGAAATAAACTTATTCTGTATAAACTTAAACTGGGTCAAGAATGCGAGGATATATGCAAGAAGGGATGTCAACGAGCAAGTCGTGGCTATTACCTCTTTCAGAGATTTAGAGATAATAATATGATTATTTATATTAATTACTGTAGTGTCACGGTCTCCTTGACCTTTGTTTTTCCCCCCCATTCCTTGTTTTGTTTGCATGCAGAGATGCCCGGCGAGTCGTTGCCTTGTAGACTTTATATTGGGGGCTCCGGCGGATGCGTCATGCTGCCTGATGTCAGTTTCTGTTTACTCAAATCATATCAGGCGCTTTAAAGGTTTTTTATCAGAATTGTAGAGGGCTCAGAAGCAAAACCAGTTTGTTTCGCTCTAATGTTTTGGCTAGTGGCTATGACATCGTAATTCTTACTGAAACTTGGTTAAATGCTAGTGTTTTGGATGGTGAACTCTTTAATGATGATTATTGTATATATCATCATTAAAGATATTTCAACAATATATCGTAAAGATAGAAATCTTAAAACCACTAATAAATGTGACGGTGGTGGTGTACTTCAGAGATGTGCAAAATACTTTCAAAAAAGTATTTAAATACAAAATACAAATACTTTTGAATTTTTGTATTTCAAATACAAAATACTAAATACTTTTTCAAAATGGTATTTAAATACAAAATACAAAATACGTTTTTTCAAAATACTTTTTTAAAATACCTTTTTAAAATACTTTTTATAAATATTATTATATTATTATTATAGTTAATTTGTTAGTGCTACAGTATAGGTACTGTATTTTTGTTACATGCTGGATACTGGTGGTTTTATTGTCGCTCTACTGCAGCGTGGGTACTCACTATATTGTGTCCCGCCTGGACTATAGCGTTTGTATTACTATTATGTTATAGCTGTATGTATAGGTATGGGTTTTACATATATATTTTGTTGAATTTTTGTTTGTATCATTTACTATAGGTATTACTATTCACAATGTATTTTTATGATATTACTGTATGCACATAGATGTTGTATATATTAAGTATTTTATTAGTGGAAACATTGTTATTATTTGTGTATTGAGTTTTATATATGTTTTCTATTTCTTTCTTTTTTTTCTGTCAAAGGCTATTATGGCCGTCCATTGTATTAATAAATAAATAAATAAATAAATAAATAGTCGAACAAGGTGTAAGACAAAAGTATTTAATATTTAAACCATTGATGAATGAAAAAGAAATTAAAAACTGGACAAAAGTATACATAAATGGAGAAAGGGCTGACATGATTCGATATAGCTGATATTATTTTGATAAAATAAATCAGAATGGATAATCCAAATCTGAAATCGTATGGACTACTGTAACATCATATTATATACAGGACTGCTCCAGACTCTTCCTTATCGTCTTCAGATGGTTTTTAACCCTTAGCAGGAATCGCTATTTTAGGCAACGTAACTGGAATCGGGGGTCAAAAATGACCCCAACAGAGTTGTTAGGTATCATATTCACACCATCAACATATTTTTAATTTTTCGTTTAATTTATTATTAAACAACTTATTAACTAAACTATTAACAATTTTTATTACACATTTTACCAAAAACTATATAGTTTTTAGCAAAATCAACTTCTGTCTAATTATTTTGACAGTATCAACTACAGAAGCTTTTATTCATTAAATAAATAAAAATAACATAATAACATTTACTTTTATCGCTTTCTTATATGAACATTTAACAAAAAAACAGGAACTTCTCTTGAGATCAACTCAATCAAAAAAAAAACAACCTAAAACAAAACTCCTCTTACATTTGGTAGGTACCTACATGTTATATTTTTGGCACTATGTTTTTTTATATATAAAAAGTAAGCACTTGCTACACTTTAGGGAACCTTTCAGGTCCTTTTTACGATGACATAAATAACACCTTACTCTCTTACGGTTGTTTGTTTGAGTGGCATTAGTAGCTACGTCTTCTTCTACTTGATGTTCTTAAAAAAAAATACCATTCTTGTTTTTAGGTCTAACCAAAAAAAATTATGTTGTTTTGTACAAAAGGCATCACTAATTCGATGCCAATTTTTTTTTTGTATATTTAGTTCTCTTTAGACGCTTTTCTGGCTTTCACGCCTTCCAAAAACCGTAACAAAAATACAACCATTCCCGGACTCGGGGGTCATTTTTGACCCCACATGTGTACATACCTCCACTTCTTGAAATATTAGAGCGACGCAAGTTCGTCACCAGCTGCACCCCATGACGTTATGAGATTACGTAAGCGCCCAAGATTGCAGGGCCTAAGTCTTCAAAGTTATTACTTAGAATTGTGTCGTTGGGGTCATTTTTGACCCCCGATTCCAGCTAAGGGTTAATGTTGCCTCCGGATCATTTACAGAGAGAATAAGAGCTGCCACATAACTTCACTACTAAGAAGTCTACACTAACTGAGAGTCCTAGAGATACTGGTGTTTAAACTGTGTCTCACTGTCCACAAGGCAGCACACCACCCACTGAGCTGTTCCGCTGACGAAAATGTGTGGCGAAGGCTGTGCTCAGCTCTTAAACTCGTTGAACTCAAAAGGGCAAATACCTCTAAATTTGCAGAAAGAAGAAACAAAGTCGCAGCGTCATCTGCCTGGAATAGATTGCCTTCAGACAAAATTGAAAATGCTACCATTCAGGAGAAATCACAGCGCCCTTGAAATGGCCATGGATCATTAAACGGCATCATGTATAATTTCTTCAATCATCATTATTATGTGTACCATCTCAAACATGGAGTACTCTAATGGAAACGTTGTATTTGTAATTCAACAAATTGGCAAAAAAGTTTGCGTACGCGCATATCAATTAATGGCAGAATTTTGTTTCAAACAATAAAAAGGTATTTTGTAAAAGTATTTTGTGTAAAATACAAAATACTCAAAAAAAGTATTTCAAATAAAATACAAAATACTTTTTACAAAAAGGTATTTGAAATACAAAATACAAATACGTATTTTGTATTTGTATTTTAAATACTTTTATTTCAAATACGTCACATCTCTGGTGTACTTGTAGCAATATCACGTTCTTTTAAGTCCATGCGCGAGCCAGGGTGGGAGACTGTGGGCGAAAACCTTTTTGTTAGACTCTCATTGACCTCACGGAATAATATCACAAACCTTGGGAGCTCTGATATCGTATTGGGTGTGGTCTACTTTCCTCCAGCTACACCGTTGTGTGAATACGAGCTTCATTTTAATAGAATTTCAGACGCTATTATCGAAAATGAACGTCATACTCGTGTTTGCATCGTGGGTGACTATAACATCCCAGCTATAAAATGGTCCAAAAACGACAAAGGTAGTATTGAAACTATATGCCTAAGACGTAGCTCACTAGTGCAAACTCTCTTGGAAGCCATAAATTTTATGAACGTTGAGCAACACAATTTAATTGTAAATAAAAATAACTCAATTTTAGATTTAGTACTTTCTAATGCCGATTGTACTGTTGAAAAGTGTGATTTCCCTTTAGTTCCCGAGGATAGTCATCACCCTTCTTTGTTAGTAAATATACCGATGACTTTAGGGGAAACTCAATTAAAGGTTAATAGTACAGTTAAATACAATTTTCATAAGGCTAACTTTGATCAAATTAATTTTGAGCTCAGTAGAATAGATTGGGACCAATTGCTCGAGCGTGGGGATGTCAATAATGCAGTAGATATTTTTTACAAGATCTTACTAGCGATTGTGGATAAAAACACTCCCAAAAGGGTTCCTAAGTCATCGCATTTCCCGATATGGTATACAAAACCGACGATCACACTGGCAAAAATGAGAAATAAGTACTGGAAACTGTGGAAAACATATAATAACTCATGTGACTACTCGGTTTATTCGCGTTACAGGTCTCAACTTAAACAAGCCCATAAAAGAGATCATAAATTTTTCCTTAATAATGTAGAACAATCAATAAGAACTAACATTAAGCCCTTCTTCTCTTATGTCAATAACATGAGAACATCAAACAACTATCCTGGGAACATGCATTTTAATGATGCTGCGTCTTCCGATCCAAAAACAATTACAAACCTTTTTTGCAAGTTCTTTCAATCAGTGTTTAATGAGAAAGTTACCGATGATCCCAATATCAATCTCAACGAATGTACTCAGGCTTCGTTTGGTCTATCCTCGGTGAATATCTTGAACTCTGAAGTATATGAGAAATTAATTACTCTTGATACAAATAAAGGCCAGGGTCCCGACAAACTGTCTCCGCTAGTATTGAAAAGATGTGCACCTCACATTGCCAAACCTTTGCGTATTCTTTTTAATAAAAGCATCAAAGAAGGATGTTTTCCCAGAATATGGAAAACAGCAACCATCTCACCAATTCATAAAGCAGGAGACAAAGCAGATATAAGTAACTATCGCCCGATTTCTATTCTTTCTCCCATATCAAAGGTCTTTGAATCAATAGTTAAGGATCGTATGTTTCATTTTCTGGGGCCACAGTTGTTGGAGGAACAACACGGGTTTATGAAGGGCAGATCCACAGTCACGAATCTCTTGGTGTATACCGAGTTCCTGTTTTCATCGATGGATGAGCGTATACAGGTTGACTCGGTGTATACTGATTTTAAGAAGGCTTTTGACAAGGTGGACCATTCTCTTTTGCTAAATAAACTTGTTTTGTATGGTATTCATGGGGACCTTCTAAGATGGTTGACATCATATCTTGCGAATAGATTAATATCGGTAACTATGAATGGGTTCAACTCGGAGTGCATCACAGTGACATCTGGAGTGCCTCAAGGCTCAGTGCTTGGGCCTCTTTTATTTACAGTATTCATCAACGATATTGGTAGGTGTATTCATAATTCGCACTTTTTACTTTTCGCGGACGATTTAAAAATTTATCGACAAATCCGTTGCTTAGAGGACGCACAAAAGCTTGAAGAGGACCTTGATAGAATATATGACTATTGTGTAACTAACAGACTTGAATTAAATCTAAAAAAATGCAACTCCATTACGTTTACTAAAAATAAGAAAACAATTGACTATGTTTATAAAATAAATGGTATGAATTTAATACGACTTGACAGGATAAAAGACTTGGGTATTGTATTTGATGACAAGCTTCATTTTGAGGCTCACATTAACGAGCTTATCGAGCATTCTAATAGATTGCTAGGTTTTATTTTGAGGTCAACTAGTGAATTTAGGGATCCCAAAACAATGATAACATTGTATATTACACTTGTGCGCACTAGACTCGAATACTGTTCGTGTATATGGAATCCGCTATATGATAAATATGTTACGTCTATTGAACGTTTGCAACGTAAGTTTTTGCGAATGTGTAGACGCAGATATGGAGTTGCTGTGAAGGATAATCTGATTGAGTTATCGAATCGCCGTGAGCTTATTGATGCATGTGTTCTGAGAAGAATCTGTACATCTGATGTTGACGCTCCTCAGTTATTGTCTCGGGTGGGTTTTTGTGTCCCGTCGGATAGGAGGTCGTATCGCCCACTTTACTTAAGTAGAGTGCGTACTAATGCTGGTTTGAGAAACCCTCTACACCGCATTATGAGTGCTTACAACACCAGATTTGGTAGTGTTGACATGTTTGCCGGCAGCGCTCATACTTTCAAAATGTCAATTTTACAGGTTATGTGTAGCGACTCGTAAATACGTAATTTTTGTAATTATTTTTGTGAACATGGTTTCTCTGCATCGTAGATATTGTCTTCCCTTCCCATTTTCCCAAATCCGTGACACGCAATTAGATATAAGGTATAGGTATGTAGTTCTTTAATTTATAATGGTAGGTTGTGTTTGTACTGTTTCTGTTTTTGTCTTTTCGATTTAAGGATATATGATTTCTCTTGTACATTTTAATCAAGTGTGTAGCATCATTTGATTGTTTTAATTAATCTCGCATAGAGATTGTTCTACGAGGATAAAAATATAGTTATCAATTTCCTTGAATCCTTACTTTTATCATAAATATTTATTAGTTTTCGTTTATATTCATTTCTAATTCTATGTTTGTTTTGTCATTATTATTGTTATTTTAATATGTATGACAGCCGAATGGGCTTTGATTAAAATAAATTAATTTAAAATTTGAACACTTATAAAGAGGACATTGCATTGAGTACTTCTTTTCTTGTATAATATTTAGCTGTATTAGATAAGCATGTTTTGTCTGTAGTGTTCTGTTGATTGAATAAATAAATAACATTGTGATATTCACAAATATGACAAAGACTATTGCCATGACCTTTGAACCAATTAATGTCTCCCGTAGATAAATTCTGAGAATGCTCTTGTACACACACACATAACATGCATAACATAACATAACATGCACACAGACAATAAATATTGTATTATTCTATGGTGCTTGGTGAGTATTATGATCGCGATGTTTCTCGCATTGTGCTCGGTGAGTGTGAATTGTTTGTGTAATATTTTTTGTTGTTGTTGTTTTTTAATTTTTTTATATTGTTAACATGTATCGGCGAAAAGGCTTTCTAGCTGTCATGCCGATATATGGTTATTATAGCTATAAATAAATAAATAAATAAATACAAAAAGATCTTGTTGTAAAAATACAATTAAGTTTGTATTGGTAGTGGATATAAGTGTGAGAAAAATATATTTATTTACGTATTCATTTGTATTGTACATTGATTACAGACAATTTCATAGAATGTACACATTCAAATTAAATACAATCAATATAAAGAGGGCGAGTTTATCGCAAAGGCGCAATCTCTTCAAACTAACCTAAAATATAGTACAAACAAATCATATAACAACATAAAGAACAAATCAAATCACCCAATTCTAAAGGCCAACAACACAAAATTGTACAAAATGTTTTTAATTTCGTCTTACCATATGTGAGAAATGTTATTTTTTCCAATTCACAAACACAAGTATTCTAAAAACTAAATATTTATACGGGCACGCGCTTGTTTATAGTTTTTGTCAACCATTATAATTTTTTTTAAAAAGCTTGTGTCGTGAAAGGGGAGTTTGACGGTACCTGGTATCGAACCACATACTCCTTTTTCACGAGGCCGAGACACTACCTCCAGGCTACCGACGAACTCGAAATAAAGTCTTAAAACTTGGATACACCGTATATAGAATTTTTAATTGTTGACTTATGGAGTTGGGTTATCAAAATGATATAAAAATATAAAAACAAAAAACATAAATAAATAGAAGAACTAAACGTCACAGTTATGATTGCACTGTAGAAGCACTGCACACTAAATGAAACACATGCAATGCAACTTCAATGCACCACAAACATGACATGCAACACATATATAAAACAGTAAAACATATAAACGTAACAAATGAAATAATCAACTGAAATAAACAAAGTAAAATAATAAACACAAAATAAAAATGTAAAAAAAATCAAAAATAAAATATAGTACATAGAGGAAAAGCTAAATACTAAAGATGATTGGCAATCTAATGTTCAAGATCAAAAGAGTTAAAAATCCATTATTTCGGAGGTTCTATAAGGGTTGTTATATAATGTATAAACATGAAAAAATCCTTGCCCATGAGACAGATATTCCATTAAATGAAGCTAAAGAAATAATCCGTCATCATCATCAACTTTTTTGATAAAACAAGTTGCGAGGGTTTGGACATGTGGTAGGAATGTATGATTAAGAAATGACTAAGAATGAAATCAAAGTACCTACATAGAAGAGGAATGTCTTGAGAATCATGTGGCTTGAACACGTCATCCTAATTCTGAGAAATGACCTCATACTTAGAATCATAGAAATTGGTGTATATGTACGATGAACTGCATAAATGTGGGGTTATCAAAAGTATTGTGTAATGGTATGCTGTCCTCTTTGCTTACCCCACAAAAGGTGCAGTGTGAGGAAATAGATATACAATATTTCTATTTCAAACATATTTTCTAATACTCGCCAATTCGCGACGTTCAACGCGAGTTCGTCGGTAGCCTGGAGGTAAGAGTCTCGGCCCCATGAACAAGGGGTCCATGGTTCGATACCAGGTGCCGGAAAACTACGCTTTCATGACACAAGCTTTTAGTAGCTTACTGTGAAAGGTGTATTAGATTGTTTTTGGGTTTATTTTATTTATTTATTTATTCATTCTTTACTGTACATTGATAAAAAACAATTACATAAAAGGTATACATTCAAATTAAATACAATCAATATACAGAGGG
The DNA here is from genome assembly GCA_947579605.1 of Athripsodes cinereus. Classification (NCBI taxonomy): domain Eukaryota; kingdom Metazoa; phylum Arthropoda; class Insecta; order Trichoptera; family Leptoceridae; genus Athripsodes; species Athripsodes cinereus. Next base: position 24,736,434 of record OX388310.1, read on the forward strand.
CGAGTTTATCGCAAAGGCGCGATCTCTTCCAACTAACCCAAAAATAACAAACCCAAATATATCTTTTTAAAAAAAATAAAAAAATTATACTGTTATTAGCTGAATTTAACACTTACCAGCACTATTGATGGGGGTTCTCTACATGCAGAATATGCTAATGAGTCGGAGAGCTGTTTTCCTGCCTCATCACAAAGAGCATCCTTGTATTCCATGCTTTTGGATGATACCTGACACTCCAATGCTAAGAATACAGCTCTGTAACAATGCACAATTCATATTATTTATTAAATTTATTTTTAATCAAGGCGCCGAGTTGAAATCCGAAGTAATACATATGTATTTCAATTAGTAATAAGGTATGCCACCAAAGCTTTGGGTATAGTTTAATGACGTGTCAATGAGCTCCAAGGTAGAAATTGGAAGTTAGTATTTAAAAGAGTCAAAATACGAAAAGATTTTGGGCTCTATTAACATTTTATTACGAATTAATCTGTCCATTTTTGATTCCAAGCCACTCATGTGTTTGATATATACAAACAGATCCACTAGTTCCGTACAAGGAAAAGTCCTACATATTCAACGTACCTGTGTAATGGATCTACAGATATGAAAAGTGCTGGAGGAAGATTTCTAAGCTCATCAAGCAGCGTAGTGGCTATCGCCTCTTCGCCAAGAAGCCACTGAGCAGAAACATTCACTGCATTACACCACCACTCCATCACGAGATCCCAACTACCTGAAAATTACAATCGACCAAATTTTAATACATTTTATTTTATTTTAAGACATTCAGGATGGGTGACAAACCTCATTGCTGAATTTAAGATGTAAAATATCTTTTTATTTTTTCGAACACCTGCTTTTTATAGGACACTCGTGAAAAAAATGAGAAACCAATTGTTTGTCAGGCTTGACTACGGAATGGATAACTACTTTAATTTCCTTTGACAATAAATTTTTGTATTACCAACAGACACAGGTTAAAAAAAAAAAAAAAAAAAAAAAAAAAATCACACCAGGGGCCATAGACAACCCGTTACTTAGCGATCGACTACAGGCAAACTTTTCGACAATCTACCAACATATAAGCGTGTAATTATGCATTATTGTTGCGGTTATAGTTGAAAATTTGTTTGTAGTCGATCGCCAAGTACGGATTGTCTAGGGGGGTCTGTGATACCGTAATATGACACTTCAAACACTATATATGCTAAAATAAATATAAAATAAGTATAACATGACAAGTAAATATAACATGAGTACTGAAAGTCTAAACATTTAGATAAACACTTTTATTTATTTATTTATTTATCAACTTTACACAGCATGAGCCTTTTACATGTTGAACATATTATAGCAAAGAAAAAAACAATTTGACAGACAAAAACAATAAAATAAGAGTTAACAGCTGCAGCTACAAACTTGTAAAACAAACATTAAGATGTAAAAAATTAATAGTTACTTGCACAAAACAACAATAGTAATAAAATAAAATGATTATATTAAATTATAAAAGAAAAGAAAAAACAAAATTGAGAAATAAACATTTAGTATTCTTTGATGATATGACATTATAAAATGTGTGTCATTAGGAATACAAGAAAAAATAATTACACACCAATATTCTGAGGTCCATTTCGTGACACATTATCAGTGACCAGTTTAATCATTTCAATAACATCCTGAGTACGAGAGCTTCGACCATCGGCACACAGAAGTGTTTGGAGACTTCGTTCAAGGAGTTCAAAGTGATACACCTGAAAACGAACCACAAAGTCAATTATAATCTCACACAATAACCAAACACAAAGTAGAGAAGTAAACAAAATAATATCAAGCTGTACCATCACAATGTCTTCTAAGAGAACGGTAGCCAGCAGACTAACTGTATGTAATGAAGACACAGGTCATCTTCCTCCTGTCATAAAAAACAAGACATTCAGGATGGGTGGACTACTTCTTAATGTTTTATACACAAAGGTTCAAAAACACCTGGTTTCTATAGGACACTAAAATTTACATAACAGAATGGGACATTTTTTGGGATGGGACATAACAATGGGACAAAATTTACATACAGAACAGGTATAATAATTCGGCTCACCCTCATTGCGTATGATAGTGGATCTGTCTTGTTTGGTAAATCGGTGAACTGCAACATGTCAGAATCCTCAACGCTGTAGCTCCAATCTCTCGTAATGAAAAACTGTTGTCCGTACGTAGTGAATAGCCACTGGAATCTGGCAGGAGTAGTACCACACAACTCTGAACAAACCTGCTTGGCAAGATTTATGTAGTAACTGAAAATAATAAGACAGAAAAAAATTAATGCAGTAAAATTAACTTGCTTGTTCTTTATTTACATTCAGATTTTGCAAATATGTTAAAACCCTCATAATTTTTTTAATACCCAAATTCTGAATAAGTATATAAATAAAACACTGGTCTCTGAAAACTGTTCTTTAAAAAATTTATATCTTTATGAATTCAATAACTCAATTTCTTAGAATTACCAAGGAACCATTAAGATATTTAATATATCCAAAAATCCATTGCACAACTCTAGAAATTTGACATACAGATAGACTTTACATATAAAAGCTTTGCTTGCTAACAAGGTAAAAATTTATATTATAGAGTTAGAACTAATTGCATTTCAAAATAAAAAAAGATGTAATTACTGGGAAGATTGTGTAATTTAAATGATTGTTATAAAAGTAACAAACAATATTTTACCTGCACAAGAAATGCATGAATGTTTTCGTTCTATTTTTAATAACAAGCGCAGTTGTGATGAAAACATCAGCCAAATGCATAGAGCTCCCACCAGCCTCAGCGAGGTTCAATGCGCCGAGGAGTATTGCCAAAGGAATTCCTGATGATCTGCCCTCTTCCACACAAACACATTCCAACTGGCACAGTCTGTGATAGACAATAGATATCTCCTTTGCCCAATGTACTCCTTGCCTTCGTCGATCACTATAACAATAAAAATATATTCATCCGAATGTGCAATTTCTGTGTAAAACTGTTTATTCTATTATATCGCCTAATGGTGAAAAAGAAATTATCACATTCATACTAGTTATTTAATATCAAAACTAAATAAAAATAATTTATCGACATTGTATCGACAAAACGTCAAACTTAATTTTTAAATTAATTTGACTCATTTTTAAGGCGCAACTAGAGATGGACACAGTTAAACAAAAATTACACAGTTATTTGTTCATTCTTTAACCTGTAAAGGAGTACCAACGCACCGGTGCGTGCAAGAAATATTATGGGATCTGGAGTACGCACGCACCGGTGTGTTTGATCCAGTAATATTTAGGTATTCCCGCCAAATTCGTCAATTTTATCATTGGTCCAATCTGTCGGATGTACTTTACCAATCACAAGAAAAAAAATCAAAAATAGGCGTGTTTAGACCTTATTTATCGCCTATACAAAATGTCACGTGACCGCCGCTTGAAATACCTAGCCGTCACTCGCGGTTGCAAACCATTTTGCTGCGTGCGTTCGTGCGCTATGGGTGTTATTTTGTGGAGTGTTTTATGGATTTTTTTTTTACTTTTTGTGCTAATTCTGGACAGTTTAATTAGTTTTTAGTACCTACATACGTTTTTGTTAAAAATAAATATTTTTAATAATAATAAATATTCTTATGTTGAACCCATTGTTGACAATACCGGAGCAGACATGACGTATCAAAATTGTTTTTGTTATATAACTCCGTTATTATTAATTTTTGAGAGTTGGTTCCTTATAAACATTTATTCTAGGGATCATTTTCTATAATATGCGATAAAAAAATGTTCAAAAAGTGAAAGTTGAATTAATTCACTCTGCCATACACTTTTATTTTTTCTTTATTCACTCACGGACAGGTTAATGACAAAATTTAATATGTCTATCTATTTTTTTAACAAATTGATACCCAGCTCTGTGTGCCAGTGTTTATTATTTTGTTAATATAAAGTTTGAACCTATTATGCCAGAAATCTCCTGATCTCTTAGCTAGCCATCTTCCTCCGGGTGCCCTCTGTATTATCTGTCTGACTATCCCCCAAATGATGCTGGTTACATTGTGGAATCTTCCAGATCTCACTGGCCTCCCCACAACTTGTAAACATTTCATCAGCTCCAACTTTGCATTCACCAAGTCACCCTGAAATTACATTTTATTTCACCAATCTGTCTATCCAAATATGACCTCACAATATAAATAACACTTTGGTACTTTAAAATTACAGCAGCAATTTATTGTTCAATAGGTTGCTTTGGCACAGCAAAAAAAAATCAAATTTATTTATTTTATACTAAGAATTAATACAAAACAAATATCAAGTCACATACCTTTTCTACATAGTAGTCTGCTTTATCTTTATGTGTTTGAAAGTCGATATGCTGCTGCGATTTAGAATCAAATATCGGATCACCATAAACTATCATCTTCACAAGACAACCAAATATTATAAACAAATTGAAGAACCACAAGAATATTGTCGGCACCAGTGACCACCACAATGAATCACCTAAAAACATAGAATGGTAAATTTTCAGAAAATGTTAAAACACATCAAATAAAGTTAACAATATGTTGATTTATCAGATACATCAAAATGATGTTTAATCGGACAGGTTTAGATATTGTTTCAGTTATTTTGGAAAGACTTACATCTGTTAAACCATTTTTATAACTGATAACAATAATTAATAAGTAGTTTACTGTTCAGCCCTATGCTCTAAAGAAGTGTTAAAAAACGAAAAAAAAAAAAAAAAAAAAAAAAAGAAAGTTAACTGTTTGTATTTTTGTACTTTGACGAACACAATGTGTTGAAAAGCTTATCAATGGCAAAGTCCAATAAAACTGTGATGTTATTTCATAAATTAGGGTGTATTTGGGATTAATTTACATCCAGATTTTTTTTAGAAAAAGTAACATATGAAGGGTCCACTGCAATAATGATTAATGTCCATTGTCCTTTGTTTTAAGATAATTGGGTTTTAAAGTTATAAACGGTGTAAAAAAACTCAGACCTCAAGATAATAAAATGTATAACACCAGTTATTTCCTCCCTTATGGGGAGAGCAGAGAGACAAGACTAAAATTACTTTGGGCGCCAGGTGTAGTCCCTGAAGGGGTACACCGAGAGAATTAAACAATAAACACTATGAACACTTTTATTTACAACTTAACACTATTTACATATACCTATACATTGAAACCATATTAATAAAAACCACAATAAAACTACTACACTGATCCTATAACAATTAACCAACACTGAGTAACGCGGCAGAGAGGACACCTCCAATCCCCGGATCTTTACTGCAGGACATGGAACTAAACAAGTAGGATCAGAGGAACACTGCTCCGTTGTGAACTCCGCTAGAGTCCCAACGACCAGCAGGTAAGGAATGCACCACCTAACCGTCTGTGATGGCACAGCACGGCAGGTGACCAGCATATAGGTAGTGGTTTTGGGATGCTATACCTCACTAGGAAGAACTAGCATGAAAGGAATGCACCACCTAACCGCCTGTGATGGCACAGTACAGCAGGTGACCAGCATATAAGTATAGGGAGGACCTAGGCCCAGGATGGGCCGAGGCGATCTGCTGTTTGTATGAAGTGTTCCTGTTTATATACCCTTTCAGCAGTAAGGAACAGCTGATCGTAGCCTTAGTGGTGGATGTCACCTTGAGTCGAGTTATTATTTCACTCTTAAGTCCGAATAACATAACCTTACAAAACGCCACTCTCACAAAGCCTAAAAAAAAATTGACGGGATCGCCACTAGTTTGACATTATGATGGCGTTCAGTGCTAGGCGATGGACATTTATCATTATTGCCGTGAACACCTGTGACGTTGAGCGTTCTAGCCGTGTAGCCAAAATATTAAAAACGTTTTTATCTCGGGACTGCATGCGATATTGCTGAGTTTGTAAACAAGATTTCTTACTACTTTGTCAAGTGATCGAATGGCATTACTAATTTAAAATTTTATATTTTTGGACATTCATCATTATTGCAGTGGACGGACAATGCATATAATAATAATACAAGCAATGGTCAGTTACAAAGGTAATATAAAAATACTGAACTGTTAATGGAAATAATATTTATAATACACTCACCAGTATCAGAGTTTGTCAGTATTCTTCTGTTGATTTTATATTCTCCACCCATTTCTGAGAAGGAACTTTTGAGTGCCAACATGTTGCCAAATGGATTAAACGCCAATATACCCACCATGAAGGCACAGAGAGCGAGTCTGGTGTGGTCACCCATACCAGCTTTTATTCGGTTTGCATATGATTCTTTCATCTAGGTAGAAAAAAAATTGATAACATTAGCAAAGGATAATATGTTAAGATTGTTGTACATATACTATGTATGTAACTAACTTTGAACCTCACTTTTTTAGCCATTAAATTAACAAAAACACTAAAAGTAACATAGCAAGCATCATGTTTATTCATACCAACCTGATAAGTAACGAGATATTATTGAAAATTATCTCAAAAATTATGACATCTTTTTGGCATAAAATGTTTACTTATTACTTTTACATAGTACCTAGTCTAGGTTTTATCAATAGCAAATGCAATATTTGTATGAAAATAAACACTTCAAATATTATACACAGCCAGATAATAACAGACTTTTGTCTCATCAAAATAAATAATATACATCAATAACATTATTATATTTTTTTACCAAATCAAGGTACTTAGGTCTGCAATTAATTATCTAAAACCTGCTCAAATGAAGGATCCTCTTATAGAGAGCACTATCTTTCTTCTTACTAACCGAGCCATTTTTAAAAAAAAAAGATATATCTGGGTTTTGTTATAAACTCAAATACAACCTTATACACCTTTCACGGTAAGCTACTAAAAGCTTGTGTCATGAAAGGGGAGTTTGCTGGATTAAAACACACAGATATATGTATTGAAATATATTTATGATTAGAGACAAATATTTAAATGAAATGATCTCACCGTCACTGGTATACTTTCAGGAGACGATGGCATATCACTGTCACTATTACTAGAAGACAGAGGAGGTGACGGGACACTGTCTGGAGGTGTGGTGCTTCTCATCAGTAAGTCCTTCACACTAGCATTCTGTTGGTTAGCTAGCTTCAGGACTTCATTCTCCTGTTTAAGTCTGGCATTCTGGTTCTTCAGGTATCTTATGTAGTCGATGGTCTTTCTCAGGATCGCAGATTTATTTAACTAGACATGAGATTTAAAAATAATATTATTTAGTATCTAACTATACTATCAAGGTGTTGGGGACCAACCTATTTATTAATATCATATTTTTCTTAATTATTTTATTCTTCACTGTGCATTTGTTACAATATCAGTCATTACACAGTGCCAAATACCATCAGTTATACAATTTAATGCAAACAGGGTGAGTATATTGCTACATTGCTATATCTTCTGACAAATCTAGTTATTTTTTTCAATGGACATCAGTCACAAAATGTATTATTTTATATAGTATTGAAAAGAGGGCGAGTTTATCGTTACATTGTGATATCTATATCGGGAAATTCACAAAGAAATTGATAACGCCCCAAGTACAATTATCGCAACTGATAAGAGATGAAGTGAAAGGCAATCAACTATCATATCTACTTTATATTAATACACTAACAAATATGAACAAACATATGCATTTATAAGATAACGATTTGTGTTCATGATACCTATATTTACATTACATCCTACTTGCATTTTAATGCATTTTTTTTTTCTCAAAATATCACAACTATACCATCATGGTAAATCTCATGTTGGGTACCTTGTAAACCAATTCCATCTAATGAATATACAAAACATTTTCTATGTACCAAAAATAGAAGATACTAAATATTATCTTATACCTTTGTGATGTTTTACGAATACCCAGCCATTACAAAACTAATTAAGAGAAAACGGTAGGAGGCTAATACGATTTCCAAATCTTCGTAGTATGTATTTCATAATGAAAAGGCATTAAGAGTCTTTCTAGTATTTTATTCCATAACTGTAATAGTATTTTTATCCATTAAATCCCTAGAAGACAATAGTCTACGGCTCTTTTCTATAAGTTTCTGAATGTCCTGGAAGGGCAGGTATTCGTAAAACATCACATTTAACATCATAATTCGGCAATGGGGTATACCAACCATCCTAAATATCTTGTTTTTTTACTACACAAAGAGGAAGACACGTATATGATTACAAATAGTAAATATTTTAACCACCTCACTTACAAGAGATAGCATAATAGTATGGATAGATAAAAATATAATATTATTCACCTTGGCTTCTTCTCCCACAAGCATATTCTTAAGTTCCACTATCTTGTCATTGATGCTTGTTCTATATCTTCTCTCAATAGCATTGTGTGCACTGCGCTTCACTTCCTTAGGCTTCACCTCCCCCTGTAGGGCCACCCTACTAATGGGGACTTTATGAGGTATACCTGTAGTCAGTATGGTGGCTCCATCACTTGTGTTCACGTATGTATGAATTGGGGTTGAGGTGGCTTGTTGGTTGATACTTTGAGTTGTACCTGTAAAGAAAATTCAAATATTTTAAAATATACTTGCAATACACCATTCTTCAATTTTGTTAATACTTACATTTATAGAAAATTGTAACAGTGTTTTAACACATTAAAAATTTGTCAGCAAGGTTTTGACATGTTCGAAGATATCTGTTTGTTAAAGTGTTATTAACATTATTAAAAAATTATATCAAATACATATTTCAATAACATAAAATCAAAATAAAAACTCTGAACAGTGTTTTAAAAGCCATACTCAACATATTTATAAGTTATTCATTTTTTGTGACATCATATTTGAAAATATTTTAAATATGCAGCAATACAAAAAAAAATTATATAAATTGTATGAACAAATAATTGATCGCAATTCAAATTAAAATAGAAGTATAAAATTTTTGAAGTTATAAAAATGATTATACCTTGAACAGATACTGGTGTCGCCGTGTACACAACAGGTAGGTCATTAGTCTTCAGAATGTTTGCTTGCAAAACAAGCGGTGCAAGTCTTCTATCAATATTCACATACGCAGGATTTTTAATCTGTCCTTGTAACAAAATGTTCTGCGTTTGTTGAACAGGTCCATTACTTAATATAAAACTCTGGTGATTCACATTCACTGTATTCTTTAGTCCAGGATTCTGCACTACTCTCGTTTGTACATTGCTATTGTTAGTACTCATTACAGGAGATGTTTTGGTTTGATGATTTGAATTTGAAATAGGAACTCTTTCAGGAAGGATATATGATACATTTGGTGATGTTGTTAATAGTCTTGGTCTTGGAAGAGAGGATCCCTGGTTTTCTGATGACATACTATTATTTGGTGAAAATGGTACATGATCAGGTGAAAATGGTACATGATCAGGTGAAACTTGTCCAACAGGAGAAGTCTGAGGAATCATTGTAGCTGTTGATGAAATTAGAGGATGATGTTGTGAGTACATTGAAGGCGAATGCTCAGATTCTCCAGGTGAGTCATACAGGGGAGATGTTGGAGTTAGAGATAAATCATCTGATAATCCAGAATGTGAGCTCATAATATAATCATCCGCCATATACCCATCCTTATCCAGATATTCTAAAAAGTAAACAGAATAATCGTAACACAAGAACATTATAAACAAATCTGACGCAATAAAATAAGCTAGGTTATGACGACAGAAACAAACCTTCCAAACCTATTATATCCTCTAACATATTTTCCATCTCGCTCTGCGAATCGAGCGGCCAAACGTCCAAACTGTCCATTTTCACAGTATTTTAATTAAATCAGCTTGCAAATTTCTTTTTAATCTTCATTGCACAAAAACACTGCATAAATTCATCACTCATTACTAATAACAATAAATAATAGGCGCAAACGTCAAATTTCAACCAATCAGAAGCAAGTGAATATCGTACGATATTTTAGTGTTGCCATCATAACTTACACATCACTTCGTGTATTTTTTATGTCACTCACTATTAGAGTTGGCCGTTATAACTATTCTTCATTCATTTTATCGATGCACTCGACAATAACATTAGGAATGCGTGATGTTCACGTGATCAGATGGGCCGCTCGCAGAATAGATAATAATAATAATAATAAAAAGATGATTTGTATTTGGCGCTGTTTCATGGTCCGTGACCATCTCAAGAGCGCCGTGGCTTTTTAGTCAAGTTGGAAGCATCTTCTAGGTCAAACATGAAGTTCATGTAACGCTGCTGCCACTGCAGAGGACTCTCTTTCTTTATTGGCATCACTTGTTCTCTGCCTCAGGCCATCCCATATCTTGGTCATGGTGTCGTACATCTCTACGTTCTTGGGATGACTCTGGGGGCACCCACGAAGATTGTAGATTTTCTCAACAGCCGACTCGAAGTCCTTCTTTTCGAGCCTTCCACTTTGGTTGACATAAAAAAAACGTTGGACACATAGAGAAGCTTCTTCTTACGGAGATCTGAGATAGGCATCGTGGTAGACAAAACAGTATTTTTGTCTCTTTCACCCGCTGTGTTGTTGCGAGTAGTCGGTGTTGTTATCCTTCTCTGTTACACTACTGTACATACACTGATCACTACACGCTGGATACTGGATAGAAATTGCCCAGTGTGAATAATAAAAATATTGTAAATAGGTATGTAATATTAAAATAAACATACTGTTTTAAGATTATCTTTATTGTAGTGCTCTCAATAATGTCGAGATAACTTGACGAAAAATTTCAGAATTTTTATATGTGAAAATTTAACTGTGTTTTTTTTCAATATAGGTAATTTATTATAATGTATTTTCAGTGTCAATACACAACCCTTTGGATTATACAAAATTATTGAATTATAAAAAGATTTACTACAAACTGAAACATGAGGGACCGTTTATCGAAATTTTATGATTATACATAGGTACCTATATAAAAAAATCTTATTTACTAAATGATTTGATTATTTAATTTTAAATTTTTTGAGGCTTATTTTTGGGCAGACTCAGGTAACTGATTGGACTCTATTAGTAGTCTTTGGATTGGACTCTTAAATAAGTGTTATTTAAGTAATACATGGAAAAAAAAATTAGAAAAGTAATAAAATAATTGATTAAAACATTTTACATGTCAACGTGACATAATATATGTGGGGTATAAATGCAAAACCGCCTTTCTTCATACTTTTTCATATTTGAGAAAATTATTGTTTATGGTGGTCCTGATAAATGCCATGAGATGTGTATAAGTAGACAGTTCCAAAAACGCTTCTAACCATATAAAAAAATGGTGTGAAAATCGTCTTCAAATGCAAAACCGCCTCTATAGCTCCAGTCAAAAGCAAAAAGTACTCTAGTAATGAAACAACCAATCACACGCGAGCATTGCCTTAAAACCAATATGGCTGCTGCGTTGAAACAAAAGACATCACGCGCGACTTTTTTTGTGTTTTTTTTAATATAATTGTCAGTTATGGATGTTCTCAATATAACACAAGTGCCTTCGAATAAATCAAGAAGACGTGGAAGAAATCCTTCATCCTGGAAACGTGCTCAGGAAAAAATAAAAAGGTACGTACCCAATCTATGTACTTGTATGGACACATAGCTGTGTAATTCATTTTAACCCTTTCATGTCGATAAGTAGAATCTATTTTTTATTTTATATATTTTTTTTCATTACTTATATTTTTTATTTGACGGTCATTGTACACAGTTAGTAATTACATTGCTATTGAGTCCTGGGGTCCCGGGCTCGAACCTCGGCCAGTTCAAAATCAAGAATAATCTTTTCCAAATTGTCTTGGTTCTTTAATTCATGTATATGTGTCTGTTTCAAAACACAAAAGTGAATGTCTATTTTTGTCCCACTTGCGTACACAAATAAAACTAATGAGATTCGTTAAAACCTAAAAGCCATTTCTTCCAAATTTAAGTAATAGGATGTTCTAATTCCAATTAGTCGTTTTTTTTATTTACATAATATATTTTAATTTTTTAGGTATCTTCCAAAAAAATTACCCAACTTAAATGTTGCTATGAATTGCAACCACAAGGACAAACATTTACGATGTAAAGAACTATGTCCTCAGGACATCAGAAGATTTAATGAAGCTTTTTATAAAAAACCTACGAACATTTATCAAGATGCTTTTATTCTCAAACACATTAAAGTGAAGTCTCCAAAGAAACGCGTCCTTAGGCAATCTAGAAAACGCTCAGAAAAAAAGCATACAACTTTTTACATAAAAACTACTGGAAAACCTCACACTATCCTGAGAGTCTGCGAAAAAGTATTTTTAAATGTGCTAGACATTGGAGTACACAGACTGCGAAATATCGCAAAAACTTATTTTGAGTCAGGGACGCTCGCAATTGATAAACGTGGAGGGGATAGAGTATCGAACAAAAACATTAAAAGAAAGGATTCCGTAATGAAATTCATAGAATCATTCCAGTGTATGGAAACTCATTATTGCAGGAACGCGACATCAACGCGAAAATATCTTGCGTCGGAGTTGAATATTAAAAAAATGTGGAGAATGTATTTATCGTCAATAGGGGACGATGGAACATTGAGGGTCAAGCAATGTTTCTTCAGAAATATCTTCAACAAGAATTATAACATCGGATTTAAAATGCCAAGCTTGGATTTATGTTCCAAATGCTTGGAATTCGATGAAAAAATTAAGCGTTCGAACCAAACTGACAAAGCGCAATTAATGACGGAAAAGAGACTACATAAAATCAAAACCAAATGCTTTTACGATTTTATAAAAGAGAGAAGAAGTGATTTATTGACACTTTCGTATGACTGCCAAAAAAAACAGGTATTACCCAAAATTGCTGACCAGGCTGCCTACTATAGTAGGCAATTATATATTTATAATTTTACTATTGTCCAAGGCTCACAAAATAACAGCATATCGAAAGATAATACTTTTATATACACGTGGAACGAAGAAAGGCATGCAAAAGGGGCCAATGAAATTGCATCAGCGGTTTAGCATCGCCTAATAAATACCAATTTTACAAATATTGCAACATTAAGATTAATGGGTGATGGATGCGGTGCCCAAAATAAAAACTCTATAATGATATCCATGTGTGCGTATTGGTTAATCAATAAGGCTCCTGAATCACTCACATCAATTGAGTTGATTTTTCCAGTACCGGGTCATTCATAGTTACCGGCGGACAGAGTTTTTGGATTAATAGAAAAAGAAATAAAAAATAAACAAGAAATAATTTGTCCTTCCGAATATCTGACCATATATGAGCATTATGGAAATGTCATCAATTTAGGTATTGATTGTTCTGTCATGGATTGGAAAAAAGGAGCTTCAACTATTTTTTTACCTCCCAATCAATATCATTTTAAATTTGCACCTTGTAAAAGGTATTTTTTAAAGAGAGGTAAACATAGTCCTAAGAAAGTTTTGTTAAAAGGAGAAATTAATTATAGAGTGGATCAAGCAAAATACAGGTCCATTACAAAACAAGGCAAAAAAGTATCAGATATGCATGTTACAAATATAGTCCCCAATGAAGTACAATTGAGTGCATCAAAATTAAAAGTTGTCAACAATTTACTTAAAAAACACTTTGGTGCAACATGGAAAGAAGATATGGGAGATCATCAGCTCAGCTTCTATAAGAATATTATTGACAGTAATAATGTAACTGAAAGTGAATCAACCAATTTGAATGAAACATTGTGTAATTACTACCCAGAAGAAAGTGGTATTACCATATAAGGTGCAATGTATTACTACTTTTTGAGACGACACCTGTAGTAGATAAATCATCATGGGAATAATTGTTGCTTTTTTGCGATCTGCCTTGTGCTAAGTATCTTTGATTTTTATACGTTTATTTTTTTCTATTAAATAAGTAATTTTTGTTTATTTTATTTAAAAATCTGGATTTTTGTTAATCAATGTTAAATCAATGTATCCATTAACATGAAAAATATAGATCTAAAATACATATATATAATTTTATTATTAATTCATAAGCCAAGATTCTTTTTTTTTAAATATATAGCTAGAGACAACTGTTATGTTTTTTTTTATATATATTTTAATGTTTAAAAAAATTCTCATTTAAAATTTTGTTGTATATCTTATGTTTGAAAAAAATCTGTTAATAAAATATTTTTGAAGAAAAAAATGTGCTTTTAATCACGAAAGGGTTAATCTTTGACCTGTCAAAGGAAGCATTCAAATGACACGTGACTTCACGTGTGACGTGCAAAACCTACACTGTGATGGATTCTGAGATTCATAACCGCCATTGAGACTGCGTTTTAGGTGCAAAACCGACATTATTTTATTTTGTTCATTTAATAAAATATTAATTATTATACTATTGAAACAAAATTATTTGTATGTTTAGAGGAAGTAACTGAAATGAGAAATTGAGATATTATTTAATTTCGTTTAATGCATAATAAATATTTTAAAAGTAATTTTGGTTTTCTGAAAAAAATGACAGCCTACAGTAAGGCGGTTTTGCATTTACACCCCACATATATACTTATATAGCAAAACAAAAAACATTATTAATACGATAACATAGAATAATTAATTAAACACCTTAACAAAGTGTCAACACATAAATAATTATAGCAAAACGAACAAACATTATAAATGTGATAACATAGAATAATTAATAGAACTAAAGTAAAAATAACAAATTTTATAGACTAAATCGGCCCAGTTTTCATATAACATATATTTACTTTCATATAACATATATTTACTTTGAGTGTGTATATCTTAATTTATAAAAGAAATTTGAGGAAATACTGTATGTCGGAATTTAGCACAAAAGGATTTATAAAAAAATTTCAACTAAATTAAAAAAAAGAAACAATTAATCAGAGAGATGAGGAATCGGACGTGTTTCCAACATTTATCACGAATTGGTCGAAAGCATCATCCATCATTCCATCTGACATCCAAATTATTTTTTCTACTTTAATCACGTGTTTTAAACAATTGCTCCAATTTTCCACTTGTCACATTGCGAATCGCATTCTCGAATAAAATTTTAATCTCAATAAGTTTTATTCTTCGCCGAAACCTCATCTTTGATTTGCATCCAAATTACCTCTGTGGGGTTACACGGCTAGTGTCTAATATTCACTGTCAAATGATAAAAGACGTATCTATTCGAAAAGAAGTTCAAAAAAATATCTCTAATGTACAATATAAATTGAGGTGATTTTTCCGTGTCGCCGCTATTTCATATAATGTAGGTATTTCGTTTAAGCAATGTATTTGAATCTGTTGGTAAATATTTATTTAACGAAAAGTAGAAAGGGTAATTTCAATATATATGGAAAGATTATTTACACAATTGCAATGAAAATACCTTTTATAAGGTTTCAAAAGCAAACTTTTAATAATAGCCGCGTGATCGTTAGTGACTTTATAAAAAGGGTACAGTCATTTAAAAGCTATTTAAAAAATACGCACTAGAAGAAACAGCCTTTTATTAAAATTTGCCTGGATGTACTAAACGTTCTCAGAATTGTTCACGTGGACAATTGCAGCGTCTCGGTGAATACATTATAATAACTCATTTTTAAACTCATTATTTCAAAATAACTAAACTAACAGTTTCTTGTCAATAACATAAATGTTATTTTCGACGACAGCGTTATTCAACTGTTATAACAAGGTTATCGTTATTCCGTTTAGTTATTGTCGACGACTATAGTTATTTCGTTTTCGTTTAGTTATATTATAACGTACCACATTGTTACGACTTTGTTATTGTCGTCGTTCAATAACGTTTCAATAACGTAGCACGTTAATGACGACGACAGTTTTTTAATATGGTTTAATAACTTCGGATGTTATTAAACGATGGCAGTTATTTTGTTTTTATTTTGAACTATTTAGTTGTGTAGTTATTTGAATTTTTTGGAGGAACACAATCGTTTCGTTTAAACGTAGTCATTCGTTTATTTTGAATATAATATTTGTTAGTATAATAGTAGTAATATTTATTTGTTTGATTTTAAACTGGTGATATATTATTTCGGATGAAATAATTTTTTTTTATTTATTTATTCTTCTTGCACATCATCATGCACAAAATATAATTTTTATGTGTGAGAAATTCCATTTGATACGATAATAATAATATTTTAGGATCATTAGATTTTATTCGGATTCTTTAAATATTATGATGTAGTTTTTTTTTTAGAATTTGATCGTTATTAAATAACATTTTTTAATAACTGTTATTTGTAAATTTTACAAATATCGATAACTGGTTGAAAGTTATTTTGAAATAACAAGTATTCCCACCTCTACTCACTATGCAATGTTGCGCCCTTTTCACACGATGGACTTTGAACGCTTGAAATCTACGTTGTGTATCACGCGAATTTCTCGATATAAACATGCGATATTATCTATATTATGCAGTACCTATTATAAAAATTATCCACTAGTGTGTACTTCATTGTTTTACAAATATACCTTTTTCAATTTCCGTACATTTATTAGTTATGGGTTAGTTGGAAGATATCGCTTCTATGATAAACTCGCCCATTCCCCATTGTACAATATTATTTAGGAAGTGTCTAAAAAGCCGCTAGCGGTTGTTTAGTATATATAATGAGTTACAATCCACTGGATTGGTCTGCAACGAGTTTAGTTTTTCTTCTCCATTCGTCTCTATTCTCAGCCAGTCTTTTTAGCCCTACGTATGAGCCACAGTTCATGTCTCTCTTCAGTTGGTCCATATATGCTTCTCTTGGTCGGCCTCTGCCATTTGTCCCCTCGGTCTTACCCTCTGCGATGGCGATGAGTAGTCCTGGATGCCTGATGTTGTGGCCAATCCAGTTAGCTCGTTGTTGGCTGATTCTCTTAAGGAGTTGCCTTTTTTCGCCTACCCTGGTTAATACTTCTTCATTTTCGACGTGCTCCGACCAATGGATCTTGAGCATGCGTCTGTAGCACCACATCTCAAAGGCCGCCAACCGTCCGCTTTCACTCTTGCTGATGGTCCATGTCTCACAACCATAAAGCAGAATGCTCCATACAAAGGCTTTAGTAAGGTTCTTCCTTACGCTTAAGTCAATATTTGGGGATTCCAATATCTTTGATTTTTTGTTAAAGGCAATCCTTGCCTGGTTTATTCTGCTTACAATTTCCGATTTGGAGCGTCCATCCTGGTTTATTCTGCTGCCCAGGTACACGAATTCACTTACTTGTTTGATGCTCACTCCATTTATGGCAATGTTCGCAGTCGCTTCCTCTCTTCCAACGACCATACATTTTGTTTTTTCTTTATTTATTTTCATGTTGTACTTTGACAACAGAATACTTTCCATTTTTCCTAAGGCTTCGTTCAGTTCCATCTCGGAGTCTGCGAGCAGTGCTATGTCGTCAGCATATCTGATCATGTCGACCTTTTTCCCATTTATTTTTACTCCTGTCCAGTTCTTCATTTCTTCTCTCAGTTCATCAATGGCTCGCTGTATATAGCAGTTAAAGAGAGCTGGCGACATTGAGCATCCTTGTCTTACGCCTTGTTCGACCCTTGCTTCTGCGCAGCTCTCTCCGCTTTTGATCACAGCCATTTCGTTCTTGTATAAGCTCCAGATTGCTCTTCTGTCTTTATAACTCATTCCTATCTGGTTTAGAGTGTTAAAAAGTTGTTCCCATTCTACTTTATCGAATGCTTTTTCAAGGTCGATGAATGCTATATATGTGTTTTTATTAACTGTTATTCTCTTTTCTAGAATAAGTCTGAGACTCAGGATTGCATCTCTCGTACCAGTCTCCTTGCGGAATCCAAATTGATCTTCTGAAAGTGTTTCGTTTATTTTATTTTCCGCCCTTTTCATTATAATGTTGGTGAGTATCTTAGAAGCGTGTGATATCATGCTTAAGGTTCTGTGTTGTTCGCACTTTGTCGTGCCTGCCTTCTTAGGAAGCGCTCGTATTAGACATTTGGCAAAGTCCTCAGGTATCTCTCCTGTGTCGTATATTTTGCAGACGAGCTTATACAATGTATCAAGCATGCCTTTTCCCGCGCATTTAAGCAGCTCTGATGGAATCAGGTCGATGCCTGGTGCTTTGCCGTCTTTCAACTTTGCTAATGCAATATCAAATTCACTTCTTAAGATGTCATCTCCATTATTTTCTACGTCATATTCTGTTTCCAGTGCTTTGCTTTCCTGGAGTATGTTCTTTCCTTTGTACAATTGTTCTAGGTATTCCTTCCATCTTTTGACGATCAGTTCGTCCTCAAACAGCAGTTTGCCGTTTTTATCTTGTATAGCACATCGTGGCTGTGTTTTTTCATTGAAGAAGTTCTTTACTTCAGAGTATGCGGTTTCGAATTTCCTTTGTTTTATATTTCTGTTGATATTTTTGCATTTTTCTTGCAAATAACATTCCTTTTTCAGCTTGGATTCTCTGTTAATTTTATTCCTAAGGGCTTTATATTCCTTTTTCCCTTCTTCTGTTTGAGAATTCTTAAGCTTCCTTCTTTCTTCGATCATTTTTAAAATGTCGTCTGTGATCCATTCTTTCCTAGCTTGCGGCTTTCTTTTCTCTAAAACGTCGTCTGCCGCTGCGGTTATTTTCTCTTTAATTTTTCCCCATACTTTATCTACATTATCATTGCTCTCAATATCGCATATCTCAGTTTTTTCGTCGTATTTCTCTTTTACTTCCTTTATTTTTAGCATCTTTAGGTCCCATCTTTTTGTGGTTCTCTTCTCGAGCCTTTTGAATTTCAGTATGGTTTCCGCCACAACCATATTATGATCACTATCAATGTCCGGACCTGCATAGCTCCTGCAATCTTTAATTTGATTCCTGTATCGTTGACGCGTAAGAATATAATCAATCTGTAATCGAAATCTGTCTCCGGGAGATTTCCATGTATAGCGATGTCTATAGTGGTGTTGAAACCAGGTGTTGGCTACAAACATTTTATTTTTGGCGCAAAATTCGATGAGACGGTTACCTCTATCATTTCTAGTGCCCAACCCATATGCTCCTACGACTGATCCCTCCCTTTCTTCCCCTACTACTGCGTTCCAGTCTCCCATTACAATAACATTTTCCTCGGCTTTTGTGTCATCTAGCAATTTTTGGATGTTTTCGTATAGAATCTCAATTTCTTGGTCGCTATGGCTAGATGTTGGCATGTAGACTTGGATCAAAATTGTGTCTACGGGTTTGGTATCTAGTTTGACTAAAATAATCCTACCTCCATAGTGTACGTATCCCTTAACTCTCATACCCAAGTCTTTGCTTAACATTATTCCTACCCCTCCCTGCCCCGGTTTACCCTCTATACTACCGCTATGGATTAGACGAAAATTACCTGTCCACATATCTCCCGGGTTAGGCCACCTCATTTCAGAGATTCCTAGCGCGCTTAGTTTCATTTTCGTCATCTCTACTTTAAGATTGTCTAACTTACCATTTTGCAGCAGAGTTCTGACGTTCCAGGTTGCGTACCTACCTTGTGTGCTGTTTCGGTTTCTTCTCACCTCCTCTCTTTTGTGTGTATTCTGCTTAATGACAAGATCTAGAGCAGACCCCACCCGGAGAGCCGAACGGGGGTCTATTTTACCTCCGGAAGATTTTACTAAAGATCTTATCATTATCATAACTCGTTGGTACTTTGGGATGCTGCTAGAGCCTTTAATGTGGTAGCTTCCCTTGCATTCCACATCCTCATGCCGTTGACCTCGTAGGTTCCTCCGCCTTTGAGAAGATTTTAGCTCCTCCGGGCAAGAGAGTGCCCTTCCCAACATCTTCCGTTAAGAAGGGTTGGTTGTTAGCTTATACCGACCAACAATTGTTTAGTACTGGGGACTAAATTGCCGGCAATGCGCGCGCATCATTTATCTGTCAAGTGAATGTCAAGTAAATCACATTTTTTACTAAATAAGGATCACACAGAATTCTATATTAAACCGTAGTGAGACTAGTTTTAAAGATGTTAACTTAGTGATAATGTAATTTTAAGTACATTAATTAATTAACAATAAGAACAGTTTTTATGCACTTAATTATAAGTGCTTAAGCACCAAATAGTACACTACATTTTTATTTGCAAACCTACTTAGGAGAATCTCATACGTGATAGGCTTGCATCTGTGTAAAGAAGAATTATTGGAATCACTGAGAGAACATTTATATTACGTGAAACATACTTACTCCAAACTTGTTAATCTGAAAAATAAAAGGGAAACTTATTTCATCATCACAGGATGTGTTTATCATTACGGTTAGATACTATTGAAAAATAAAAATGTATCACATACAATTTGAAAGATCTTTGATTCCTTGCAAGGTAGGCAGAGAGAGTCGAATACCACACATTCCAATCCCTACATACACACTGTATAGGAATAATAATAGCATTTGTCCAATGAAATATTACAAGGATTACATTGTAAATTTAATTAATAATAGAACCATACCTAGTTCATGATATATGAAATTCTATCTAACTACACCCCGAAGTATCTAACATGGGATACCCATGCTAAGTATTTTATTTTATTTCATTTATTCTGTGTGGATCAAACAGTTGAAACAATAAGTATCTACAAACATTAAAAAAACAACAATGAGGAAACCAATTAAGATCCCTCTCTTACCAAACTAATAAACATAAATTTCAGGTAGTTTATTAAATAAAAGAGACAGGAAGAATTAAAATGCTAAAACACATAAAAATATCTTAGAACAATACAGGTATGGATTGGGTTAGTTGGAAAGAAATCACGCCTCTGCGATAAACTCGCCCTCTGTATATTGAGTGTACGATTGTATTTGTTTTTAATGTATTTTTGTATGAATTTGCTTGTAATCAATGTCAGTAAAAAATAAATAAATATATAAGTATATAGGTCTACAATTGAAGCTGACATCAGGGTTCATAATATAAAATATTGGAGCCTTTGGCGAGTCGCCCGGTAAAAATAACCTTTCACTTCACCCAAACACAACACACGCATCAACCATAGCATAAACGCGCTAATTGACAGTATTGTATTGTAGCTATCTTCACAATGTTTATAATGTGGGAACTAGCGGAAAACTAGCTATTTCATGTTTACGCTGCCGTCAGCGGCATTTTAGCAAATTAGACTATAGTGCCGCTAGCGGCACGCTAGACACTTCCTATTATTTATTTGTATCACATTGTTTTATAACTTGGTAATTATGTATGCTCCTTACTGTGCAATAAAGTTTATTATTATTATTAGTTTACATGTTCTTTGTACAAATCCTCACCATTCAACCAATTACATACATTCGAATTTGGTAAACTTATAAAACAAATATGTAATAATAATATTAAGTATTTTGATTAATTATTTAACGCCTATAATTATGTTGTGAATGAATTAAAACGTTATTGATTATTATTACGTTCTTGTTGTTAATGTTTTTGGAATGAGATTTGTTTTTATCTTTTATAACATAAATGCATAAAATAATGTGACTCTTAGTGAATAATTGTTATGTAATGTGATCAAATATACTATGTAATACAATTTGAAAAGGTTTAAACACCATTTAATGTGTTAAATAAAGAAATAAATAAATCAATTTCAGTACCAAGTATTCATGAGGAGTAATAATAATCTCCTCAATAGATCGTTAATCAGTACTAAACATTCTATTTATTTTCTTCAAACTTTTTACTAATACAGTAGTTACTTTCTCATACTAAGTAGATCACACTAGGTAATCATGTGCGTAAATTATGATGTTGGCTTTTGTGCCCTTTACAAAGCAAACTACATAGATCATTTTTAGGCACTTCGATTCAAAGGATGTTCGTGTCGTCCCCGTGATATATCCATATATTAATAAATCAAATGTTTTTGTGTTAACACTTTTGAAATTCATTATATTTAAAATGATCCATATATTGTTTGCATTTTTTTGCGATAGCTATGTATTTCATATACATCATTTATTAACTTTCCATGTCCCGCCCAGAGTCATGCAAAATAGTAGGTATAACATACCATCAGTCTTGCCTTAATCTTTCTACTCCAATAGTGACAGATATCGCCTTTATAGAGTAATAATTAATAATACAGTATACTAAAGTAATCCCCTTATTACTTCCTAGAATGAGAGGTCTTTAATTCAGGACTACAACCAGCCCTATCTATACTATACCTGATTACTGACGTTGATATATTGATAAGTGAAACATTTTTATTGTTCACCTTTCAAAGTTCATCACTAATTGGAACAAAAGGGGGAAGTAAATCAAAAAGTAAAATAATCAGACATTTGTAAATTTAGAAACAATTTTATATTTCCTTCAAGTAACATAATCTTAAGTAAACACAATACAATTTTGAATCCGAAATTAATCTTAAAACTAATAAAATATCTATTCATATTTAAAAAATAGAATAGAGAAATTTAACGTGTAATACAGGCACATAAAAATGGTGATTTATTTATTCCCTATGATCTATTGCAATCAATAAATAACATATATATTATTGTGAATTGAAATACAGCAAACCAGTGATTAAAATGTACATTAGTGTATGAACTTGAACTTCAGTGCCAATAATGTTGTACTTATGTCGCATTGGCATTTGTACACATTATGAACGAATTAAAAAATAAAAACAGCTTTCGTAATAAATATATGTAAATATGTATCTAGATGATATAACTAACAAAAAAAAATTAAGTTTCATTACAAAAGTTATTAATCAAGTTTCTATTTTGAAGTTATAATATTATTTACCGAAATGTATTGAGAAGTTAGGCATAAAATACAATGGGTGAGTATGGTCAAAAATGGAGAAGTGAAATTTTGAATAAGTACACTCGCTTAATACCAATATCCTATACTGGTTGTTTTGCTGTATTTCTATTGATGCACGCACTATTGTACAACAGACATTTAACAAACATTATATAAAATATGTGACACTACCACACAATGTACCTAACACATTTAGTAAAAAGGATCTTGTAGGAAGTTACATATTATTACAGAGTGGAATATTTAATGGTGTGTAGTATGCGGTGGTGTTAGAAAAAGATTTGAACAGTCACATTCACACACCGCTATTAACAAACAACATGCTTTGTTCTGACATAGTCTGTAAAAATAGTTTTGAAACAACAAAAACATAATCTAATGGAATGTCCTATGATAAAATAAGATCAAATAACGGGAAAGGCACATTTTGTTTTTAAGTATAAAATTAATTTTATTGATAAGACCCAGAATTTCAATGAACTTTCAGGGCTATATTTATCTAAGATCCACCTAAACTCCATTAATTTTTGTCTTTTGTGTCCAATCTATAGCAATGTTTTTTTTTGACGTTGATGATGCACCCAAATAAAGTTGATTTCTATCTCGAATATTTTTTCAAATGTAAAGGACAGATACCTAAAATGATTCTCAGTGAGGCCAATTACATAATTTGGCTAGGTAGGTACTTTCATTGTTATTATGAGAATTGGGTTAATTAGCATACAATCATAATACTCTATGTAGGGGCTGAGAGGTTTTACTAACGGTCATTTTATCTATACCTTACATTTGGTATAAAATAGCTATAAAATATTGATTTTTATAAAATATAGGACAAAATTAATAGAGTTATGGTGGTGCTCAGAATAAGTTTCGCCCTAGAGTCACAATGAAACATCAGGTGTAAAAGTAACAAACAAAAATGTATTTATGTGAATCACTAACTTAAAAATATTCAGTCTTCTATTATACATAACATTATGTAACAACAACAGTTCCACTCGATTCATTATGTTATATACTGAATAAATATGTAATAATCATTCACGTCTCGTCTTGTGAAAAAACAGAAATGCAAACATAAAATATAACAAGTAATAAACATGAAACAAATTGCATCTATTTGGATAATATAATGCATCTTATTAATTACATTCAAAATTTTGCGCCGACCATTTTATTTATTAAATTTGTTTTATTGTGTGATATGGCAGGCAGGCAGTATGTAAAATTCAAGAAAATGCACTCAAATTAATATTTTTAGTGTACAATTATGAATATTTTTGACAAAAAATATTTAGCTAAATTTCTAGAATTAAATTTTGCACACATTGGTATTGAAATTTTTTAAATATAATGATACATAACAAAATAACAGAATAATTTTTATTTAGTCAGAAAAAATATCATAAATATTTTGCTTTTATTTATGACACAAAGCTTTTCTTCATTTTGAATTCTTCATGATAATATTCATACAATACTTCACTAAATTAAATTAATTAATAAGTGAATTGTTACTCATTTGTAAATAAAATATTTAAAATTGCTAGATAAGAAAACATTTATCATTCTGTACTTTGAAACAGAAGGAAACAAAAAATTAATGCTGTCTTTCAAAACTATTTGGCTTGCATTATTATTATATTAAAAATACAAGTATTTAATGAAATGATAAGGGAACTATTTGCTAAAGATATTGCAAATTAATCATACTATTTCTTCATTTTTTAATTGTTAATATCAAAGATCAAGTAATAAGGAGGAGATGACAAGAGTTAAAAATCTTATCCCTAATTTTTTAAAGTTATATATCTGATATGAAGTTAGCTTATTATTGATATTCGGCCATATTGATACTGTATTAACGTTATATAGATTGTGGCTAACTTCATAGGAGTACTATAAATCAAAAAAGTAGTCTCAGTGTAATATTAGCAGTAAAACAATAGGGATAATGTTACCACCAACTTACTAGCTCTTTGATGAATAGTATAATAAAATAGTTTGTTTTCTGCAAAGACTAGAATATATTTTAAACATTATGTTTTAATATTTACTTAGGAATGAAAACACCTTTAAATAATCATAGATATACTAGACTTGCAATTCAGTACATTATTGCGGAATATTCGTGTTCCAACTTAACGCATTAATAATAACAATAATAATATTATGCTGTCTCACTCCATATCATTGAGATGATAATGGTTATGCGCTGTCTCACAAACCGTCTCAACGGACGCTAGTTTAAAACTGGCTGCATCGGCTGTATCGGTTTCACGACAGATTTTTTCTTTGAATTGCATATCTAGTATATCTTTGTAAATAATATCATATTTTTCTCATTCACTAAGTTTCATTCATTAAATATTGTTTTCAGTCTATTGTGAGGTAACGAGTGACGAGGCAATACATATTATTATGATAATAATAACATATTAATCAGTCTATTCAAAATCACAGCTGTGTGAAAACCTGCTTGTGCACATTAATCCTTTTTTAAACTATAGGGTACCTAGATATTAGGTAAATAACTCTATCTTGATTACATTCTACAGTATATTGTTTTCAAATTTAATAATCAATGAATATATATGGTCAGATAGTTTCAGATGCATAATAAACCAAATAATCTTTGCCATAGAATAACTTCTATTGAAACTGGCTAAGTGACATGTTACTCACAAACGGATTGCTCCAACTTTATGTCTAGATAAAATTCCCAGCTGTCATTTTTTTTTGGCGCTTTCTGACTATAAAACAGTTGCCATTTGAAAAAATTTAAAATTACACTATGAAACAAAATTTATATTGATATCAAATAAATATTTTTGAAATAATATTTAATAGTAATTGTACCATAGAATAAATTGTTTTGCGAGTAAGATTTTGATTTAACCAATCATAACTCTATTCTCAGTTTAGCCATGGGTACCTAGTGGTCAACCATGACTACATGTACATTTTCATGCGAGTACCAGGGCTTGTATTTAAAACAATTAAATTAATAATAGTTTTATGTAATGCAAACTGACATCGATTATTTTAACACAAGGTGCATGCCAAACCTAACACCAAAACACTGTGCATTTTTAAATGTAGTAGATATTTTTATTAAACGCAGTTGTAATATTTATTATGTGCTTGGCAATGTGATGTTTTTATTTTAAAACACAGATTACAAAATTCAAGTAAGTTACTACGTAAGTAAATATTCACTTAAAATAGTCATATTTTTTAACCATATTTAAATTTAGTTTACAATTTTGTTACATTTATTTTTGAATATTTTTATTCATCAATATTGTTCCTTGAGGCTTTAATTTTTTAAAAATGAAATTTTTTAATTTAAAATATTGCAAGATGTAAGTTTTGTTAAAATATAAAATTTCTTATACATTAAATAAGTCATAATTATTACACAACAATTTCCATTGAATAAGAAATACTAAAATTATACATGCGACGTATGTATAATTTTATTATTTTTGTTCACACCAGCTACAATTATTATTAAATATCTAATCAATACATTCTAATTTTAAATTTAATTTTATATATTACTAATACAAAGTATTACATTACCAATTTTTAGATATTGTATTACTTATATTATCATATAAATCCAAAAGATGTTTGCACCATACCAGCCTACATTTTCAAAAACAAATATTTTTAATCCTTACACTATTTTTTCATAATTTTACACATTTTCAATCCAAGTTTTCTTTTATCATAATTTCACAATACAATAGATAACAGTACGCCGAAACCTTAACCAAACAAAACTTTTAACTATTATACAATTCCCACCTACCAAAAGACGGGACAAACGATCAATGCAATCACTTATATACCTTCTCCAACTCTACGACAACGATGATAGAATATATTCAATGGAAACTATTGATATAAATTGTTATTAATACTATTATAGACCCTTGTTGAATCCAGACAATATTGAAATATATGTACAATCAGCTGTTTTTTTATATATATATATATTTACATGTCCAGCATTGTTATTAGGTATTCATTAAAAGTTTGTTAAAATTTAAATACATAATACAATAAATCTAATAATAATAATAATTATACATGGACTTTTTCTTATTTAACAACAAGTCAAGCATTAAATTTTAATAATTTTTAATCTATAGGAGAAACAAATAATATAATAATAATTTAAATCTTAAATGAATTAGGAAACGTAAAAAACTTAAAACAAATTAAAAGAAAAATTATACAATAATAATAATAAAAATAAAATAATTTGAACTGGAGCTTATTCTAGTAATAATATTATTCAGTCTTTACTGGTCGTGTGGTGGAACCAATAAATTAAATCATCAGTCTTATAGTTTCATATCTCGTTACTGTGATCAACAGTACAATGTCGCCATAGTGTCGCCAATGATAATATGGTCCCGATCTGCAACACTAATGGACGATCTGTACCAAATTATATATACACAGCTAACAATAATACGAGATTTTAGGATATGAGAGGAAAATAATTTTAATATTATTATTTTCTTAAGTAATTAGATATTATTACATAAAATAAAATATAATAATAATAATATAATATATTTCCATAGTTACTGTTTTTTTTGCACTACTAAAGCTATTAATAATTAATTATATAACAAAATATAGTACGAGTAATTAGTTCTCTGTTTAATATTGCACTACATCCTCAGTCTGCCAATGAGCACAGGTGGCTACTATACAGTGTTACACCTGTAACATATATGTCTATATATCATTTAATATAAAAGTCTATATAAGAATCAATCTCTATCACCACAGTCCACTAAACCTCTCCTAGAATCTTCCCGATACTCTCTCAAGGCATCTTCTTTCTTCATGATAGCGGACACTTGATTCATAGGAGGAACAATTACACCAGGAGGTTCTAAATCTGACTTGCGACTTACAGATAAATCTTCTACACGATCTTCATCATCTGATTCCTCAGGATGGACACCGTTCGCTAAACTGGCACGGGGAGGGCTGGGGCTGTTACGTCTTCCATATTTTAGGACTCCTGGAGAAGGTGGACGTGGAGGACTAGAGGTTGGTCCAAGTCCCGCTGCTGCTGCATGAGCTGCGGCTGCTAAAGCCATAGCATGTAGAGCCTCCCTTCCTCCCAGATCTGCCCTCCCTTCCAATGCCTGCTGAAGGAAGCCTGCATCTAGCAGTGCTGCAGCTGGATGTAAAGGCTCCTCTTCTCTTCCCCCACCGCCCAGCCATCCGCCTCCCAGACTACCTGGGCTTCCATTAGATTCTCGTTTGATTCCTCTATTCATTGGCCTACTAGTTGTTATTCCCAACTTTTTCACTTTATCATAAAGCGTTCTGGAAGGCACTCCGAACTTCCTGGAGGCCTGCAAAGCACTCATTCCATTTCTAACACATTCAATAGCAGACATAATGTCGGTCCTCGTGTACTGCTTGTATCGTTTCCATTCAGGTTTTTGTTGAGGCACATAGGGAGCTATCCCGCACCTTAAATCACTGGGGAAGTTCTGTGGAGGTGAAGATGGGTGAAGAGAGCGGTTCATACTGTCATCATCCATTGATTTATCTGTGTAAGGTGAGTGTGCCTCTTCGGAAATTTCGCTGCGATTGTGCTGTAAACAAAAATAACATGTCATTAAATAACTAGGAACAAACATAATAATAGGACATCAATTCATGCCATAACATTACACACAAAATATTTTATTCATCTCTTTTCATTATATCCTCTTCTCGATTAAGAATATAAATGGGTATATACCTTATAAGAATCGTAAGCTGATCCATTGGAGTGTAGTCTTTCTGCCCTTGGTGGAGGAGTGGGTGGTATAGGCTGACAGAGCATGTGTGGAGGAGGTTGCGATGAGTCTGCCGCACTACTCTGAGCCAATACATTGCGAAGGATAGGAGTGTCACGAGACAGGAGCATGCTATTAATACTGGATAACTTCTTTCTTTTTAAAGGGTTCATATCGGAGGCGGCTTCGTATGACGCACTGAGAGACGGAGGTGGCGGTAAAGGCGGCCAATGGGCAGGAAGGGCGGGTGGGGAACAACTCGAATGTGCAAGAGCGGGAGTTACGGCACACGGTGGAGTCCGCATACCCTCACTCTCTTCCTTAAATCTTTGTCTCAACTCCGTCATATCAAACAATCCTTTAACTTCAAGTTGTTCAGCTATCTTCATTATACGAGGGATTTGTGACTGGGTTACATTCACTTCTCCAGTGTACATGTATTCCAGTAATGCTCTCATTTCGAATTCTTTCACTCCAGGGAACAGAATACTGCAGTGATCCATTGGGACATCCATAAGGATAGTCTGGAAATATGGGGAGTTGGCTGCCAAGATGACTCTGTGTGCTTTGAACTGCACATGGTCGTCCACGACAATGGTACAGTCAACATAATATTCCATTTTTATGAGGATGTCCAATATCTCCACCAGGTTTGTTTTGTGGTTGTTCCACCGGAGGCAGTACGTTTGTCCTTCGCTGCTACCCATTTTTGTAAGTATTTCTGCAAACAAAAAAAAAAACAAAATATGAACAGCTGTACAAATAGGTACCTAGTCATTAGCAATTTCCGGACCAATACATACATAAAGATATAAAATAGGACAATTTTCAACTCAACAATTTTTCGTACAACATAATTTACATGACCTGTCCATTGAAAGACTGGGGCTGAAAAAACGAGTTACATGAGTCCAGACAAATATATATTTTCATAAGGGCTTTTTTTCATGTTTTGTATCTAATACCATTCCGTGTGGAGCATTCTGCTATATGGATGCGAGACGTGGACCATCAGTAAGAGGGAAAGCGGACGGTTAGCGGCATTTGAAATGTGGTGCTATAGACGCATGCTGAAGATTCATTGGTCGGAACACGTCGAAAACGAAGAAGTGTTAACCAGGGTTGGCGAAAAAAGGCAACTCCTCAAAAGAATCTGCCAACAACGAGCTAATTGGATTGGCCACAACATCAGGCACCCAGGACTGCTCATCGCAATCGCAGAGGGCAGGACCGAAGGCACAAATGGCAGAGGTCGACCGAGAGACGCCTATATGGACCAACTGAAGAGGTACATGAGCTGTGGCTCATATATGGAGTTGAAGAGACTGGCTGAGAATAGGGAGGAGTGGAGAAATAAGTCAAAACTCGTTGCAGACCAATCCAATGGATTGTAACTCATTATATATATCTAATACCGTAGGCAAAACATTAAGAACTCAGCATTCCATATTCTTGTACACTCATGTATGTGTATTACGGAGCCAGGAAAAATAGAAAAGATGAAATGCATTTTAATTATCGCTGAAAATCTATGAATAGGCATGCTTGATGATGGTATTAACATCTGATTTAATAATACGCGGAAATGTTAATTAATACTTCTTTGGGTGAAATATTTTGAAAATTCGATATGTTAACAATATTGCATAAAAACAGGCGCAGTGACATCAAAAGGCGAAAATCTACAAAATGCAGTTTTGTTTAGATATGTAGGAACTAGAACAATTTACAATTACATATTAATTTATTATACGGATTGAAAGTAAGTACCTACAAGTTTATAAAATGAACATACTGAAAACGACTTTATAACAACAACTCAATTTTTTTTCAACTTACCCAAATTTGATTTTATTATATTTATTTATACATTTGTCTACCTTTTAATAATATTTTATATCAGTTAATTGATTCACCTTCATGACACAAGTATATTAATATTGTGAAGGTGTTTGGGTTCTAAAACTTCAACCAAGTCGGGCGAGTTGTCTATTACATATAATTATTATATAATTTTGAAATTGAACAAAGACACGATGCGTCTACGATGTTGAGTTATACTTACTGATTTATTTAAAATAATTAGCACACGATTTTCCATTGAAAAAACACAATCAATAATTCTTTATCAATAACTTAGAATATTACGTGAATATACATACACCAGTTATGTACGCATTTGATATCAATTACTCTAAAAAATATTTCAGTTCGTTTGTTTATATGTATGTATATTGTTTATATGTATGTATATTCTTTATAGTCGCTTAAACTGACAAGTATTTGAAGAACTAATAAAAAAAACTTTATAAACGAATTCTCTATTTACATATTATTTATTATTTTCTTACCTAAGATAATATCACAGCGTCAGGAACGTCATGAAGAGATATGTCTCAAGCAAGGTTAGATTAAATTAGATACATATTAGCAAAATGTTACAGTTTCAGTAGTAACCTAAACCAAACTGATAATAGGGATACTAACGCCCTCTGTAAATCTTGCTTTCTAACATTGTGTAAGTAACAAATCAAATAAATATACGGTTGTTGGTAATTCTTTTTGGAAAGATTTATTTCATGTTCACTGTATGTGAATGAGAAAATTATAAATCTAAAGAATTCCTTTACCTCTTCAAGAAAACCACAATTAATTCGAGCACAAACTCTTATTCGAGCCATATGTTGTATTTTATTTATTAAAAAAGCTATTACAGTGTTAATCGTCGAATTTATAGGGAGAGTGGACATCTAATTCACATTTTTCTGTCAAAACATTGTAATTTTAATTTTATTGTCAATATTTTTTTTTATTATTCCGAGACTAATGCCGGGTTTGAAACTAGTTAAAAATAATCTTTACAGATATTTGCAAATGTAGCGAAAATGTGATGCACGTGTGCGTTAATAAAGTAAGCATTTGATAGTTGATAACAATAACAAAATACCTACCTAATTATACCTAATATTGTATATCTAATAAATATGCGCAGAAAACAAATATTTTGCGTCATACCAGACTCAAACATCTATGTAAGCTATGCAAATATTATTATTTGATAATGAAATCGTGGTAAATACCTACATCTACATACATATCTACCTACTTACGTACACACTTTTATACTCGTGTAAAATGCTCGATAATAAAACTATCTACCTATGAATATTTATATTTATTATTGATGATTCACCAATATTATTATTGTACATAATAATATATCATGACTTTAGTAGCGTAAGTAATGAGTTATTATTTGTCAGAGAGAAACTGCACTATTTATAAAAAAAAAACAGATACATCTTTATTTCAACGATGAGATATACCCTACCACCCATCCTGAATACCTTAACTTCTATTGGCACAGAGAAAACATGTAATCAGTCCTCTGGCTACCCCAGTGATGGGAAATGCCATGATGGTATAAATGAATGAATGACTTTTTTAGTATGATAATTTGGTTACATTTACTACTTGTCACACATTATTAGCAACGTATAGAATTACTGTTGGAATGATTGTGGGTCATTGCTATCATCTTTTACAAAATGCAAATAATATCAAGCTAATAATATAGTGGTGTTTTTTTTACTTTAAAATGTGACACCATTCGTTTTGTCTCTGAATAACTATAACAAAATATTATGAATTTATTTACAACATCAGAAAGATCATTACGTAGACTACATCACCACACAATTTATACGATAAAATTCGACATAGCGTAGTTTTCCTCCGATACACACTATCATTATTATAATATATTTATAAGTATCACGCTGAGATAGTATGTTATATTATAGTTTGTCAATAATTATGTTTCAGTATTGAAACGATTACGACAATCAGTTTTTTCGTGAAAATACTAGAAATTTCGCGAACTACCAAATTAGAAAACAATTCCCCTAGGAGAATTACATTATTAGCTAGTAACAATAATTGAGAAAACTATAAATTACTAGCAAACTGCCACCCCTCATCGGGACGCCAATGACGCCATGGCGACGTCGCCGGCTACGAAACCAAAAATTCTACGATTGGCGACGTGGCCAATCCACAGTCACGTGAGTTAGTAGTCCCAATATTTATAGCGCTATGAATTATTCGGCCACATAGCCGGCGACGTCGACATGGCTTCCCGTTGAAGGATGACACTAAATTTATTATAATGTATTACAATGTGAGAGGTGAATAGGTACATGAATACATATTCCATGGAGCACCCTGCAAAGAATTGATCTCATTACTCTTTTCCATAAGATTTCGAGTGTCCTGTAAAAGGCAGGTGTTCGAAAAAATAAAGATATTTGAAATCCACAACCACCAGTTTGCCATCCATCCTGAATATTTTATTTTTTTGTTAGCACGGAGAAGACAGCTTGCATGTTTTTTAACATGAAGCTGGTCTGCTGTCAATCCCACTTGTGAAATATACCAATTTAAAAATCATGGTTTATCTAACATTAGACGCGAGATAAATATTGAAACAGTAAAAATGTTTTAGTAAAAAAAAGTTTTTTTTTTATTTTAATATTTTTACTATTAGATGTGACGAGAAATTATTCATATCAGCAACAGTGACTTGCTGGAACATTCTAAAATTGTACTTGTATAAATAATCTTTGTACGCGAATCAACAAAAATATTTATCTACTCGTACGATAAACTGGAGTGTGCCGATATAAAAAGCAATCCTAACCATATACCTATCTATCTATCATCTCACACTGCATCCCTAGCGGGGTTGAATGATGTGCAAAGATAGTTTAAAGAGAGTTATAAAATTTTCTCTCAGTCAACATGCAATTTTTTTATTAAGAGTTTGATCCACGTGGTAAATCCATTTGATTCTCAAACGCATGCGCTTTCTTATGCTCTGTTTTTTTTTTGGATTCATTAAAAACATTCATCAATCGTTCGTTTCGCATGTCCAATCCATTTCAATTTATTTACACGCATTACAAATCTTACAATATTCGTTTAATATTTGCTCGTTTTCTTACCCACATAACTATGCCATTATTATCTATTCACTGTGTCGGTGTTTAGGTAGTATCTTCTACTATTTTATTTGGTTTATTGTCGAGAGAGATGTCTTTCGTCTTGTTAAGTTAGGTTAGTATAGAGATTGCAATGTCCTATTGAGGCGAAAGATGTCTTCCTCGACAAGAAACCATATAGAAGAAGAAAACAATTGAAGATCTTGGCGGAAAAACAACAATTGTCCAAAATTTTATGAAATCGTTTTATTGCATTAATATGATCTAGTGCACACCTTCTACTGGTGGTTTAATTTATAAACATGGGAAAACAACACATATCCTTCAAATCGCGCAAAAGGCGACAGAAGTTCTCAAAAAAGATGGACCAACTACATTTTCTAGGTGTTGGGAAGCCAACGGTGTTGAGCTGCTCATGATGAAAACCAATGTAAAAGTTTTGGAAAGGTTTTTTATCAAGCAATGGAGAGAAGTCGGCTGATATAAAAATTTATTTTATGATTTTTATCTTATGATTTGGTGGAAATACGACAAATGTGCACAATTTTTTGGAAAAACAGCAAATGTCACATCATTATTTTCTGTTCTATTTTCAATTTTAACAAAGGAATTAACAAAAATGAAACTCGCTTTAGCTATTCATTGCATCACCTACATTTTACAGCAATAACAGCAAAGAAAATCGTATTTTATTAGAAGTTAGGACGTTTTAATACTCTCCTGTAAAATTTACTAAATGTGACATTTTTGTTGTTTTTCTGTCAAGGTCTTCAATTGTTTTTTAATTTCGTTACGCCATAATTATCATACCTATAGGTACCATTAGGTATTTACAGATTTTTAAAAATTATTTACTCGTTTACTCCTTACTGTTCATTGACTGCAAGCAATTTTACATAGAAATACGATTATTTTAAATACAATCATACAATTTTAGATAAAACCGCATCAGTAATGACTCTTTAAGAAGAATCAATGGCACTATTGTTCTCTCTGGGTTACGTTTTAAGAACATCCAATGATAGCTGGGGGCCTAAATTCATCTACAAATGGTTAATTTCCCGAATTGCCAGCAGATCCGTAGCAATTCCTCTAATTTTCGTAAAATAATTGGTGAAATTGCCGTTAAATCGTTTTACGATTCCTAATATGATCCTATTATGATTCATATAAAGTGGCCTTTTTAGCCCCCCGGGTCGAAATGATATCTGTTATTATTTTTTTACACATAAGCTTCAAGACAGTCCGCAAGATCCCCTTTCACAGTACACAGTTCCTATCCAAGCAACTGGAATATCGTAGAAAGAGATTACATAAAATTATTTTGAATGGAAGATAATACTCTTTCGTGATGATTATATAGATAATATCATTCAGAAAAAAAATGGTTTCCTCCTTGTGTCTCCAAGAAAAACGTGTAAGAGCGAGAGTTCATAGACATAGATATTGTGTAGTTGTAATATTGACCTATATGGTGTAGATCAGTGGTCTCCAAGCCCCGGCCCGCAGAGTAAGTGGTATCGCGATTTTTCCTTTGAATTTCTAGTTTATATTGTAAAAGATGATGAGTTATATAGTAATTAGAATTCGATTCTTCGTTAAATTTATTGATGCAAAAAAAATAGATAATTAAATGAGGCCAAGAGGAGGATTGATAAATATTGACAGAGCACTTAATGTGGATGAAATGTCGTTAAAACAAATAATACAAGAGATAACGATACCTCATTTATTGCAAATTTATATTTTCTTAAAATAATTACGTAGGTACCTACATGCCATTTTCAGTATGAGACTCACACGTGTGTTCATACAAAATTACTGTCATAAATTGTTGTGAATGATTGCTATAAGCATATCTCTCATTTTTTTTTATTTACACAAATATCATATTAAAATGGTGTTGTTTCGCTTCGACAAAAATTTAATAACTTTTCTATTTTCGAAGAGGAAACACTATGAAAGTTCATTTTTAAATTTAGGTAATAAAAAATTAAACACTGTATAACTTTCACTAATTATTATATTGTTTAGAAGCTTTTCGGACCTACGTCCATCCTCATTAATAATCTTATAACTAATTAGTTATCTTATTAGTTATAAGATTATTACTGAGGATGGATGTAGGTCCGAAAAGCTTATAAGCTACATAATAATTAGTGAAAGTTATACATTGTTTCATTTTTTATTACTTAAATTTAAAAATTTAATGTCTTATTTATTTACGGATATCTCAAAATATAGCGCCTTTTCAATGTGGGTGCTACTATGTTCGTAAGTCACTATGGGCAAAATTTGACATATTGTAGTTTCGCTCATACATACAGGAATGTAAAAAGCAAAATATTTGCGCTTGTTAGAATCTTATAAGATGCATGCATTCTCGGCGATCTTGCTGCCGAATCAAAATGACCTATTTGGTTCAGTAACTTAACGGGGAAAATATTGTGTCACATAAATTATAACCAATACTATGCACACATAAATAACAAGGAAAAATCGAAAGTCCAAGTATGTCAGAAACTGCATATAAAATAGCATATTAAATGGGTATTCACAAACAAAAAATTATCTTTGTGAATATTTTCTATCACGTAATGATATTCAGAGCAACTGATTGTAAGTATAAAAAAATACATTACTTATAACTTTTCACCCATAAAATAGTGAGAAAAAAAACATTATTTAAATATGATTTGATTACCTACAGTGGTGTAACTAAACTTTTGGGGGGCCTAGGCCAGAACATTGAGTGAAGAAGTAATTTTACAAAGTGCATAAAAATTAATGGTGCTTGAGATAGAATAGATCTACTACTAAGTTGTCCAGTGATATGTAAGAGGCAGATATTAGTTAAGCATCACGTACAAGAAATTCAACATTTTTAATGAAGCGATGAGGTATACCGCTCATTCTTAAATCTCTTATTTTTTATCAATCATCCTCAACCCCAAATTATGACACAAAGAGGAAGATTAGCATGTCATTATAAGCAGTTAGTCCATTGAATACTCCAATGCTGAGATGATGCAGATAAAGATAGTAAGCGCCCATGAGATGGATACTCCATTAAACGGCGCCGGATAAATCATCCAACATACATACATAAGCGCGTAAAAATAATTAAAAAAAGTTGTTAAAATAAAATAAAAATTGAAGTTTGAAAAACAGTTAATAGGTAAAAAGCGAGTCCATTGCCCTTGCCAATTTCTGTAACTTAGTTTATTTTTTTACGATAAAAGGTAGAACTTTGGATCCCGTTAAATCCAGTGTAAGATGTATCTATACAATGTGACTTGATTAAAGGCTCCAAAGTGTCGGGGGCTCTGAGGTACCTATTGCTTCGTTTATTCATGCATAGTTACGCCTATGATTACCTACATCGACATTCAATTAAGTGATAAATTTTGCACAAAAAAACACCACTTTTTTCTTGTTTACATTCAATTTCATTTATTTCTGACCATCAAACTATTTGCCTACGTATTTTTTGCCATTTGCGAAAATAAGCAGCATAATTGATTATTATATTACAAGTTGCGCAAAAAATCAATTACATTTCATTTACTTGCATCTTTTCCTGTATGAATGAGGAAGACTGGCTGAAAACGGTTTTATTGCCAAAACTTCCAAGAGTACAAAACGTAAGCTGATCTCGAAAAATATAAGTTTTTTTCTTTTTAATAATTGAGGTGGTCGATAGCCAGACGGTAGAGTCTTGGACTTTCAATCGAGGGACCCGGATTCGATTACACTCGCTGCCGACCATTTACACAACACAAGCATAATATTAAATACTAACATGAGGGTGTCTCATTGTATTATATTAGGGTTATTCTTTTTTTTATATATAAAAAAGATAATTTAGAGTTTGACTTGCCCACTAGGGTGTGTCGCTCTCCATACAAAAAAAATAAAGTTTATTTTATTTTAACTCCTTAGTACTCAAAAGTTGTATGATGTTACTAATGACAAGAAAATACAAAAAAATGCTACTCCCAACATCATCTTTAGCCTCCTCAAGCAGCATGAAGTTTTGAAAAAAAGGCAAAAAACGTTTGCTCTTATAACGAAAATAGAATAAACATTGAATCATTACGATGCTATGTATTAGTGATTTTATGTAAATAAGAGTCAGTTTAAGATAATTAAAACAAAAATAAGACGACATGCATTATATTTGTTTATAAAAAAATTATTTGAAATCTTTCTTAGAATTGAATTTTGGCATCATATTTCTTGAATGTTGCCTGGCACAAATAAAACCTTCTCGAGCCTTGTGACCAGCAACAGAACTAGATGCTTCTGTAGTTAATTTAACACATCTCTCCACTGATTGTGTATATGGCATGGAAATTTGGGAAAGTTAAACATTTTAATGTAACCTTCAGTTGAATTTTTTTTCAAATCGTCAGTACTTATTGTACTCAAAAGAGGAGGTGATGTGAGAATTAATGATGGTTTTTGCTAGTCAATCAATAATTCTATGTAGCTGTTGCAATCGAAGTTAACTTTTGGAATTACAAATTCTCGTATACCCGGAGCTTCAATGGAGCGAGCTTTCAAGATCCTTCGACATCCCAACTTCCTTATTCTCTTATCATTATCACTTAGCATAGCTATTATTATATTCTCTGGATTTGCAAAATAAGCATTACGTTGAATAACAGGATCTATTATTGCTTTTAATTCTGCTGGAAGGTATCGTGATGAACGAATTATTTTCCATAAATTAACTGCCCCATCTTTACAAGATTTATTACATTTTATTGTAAACCATGAAGGTGCATAGACTTTCATAACAAAAACGGCCAATATTTTCAGATTTTCACAAGGATTTTCAGTGGCGACATATAAACGTAAAATCCTACTTGCAGTCGTTAACCATCTGGCATGGGACATCTTCCCTGGTTGTTTTCGGGCCAAATCATCATTCACTTTACCATTTGATACTGCTTGGCACAAAGTGTATAAATATTTTTGATCTGTGCTTAATTTATCACACGCAAGTTCAGGGAATGACGTCTCAATTGCAACAAACTCTATGACCTCCATATTTTCACAAATATTAAGATTTTTACCTATTGGTCCTGAAAAAGCTGAAGGTCCGCTAGTTGGACCATCTAGCGATGATAATAAATATCGCAATGGAAGTTCAATTGCATGAAGTTGACAGATGAGCCATTGTAATGGTTTTTGAAGTCTCTTTTCTAGTCTGGAAATTATTCCATTTTTCCTTCCTGTATTAACATTCGTTCCGTCACAGCCGACAGCGCAAATTTCTTCTAAGGATATTTTCTGATCTGTTAGAAAGCGAAACAAGGAGACTTCGACATCTTTCGCTGTTCCTGATGACGGAGTTATATGTCCCAGATAAATAGATCCAGGCTCTTGCACGAGTGTACCATGTTCCTCAATTTTAGATTCTCGGTAAAACTTGTTTCCTTAGATGGTTTTATCCTTTCTTCCATCAAAGTATAAACCTTGAACGCTCATGATCACTCGATTGAGCAATAAGAAATCTCTCGTTCGTTTTCTGGCTCTCCGCAATCTACTGTGATCTATGATATCTTCTTTCAAAATCGAAAAAGCGATGGCAGCTCCAGCTCTATACGATACGCCATACCTATCGCAGGTTTGAGACAACTTGTCAAGGTTTTTTTTCGTCTTAGCGTTTTCTTTTTTATTAGGGAAAGGTAAGCTACAGCACTGGAAATCTTCATCTTCCTGAGTCATACTTAAGTCTGGTTCAGAATCACTTTGGTATAAAGGTGGCGTTATCATCGTCAAAGGTCCTGGTTTACTCAGTTTTTCCGCTGTCTTTTGCACTTTTTAAATTTTTTTTGTAACTTTTGCGTAGCAACGATGTCGATACTACCTATAAACATTTGTCGTTGACTGCGTTGGTCTTCTAAAAATAAACGCCCTTGTAGCGGTATTGACTTTTGTTTCCCACATTTACATAAAGAATAATCTATACATTTGCAGGCTGCAACATCAAAAAGGCTAAGACTGTTTAAAATAGAGTTCTCGATTTTATCCGTGTATGCTCGACTTTTGTTTTTTCTATTGAAATTTTTCAATAGTTTCTTGTAATCAGTGTTGTATGACATTATCATTTTTATTATTCTTTGCGCTGAAAGCACGAGAATAGAAGCCTTTTTCCAAATTTCAATCAATATACGCGTAACGCTCGTAGCTATATCTCCTGCAGCTGGTTCTTTCGATGAAATCTGCTTCATTTTATATCTCACCCACTCGTAATGTTTGATAACATTTTCATACGTCGGCGTCGGCAGCATATTCCAGTTGCATGTTATTTCTTCCGGAAATTGGTTGAAAATACTTAATTGTGTGGTCAGTCTGGTATCTTTACGCTTTGACATTGTAAGATATTGTAGTAGTAGGTACTTAACTAATGTTAAATCACTTAAAAAGGAAACACAGAACAATACTCGTACACGACTGCAACCCACGACCGAAACCGAGCGACTAATTTTTACGACTGATGAATAAACGACGGTAGTGCGAGAGTAAGGATCATTAGTGGATAATTTATAATTATATTTTTTTATCATTTGATTATACTATTTGCAATCAAATTAACAAGAATATTTTAATAAAAAAATATTATAAAAAAAATTTACAAGAAAAATGTATAGGGCAAAATTTCTATAATTTATCGTTTTTCGCCAACTTCTGGCCATTTGAGGAGGCT
The DNA here is from genome assembly GCA_947579605.1 of Athripsodes cinereus. Classification (NCBI taxonomy): domain Eukaryota; kingdom Metazoa; phylum Arthropoda; class Insecta; order Trichoptera; family Leptoceridae; genus Athripsodes; species Athripsodes cinereus. The sequence goes on from OX388310.1 coordinate 24,776,820, forward strand.
AATGGAAGTTCCCAAAATTAAAAAAAAAATATCAGTTAATATTCTGTTGAGAAAAGGCAACTTTTGATGCCTAAGGCACTTTGAAATTCGAAAGTTGAAAAAATCGACACACCCTATTGCCCACATCTATATCTTTTTTTGAGAACGAGTGACATGCCTCATTACCTTATCAAAATATTGTAATTTTAAATTTATTTTAGGTATTCGATTGTCAATATATTATGTTTATTGATTATTTTAAGCCGGCTTTATAGATTGTGATTTTTAATAAATTTTCCAATTTTCTGCCTTTTTTGCGAATAGCATGATTATCACATTATTAATAACTTATCACACAAAGATATTTATCTTGTTGTTATCCCGCGTATCTTTTTAGATAGACACGTGTATTTGTTTATGAATGGTGCTGTGCACCAACGTGTCAAGCCACACCAATCTCAAACTAAGATTATCGCTAGATTGTACCAGTTCAAAAAGGGTAAAGACCAGATAAGTCAAGCTAGGCTAATAATATAGTCGAGTTGGAAACATTTTAGAAGCTTAAATACTCAATTAAACTAAGCGAGATTAAATTTTTATTGTTCAAGCGAACATACATTTTATATAGTTACTTAATTAATCGCCACCCGACATAATTACGGACATATTCTGAACTACGTTTGTTTACAGTTGTAGGTATGTGTTGTGTCTGAGCCCAATATGAAGAAGATAATATTACAAAGGATTGATTTTTAGCAAAGGGAGAAAATCATTTTCGGATATTTTATTCTTCCCCATACATTATTAACAATAAATTTATCATTACGCAAAATGAAAAATCAAATTAAATGCACAGAGAGTGAGTGTATCGCTTTATTGCAATATCTTTCAACTAATTCGGTATTAATGACACAACTCTTCTTTTCCATTTTTGACGACTTGATACATTATTGTATAACTCAGTCCATATCAATAAATTAATATTTATAGATATCTATATATTATTATGATCCCACATAAAATGTAATGTAAATAAAATGTACCCTTCCTACGTACTATAAACTGTCATTCACACGTAACATATAAAATAGATAATAATATATTATGATATTAATATATATTTTAAATTTCTTATCTACAAGAGAATTCGCGAACGTTAAATAGCAAATCATCTTGACGTGTCGCTGTTACATGATAAAAACGTATCATGTGATGATGTTGGCATAATTTTGGAATGCTCGAATTTAACCACTAATTGCTATTATACAACTTCGAAAACATTATTAAACTTTTCTTTTATTTTGATGATAATAATAAAATTTTAGATTTAGGTACTGAAAAATAATATAAAGCAGAATTCAATCAGAACCATGTTTTTAGTTTGTAAATAATACCTAAGATTTATTTTACGAATTTTTGAAAAATTTTCGATCATCAAATAACTAACTTTAGTTACGCAACGACTTATATAATAAAACTTGACATTTCATCCATGGCATATATGTTAAATAATATAATTGGTTTTAGGACGTTTTCTTAATTTATGTAAATAGCTACCCATTTAAGTAAATATTATGTAAATGGACTTAAGTTATGTACCAAAAATATTAATGGAAAATATCTTAATATAAAAAGGGTGTCCTTTTCAGCCAACCAATCTTTTCGAGACAATTTTTAGATTGGCAATAATATTATGCGATTGACAGAAGGTTTTTGTTATGGTCTTTCACTTACTTTACTAAAATTGAAATATGATTTTTTGCGTAAAATTGTATTGAATAGCTGAGAATTTTTGTATCTTGTCTTATTCTCTACAAATTATTTTTTTAGCATATTAATTGTGTCGGTGCACACGTAGTAGATTTCCATAATTAGGTAATTATCAATCCTGATAAGTCGAAAGACGTCTCTCTCGTGGTCAATAACTTTAACTTATAGTAGAAAAAAACACTTGCTTCAAATTACCTAATTTTTTAGCAATAAATTTACCGGTTGCACTTAACTAACATACCTATTTACCTACTCACCTCTGACTAATTATAAAATAAGTAATTCATAATCGATAACAGATCTCATCGCTGATTATCAATTACCTACCAGAACGATCATTAATGATTTTATAACTGCCTACTATTTCTGCAAAATCAACAGGCAAAACGGCGAAATGATCAATTTACAAAATATGTTTATATAAAGTGTGCATATCAAAAAGCTAATGCATTATTTTTCTAAGAAGAATACTTCTATTGAGTTTACTTATTGATATTATTGCGAATTTACTCGCAAATTCCACGCAGTTCCAATAATTTATCTCGGAATATTTAGCAAAAACATAAAATCTTTATAATTATTATAAGATTAGTAATGAAACCGTCAAGAAAAAAATAAAGTGAATTTACTTAAAGTTGGTGTAATTACAAGGATGAATATGTAAATAAGTTACGATGGTTTGGGCATGTGGAAAGAATGAATGAGGACAGAATGACCAAGAAGATATATTTGGCTGAAAGGAATGGTGCTCAGAGACGTGAACGTCCGAGGATCAAATGGCAAGATCATTTAAATCAAATCCTACAGGACGGTCACGTGTTGAGCACATTGAGCAGGAGAGCATGCATGAGGAATTGTATGACAGTGACGGAAGCGAAAGATGTTTGCAAGGATAGAAGGTAGTGGCGTTGATCCTTTCTGCCTACCCCGCGAGGGAAGCAGCGTGATGGTGTGTATCTATGTATGTATACTTCTATTTATCTATAGTGTAATAATCAGTAGAGTTGCTGCATTGAATTTCAAACCTACTGATCAACCTGGACGTGTCAAAAAAATAGGATATTAATAATGTAATGCCTTGTAAATTAAGTCGTACATGTATAAACACTGTAATTGGCCTTATTTTTTTTAGTTATTGTGATTTCAGTTACGTATTATGTGCTGTTGTGTTTGAATTAATAAAAATAAAATTTAAAAAAAATGTACAGTATGCCTCATCCGCCCATCCTCCACACCAGTAAATAAGACAATCAGGGTGGAAGACCTCATCACAGAGTTATCAAACTAGAAGTCTGATAATTTTTGATATTATATTATAATTAAATACATTTTCCTTACACGTTAAATGAGAGACGGAATAACTTGAAAAATATGAAAACCTTCACAACTTGCCTTCAGAATTTCACTATTAATTTTTTACATGATTAGATCAAAATATAATTATAAATTTATGCAAAATAATGTAAATTAAATGCGAAATTCTTAAATGTTTTTTTGCAATATTTTTTTATGCTAATAAATTGAATACCCAGTGACTACTTTTTAATTAGGCTAATAATAATTTCAATTGCGTGTGTTTTTTTGCATTGAATGGTCAAAACAATAATTACTTTATAAAACACAATATTAAAACTTAGTAAATGACGCATTTGTGCGATTAAACATCGATTCATACGATATCCCTATGTACATTAAAATAATCCTTTAAATTTTGAGAAAACTTTGACTTTGAGATAATTTTGAGATAGTCTGACGGTTATATTTAAGTTATCGTATGGTAAATCAAAGGTTTGAATCTCTCTGCAGGCCTAAATATAAAAATAAATAGTCTTTTCTGAAAATGATGCAATATATTATTATATTTGGGATAGTTTAGTCGTTTAATAGTTTAGGTGGTCTATAATACAAAATAATATTAGTCTCGCAGATTTGATCGAGGCATCCGGAATTCGAATTCTTTCATACTCGACCTAATCTATATTCACGACACGAGCATATTGCTTACTATGAATATGTTTGGTCGTGTATTTAGGTATTAAAACTTTACATTCATCTACTAAAAAAGTTATTAACTAAATATTTCTTGTGTTAAACATTACCGAAATGATTTACAATTTCCCACATTAATTAGGTATGCATATTTGGTCATAGGTGCTAATGTCAGGTGCTGCAGATAGGTACTCATTCTGAATGATATTCAACATTTTATTATGTGCGAAAGATATTGGTTACCCCAAAACCAATACATTTTATGAACCTTTTTGAGTTATTTACTTGTTATTCTGAAGTGTGAACTGTCTGCAATTAAGAGCATCGGAATTTATGTAATATTGCTTGTACATATGTTTTTTATATGTCTTTTATCTGTTATGTACAATATTGATCTAAGTAAATAAATAAATCCATTAGAAATTATATAAGTAAACGTAAATTTAGCAATAAACATATTTTACGCATTCACTTTTTTCAGGAATTACGTACGCCGCGCGCGGCACGTATTTTTAATTATATCTATATTTACTAGGCAGTAAAGTTTTAAATGTAGAATAGACCACCAATACTCACAACTCCTGAAAAATATTTATTCTAATGCTACCTCCGTTGTACAACTCCATGAACCCTCCGAAAAGTTCCATGTCAGAAGAGGAGTAAGACAGGGAGATACAATATCTCCTAAATTATTTACATTGGCTCTGGAAGACGTCTTCAAAACCCTTGATTGGAGCGACACAGGTATCAACATCAACGGCGAAAACTTAAATAATCTAAGGTTCGCAGATGATATAGTCTTATTTGCCAAAAACGATAGAGAACTGGAAAACATGATAATTGATGTCAACACAGCGTCCCAAAGAATAGGCCTAAAAATGAATATATCAAAGACCAAAGTCATGAGTGATGCAAACCAGTCATGTAATATCGTGGTAGATGGACAAGCTATCCAACAAGTTGATAGCTATGTATACCTAGGGCACACTGTAAAACTTGGAAGAGAGAATCAAGAGGTAGAAATTGAAAGAAGACGAGGCTTGGCATGGGCGGCCTTTGGTAAATTATCTTATATCCTGAAATCCCCGAAATACCCAAATTATCTGAAAAAGAAGCTATTTGATGCCTGTGTTCTCCCAGTGCTCACCTATGGCTGTGAAACTTTTGTGTTCACGAAAAGAATTTTACACAAATTATCAGTGACGCAAAGATCCATGGAAAGGAGAATGCTGGGTATTTCACTGAGAGACAGGAAAACTAATGTATGGATCAGAGAAAAGACCAGGGTCGTCGATGTCGTTCACAAAGTTTCTAGTCAGAAATGGAGTTGGGCTGGTCATGTGGCCAGAAACACAGACTCTAGGTGGACAAAGAAAGTTCTGGAGTGGAGACCTAGAACAGGCAGAAGAAGTGTTGGTAGGCCTCAAGCACGATGGTCGGACGACATAAGACGGGTTGCAGGGGTCGGCTGGATGCGGTCTGCCCAGGATAGAGAGCTGTGGAGATCAATGGGGGAGGCCTATGTTCAACAATGGACGCAGGGAGGCTGAAATGATGATGATGATGGAAAGTTTTTTGTATTTTGTTTTACTATTTTTTTGCATTTTAACCCGTTGGCCTTCTCCAAAATGTCTTAACGAACTCCTTACTTAAATACATTGTGGGCGTTATGGCATATAGGTAGGTAAGTAGGTAAAATAAAATTACATAAGGAATCAATGTTGCAATTTTTTTTCATTTTTGAGCCCAAGAGACTCATTTGCCGTGAATACAATATTTTGGCATGTGTATAATAAATTTATACCGCAATACAACTCGCTAGATGCAGTTTTCATTTAAATGAAATCGCAAATATGAGGTAATCAGCGAAGTAATGAGCAATATAAAAAAGCAAATACCTCATATTTTTGCATCAAGATTCTCAAACACCGTAATATGAACATGATTTATTGGCATGAAGTAGATATTATAACACCCTCTTTTACAAGGTACCATTAGGTTACAAATAATTTCAAAGGATTGAGAAAAAAGTTGTCAAAGGTCGTTTTCTACAAAAGATGTTTGTATTTTCCAAAGTTCCTATTTAGAAATATTTAATATTAAAATGCATATAAGGCAATTTAGCGATACGGCATGTCACCCATCCCTATTTTTTACTGGCACGGATAGGTCAATATGCACGTTTATTACATTCAATTATTCTGTTAGCTAACTAGATAATTATGATTTTATACATATGTGTGATAGCATAGTATAGTACTGTGTTACGTAAAATGAAGAAGAATTACCCAACTATAGTATTTATGCAAAAAATATTTATCCATCGAAATGATTAGTATGTACCTCTGGCACGCCGGACGTTACAGGCAGAAGTTCAGAGTTCAAACAGTTCACCGTATTAATAAATCTAACGTCGTAAATAAGTTTTATGGGAAATCATTCAATATTTAGTTAGTTAATTACACTAAATAAGTTAATAATATGATCGAAATAATAGACAGAGAAAATCAATTAAAAGAAATTGCTTCGAAGCATTTTGGTAGGTTTATAAGTCATATTTCAATAATGATTGGAAAAAACGCGTAGATATTCAAAAAAATAATGTCGTGTAGCAGAAATTTCATAAAATCAGGAATTTCCTTTGTAATATTGATTGTAATGAATAATTTATTTTTTTAGCTTTCTACATAAAACACCTAAAACACCTTTTAAATACCTATTAGGTATAGATTTAAAAAATCAGATACCAATACTATTTTTAATAGAATTAGATTAACTGCTTGAATATATTAGATATTATTTAAATAATAAAATAATTTTTATTTAATTAAGACGAAGTTGAATTAATGTGCAAAAAAATATGAACACTAAATATTTTGCGGGAAATTATAATCTAATAAATTTGAAAAAATGCAAAATATACTAAAAGGTTTTGATATAAACGAGTAAAAAATAATATTATTTATACCTATTTAAGTATTTCTGAAATATTTATTTTATAAAAAAATCTGCAAAGAAAATTGAAAACATTCTCGTACCTATATAATATTAAATTCCTAATAAAATATTTTCAGTCATGAAAAATCATGAAAATGAGTTAATATAATATAGTATTGATAAATTGCGCAAACTTATCAAAAAATACAGAAAATAAATAAACACATTATTTACTTACAGTTTCCAGAAAATATGCGAAAAATCCAAATGTAAATAACGATTTAAATAAAATATGCGGTCAGTTCATTGTGCATAAAAATAGAAACATATCACGCGAATAACAATATCACCACTAATAAAAACAATGTGTATGTAATGAAATATATAGATAATATTTATATAAGGAAAATGTTTTTATGTGATATAATATTTGTGCACCGGGAAATTTTTGTCAACAAGTTGTATTATGTAGTATAACATGTAATAAACGTTAAGACGATAATATCGTTATAGTCACACAACACGTCCTCACGCGGCGTACGTCTTTCGCTGACTGCGCGGTTATTATGATTGTATTCCTCACTATGTATGTCTGTGTATGCTTCACTTCACTGCGCGCCCGCGACCCATGCACAAGAATGCCTTTTTTTACGCGCGCAACTACAAAATGCAATGGCCATACCGTGTTGTTGATGATGATGATAATATCAGCTCCCTCTCGTATCGACGACGAATTGCACGGCGCGAGCGCGTGTGCGTGTTAGTACCACTAATACTACTACAACTGATACTAATACACCATCAAGTAAAATGCGTACACTGCATTTGTATATTAGTATAAACATAGCATGTTTGATAGTATTGGTGCGCCCTCCTCTGCCATATTTGTAATATTACTGCCTCCCTCCCACATTTATCAATAGACACAACACCTATATACTTTATAATATCTACTCAATATTCTACTTACGTTTTATATTGTGATATTATTAATACCCTATAATATTAATATTCATGCGATGGACGCCATATTATATGTTTATCATTTTCCAACGCAAAAAAAAATAAATGCCACCGGATACCGACTCGACGAATATTTTGATGAAAATGTTTTGGTTCTATGATTAAAACACAGTAAAGGTTATAAAATCATATTTACATTTTACGAATATGAAAAGGCGTTTTTTATTCTAAATATCTAGTAGGTACCTAATTTATGTGATAACAATAGAATTACGGCAAAAAATAAATTTATTATGTACCAAGGTATTATTCACAATATTAAATTTTATTGATCTTTGATCTATTACCTACAACTCATTTATATAAGAAAATAGTTAGAATCTAGTTCGAAACTAAATATGCAATAAAGTGGTAATTATTATTTTCATAGTTGTTAAGTTAGTTGGAAGACATCGCATTTTAGCGATAAACTCGCCCGCCCTCTGCATATTGAATTGTATAACTAAGAAGAATAAAATAAATAATTAAATAAATAAATATTTTTATTCGCACTTCAGATGAAAAAAGGAGTTTTCTAAAAAACCGACAGGCACGTCTTAAATTTCGTTTTAACTGCTTTACACACAGTGCGTCTTTGAACTGTTAAGCTCACATCCTGGAACGAAAATGTACCTACGTCTAAATTCACTATCTTGCATTTAAATTACAACAATCAGGGTACACCTTAGTACCTAATGCCATATGCAGGTAGCTACCAAAATGCACATAGTACAAAATGTAGGTATCTACCTAAAGTTACCTACATATTAGGTATGTAAAATATTATTATACGGGTGTGTATGTATAGTTGCTGACTAAATGTTTGCGTGGCTGGGCCATGAACTGGAACAAGTATAATTAACGGACACTCCCTAATTGCAATCCCCCAATAAACAACAAAAATCTTCGCTTCCACGTTTAGGTTTAAAAAACATAGGCGACCATTATTTTTATGCATCGATTATGATGTGTTAACTTCTTTTTTTATAAATATTACATGGTACACAACAGATGATATAAATATAAACAAATAAGCGATAAAAACATTCAAATAGTCTTATATCCAAATTGTGCACACTTCAGCAATAACACACAAAACAATTATTTATTACAGAAAATCTTACAATTTCGCAACCGTAATACATTCATTCACACAAACACATTCACACTTCCCAAATATATGCAATAACAAAACAAAAAAATTAAACGCAAAAAATCAAACACTTTAAACGCAAAAAGAAAAAAATAGTTATTTTTATTAGTATCTAGGTAGGTATGTACATTTATTTTATTTCGATGGATTTTTCGGCTAAAATAAACTATAAAATGGACTTCTAATATCATGCATTCTAATATATTTTATATGTAATATCTCTCATAAGATTCTAGTTAGATAACCCTTTTTAGCCAACGTAACAAGTGGAACAAAGGGTTTTTGCCATCGAAATTTGAAATATTAAAATTATTTTTTGTTAACTAATTTATTTTTATGAGGTATTATTTCACATAGTTATATTCAGCATATTTGATAAAAATATTGACGACGTTTGCACATGTTTGTAATGTCATTGTAAGACTATAAGATCGCTCGATTCGGAGCGGCCAAGTATCAGTTGAATATTGAGTCGCATCTTCCCACGATATTCCTGACTTTCCGATATCGCTCAGATTAATTTCCGCAACGTATTGTTCTACAGCGCCAAAACTTTCGTTAAGTTATTGTAATTTGTACTTTTTTTATGTAGGTACCTAATATGATTCAGCTGCTGACGTTTTCAGTACTTGGAATTCGCAATATAAACAAAATATCTACAAAATTTCCTGCTCGTCATATATTTATTTCTAAATAGGTACATCTATACCATCACGACAAATCCTACAAGTGGGGTAGCCAGCAGAACAACTGCTAGTAATAAACATGCAAGTTGTTCTCTCTGTACCTACTGCAAAAATAAGTTATTCGAAATTGGTGGAATGCCTCATTGCTAAATTCTAGATGTTGATTGTCGTATAAGCGAGGTTTTCCGAACATCTGCCTTTTACAGAACACTCGAAAAGCTGCAGAAAAAAGTAGAATACCCATTCATTACCGCGGAGTCCTCGGGGTTGCTAATATATTTTTTTTATAATTTTCGTTACTTGTGCAGTGGATAAGTTTATTAAATTCTAAGTAAATGATACACGCATTATTTTTACAAGTTAATAATTGTATTACCTATTTTAAAATGATTCATACATTATGTTTGTGCTTTGATAAGACATATATACCTAGTAATAATTCACATATTATGAGGGGTTTAGAATTAAAGTCACGTCACGTCAATCCTCATGTTGAAACTGCAAAAAAAAAGTATATTTTCAATTGAATTTTTTTGCTTTTCAAACATTTTTTTATAACTAATTTGTTTAACGATAGAGGTATATAGACTTTCATAATATCAATTAAACTATAGTGTAGCCAGCGAAAATACGAACATTTCTGCATTCATAGTATGCAATCAAAGTAACTTTGTTACTGTACACTTCATACGTAGTACCTATCAAAATAATGAACAGAAATTATAAGATATATAATTTGTCTCTTGAAATCGAATGTTCTCAATACTGTTTATTGAGTGTAATCATGATAAACGCAACAAATACATATAAATAAAAGAATATATAGGTACCTACCTACCTAAATCATGGACCTATGTATGTACTAAACAAATACTTCATAGACTATCACAATTTACTGAGCCTATACGTAGAAAATTTCTGCATAAATAGTTTAATCCGTTTGCATATAAGTTTGATTATTATAGACAACCGATGTGACGCGGTAGATTGTCTTTGAGTCACGAGGTTTCGAGTTCGATTCCCAGCTAGGGCAAAATGAAGAATGACCTTTTTCAAATTGTTCTGGATCTGGATGTTACATGTATTGTATATGGTCGTGAATCATATCTTAGTTTTGGACTGGCTCGATCTGTCTGAATTGTCTATACATGTTATGTAGTGTTATATCCACTATAGTACATTTTTCACATAATCAGTAACAGAAAAACCAAATTATTTCATAAAAATTGCAATTTGTGCGTATTTATGAAAAATAAAATTTGTATGTAGGTACGTATCTTACCTATTAATATCAACGGAATAAAACTACGAGAAGTAAATTTATTCCTGAAAAGAGTTAAATTTTGTGCATGAAACCTATCTCAAAAACGTGATGTGTAGTTGGACAAATTTAACTGATTTACCGAAATCTATCGATTAATACATACAGCTACTAAGTCAATAAAAACATTTGCATTATGGATTTGATATATTTTTAAATAATCGTCACCTTTTATTTAAAACAAGATAATTATAGTGTATTTACCCTACCTTGAGATGGATGCGCCATTAAACGGCTGAAAAAAATAATCCGACATAAAACCTACATACAACTTTGCCGAAAGAATGAGAGCTTAATAAATATAGAGTGTGTTATTTTTTCCCTATCTTGTCTAATTTTGACATATATACATAGTTACGAACGGAAGCAAATATTTATAAGATTTTTCTGGGGTATGTATAGAAATATATAACTTTCACATTTTATCCATTACTATTTTTCTCAGTTCGATCATTATTTCCTGAATAAAGCCGCATTTCTAGCTAGTGTAAAAATCATATTATTGTGATAGTGACTACAAATATACCCAAATATTCACCAATTGACTGAATGTGTGCATGCATGTGTGGGTGAGTGTGTGTTTGTGCTGCGTGCATTCCTTTACAAGAGTATAATAATATTATCATCTACATAGTAGTGGTAAGTAGATCTTATATATATAGGTAGAACATTGTGTAGATTAGGAGCTGAAGTAATACAATATTATTGTGGTTCGTAGTTTGTGTATATCGTAGTACAGTACCATACAAGGGAGCAATGCCCTTCAGTAGTGCTATTATATTTTGACTGTAACAATATTCAGTATATACCTACTGCAGTATTTACTATTAACTAGCTAGAAATACATCGTCGCAATATATCGAAAAAACTTTATATTACAATTTTGCGAATGCATAAATATATTTTCCTTGCTTAGGAGTCCTTTAGATGAAGATCTGTCAAATTTTTGAGATTTGATTTTTATGTCATTCATTTTTCTGTCTGAAAGTCGGAATCAACCTATACCTACTACAAGTGAAGTAACAAGTGAACTCTCTGAATGTAATAAATATACATGTAACTCTAAGGTTTGTACATTCACAGAGTGAAAATTCTATAGTTCTCTTGAAAATGCCAATTTATTAACATTGACGAAAGCGCTCGAGATTTGAATAAATCTTAGTGAAAAGTAACTGTGTTATATGTATAATATCAAATATACAAGTCATTAAAAAATAAGACATTCTGAATGAGTGGCAAATCTAATCGATGTCTTATAGGTAGCTACCTACTATGTGATGTTTTACGAATACCTGTCTCTTATAGGATACTCAAAAAATTATAGGAAAAAATGGAATTTACTTTATTTTAGACTCAATAATTGCGGGCTTATCTATAAAACTTTCACAATAACCCTGCCGATATTTCAAAGTATACGAGTACATAAGTATTTATTTTCAGAATGGGAAAGAAAACAAAACCCATACTATGTTATGTGGACACAGACAAACTTTAAGCGAAAATAATATCTAGGTAGGTAAGTACCTACTTGTAATAGATTATATGTGATATTATGTATAGGTGTTGACTAGACTTGACTACATGCTGAAGAAATCTGCGACTGGGGTGCCAAAATTACCATCTAAATTTAACTCAGAAATCGGTACTTTAGAACTTTAGTTATAGTTTCTGCACCGACATTTCCACGCATTCTCTTATTCATCTCTTTTCACTGGAATTCGAACATTTTATCAACGACTTCAGCGACACTGCGATTCGATTCATGATTCAAACATAAAAATATTTGAATATATTAATCCTACGTAGGATATTATTGTTCGCAAACCTTCAGATGAAAGCAAACGAGAGAGAGGGGAGAGGTGCAGGCGTACTTACATATTATTTAAATAATAAGGAAGCGCATTTTGTGATAATAATAAAAATCAAATAATAATGAAAGTGAAACAAACGAGAAGGCATCTATCGAAATATCGACCAAAAGTGGCCGAAGAAGAAGAAGAATATAAATGAAATATATAAAATTCAATATTAAAAAAGTTAAATCATTTATTTAAGTATGAAAAAGCAAATCAGATAGTAAACACAAAAAAATGTGAATGCAATCAATATTTTTTTTAACAATAGTAAAAATATTATACTGTATCAATACACAAAATAATTAGGATGGTAATAGTCTTTTTCGTACTAATGCCGAAGTTTAGAATACCCTTTATACCCCAAAATCCGTAAAAAGACCTTTGCTATAAAAAAGAAACAATGAATGTCCTTCACGTCTGCAACAAGATATTACAAACTATAAAAAATAGTGAACTTCTAAAATATGGACCATGAATATATTCAGAATTAACACTAACATACTTTTATAAATGCATCTAAAACGAGCGACTCAAGGGAGATATGAATGTATATTTTTTAATCAACTGGTTGATTTGAAATTACTTTGCTTATGTTTTCGGCATTCACAATATAACAATTTCTAGACATGATATGATTTTTTAGATTATTATGTAATTATTGTTATTTTTTGAGCTTTTTATTTGCTACCGCGGTTTCGGTGGAGCGTCCACCATTAACGAGCGTTAATCTAAAAGTTTTAGATTAACGCTCGTAAAACCGCGGTAGCAAATAAAAAGCTCAAAAAATAACAATAATTACATAATAATCTAAAAAAATCATATCATGATTTGAAATTATATTGGTCGCAATACCAACTTTTCCTTTGAATATCATGCATAATATATTAAAAGTATTGAATCCAAAGAAGTTTATCGCAATCATGTGAATACGTGGGTAGTTACTAATCTCCAGGGTTCAAAAACGACGTTCTAATCAATTTTATTTTGACAGATAATATGAACAATAAAAATGTGCAATGTCATCATTTAGTTTTTTTCCCATCGTTAGTAAATTTAATAATATAAATACTAAGTTTGTAGATCGATAACCAACCAACTATGTATAATAAAAAATCAAATTGCCCCCATGTAATGTCACTCATCATTGGTTTTTTTTGAAATCGATCTCAGTTGGTACTGCTATTGTGCTTTTGTTTCCAACAGCGTTTGCAAATCAAACGATGATAAAAATCAATGTGAATAAAAATAATATTGATTATTATTTAAAAAGAGAGAATTGATATAATATAGGTACAGATGTGTATGACCAAAAGATTTGCATATTTTGCTTTGCATATTTGATTTTACTGGTTTACTAGTACGAATCCCGATGCCAACTTACTCCACTTTCACGATACAAGCGATATTGTTTAAAACGAGAAAATGAAGGAAGTATTTGGATAATAAATTATGAAAAAGGATTCATTTCAATTTCAATAATGGACTCAAAAAACACATATCTACTATTTATCAGACTTTTTTCAACCCCATTTTTTCAATGAAACTACTACTACTATACCATCACGGCATATCCCACATTTGGGGTAGCCAGTAGACCAACTGCATGTAAGAAACATGCAAACTGTCCTCTTCGTGCCAATATAAAATCAAGACATTCAGGATGGGTGGCAAACCTCATCGCTGAATTTAAGATGTACAATGTCTTAGTTTTTTCGAACACCTGTCTTTTACAGGACACTCGAAAACTTACGGGGAAGAGTGGGAGACCAATTCTTTACCGGGTGCTCCACGGGATGAATTCAATGAAACAAACTATGAAAAAAAAAATTAAGTGGATAAATGCTGTCTTAAATCTCTTTCAAAGTCTTAACTTACATTCGTAAAAACGCATTTTAATATCAGTAACCATCGATAAAAAGTAATACACATAAATTGCATAAAATTTTCATACCGTATTTGCATATTTGCATATAATTATTATGCATTTTTCAGGTGCATATACATACCTTTTGAAGTTGCATATAATCGATCTCTACTTATAAAATTATAGATAGCCATTATTATTCATTTCATTGATATCATAATTCATTTTGGATGAACAAATCAGATATAAATGAAGGTATTTTATGATCAAATAATTTTACTTCATAACATGCATTATAACTTTTTATGCTGGTAAAAGTAAGTAGGTACCTATTCGAATGATTATTATTTTTAATCATATGGGAACAATTTTTAGTATACATATGGTACCTACTTAGGTACGTTTTACACAACCATTAATCGTTTCTCGTTATTTTTAATGGGTAACGTTATTTTCTATTTAAATAATGTTACTCTTGATTTAAATTGTTATGTGCACATTGTTTGTGAAAAAGTAATGAAAATGAAATATTATAGATCATGTGCGGAAATTTATTGAAATATAAATGTTGGGTAATAAAAGAAACGTATTCCATTCACTATTTTTCTATCCACAAGGTTCTCAATATTGCCTGGACGATCCGCTTCCATAACTTATCATTTCTATAACTAAGAGATTATTAATTGTGTCGGTGCACACGTAGTAGAATTCCATAATTATGTAATTGAAACAAGTGTTTCTTTCTACTATAGATTATTGATTCCGAGAGAGACGTTGATAGATTGATAATGACCTGATAAGTCGGAAGACGTCTCTCTCGGAATCAATAATCTATAGTAGAAAGAAACACTTGTTTCAATTCATTATTTCAATTACATAATTATAATTAAGAGCTTTATTTATCAAAGTGGAAAGATGAATCTGGATTTGAAATAAACCCAAATACACTCCACACACCCTCACAGTATGTGATATCCTTGCGTCGTGAATGTTCAGTATAGCGGGTGGAATCAAACCCGGGTCTCTCGTTTTTTTTTTAAGTTTTAGACTCTATCATCAGGCTACTAAGCACCAAAGATAGAAGAGTATTAACAATGTCATGGAAAGAAGTGCTCAATGGGGAACTTTCACAAAAAAAAATTTCAACCCAAAAAATAGTACAGAAAATTAGAAAAATTATGGTACTTTTTATATTTTTAAGGTTTTTATCACCATTTAAAAAAGCAATTTTCACACTTCGCCGCAAAAAGGTCCACTCGTGGCGGAGCAGTGTTTGACAATATCAGGCGCTACAAACAGTACTAAGAGTGAAATGTGTGGCAATACAAAATAGCGCCTAGCGACGTCACACCGGACTAATTCAATAACAGAAAATATGGATTTTTAAAATGAAAATAATGAATGAAAAGTTTTATTTTATGGTTTCTTATTAGGATATTCGTGATCAGCGTATATTTATTAATAAGAATTGATAACATTTATTCATATTCCTCACACATGCATGTTCCCTATTGGGGCAGAATCGTACTGAAAGGAGGATGATTTTTCCTACCCTGTACTCCTGAGCGATGTGTTTAAGGGTGACTATAATTTTTCAAAAAAAACATTCATTTACCTATTGGTATGTACAGAAGAGACATTATTTTAATTTTATAATTATACTTGTACAGGTGGGTATATGAACACAAAATATCTGCTAACTTCTCTTCTATTTGTAAAAAGGATCACAAGAACAGCTGCTAAATACTCCGCCTTCACGAATCAAGCTAGTGTTTTTTTTAGAAATATATTGGAATATAGAGGTAACAACAAGTCTAAACATATCATTTCTAAAAATGTTCATATATGCTATTTAATAAGTAAATGAACATTTTCGTTATAGAAATGTCATAATCAGCAAAATGTCGTTGAGACTAATTATAATGAAATATTCCGCTTTTGCCCACCATTATCTTTCACATGAATCTACTTATTATTATAGGTACAACAATTTGTTGTTATTTATGTAAGACTATGGTGAAGAAAAATATAAAAACTACCCCTAAAAATAATTATTTATATGAGTTGGTATAAGGTGCGTGCACTTTGCAGTGAAATTATCCGGCAGGTGGTAGGATAAAAATAATACCGTTTATAAAAATTCACCCTGTAGAAGTTTTATAATAGATAGATAGGTAGTAGGTACCTACTGCTCATGATGATATCTAAAAGAAACGATGAAGTTTTGAGAATCATCGATTAAAATAACGTCGAATATAATGTTTCTCATCTTTTATAGTAAAAAAAACATCGAAATTTGAAATACATCTATCTATTTATCTATTTATACCATCACGGCGTCTCCCACATGTAGTGAAGTCAGCGGAAAAACTAACAACATATATAATGGAGATTCTCTACGTGCCAATAAAATATAATACTTTCAATATGGGTGACATAACTCATCGCTGAACTGACAGCCAAAATGATTTTCACAGGATTTCAGAAACATGAAAAAAAAAACATTAATTTTAAAAACATAGGTATGTAAGAACTCATAATAAAATGTAATTATTAAAATGATCATTTCGATATTATTTTATTTTTTGCTGGTTTACTAATAATTGTAATTGATTTGTCCGTGTATTGTTATTGTTATTTATGTTATAACTGTTAGTGAAAAAAAAATAATGTGCTCCTTGCAACACCTTTTTTTTAACAAAATAAAATATTGCATTGAAAATAAACATCACATCCCTATCCTAGATGAATAGATTAGGTGCGTATTAACTTTCGCTATCTTTTCCCTCTATCAGAAAGAAATTTGTGGATTCAAATTTAAATGCAGAATAAGTACCCCCGAAGCAAAAGACCCTAAAATAACGAGAATAAAATTTCGTAAATACTTACTCCTATTTTTTTTTGTTTTCTCTTCCCCTCAGGGAGATAATAAGGGATAGGCACGACTATTATTAGCATTAGATTTACCTACCTTGCCATTTAAAATAACGATAAAAAAAACTTCGCCGATAAATAAACGTTTTAACAATGGACTAGGTAGGTAACTATATTTATTTTATTCTATTATGAAGGTAAGTACCTACGTTACTTAAACTACCTGTGTTTTATAAATTTTAATTGCCTCAAAACAGCGGGCTGACAGCTTAACAATTTAATTAATATATGAATAAATTCATAAAATATAAGTTGGTATTGTTAATTAAATCATTTTGATTGTTTTAACCCAACTTTTTACGCTAATAACACATTAAAGTCGCCCTTTCATTTGCAAATACGTTATTTCGTTATATTTATTATTTCGCTATATAAAATAGGTCCTATAGGTACTATAACATACTATGCTATACCCTCACACCGTGTCCCATGTGAGATAGGCAGAGAGAACGGAACGCCATATAGATATGTATATCCTTACATACTTCTTTCGCTTCTTCTTCATTCATATAATTTCTCATCCATGCACGTCAGTTTCTTTTACTCAACACACGGCATTTATTTTAGGTCCTAGAATGGATTACGCGGGGACATGAACAGTTTTGAGTTTTCGTTGAAATTAGTTAATAACTATTATTTTTCTTAATAAATCAAATGTTTTTGTCTTCTTTAAATGTCATGTCAAATCCTCCGACGTTGATTATTACCTGAGAGTATGCGTTTCTGTACAGGGCAGCTCGAACAAACTCTTCGAAACTTCACATACAGTAGTCTAGTCATGTACCTACTTATATTGTAAAACCATAAAATCTACCTCCTAACACCATTTCTTGAATATATATTTTACACTCGATGCAATGATTCATAAATTTGTATGCTTACATGACCTATCTAAGCCTGCAAGAAAGCTTTCGGATTTTATAATTTCATTCATTCATAGCCAGCGGATCACCTGCCCGGAAAAAAATATGCAAAATGTCCTTCGCGTGCCAATAAAAGCTTGCAATACATCTACCTATCTATTTATACTATCACGGCGTCTCCCACATGCAGGGAAGCCAGCGGAAAAAACCATCTACATGTAATGGACATGCAGGCAGTCCTCTACGTGCCAATAAGAGCTAAGACATTCAGGATGGGTGACACACCTCATCCCTGAATCGAAAATATTGAATATATTTTACTGGATGATTTTACGTAGATAATAATCAAAGGATTACAATAGAGGTTTGCCACCCATCCTGAATGTCTTGATTTTATATTGGCACGGGGAGGACAGCTCGCATGTTTATTATATGCAACTGGTCTGTTGGCTACCCCACTTGTGGGATATGCCGTGATGGTATAGTAGTACTATTATAATTTATTTATTTATTTATTTTTTTATTTATAATAATAAACGGCTGAACCAGCCTTTACAAACATAATATAACAAAAGAAAACAGTGAAGTGATAAAAAAAATGTAGCTGTAATGTAGTACTAGCAAATAATTTCAAATAATGATTATAAATCTCTTAAAAATAATAATGATTATAAACTTCCTAATATATATCATAAAAAATCAAAATACAATTAATACAATTAATTATTCATAATCCTTTGATTATCATCTAATGATGTGTAAATATACCTATTATATTAGGAAAGTATGAAGTATGTTGGCAGCATCCCTATGCAACAATATAATTAATAACAATAATAATAATGATAAGAAGCATGGGGTGAGATGTTGATACAACAATAATACATAATAAAATTATTACAATGAGATAAAAAGCTTAATAGAGGGATAATGATGAGAGAATGAGGTTACATGTAACACTGTTTAACTCGTCACCCCAGGATAAGTGCGCTGAACCCTGCAGCAAAACATTATCCTACATCCTATATCCTACATTATACTTACTGGTCATGGGGGCGAGGATAGGGGAGTGGTTGGAAGCTGCAATTATTAATAATGTGCAACACAGTGTTTCTCAAATATGGATGATTATATTTTGCAATCTAATAGAAATGTTGAATTTCTGTGAAATTATTATATCACAATGAGATTAGGTTTCTTATTTCGATAAATCAACATCTTTCGTTGATATAGGAAGGATCTATTGTGAAAGATGGTCCCTGAGGTTATCAAAAGTGTTTTAGGTTACAAAAATAATAGGGAAGAATTGAGAAAGTTCTCGAATACAAATTTTTCAACCATATATGCAAACTTATTTCAGAAGAGGCAAGAAAAGGGATTCGACGTTTGTATCAGCTTAGACTATTTTTAGAGCATTTTATTCTTGATAGCATTTATAAAACATTCCACCATTTTCAACTGTAAATTTCAAATGTCTTGAACACTTTTCAGTGTCCTAAAAACAAAAGGTTTGTTATAGGACTATAGGAGGTATTCCTAAATTACTCGTATAAAATATTGAACATACATTTTAGCGATGAGGTATGCTACTCATTCTGTATGTATTACATTTTACATGGCTCATGAAGAACGATTATAATATGTATGTCACCAATATTTATTTATTTTATTCATTCTTTACTGTACATTGAATATTGATTACAAACAATTACATAAAAGGTAAACATTCAAGTTAGATACAATCAATATACAGCGGGCGAGTTTATCGCAAAGGCGCGAACTCTTCCAACTAACCCAATATATTCATTGTATGCAGTTAGCCAATTGGTTACCTCACTTGTGGGAGTCGTCGTAATATTAGTTAAATAAAAATTGTAGAATACATTTATCGGTACAGTTTGAGAATATAATTCAGTGCAACATAAGTACACAAAGAATGATATGTGTCAGATAACCCTCATGATATAATATTATTGCTGTTGCTCGTACGAATTATATATTGTTAACTTATTAAATAAATATAATAAGGCACGTGGTAATGGGGAACATGCACATGCACACATAGACATTTTGCTATGTTACCACTATGCCACCAAGTCAATAAAAAATATTGTAAGTACAACAGTAATTGAAACTTTAATATGAGGGATTTTGATGTTAGTTTGGTGTGAAAAGGAACAGTCGCAAATGTATTTTTGACATATAGTTTTCGCTAGAATTTATTTAAGAAATCACGGACTATGATAATTTCATCTACAACTATAGGGACGGATGATAGTACTTTGTGATGTAAATTTTCTTAAATAAACAAAATATTAGTAGGTCTCCAAGATTTAATAATGTAGAATATTGATTATAAAAAACTAAAATAAAAATATACGTGTGCCATGCAGTATCCAGAGAAAAAACAAATCTCCCAGTCTTTCATGGGAGTTTTCAAATATCTTGTAAGGTCCAATATTTAAAAGTGTCCTTAGAGTGAAGTTTATCTTGAGCTAACCCTTAATTGAGTATAATTTGCTTTTATGTCCAATAAATTTAAATATTTCACAGCTTTTTTACACCAAAATGTATTAGACAAATAGGGTGACCCTCAGTGACACGTTGTAATAGCCTTTATGGCCAAGATTTTTTTTATCATTATCATAAAAATTATATTGATCAGTTTAAATTGATAATAGGTAATATCACTGAGAGTCACTCTTTTTGTATTTACCATACATTTTGAGTTAAAATAGTTGAAAATAAAAAATTGAGTTCGACATAAAAGTAAATTTAACCAAATTAATGGCTGACTCAGGATAAGCGTCACCCTAATGACACATTGAAATATTGGGCCTAATAGGTTTATTCGTCAAACATCACGTATAACACATTTGCAGTATGCCACTCCTCTCGAATATCTTATTTTATTTTGAAAATATGTTCATTACATGTCTTGGGTTTCCTGGTTATCCCAGTTGTGGTAAATATAGTGATAAGTTACTGTGATTGTGATTTCAAAACAACATTATTAGGAAGTTCCAGTTGATTATCAAAAAATATTAGAATAAAAAAGTTTGACACTAGGACAATAATTACTCCATTCCCTAGAACGAAAAGATAGGTAAGTACTGATGCATTATTTGAGTGAAATGCTGGTAGGTAAAGGATACATAATATTATTATGGAGTACAGCGGAGGGTGGGTACCTCTCTTTTCCCATAAGCGTCTATGATTATTTGTACCTACTTAATATATTGGAATAGCGAAATGGCTAATGTTGACATTAATCTCAATTACTCTATTAAGCCGTGACAGTTTTTTATTAACTGATGTCGTATGCATGTCTGTAACATAAAAAGTTAATACATATACTTAGGTAGGTACCTTTTTTCCCGCAAAGCGTTTGGAAAAAACCCCTCAATCTTTTAAGAAGATCGTTCTTAACAGAATTGTACATGCATGTATTAGGTGCTTGACCTTTTTCATTTTCAACTATTTATCTTTCTATTTATACCATCACGACTTCTCTCACAAGTGGGGTAACCTGTATATTATAACAAATATACCTACAATTACCGTATCCTCTCCGTATCGGAGTTAGAATAAATTACGTAACTGATTACTGTGGAGTTGATGATATAAAAAATGTTTTATACGCGGTATATTACGAATATTATAAGTTCTTTTACAGAACCTTTTTTGTTAGTAAAAACTAGTTGCGAATGGTTTAGGATCTGAAAATATGGAAAGAAATAGAGTAGGCCTTTGTCCAAGAGGGGGATGGGAATAGGCTGAAAAGAGAGAGAGAGAGAGAGGGGGGGTTGCTTTTTACAATTGTATATCTACTAAAATTGTAATATTCCTTTAATTAAATTAACGGGAGAAACTGTGTTTAAGTTTATTATTACTATCATTAATTTTCTCAGTGCGTTAGTAACTAGGTACACATGTATGTATAATAATGAGGAAAAATAATATAACGCATTTCTTTATAAGGACATGCGAAATATTTTTGTGGTTAGTAGTAGAAAATTCCCGATCATGGTATTACAGAGAAGCGATAAGTTTTGATACGCGAGTACATAGATACATATAGTTACTTATGAGTACTTATATGAAATTAATTTTCAAGTCGTGTTAAAGACAGTGGTTTTTATATGTAAATATTTTACATAACTTTTTTGGTGACTGTAAACAATACCTACATACACGTGTATCAAAATTTCCTAATCAACTGAAAATATGATTATTTTAGTAGGTCTACTTACTTCCTAACTTCTGATGGCTGAACAGACCTAGTAGAGCCTAGGCCTCCAAAACAACAGATTTCCATGCGTTTCTGTCTTGAGAAATAGATTACCAGTCGTTCCTCTAGATCTCGTATAATAAATATAATTTATCGACAAAATGCTTCAAAGAGTATAGAAACTGTCACGACTTTTCTAAAAATCGTGTTACAATTTTTGTTGAGAACTCTATAACCTAAAGTTTTCCTCAAAAAGTATCCCAGAATATATTTAATATGCATTTAACACTTTGGGTTCGTCGTCATAAGAACAGTGCACTGTAAAAAAATGGTAAGTATCTTAAATTAATGGTTATCGAACATTTACATGATTTAACCAGAATCACTGAGTCTCTCCTGAATAAAAAAGTGTACCAGAAAGACTATTGTACCTATTAAATTTATTTCTGTAAAATTACGTTAAATTATGTAAACAGTCTTCATTTCTTCACCGTAACTACTCTTGAAATATAGGTACTGAATCATATTGTATAAAAGAACAATTAAGATGAAATACTCAGATACAGACACTAGACAAATATACAGATGTGGACACTAGACACTAACACATAATATTTTAAATACGCAATGAAATCAGCACTCGGATATCAAAATACACCATCATAAAAATTCATAACGGAAATACATATTTCTAGGAATTTTTACGCACAGTTCTCAGTATAGAATCAAATTTTCTAGACTCTTCAAATAAAAATGAGTAGGTTGATATACATACATATATTTATTACTGGGTCATATTCTCAGAATTTCCGATGATATAGTTGATTTCACCCACTAAATTTTCAATAACAAGGATATGGGACCACTGGATTATGGAGGAAAATCTATCTATTTATACCTACCATCACGGTATATTCTACAAAGCAGCATAGCAAATGGGCTTGCAACAACAAGCTTGTATTAATTATATAGATCATCCTTTCTGTGCCACTGAAAGACCAATTCTGTAGGTATGAGTGGCAGACGTCATCGCAGAATTAAACATGTTAAGTATCTTGATTATGATGTTTACTAGAAACTAGAAGACAAGAGTGTTGTTAAGGTTATGGCGGTTTGGTAGTGCTTCCGGTGTGGACAAGATTAGCTTGATTTAGAAATTAAATAGAAGTCCCCAGACTTCTGTGCTATGCGGTAGGTCTTCTTCAATGTTTCCTTGAGGCGATTAAATGTTTCGACCTATCAATTACTGCTATAACGACATTTTATATTATGTTATATAGATTCACAAATATGTACATTGGCAATTTTTTTATGACGTAATATCCTGCGATAAAAAAGTAGGTGACTATAGGAAACCACAATAATATTTACTCCATATTTACATCGATTATTGAAAATAATTTAATATTGTTTTGATTGATATAATAATATGATAACTAAGTTTCCTCTAACTCTCTTGCTGTTTATCTTGTTTCTATGCATGAGGTTATTTATTAATAAGTTTATTATTATTCGAGAATGTTATTCTTAATTTTTTTTTAAATTAAAATTAAACCGAGATTATCTGAATAAATAATCATTTTCATCACACAGTGATAAAATATATTATATCTTTAGTTTGAATTGAAATAATAAAATATAATTTTTAAAATAAGGTGATAAAAAATGTGCCTATAGTCATGTCAGCTACAGGGGTAACTTCGAAATCTTTAATAAATAATTTACAAAAATTAGATTTACCGGTTAATTTGTACATTAAAATTCAAAAATCTATTATAATTTAACTTGTAATATTGTAAAACAGTTTTTGAACACAGATATTTCAGGCACAATGCTGGTATTTTGAACCCGCGTTTTGAGCCTAATCCTTTGATATCCTGTATATCTGGATAGGTGAATTTTCCCGGCATTAGACTGTTAAGTTTTTGTTTGACCATGACTGATCATATAGAGACTTATCTGGTTGTATAATGCTGAGAAGTGTAGATGGCAATTCTGCCACCGCGTATAAAAAAAAGAAAAAAAACTTTAAATGCGCCCTTGCGGTGGTTTGTATCACAAAACGGCGCTTAATCAATTGTCTAGTTTATATGATTATTATTTATTGAGATGAGAGGTGTGGACGGGCTGTTTCGTGCTACCTAGAACAGATAATAGTTCTCCCAGGTGATCCTCAACGTCGGGGGGACCCGACAACACACGTAATGAAGAAGAAATAATCATTAAATTGACAATTCAATTTCTAACTTCTATATAGAAGGGGTGTGGCGGCAGCTTCCCATTTTGATGCCAATTTAATACTTATTTATTCTTTACCTATTTTATATTGATTTTTTTAGAGAAATGCATTAAAATTAATTAAATCAATTTACCGAGGGCGAGTTTATCGGAAAAGCGCAGTCTATTTCACTTATTCACTTATTCCACATGAAAAAGTGAATTCAATACCTAGTATGTTTAAACTTTAATGTAAATTTTTAATCAAGCGGTTTATCGACCTTATCGGTAAGGAAGACAATAGCAACAATTAAAAATAATAAAAAAAAACAGTTAAAACATTGTACCTAAATAACATTCTTTTCTGAAAATGAGTTAATGAAAATTCGCTGAATGAAGTTGTTATAAACTATGATAGTATGTAGGTACTAACAATAATACTGAAGTAGTACTATGCAAAATAGTTCCGGCTTTCTGTGGTTTAGATATCAAATAAACACAACTTATATCAATAACTAAGTCAGAATACACCGTACTGTGTGTAGACACATAATAATATATTCCATTACCCATTGTAAGTGTTCATTCAAACATTTTATTAGGCTTCCGAGAAAGAAAGAGAGAGAGTAGGTATATCTAGTACCTACCTCTACCATATAAAATGATTGTTTCTTGATTACCATTATATTATATTAATATTATATTTGAATAATGATATGTATTGTTATTATCCATCTCTTAAAAGGATAAGGATACAATCCCAACCCCTCGTTGTATACGGCTATTATTATTGTTTACTCACAAAGTTTGTTAGGGGAATCTCAAGTGTTGATAACAATAACAATAATATAAAATGATCTCTCGAGACCATTTAGTTAGACATTTTATTGCTACGTGTACAGATGTTTGCAACTATTACGCAATTTCACATTAGTACGGGTCATTATTTAATTTATTTACGTATATGCGATCTACTATTATATTTTTTAATTCTTCAGTTCTACAACTAATGGGGTAAATTTCTTAATTTTCACTGGCTTCATCAGTAGTCACCTCATTTAATGTGGTGTTCTCACTTTGGCGAATATCGCCAGGGCACCAAAATATCGCCAGCCATTGAACCGTGTGAACAAAATGACAGCTAGTCTGAAACGATAAAAACCAGTAGAAACGATATCGTCTCGAGTTGACCACCTTCCAACTTTTTCGGACGATTGAACGATTTGCGCACGTGCAGATGTGCGCGGCGTTCGTATTTATGGTAAAAACTTTATAACCTATAAATTTTATAGTGTTTTTCGCTTCGTGACAGCTGTTATCTTTGTTGTTGGTTTGTGGCGTTTGTTTCCTTAATTAAAAGGCGCCTTATAACCTCTACTACAACATTTTCGACTAAAAATAAACACTTCGCGATTTCCATCTCGACGTCCGCCATTTTGAAAACAGTGTCAAAATAAAAGCGCATCTGACAGATCGTTTCTATATCGGTGGACTGTGTGAACAGGTGTGACGATCAATGGATATCCGGCGAATTTTGTTTTTTCGCCTGGCGATATATTTTGAAATTCGCCTGGCGATTTTCGCCAAATGTGAACACCCCATAACATCCAAAGTACCTGTGGCCCAGAGTGGCACACTTTAAAGCCAAATAAGATAACAGGATATACCTAAGCTAAAGGCAGGATAATTAAGTCAACTAGTGTCTGTTAAAATTGCATTAAAATTTTGCATTGAGGTCTGTTAATTCTACTGTAGAAATTTTAGTATTGTATACAAAAGTGATTGGTAGCCTGAAGACGAAGTTTTCAATTTTCGAAAGTTACGAAATGGACGAGTTACAATCCATTGGATTGGTTTGCAACGAGTTTGGTCTTTCTTCTTTTATTCTATTCTCCTGCCTATATACTATATAATATCTGCTTTTTATTTCGCTTTTCGATTCTACATACATGACACAAGTATGTATATCACTGACTGTGTGGGTATTTGGGGATGAATTTGGGTAATTAATTACAAATCCAGATTCATATTTTTTATTATTTTTCTGATACATTGTATTTATTTATAATAATATAATACAGTAAAGAGTAAAATGTAAATAAATGAAGACTAAATTTGACGCGAATTTAATATTTCATAGTTTTGAACCCCCGATACCTAAATTTGCATACTGCTGTTACCCTCCTTTTGTGGTGATCAACTGGGTGTGCGTATCATTGTTCTGTAATTGGTCCTGGTAACTGTTTGCGGAGTCTGGGGTGGGTTGCCAAGAGGAACTGCCTTTTTCATTGTTATAGAAGCTATCTACAGTCAGTCGGAGGGGATCTTTATGGCAATTATTTATTTGCGGCGTGTCGACAACTTTCTAAGCTTGAAGGAATTTCTAGTGTTCTTTTGTGTCTATATCTGTCATAATGTACAAAGGTACCTACTAATCTCTCCCTACAAATTTAAATAAAGGTAGTATAGGCAATACTTGCGCATGCATAATAACACTTCCCTTTACAATTTTACAGTAGGTATGTTTTGCTAGTGATTTAATCAAAATATAATTTCTTCCCATTTTCTGTCTCTATTTTCCAAGAATGATTTCAACTAGAATGATTTTAATAATTATTATTAATTTCTTGATAAATAAACACATAACTATAGATATCTACTTTCCTATGAAGATTACCCAGGGTTTTCTCTAGAGGGAAGCAGTAGCGTAGTATTTTTATTATTATTACAACTATCCATGTGTAGATTTTTTTAGTTACATTTTTCACGATTTGGTATACATACCAAATTTCTACCCTTCCGCCGACAGATTTTCGGATGGGTAGGTATACGAATTTGAGATATTTCATGATTTATTCGTTTTATATAATTAATATAGAACCATCTTTATATTCAGAAGGTATGACTTCTACGAAGGGGACAGTTTATCACATTGATGCTAATTTTCCATACTTTCTATCTATCCATACCATAGGTTCTTTTTCCAAACTTATACTATTTTGCCTACTTTCCTAAGGCCATAGCCATACCTACTGCATACTGTACAAAATATTCCGCACCGCATCGCGTTCAATTTGCATCAAATCACAGATTTTTTCCGCACGATTTTTTTTTACCGCTAGTGCGGATACTCCCGTAAGATTCAATGTGTTACAGAATTGCGAGAAAAAATTCGTGCGGTGAAAAATCGCAATGCAGACAGGGCCTAATATTTTTCAAATCTTTGGGGAAGAGTAGTTGTCCTTGGGTACGCTCAGAACAGAATCTATATTTTTACCATACTACTATATCTTCTAACTATAACTCGGATAATTAATATTAAAATATCTAAAATTATTTAAAAACTTAAACTTACCACTCGACAACGTAAACCTTATAAACTAAAAACCAATAATATTACAAAGTTGAGCTGGTAATAGTTGAGTACTATTATTATTCTAGATGCATTCGGTGGGTGATTGACCTAAAAACCAACATTCCCAATCTTTACTAGAACCACTATAACGATAATAACACATAATAGTAATAATAACAAGATTGTTGTTATTTTGTATAGTCTGAGGTCAACGAACATTTTTGTCGCCTGACTCTTATAAAGGCCCGTTCCTTTAGTATGGCATATAATAATCTACAGCACTAAGTGCATAGTATACATATCTAACCTATGTAGTATATATTTATATCATTTCTTACTATGCGTTCTTGGCATTTAAGGCTCTGCATATACATTTATTTTCTTCTTCTAAGTCTGTTTGCAGAAGTGCCTTACTGTTACGTAGATTTTCCAACTGCTCCTACAATTTTTTGTGGTCTTAGTGGTCATGTCATAAGTTTGCTGTGGAGAGCTATGTGACGAATTCTGTGTGGGTCCATTATTCTTTAGACATGTTCACTTCTAAATCATTCCCATTTCATTGTGTCGTTTATTTTACGTGTTTTTCTGGTATTCTGGGAGCACTGGGTAAACATATCAAAGAAAGGAGCTTCAGAGCCGCCACGCCAACTGCCTGGAACCGATTGCCCACAGACTGAGTTGAGAGAGAATCAGTTAACTACCACAGTAAGAACCAAGTTAAAGATGCTGCTGTTTGGGAGAAGTCACGGCGCCCTTGAGATAGTCATGGATCATTAAACGGCTCCACATAAAAATAGTCCAATTATTATTATTATAATTATTCTTCTTTTTGCGAACTCTGTCGTTAAATGTTTCACTTTAATAATCTTGCAGAATATCTCTATATTATTATAATTTATATAAAAACAATTCCAAAAAATAGCTCGTCTTAAAAATGTCGTGGAAAAAGATGATTCAATCCGTTCAAAATCGCTCTAAATGAAAGTATTTTATTTGAGGAACGTTGAAAGGTGATGACTAAAAAATCTACATATATAATATTAAAAAAAATACACCCACATGCGTTATATGACCCCTTAAACCCGCCACTAACTTATTTGACATTTATGAAAGACCTGCATCCTGCTCACACTTGTGAAATTATAATAAGAAATACAAGAGACACAAATAGGCGTGACTTTTGATCCTAAGTTAAATAATATAATATTATTAGATATAATATAAAAAGGAAGTATACCAATGTACATGCCTATTTACTTATATATCTTCAGATTTGTGTAATAATGTTCTTATATCCTAATACCTATTAAATTCCTTTCCTATGCATTATATACCTATTTATATGTACATATAATATATAAATATTTGATTCCTACGCTCATGGATTTTGGTAAAAAAAAGTTAAATAAAATGTTCTTATTATTATTCTTCAGAGTTTGAATTTGATTACCTACTTTGACATTATTTGACTAGTTGTGAAAAATAAACATATTCAAGAGTTTTTGTTTGAACACTGTAGAAATCCATTTTTAATTTTATTAAAATGAAATATAAAAATATATTATTGAGCACTGATTAATCTCCACTTTGTTAGGTTAGATACCGAACGATACAGTTTCCTTGAAGATGCCTATAAGTATAGGCGAAAACGTTCGGTATCTAACCTAACAAAGTGGAGATTAAACAGTGCTCAATAATATATTTTTTATATTTTATTTAATAAAATTAAACATATTCGTTGCTTTTTAGAAAAAAATATGATTTTGAAATGAGCCAAAAATCACTCCTGACACATTTTCAGTAAAGGGTCGTTCACATTTGTTCACTTTCAGTGATCACTCTGCATGATCCTCCAAGATGAATAGGTGTGAACGGGAGTTTCATCAAAAGTGATCACTAGCGATGACGGAGGAAAGAGATTACCAGTCGTCATAATTTTGATGAAAGGTCCTTTTACTGAAACGACCATAAACAAGTTTTATCTAATTATTTGTTTTATTCTCTATGAATTTGTATTGAATGTCAGAATCATGTACAAAATTATTATGCAGTCGAGAGCTAGGTATATTAATTTATTTTATGTGTTATTTTTCATTTTTGAATTTGTTTAATTATTTTTGTACGAAAATTATGTTAAATTACATACAACATGACTGAGAGTGTTGACATGGCAGTGAAAGCATAGGATGAACAAGTGTGAACAGACGTGTTCACTTTCGATGAACAGATTTGACCCTGACGCTCTGGATGATCATCCAAAGTGAAGCAATGTGAATGCTACTTAAGCAATTTGTCGTGAAGGTATGGAGTAGTTCTGCAACGGTTGAAATCGAACCAAGGATCTCTCGATTGAATGTTCGAGACTCTATTATCAAGCTACCGACCATCTGATAATTAGCTCCACTTTTATATACCTATACATTCATCATCAATTCATTCTTAAAAGATAGCATAAGTGGGGTGGCCAACGGTTTGCGAAGTAACTGCATGTTAAAAACATGTAAATCTTCCTCTCCGTGCCAACAAAAGTTTAAGACATTCATGATGGGTAGCATAGCTCATCGTTGAATTGAAGATGTTAAATATCTTACACGGGATAATTTACGAATATCTGTATTTTACAGGCTACTCGAAAACTTACGGAAAAGAGTGGGAGCCTTAAATCGTTATTGATGAAAATAAATGTAAACAAAAGATAATCTGAAAAAGGCAATTGGCAGATTAACGCTCAGGCGATCTCTTACAGCCATTCTGAAAGCCAAAGACACTCCATCAAATCAACAATTAAATGCAATGAAATTAAAATGGTAATATTTTGCAAAAATATTGAGAGTGACAATTCATTTATGCTCATTCTCGCTCAAGGAGAGCGCTCAATATATGGATTTAATATCTCTAATCTCCTTCTTCTTCTCCTTGGGCAATTATTATTCCCACATGGTGGTGGAGTCTGCCAGGATTTAATATCTCTAACCGTTGACTTAATAACTGACTCTTGTATTTATAAAATGTGCTTCCACAACTTGACATAAACAGAAAGATTATATAAAACTGAATACCATCACAATATCATCTGCCATGGTTAGGGTTACCAACGAAATAACAAATTGTAATGAAGATATATGTAGGCCATCCAATATTATGGCATACAATATAATAATATCTAAATTCAGAGATTTAATGTTTTGAACATAATATAATTTGGGTTAGTTGGAAGAGATCGCTCCTTTGCGATAAACTCGCCCTCTGTATATTGATTGTATTTGATTTGAATGTATACCTTTTATGTAATTGTTTTTAATCAATGTACAATAAAGAATGAATAAATAAAATAAATAAAATAATGTTTCTGTCAAAAACTAGATAACTACGACATAGCCTTACTTTTAGTGTAATGTTAAAGACGTGTTGTGGTCAGAATAAGTGTCGAGTAGAATATTCTAGGACCAAGAAGAAGATGTAGGGAAGGTGAGTACAAATATAGACAGACCACTTAGTATGTAGGTAGGTAGGTACCTTCTGTCTGGTCAATGGAACTAGTGGGAGTGGAAAGACGCGTTAGTATAGCTCAGTGGTTGCTTCGAAAGGTACACAAGGTACTTTCAGAATGAAGGGCCAAGGTCAACCAGTACATATTGTAATGTCGTCTTATTGTAAGTAGGTATATACTGGGAATACCTACCTACTGCATATTATGGATTGATATTACTTGCTATTAAACCCGGCGTCGTTATTACATTAAAAAGAAACATTATAACTACATAGTATTAATCTTTAGTGGAACCGAGTTCTCTTCAGAAAATTATATATTTTCACTATTGACAATATTCCTGAGGAATATTTCTGAGCGAAATATTGAAAATTATTTGAATGATAGCAGCACCCTTTCTGAAGATCCTGAAATGAATGTCCACACTTTATACCTAGGTACATCAAAACCTATAATATCTCTTCAATGATTGAAATATACACAACTGTGTTGCGGTACTAATGACTATAGGTATATTATAAAAATTAAAAACACACGACCGGTTGCACGGACTCCAAATTCGCATCATCAGTAAGTTGCTGATCTATAGGTATTAGGTAGGTATTTGACGATTCAAACTTGTAGTCAACGAAACCGTTTATATTCAACACCGTTTATACACAAAACAATTAATTAATATTCATCTTACCAAATAATGAGATAGGTATACCTATACATTTTGATACATTTTGATTTTCCTATAGTGTTCGTTGGATAGAATTCAGTATACTGTAAAAGCTATTTCCATCGGATTAAATGTCGTTGTTCAGACTCCTATACAGAACCTAATAAAAATTGTATACTAAGTAAACCTACGAACGGACTCAAATATTATTGTCAAAAGTTGGTAGTTACTAAACCAACAAAATAAGATGGTTGTCGCCATCCTAACCCGACACAAACCAGAAACATTCGGATGGGCATGGATATAATAATACCAACTCGAAATAACGTAATGAGCGTCGTGTTTATATTGTAAATTTATATTATAATGTGTGTAATGACATCATTTGTATGCAACATATCTACATAATTATAAAATCATTTCTATAAATACCTACTCCATCTTAATGTTCTCTGTGTAAACTCGAAATAGAATGTAGACGTGGCTGGAAAGGTTCAAATAAGAAAGGATTTTTATTAATGAGGATCTTAATTAATGAAGTCGTGATAAAAGAAAATTTTAAAAAAAATCTTACATTCGCTTATATTCCCAGTCTAGACGCATTTATTGAAAAATGCTTTACAAAAACTGAAGAAACTTTTTATGTAACAAAATACCAAACCCAAACACCCAGACATAATAAGTCCACAAGAATCAACAAACTGGCTATCCTAACACCTCAATATATATAAATAAATCTTTATTGGCCAAAATGTAACATAACACAACATGAGAATTAAAAAATTTAGACCAAAAAGGTCTACTTGTTGCTGAGCAACGTCCTCAAGACAACCTTGAATCACTTATGTACTTAGAAAGATAATTATTTTGTCACTTGATTCAAATACCTAGTCCCGATTTTTTATGGGGAAATTTTTGATATGATATAAGGACAATTAATTCTTTTCATTATTCAAACATAAAAGCATACTATCAGACAATATCTACGAGTAGGTACTTTATACAATAAACCTACCAATGTGGAATAATAATACAAACCTAACTTTCGTGAGCTAATAAAAAACTCGGGCAGTAATTAAAAATACTATAAAATAAACTACCTACATGAAGGGGAATTTTGCTATCATTTCATTATACTTAGTACACACTTAATAATAATAATAGAATGAATAAACATTATGTTGTACTGGTGTTATTAATTAGTAAAGAAATTTGCCAAATGAAATAAGACATCAGTGTCGTTAGAAAAATATAACGTGTCGTGTCAGCGATTTACTTTATAGTGGCTGGAAACGAACCCAGTGTTTTTATGTTACATTAACAAAAGTCACGCGATACTATATGAAATGAATTTGTAGGTCCAAAAGAAAAACAGTCACATTGCATGTTTTTGGGATTAAAAAAAGATAAATTTGTAGGTTTCCTTTTTATATAGAATGTTGAAATTACAACTTTTCCAGATATTTCAAGAGTCAGAGGACTAAAATATCTACAAATCCTACTTATCTGAATGGATTAACGAAATTCACATTTCGAAGCAGGACCAGCTGATATGTTAGTTAATGTTATTATGAGCAAAGTGCATTTAAGCCAGCGTAACCATATCGTAAGTATTAGGGAACCACTGTTCTTTTTTTAGATTCATCGCATTTTTTGGCATATCAGTTCTACTCCTCTTAAAAATGGTTTCGAAATAATATTAAAAGTTTGAGAGATTTAAAAAGCAAAAGCTACCTTTTCAACAAAAATTCTAATAAACTTTCATTAAATAAAAGTTCATTTTCAATAAGTTTGTTAATATCATTAATTTTTCGCAATTTGTAAACGTTTCATAGTTATTTGAATATTTTTTGAATGATTATGATTTATGTCGATATCTTTTGAAATCCTCTTCTAAACGAAATTCAAATATGGATGTGAACATTATTTTTGTTTCTTTTTACTTTTCTTAAAAATTTTTTTTGCAGTGAGCTTGTTTTTGTAGTGAACCCTTCAAATATTGCTACGAAAGCTTCGAGTGTAAATTCATTTAATATTAATAAGCATCTACCTTTTTGTATATAGGTAGTACAGTTATTGACATTCCTTGAGTGGAAATGAGGTAAATAATGAAAATTACCCGAGTTGTTTAGTGTAGAGTGCATTCTTTTTAAATTAAAATAATGGTAGCTACATAAAAAGAATTTTAATTAGATTTGTTTTTTTACCGAGTATCCATATAAAAAGGATAAAGGTACACTATTATTATATACAAGGACGGCAATGAATGTCTTAACTTTTATTGACACAGAGAAGACAACTTGCATGTTTATTACATGCACTTAATCCGCTGACTACCCCACTTTAGGGGAATGTTGTGATGGTATGATTAAATGAATACTCAATGAAGTGCTCGGATTAATATCACCAATGATGGAGACCCACCGACCACTCGAATAGCGCAGAAGTCTGGCGATTTCCATTTATCCGTATTCTGCACAAAACAAAAACAAATCTTGTCCACACTGGAGGCGCCATAGTGGACAGCCTGAGGGAACCACCATAATTTTGGAAACAAATTAATATTTGAAACAATATAAAACATACTATAATAGCACCGAGTAAAATTTGTAAAAAGTGTTAAAACGAAATAAATCGAGGAAACGTGAATCCTCAAACATACGAGTAGTTCTTGATGGTGACGTTAACGCTGATATCGATTGATCGATGATATCAGGGATATCGATTAATTATAAATACTTGGCATAGCAATACTTGCTTATGGACAAAATGTTTTGATAGTACAAGCACGATAGATACTTCTAGACTTTTACGCACTAGT
The DNA here is from genome assembly GCA_947579605.1 of Athripsodes cinereus. Classification (NCBI taxonomy): domain Eukaryota; kingdom Metazoa; phylum Arthropoda; class Insecta; order Trichoptera; family Leptoceridae; genus Athripsodes; species Athripsodes cinereus. The sequence continues at coordinate 24,811,952 of OX388310.1, forward strand.
TAAAAATTATATTCCATTATTGTCACAGAATATTGCTGTTTGTGAAAGTGGTGGACGGAGAGGGTGATTTTGTGGCAGAGGGTTGATTGTTGTAGGTATTCCTACCTATGTACCCACTTCTAACTATCAACCCTTACAGATCGATAATAAGAAAGGGTGATAAAGAATAACTATAGGCCATGTCTAGGAATTGGACGGCAACCAATCTGTTATACAGATAATTACTACTATCTACTACTATACATACTATCATACATATTATGCCACAAGTGAGGTAGCCAGTGAACCAACTGCAAGTAAAAAACATGTAGATTGTCACATCCATTCCAATTAAAAAATAAGACATTCAGGATGGGTGGCATGCCTCATCGCTGAATTGTAGATGTTAATTATTGTCTTATACATGAGCTTTTACTTACAGAAAGAAGTGGGAGACCTATTCTCTACTGGAGGTTCCAAGAGATAGATTTTTTTTAAAAGATATATCCGGGTTTTGTTATAAACCCAAATACAACCTTATACAACTTTCACACTAAATGAATAAAGAATTGTTAAAATTATATTCTGCCAAACTTTGGAGTTTAAAATTCGAATGCGTTTCCTTTCATTTAGAGCTGTTACGGTAATTATGGAAACTTTCATTAATAGTATGCTATTTCCATCCGTGTACCTATAACATTTTTTTTTTTAATTTTGTTTATCTCTAGCTACATAGTTTATTTCTTAGGATTATTCCTAATGATATCTGTTCCTACCGTCTTTTTACAATTTAATGTTTTACGTTAGTATTAAAATAATTTTTACAATAAAACTTGTAAAATTATTTATTTATTTCATTTACAAAACAGTTTTTAAAATATAAGTCACAATAAAATCTACCTAACTGGGCATGAGCCCGTACCAAGGTAGACTGAGCCAGTTTTCATCTCACATTGTCTCAGCGCTCAATTTTCTTTACTTCAGTAAAGATACATAAATAAATACATCATCATTCTAAATACATCAAGTTTGATTGTCCTTGTGGAGCTATACTCAATTTCAATTTTAATTTTTTGATCAAATAATATGGATTGGTATTGCAAGTATTGCTATTTGAAAATTATGTTTACTGATGGTGGATGAAAATCAAGAAAAGTTTTGTAGAAAGTTTAAAGTGAACACGGGATAAAAGCTGATGTAAGGTTATCTTAACTTCGGAATTATGATTCCAACATCCCTATTGTTGATGTCTAATAAGTGAAATACCTAATATTGTAATATTTCATACAGAAGTTGTCAGTTGTAGTGGCCTATAGTTATAATACTTAGTCCAAGAAAAGGAATTTTTGATAGCTTTCGTGACATGAATATAGTATGTAATATCCTTATTTATGCATTAATTTTTAAACCATTAGTTTTCATCTATGGCGTTATTAATATTAGGTACAAAAACCATCTACAGTGCAATATAATAAGACTTATCACGTGGTACCCTATATCGTACTACGTGCTAGGTTGTGTATACCTTTCTGTATATAGGTTATCTAGAAGTACTGTAAGTTAGTATACTACTAAAATAATAATGTGAACGCAACTACCAATCAGTGACGATTTCTACTTAGGAGCGTTGATGCGACGCACTGCGTTTATGAATTACAAAAGTAAATGACAAATCTTCAAAAAATATGCACACCGTGTCTTAATTATCATAAATTATTCAGTATTTGTAATTTAATATTATTATCCTCCTGAGAGGAACGTCGAAGATTGATAATGACCTGATAAGTCAAAACACGTCTCTCTCGTGATCAATAATTTATATAGTAGAAAGAAACATTTTTTTCAGTTTACCTAACGGCTATTTATACAAGCCGAAGCCATACAAAAAGTAAAGTAAAGCGCAAGGTGTTTTTCCCGGCCAGCCCTTCAGGATAAAAGTTTAGTTTAGAAGAGCAGTTTAATAACAGTCTTTCTACTTCTGGACATGGAATGGAGCCGTCAATTAATTCATTTTATAAAGAATACAGTGCGTCTTCTTAACATGGAGAAATAACATTTGATATTTTCATTTGAAAAATAAAAATGTTAATAATGATGATGATAAAAATGATATTAAAATTATTTTGTTCCATGTCCGAAAATTTCACAGAATCATGAAAAATGCATGATTTCTGATCGCGAGTATTTTTATAACTACTTCACTAGTATTTTTACAATACCCTCACTGGTCAAACTCATCAGCCGCCTCCGCTTTCATTATACATATTATGTACCTGAATGTGACATAGTTACAAACATCAAAAACATCAATAATTACACTCCGAATGTCATTAATTTTTCAATACTAAATTCACCCCTAATGGTGTTTTGGCAATTTTCCCAAAGTAAATTATTGGTATAAAAAAACTACGTATCTACCTGCTGGTAATGTTAGACTCTTCCATTGTGCCATATGAATTCATACATTATTGACATCAAAGGTAGAAAGGTACTCACTCAGGTGGTCATTTTTAGGGGAGGGAAACAGTGGCACGTCTTTCATATGTGCAAAACTTACAAATGGAACGCGACTAAAGCAATTATTTGACTATTTATCTACAATACCTAACTGAAAAAGCTAACAAGAGTAGTTGGAGAACTTTTGTGTGTTGGAAGAATTTATTTATTTATTTTGGACAATAAACGGCATTTGCCTTTTACAATACATGACAAATTTACAACATTATACAGTCTTTAAACATAAAAAAATGTATAGGTACATTTCAATTAAAAAAAATCACACCCTAGCAGAACAAAACCAATATCAATTTAAAAGAAGTACAATTAGATATTAATTGATTAAGAGTGGGTCAAAAGTCCTGGAAGTAAAAGCAATGGAGATTAGTGCTCTCTGGAGGAAGTACCTGAGCCACCAAACCAACTAGATAAAAGAAAAAGAAATGTATGTTTGTTATTTAAATAGAAATTCATTGTACAGTTATTTTCAAAACTGCATCTCATAGAATAAAACTATGATTTAAGAAACAGAATAAGCAAAGAAATATATGTATTTGTAAACTTAAATTGATTTGAATGTACATACTGCTAAATCCACACATCATTATTAATTAACAATGAATTTATGTATCTTTGTTGTTTTTTTTTACCTATTTATTAACAATAGACATTGACAACACTAGGACTAGGAATATTTAGAAAAAATATATATCTATCTACTGATGTAAATATTATCCAGTGAAACCCTCCTTTACACGAGACTTGTCTCTATAAGGAGGATGTTTAGATTTAAGTTTTATCAAATAGTCTATGTATTGTAATGTCTGTATAATTATTGTTAAATAAAATAAATAAAAAAAAAATATATAAATTACAAAACCATCACCAATATGCAAGTTTAGTTCCGTCCCTGGAGAAAAGTCGAATGTTTTGTTCAATATGTTATTTGGGTGACATGGAAGTTTTTTTTTACATTATCGATGGGTGGGAGGGTGTAAGTACGCTACGCATTTCGTATTCGGGTTATTAATAGTTTGTAAGTATTGGTATATTGTCAGGTCAGTATGTGCTGTAATTTTTACATGACTTATTAAACGATTTAAGTAGAACATCAGTTGAATCTAAATGTTGTACGAAACCGTATTACGTATTTCCTCCCAAAAACATCTATAGCATCAGAAATGTCCATATGGTTGCAAAGATTTTCGGTTCCATAACATTCATTATCTATCCCATAGAGTCCCCGAGAAAGAAATTATCGTAAAAGAGTGGGAGAGATCAGGTCTCCCACTCTTTTCTTAAAATTTTCGAGCGTTCTGTAAAAGGCAGTATTTATAATACATTACTTATTTTATTTTTACTATGCGTACATTGGTTTCAACATCCATCCTTACAAATTATCATAAAATTTATTTATTTATTTATTTATAATAATACATACGGCTTACGCCTTTAATACCTACTTACAAACAATAATTGCACAACACCACCATCGTATCAAATTACAATTGAAAACAAAAATAAAATATACTGTATAACTTCAAATTATAAAAATAAAACGCATTGTGTCAGTTATATAATTCTAAGCACAGAGAGTGAGATAATCAATAAATTACTATATCCTGCGTACAGCGAAGAGGTATGCCACCCATCCTGGATGAATTAAATGACTACAACACTTTTGTTAAATTTCTTGATAGTATGAATGAACATTATTATACACTACGCTTAGAAGAAACTGCTTATGTAATTGATTGCGGCTATGAAATGCAACTAGTTTTATGAACTTCAATCTAGTCTTAAGATATTTTGTATTAATTTAGGCAAACAACTAGTACGTAGTAAATACGTAACTGTAAGTTAATTTTAAGTTTTTTTGTAAAACAATGGAGTGGGTGGACATTCACGGTTGTATTTAATTTTGGGGAGGATTTTGTCGGGGATAGCCATTCAGGCGAACCTTGAGCCCTTCCTTGAGAAGAATTTGCATGAAGAGTATGGATGACATGGGAATTGACATTCCTGCAACATCCATGGGTGAGGGAGGGTGCAACCCTTAATGTGGTATGAATGAGTTTACCTACATTATAAAATGAATCAATGGATATTGCTCGAAACTCATTTTCTATATCCAAAATTGACCATAAAAATACAATATATCAAATTACTTTCCCTGTCTACGATATTATCTCCTCGATAACCGTGAAATACAAACTGCAATGTCCAGATATCCAACATACACCATCACACATAATCCCCGAATGGACATTGTGCGATATTAAAAACGTAGTAAAAAAAAGGGTAAAACATAACATACATACAATGACTCGGTATTTCAATATGCACTTAGAGTAATCCTTATCATAAAGTCCACTCAATTATATTTTTTTTGTATGTTCAATTGTATTTACAAATCATGTAACTTTTCACGCAGCATTTTTTTTAGGTTTTCTGTAATAAATTACCAGATGGCAATACGAGTAACTTGTAGATATGTTTTTTTTTCTCGATAAAAGTGTTTTTATTATAACTATGATATGCACCACTAGTGGACTCCCTTTATTCAATGGCGCGCCACTAATGCATGCATCGCGACACTGGCAAATTACACGGGCAACTTACATAGGTAACTAATGTCGCGCCATTAGTTGTATACCACTAATGGCTATGTGTAATTTTAACTTAAGTTTCAAGCTATAACACATCAAAATATAAGTAAGAAGTAAACTGAGTCCCAATGACACCTATTAGCCCTAAGATATATATTACAAATATTTTAAAATTATTATCGAAATCGGATGATATTCAATGGAATTTCAATGATAATGATAATAGCACGTAGATTTAAGGGCTGGTTGGTGTCACTGAGGAACATTATTATATCCCTTACATTTTTATGCAAGATATAGAAAGAATGACCCTTTGAGGCTCGCGTTGTATCCAAAACTCAGTTAAACAAAATAGATAGCAAATATTCTACACATTCATAATAAGAGTGATATTAACATTAAGGGTGTATTGGAATATCGGGCCATAGTATTTTTATATCAGTCAACACAATATGTTATAGATATATTATAGTTTGTTCTCACCCCAACTCATGATAGCAATATAAATGCAATACTGAATGCTTTTCGCATCAATTCACAATATGGCCAATATATCGGATATTTTGACATTCCCATAATAGGGCGTTAAACCAAAACAAAACTGCTATAAAAAAGGGTAAAATTGAAGAGGAAACTCATGTCCTATCTATAAAAGATAAATAACACTTCTGCCTGTATATAATATAATATTACTATCTAATATCCTTTACTGATCTAAACTATTATACATGCATGTATTACAATACTTCCTTTTATACCTTTATAATATTTTGTATTGTACTATGATTATACTACATATTATTATGCGCTTCGCATTCACTCAGCTGTGAATGAATGAATTATCTACCGGACTTGAATTATGTAGGTAGTTTATTAGTGATATTGTTTCCTGCCAAATTTGGAGTGACTTGGTGCTTTAAATTCATTTACCATAGATACATAGATCGATAGTTTCTTATATACATACTGCAAATTATCTTATTTGTTTATTACCTTCGTAAATATCGATCTAAAAATATTAGATACGGTTTTGAATAAAAATGTGAAAATTGCGCAATAAGATAATAATAAATGTACCTATTCGTTGAAAGAAATTGTTTATCATAGATAGTCAATGTATGTACCTGCAAAGAGACGGCTAGACATCTGGAGTTCTTTGTCGCAGGAGACCTCGACGCCGTAGAAACAGATCTACAGACGTATTAAAAGAGGAAGAAGAAGTCAATGAAGTCGACTGACGGTATTTGATTAAATTTCACGTCGACTGATCCGAATAAAGTAACAGGCATTTCGGAGTCTACTTCTACAGCACATTATTATTCGCGATACGGCTTTCAATAACTTTCACTCTCAAAGTTAGGCTAACATTGAGTCAACCATTATGTTTTATTGTTTTTTTTTTTTTTATTATTATTGGCGATGCATCCTTGTTTGGATGATTTCCGCCATTTATAATCATGGGTTTATTGTTTTATTGTGAAAGTATTAAATTTTCAGTGTTTTATTACAACGAAATCATTTACTTACAAGAAATTATAAACAAAATATGATAATGATTAGATGGAAGAAATTGTAGAAGAATAAACCCCGTTTCTTGGCATATAGCGCGATTGAATGCAATTTCATATTATGTGCCAACCTATACAAACCTTTCAATATTATTACATAATATATTTGCCCTTTTCACTTGTCAGTTGCTTTATCTGGAATATATCTGGAAAAAGATAGATAATAATATAGTTAAACTATAAAAAAAACATATGTAAGATGAACTATTTGAACAATGAAACCTTTGAAAATTAAAACAACGGTTTGGTTATGCAATATTATTTTTATGAAACACTATACTATTCCCAACTTTAATATCCTTTTCATACAATATGACAGGTAGCAGGTACCTATCCTATGTTTATATATTTATTATTTTCATTCATGCGTATGTTTTATATTTTTGTACATACATACATAGTATGTAGAAGGATGATAATATTGTTTTTTAAATTCGATTTACCATTTTAAATTTACGCGTCTGTGGCCGTCTGATTTTATATGCCAAGACCATATAAACCAGATCTTTCAGGGCGGACATTTCCTGAGCAAATTGAATAGGAAAGCTTTCATGAGGAATTGTATGATAGATACGGATGCGAAAAGTGTATGCGAGGATAGAAATAAGTGGTGCTTGATCCATTCTACCTAGCCCAAAAGGGAAACGGTGTGATGGTAATTATGATGATGATGACGATCAAGAGCTTCTTACGTGTAAATAAGCGTACCTATGGTTAGTTTTGATTTTTAGAAATGGATAAACCAAAAAATCCTCTATTAACCATAAAAATGTAATAAATATCACCTTACATTAGCTTGATGATGAAAAATGAAGCTGCTGAAAGCCGGCTCGCGATCAATATAGTCAACATGGAAGTACTATTTACAAAAAGGTTTTATTTGTAATAATTTATATAATTGTATTATAACATTCATAAAATAATATACCTAAATCAATACAAATAATAATCCATACATAAATACTTAGACGTGCTTATTGCCTGAATAAAAAATAATGTATGCCCAAGACAGATTTTGGTCAAATGTAGGTGACATCTAAGTTTTCTACTATTTGTAAAAGATTAAAGAAATAATTTAATACTTCAAGAGGCGGAGTGTCATTAGCTGGAAAGTTCGCAATTTTCTTTTTCTACCGATGACAATGGCTTGGATTTTTGTCAGCTAACGAAAAAGATCATGTGTGATGAAGACTAGTAAAAGAGAGCTATTAAATAACTGTTCATTATGTCAAAACCTGAAGAGAAATCGTTTAATGAAACTTGTGTGTAGGGCTGGAGATCATCAGAATTATACATGTGATACTCGATCGAATATTTTTTTGTTGAAAATGATTAATTTATAATAATTAAGTATTAAGGTAAGGCCTACTATAAATTTTAAAAACTCTCAACAATTTTAATTACATGTGAAACACTAAGTACAATATTAAGTATTTTATAGAGCTCTTTTTGTCAAAGTGTTTTAAGTATTTACTAATTAAAGACATCTTAAAACATTTTTTGAATAACTCATTGATTCGTCATCTTTATTTACATAGATACGTATTAATTTTCAGTACTCAAAATAATACGTGTATTTAAATACACGATGATAAGTGTATTTATTTGAAAGAGGGGGTGTGAAAATGTGCGAACTTCCAAAAGCGATTTATTATAATTTTAATTACGAGTGTTAATAATTAACATTCAATATTTTCTATTATAACTTTGTGAAAATGCATTAAGTATTAAAAATTATTATGGAAAAATTTAAAAAACACACTGTTTGATATCACTGTGAGAATTCTTTATTTATAAGAACATTTTCAACTATAATCTAGTCATCTTCAGTAATAAAACAATACAAGTAAATTTAAAATCAAAAAACATAATAATGAAAAATTCAAAGGAGCCAAATGATATACCCCCACCCTCCTCCGCACACCCCCTACTAGCTATAACCACTCCTCCTTTAAATTGTTCATTATTATGTGTCTTTTGATATTAAATTTTACTATTGTTCTGTTACTGAGGATGACTATTATTGTAGTTGAAAACGTTCAAATAATTAACAATTCTCAAAGTGGAATCAAACAGTGTTCAATTTGTTATTAATTATTGTTTCATATAAGGTCTAATATATTTATGCAAATGCATAACTTAAATACTATGTTTGTATGAAACAATTAATCAACTATACATCTACTGAAACAGTCGCTCATAATGCGGTTAATGAAAGAGAGTTATGTATTGAAGAAATTCCAAGATGTTTGTTTAGCTTTAGGGTTTGAGAAGAAGTCAACCCCCTCTCAGTACTTTTAATTATCGTGGGAGCATCAATACACTTGGTTTTTACTATTCTTAGCTCCAAACTGGTAGAAAATATTCATAATTCAAGTCACAGTACAAAAAAGACCCAGAAAGAAGTATCAATGTGTGTTTATATGTTATAGATAATGTTTGAACATTTTGAAGAAAGCTTTTTCGTTATGGTGGTGTTTGAATAAGAATGTGTTGTGTTTCATTCCCCTTATTAGATTTTGTTAAACCAATTGAGAAAGGCCAATGACACGAAACATTATATTGTTCGTGTGTGTATGTGTGTGTGGGTGATAGGAAAAAAATCCGCACATTAGAACAATTTTAGCTTTCGCTTGTCACATGTGATAGCTAAAAAAAATTACAACCATATGTCGAAATGCAACGAAGCGTTCACGGATGCGAAAAAAAACAACGATTTTTAACAAATATGTAAAAACCGTTGTTCTATTTTAATACATAACAGTGACGTAATAGACTAATAACCCATTAGAAATATTTTCAGAAACAATATTCCATAATTAATAACAATAAAAATAAGCTCTTTCAACCCATAATATTAAAATGACAATGAGCTTTTTTCTATCCACACTTAACTATTATATATCTGACAAAGCAACAAAAGGACCGTTGCAGTAAAATAAGAAAGTCTGCAACATAAAATATATGATGTACCCATATATACATAGTATAAACAAACTGTGGTGGTTGTTGTAAAAAGTTGTTCTTCTTGTAGCTATATGGACCATCAATATACCTACTCTGAATCAAAACTAACATACTTTTATAAATGCATTTACAACTAAGGACTCGAGGGAGAAATGAGCGTATTTTTTTTTAATCAACGCTCCCCTAAAAATGATTGATATGAAATAATATTGAACGCAAAATTTCATTGGTCGTATTACCAATTGTCAAAAATCTCTCTCTCTGATTTCAATCCTGGGATTGGTTTGCAACAATTATCTCTTTAATTCTTCTCCTCCACTCCTCCCTGTCTTGTGCGGTTCTTTTGAATTCTGCATATGATGAGCAGCGCATGTCCACCAACAGGTCCTCCAGGTACTCTCGGCGTGGGCGTCCCCTAGAGTTTGTCCCCTCGGTCATACCCTCCATTACGGCATGCAAGAGGCCTTCTTGTCGTATTACATGGCCGATCTACCTTGCACGCCTTTCTGACAAGATCTTGAGCAGGTGCCTTCCTCCTTCGATTCAATAGTCTTCTATAGGTCCACATCTCAAACGCCTCTAGTCTTGAATATCTAGTCTATATTATTAAGTCATTGATACATATTGTAGACCTTCCTGTATTTGTGTACCTTCCTAAAAGTTTGACTCTGCATTGTAAGATTTTAGTTATTCTCCTTCTTCTGATTCCTCTTATTGCAGATAATTGATCTGTAGCTTTGGAAGTTGTATCAGAAAACCAGTTATTCGTCATTGATGATACGATATTTAATATTTATACTTATAGTTTGCATAATGTTCATATGAAGGCATCGCTCTTCTAAAAAAAGCTTCCCACGCCCTTGAGATGGATACAATATCTTCACGGCACAGAATACGAATCGTTCCTCACCATCATTGTGATGAATTAATTACAACACTATGATATAATCTAGAAGGATAGTAGAAATGCGAAAATTAAGGATAATGGTTATCGAAGTTTTATGATCCAATTGTTTTTGGAAGTTTTTATCATAATTTTCCTTGAATGAATCATAATAATATATATTATACAGTATTACATATACTGACACATTATATATTGTATGTATACCATGTAGATAGTCCCTTCACAATACTAATGGATTCACATAATTATGTAGGTAAGACCTCTACTTTGTTTTACTAATAAAACTGATAGATCTACGAATATATTTTTCTTTATTTTTTCGCTGCTAGGTTATTATATTGTAAAATATTATACGTAGATATATACCATCACAATATTTCCCAAAAGTGGGGAAGCCAGCGGATCAACTGCACGTAACAAACCAACTTGTGATTTTCTTACCACTTTCATTTGCTGTGTGTGTTGTGCATGTAATAATCAATTTCTTTATATTATTACAGAGATACTAAACATATTATACACTACGCTTAGAAGAAACTGTTTATGTAATTGATTGCGGCTATGAAATGCAACTAGTTTTAAGAACTTCAATCTAGTCTTAAGATATTTTGTATTAATTTAGGCAAACAACTAGTACGTAGTAAAAACGTAACTGTAAGTTAGTTTTAAGTTCTTTTGTAAAACAATGGAGTCGGTGGACATTAATGGTTGTATTTAATTTTGGGATAGCCTTTCAGGCGAACCTTGAGCCCTTCCTTGAGAAGAATTTGCATGAAGAGTATGGATGTCATGGGAATTGACATTCCTGCAATATCCATGGGTGAGGGAGGGTGCAACCCTTAATGTGTGCACGTAACAAACATGCAAGTTTCCCTCATCTGTTATATTTTTTAAAATGTAGAAAGAGATGTTTTTGCAAATTTTAAATTATCATAACTATTCATTAATTCCCTGTTCGGGGTGCAAACAAAAATTCTCATTATTACAATTTTTGTAGGTACAATTTGTCTAGTAAAATGTATGTTATTTTATAAAATATGCAACAAGGAAATATTTTGAAAATAATTATGACACGCAGAACTTACTTTTAGTATCTACACATTTAACTATATTTTTATAAGGGTTATACACAATTTGGTTGCGTAATTTTTTAATAGGAGGGGCCTAGTCTGTGTAGAGGATTTCCACATCAATAGATACAAACTCCTGTCTAACCATACATATAAATATCTGCTGTTTTGATAATACATATAGTTACATATTAAAATATATCTGTAATATAGCATGCAGGAACTACATGGGCGAATACACGCCCAAAGTACACCACTTTGGCTGTATATGACAAATATCGATACGTACTTATAATAATAGATAAGCTATCTTCGCATTTTTATTGGTTGCTCCATTTGTGCGACACGAAAATATGGCACATGTGAGTCTATATGGGAATTATCATAACAAATATATTGAAAATATAAATTCTAAAAAAAATCATTAAAATCGTGGTGGCATTTTGATAAGATATAATATCTATCTAAATTTATTGCATACAGTGAGTCCGCTGGCTTCTCCACTTATGATAGCTGTCGTTTGGTCTTGAGATTTGTTAAGTGTAGAATTTCAGATTAATGAAAGTTCCCAAACTTCTGCGGTATCGTTATGGGTCTCCTTTAATGTCATTTTGGTTTTAATAGATGTTGGAACCCTAAGAACTTTGTTTATGAATTTTTGATTTATTTTATTTCTGTGCTAATACTTATGACAAAATTTGGTATGTCCGAGAAAGAAAACTTTACAAGAGCACATTTCAGTGAGCATAAATAATCATTATCAGGTTATAAAATCACTGGCAATTCATATTAACATTTATATTTTTTTGCTAATAATGATATTATTTTAATATCTATTATTTATTATAATAAAAAATCAAAAAGAGACGCAACTCCACATGCACTTTCCCCGTTTCTCTTACTCACCACGTGGTCGTACATGAAAATTTTGATCTACGTGATCAAGCCATATAGTTCGTAGACAACCGCACTTTCTTCCCTTCTTTCAGACAAAATAATATACTTACCTTGTTGTTCAATTATGGTCCATTTGATACACATAAAATATTCAGTCAAATATATAGTTGGATTTTATATGAAAAAATAAGTTAAGAGTTATGATAATTCCCCACAAATGATAGAGAGACGTGTTGTTTACTCTTCATTTTGGTAACTGCGTATGTATATGTGATAAATATACACTCACACATACATACCATTACAAATACAACTGTTGCAGAGTGTTGCAATGCAATCATTTGATCAAAGCAAATTCAGGTTAAGTAATCATCAACATTAATATATTGAGAAATATCTGGAGTATAGTGGAATATTATATTTTTTATCATTTTGACAGTTATGTTTCCTGATAATAAAGTCTAGCTATCTCACTATCTATAGGTACAATCACGGCTTGGGGTGACTAGAAGAATATAAAATAATGTTTTTTTACCCACCGGATAGCAAAACAAACATAATGCCAAATTCTTCTATCGGCAAGGATATAAAATTATTTAAAGATTTGAATGTTCATGTTGATATTTTCAACATAACATACCATGATTTTATATCGCCAACATTCCTCCTATGATTCTATTGTTTCTTTTTGATGATGTCTCTTTTTTGTTTTTTTTTATCTTGCTCAGAACGCTTTGGCCAAAAGCTGTCATGGGCTCAGTACAGGGTGACATTTTTAAGATAATAATAATATACAGTGGGTTTCAATTCATCGGATTGATCAGCTACGAATTTGGATTTTCTCCTCCATTCCTCCCTATTCCGCCAGTATGCCAACTCCATAATTAAATGAACGTGGAATGTTAAGCACATTAATAATTAAAAAAATTGCCTTAATTCATATTTTTCCTTTGAGATGTGGTGCTACAGACGCATGCTTAAGATCCATTGGTCGGAACACGTCGAAAACGCAGAAGTATTAACCAGGGTAGGCGAGAAAAGGCAACTTCTTAAGAGAATCGGCCAACAACGAGCTAACTGGATTGGCCACAACATCAGGCACCCAGGAATACTCATCGCCATCGCGGAGGGTAAGACCGAGGGGACAAACGGCAGAGGCCGACCAAGAGACGCGTATATATGGACCAACTGAAGAGGGACATGAATTACTGTGGCTCATACGTAGAGCTGAAAAGACTGGCTGAGAATAGAGACGAATGGAGAAGAAAAACCAAACTCGTTGCAGACCAATCCAATGGATTGTAACTTATTATATATATATATACACAAGCAGTTGACTGTAGCGCATGTACTATGCATTATTTGTATTATTATTATTATTATTGGATCACTTATATTGCGCTATTTTTGTAATGAAATCACTTCAAGAGCGCATTCACAATATTATTTGTCACTTTAATTTACTTTTATTACTTTTAAAATCATGTAAACTATTTTTATTGTCACAAATTTAGGTATGAGATTTAATTTTATTAAAATTTATCACTTAATTTCAAGAAACAAACACAAAAAACAAAACTATCAAATAAAAAAACACTTTATTTTGGTCGGAAAATAAAAATAAATAAAAACTTAATCGATAAACTATTATAATTTAATTAAAAAATTGGAGAAGTCAGGGTTCAGTCAGCTACAAGAGCGCCATCTACCCAAAAACTCTATTCTCTACCTAAATTAAAAACCTTCATCTACCTAAAAACTCAAATACTATTGTAAAGTATATTTCTTCTTTTTTTGTGTGGCAACTCACCCCCTGGTGGCCAGTGTCGAGTTTTGATCGAAGATAAAGTATCTTTAGTACATGGATTATAAACCTTGATTACATATATGTCAAAACATATTTGCGAATTATCTCTCTAGGTACATATCTATGGTATGTAACAAGAACTTAACTATTTATTAGAGAACGAGCATCTATATCAAATGGATATAGATAAAATGATATTCAATTAAAAATGTATTTAATTCTACAGATCAATATTTCCCATTTAGTTTCTACGGTTGATATTGTTAGATAAGCAAAAAAACATTCGTTACTATAAAATGGGCAGTAAGCGGTAAACTGAATTCTTTGAGGTTCATTGCCTTCATTTGATATTGCGTACAAACAATATTTGACGATTTCAACACTAGATAAGTTATAAGGTAGATTTATAATATTCGCGAATCGAAAAAAAAACTAATGATGCTTTGCTCAAATGAGATCAAATTCTTATATTAATATATTGATCCGTTCATATGTATGTATATTTATTTATATTATATTTATGTTCTTTTTTCGATTAGGGTAACCAGTTAGGGTAGCCAATACATATTGTCATTATTTTCTTCATCGTTTGTATTCTCATCTGAATCTGTTTCGTTGGGAGAAACTACAGAGGACATGAAGTTTTCATGTCAAACTGTTATCAGCGAAGAAAAAATCATATCCTGATTTATTATGTCCCATATTTTGAAAATATTCAATTTCAATATCCAAAATCTATGTATTGTATCTGTATTGCATTTGTAACTGTATTGTTTGTTGTGTTCAACAAAATTATCAAAATCAAAATATCTATACTATCACGGCGTATCTCAAAAGTAGGGTAGCCAGTTGACTAATTATGTATAATATACGACTAAACATGCAGATTGTCGTACAAGTGCCAAAAAATTAAAACATTCACAATGGGTGGCATATTTCATCACTGAATATTTAAGATTTAAAATGCCTTTTTTCGAACATCTGCCTTTTACAGGACACTCGAAAACTTGCGGAGAAGGTTTAAAGACCTGTTCTGTGCCGAAAACTTCACAATTACCTGTACAAATTTTGCATACTGAGCAAAATATTACAAATTATTTGAAAGTTTATCTCAAAATAAAGATTGTAATTTTCTCCAAACATTTTTTCAAGAATAGATAAAAATGAAATAAGAAGGTCTATATTGAGGACATCAAAATTATAACAAATATATCCACACAGATAATAATATCTGTATGGATATAAATTATATTTTATATCCACACAGATAATAATATCTGTATGGATATAAATTATATTTTATATCCACACAGATAATAATATCTGTATGGATATAAATTATATTTTATATCCACACAGATAATAATATCTGTATGGATATAAATTATATTTTATATCCACACAGATAATAATATCTGTATGGATATAAATTATATTTTATATCCACACAGATAATAATATCTGTATGGATATAAATTATATTTTATATCCATACAGATAATAATATCTGTATGGACATAAATTATATTTTATATCCACACAGATAATAATATCTGTATGGATATAAATTATATTTTATATCCATACAGATAATAATATCTGTATGGATATAAATTATATTTTATATCCACACAGATAATAATATCTGTATGGATATAAATTATATTTTATATCCATACAGATAATAATATCTGTATGGATATAAATTATATTTTATATCCATACAGATAATAATATCTGTATGGACATAAATTATATTTTAGACACCAAGTTTTAAAGCTAGTATTTCATAACTTAATTACAGTAATGATACAAGACTTTGATATTCGCCACCAATATCTAGCAATAATAATTATTGTAGAAAAAAAACACAAGATACAAATAATTACGAATTATAGATTCGCAATAATCTTGTTATTAAAAATGTTAAATGAACAGAAACCGACCAAACTACTACTACCAACTACCACAATTCATCCAAGTCAAACTAATTACATACCACGAGTCTACATTTATATAAAAAAAATATATAGGCAAATCGTTTATATGAGGTCGAAGACATCTGACGTTGGAATTTTGTTATTTTTGCGTGTTGTTTCCGTTCTGTTGATTGCAAAAACACATTAATATGCAAACTTCTAGTAGGTATAGTTACTTTCTGTGATGTAATATTTTACTATATTCTTAAAATTACACACATACTCAGCTTTCATATTTATATTTATACATACATCTACGGCGTGAGCCTTTTACATGTTATTTATTATACACTAAAACAAAACATAATTCTCATTCATAACACAGTTAGAGCAAGACGAGAACAACAATTGCCGAAGAACAAAATACAATTGGGAATCAAACTATAACAATTAATAAAATTAGTCCAATCAAATCAATTACAAAATTAATCATGAGAAATTTAAAACATGACTGACATAAATACTAGCGATTTTTTCGCTTACTCTGAAGGTATTCTCAAGACCCTTATTACACTGGCTGCCCTATTTATGAAAGATGCTATGATGGTATAGATATATTTAATGTTAGTAGACTTGACAGTTGTCCAGGATGAATCTTTTTCACAATACTCTGTTCCTACGTCTTCGCTAGAAGAGATGACTGAATTGGTACTAAATCAAATTGCACCGTGTATTTATTTAAAAGGTAATGTATTTATAAACAATTTTTATTTTGTCATAGGTATATTTATTTATTTCAATATCGTACGGCTTAAAGCCAATAACAAAATTATTACAATAAAAAATATGGACATTTTACGGAATACATAAAACTCTATCCCGTGGAGCACCCGGTAAAGAATTGGTCTCCCACTCTTCTGCGTCAGTTTTCGAGTGTCCTGTAAAAGGCAGGTGTTCGAAATAAATAAGACATTTTACATCTTAAATTCAGCGATGAGGCTTGCCACCCATCCTGAATGTCTTGATTTTATATTGGCACGAAGAGGACAGTTTGCATGTTTCTTACGTGCAGCTGATCTGCTGGCTACCCCACTTGTGGGATATGCCGTGATGGTATAGTAGTAGTAGTAGAAAAACTCTACCAATCATAAAAAAAAAACAAAATAACCAAATTCGAAAACAAACTTAAAAACGAATTTAAAAAATATGCAACATTATATTTTTGTAGTAGCAACAATCACAGATGAAGACCACAAACAATATTTAGTAAAGATGACTATTTAGTAATTCTGCTATGACATTTGCCTCCCATTCTATTTCTATGCCACATATAGGACGTCAATTATAGTTCGGCTACTTTGCTAGATACTTCACTTCACTGATATGCTTGTAGGTATTTTTCAAGAAAACAAAAATATTTCTAACTTAAGGCTGGGTTTTGTTAAACTTAATTAAGTATAGACTCTAATTATATCCAACAGTAACATACTCGTACATTAATACATAGTAGGTAACTAATTGAATTTAATGTATCCCAGTACATAATTAATTAAACAACGTATATATTATTGTCGTAGTTCATATCACAGTTAACTGTTTCATAGAAAAAGTACACATATAGTTACCAAGTATATTGTAATACTGATCTACGCTTTGTAATTTTTAGTAATGCATATAAGTACAATGCTCTTGAATGCCTTCATATAATCATACTAAACTTTTTACATGTGTGTAGTAGTGCATCAGCTGAATGCATTTACGAGTATTTGTATTGTGGAGAATACAATATTTTCTATGTAGAGGAATACCACGCCTAGATGATAAGTACCAATGTACATGGGTACTAGATATTCTGAAATGCATGTTGGCATCAATCAGGTACTTCGAGTACTTACTAGGGTGTTCGGTGTAAAAAATATCAGTAATATAGTATGTATGTGTTCACTAAGGTGCATTGCACTTTGATTGCGTTTACAAAAGTATGTGGTACCTGTAAGATCTGTAGTTTTTCATCATAGATATTACATGTTAGGTATATGTAAAATAATATACAATTCTTCTTCTTTCTGTGCCATGTCAGGTCCCCCCGACGTTGGCGATCACTCCGGCGAAAACCTCCCTGTCCTGTGCTGCTCTGAACAGGTCATCCACTGTCCTCATTCCGGTCCATTCTCTAATATTGCGCAGCCAGGACATCTGCTTTCTGCCAACTCCCCGTCTTCCTTCTATCTTGCCCTCCAATATAAGGCGGAGGAGACGGTACTTCTCTACACGCAGCACGTGACCCAAATATGAGACCTTCCTCACTTTAACAATCGACAACAGCTCTCTCTTGGCTCCGGCTCTCCTAAGCACTTCGATGTTACTGACCCTTTCGGTCCAAGGTATACGAATCATTCTTCTGTGTACCCACATTTCGAATGCTTCTAACCGATTCATTACGTTTACTTTCAGAGTCCAAGTTTCACATCCGTATAATAGAGTTGACCATATGTAAGCTTTTATCATTCTTTGTCGAAGTTTAAGATTCAAATATACAATAATTAATGTAATTGATGATGTTTCTGAATTTTTGGATCGTGTATTGCTTTCATTAGAAAATTGTTGTAAAAACACATTTCACGTTCCTTTAAGTGGGTACCTAACTTCGTTCTAGATAAAAGTGTGTTTTACTCATTTTGAAATGGTCCCTAAAAATTCAAGATGCCAGTAGGGATTTGTGCTGCGCAGAATAGAAGGCGTTTTCTTCCTCTGGGAGATTTAGCATGATATTACACGGAGAAGAAAAGATTCAAATTCAAATTCAAATATATTTTAACTAAGTAAAATTTACAACTTAATAATATTATATACACACCTTATTACTAAAAAAAACACATTTATAACATATTTGACCCTCAAAATTGAGCAGTGCTCGTACTTTGAGATAGATAAATAATTATGAAAACCTGAATTTATCAAAATCATTCAAATGTCGACATATAAATCTGCAAGGAAACAAAAATAAAAGTAAAAAATGTTCTATTCCAAATTCAAATTTCAAATGCATTCACATTTTACTAACGTTTAAAATTGTACATAAAATACGTGGATTCATCTAATGCAGTAAGTGCACGTAGCATGATGCAGTATATGAGTAGGTACCTGCTCAGTACCAAAACACGTTAATTCGAGTAGGAAGAAGAAGTACCTACCCACTAAAAATTACCATCTATACCTAACACTAATATTATTGGGCCTGCGCTTCGTAGCGAGTACATTAGATCAAGTACCGAGTTACCTACCTATACACAACATTATATTATTAGCTGAGCAGTGGTATGAATGTATGCAGCAGGAGATGATAAGTATTTAGTAGGTGCTCATTAAGACAAAGATAGATATATCGTTTGTACGGAGATGAGGCGAGACGGGAGATAATAATAACAATATCTATCTAGAAAAACACGCCGAATATTTTGTGTGTAAGTACTTGTATACGCGATGCAATGACCTCAGACAGAACTTCCTTAGTGACTCTGATGTGCATCGTAGATGCATAGATCCAACTAGTATGGCATTTACTATTTACTAAGCTGAAGCTTTTTGTCAAGAATGGATAATCAATGAAAATTTTGTAAACAATGATGGTGGCTGTAAAGTTTTGATATTATCATAAAAACATTAACAAAATACTCGGCAATTTGGACGTAATCACGTACCTATAGAAAATAATGTCCGTTTCTAATCCAGGACTTGTTGTAAGCTCTTGATTACAGAATTGAAATAACAATATTGTCTGAAGATCTTGTAAAATTGCATGAGAAGAGTACCAAGCAAAGCTACCAATCCTGAATGTTTTAAGCTTTTTTGACAGGAAGAAAACGATTTGCGTGTTTTTACATACCTACCTACAGTTATTTGACGTGATAGTATTATGTACCTACGTACCTATTTAAGGTAAAGAACTCTATCAAAATATCTTTCCACAATATTCGTTTTATATAATATTAAGTCCGATCAACTATAACGACATTTCACATAACTGAGTCATCTCTGATTATTACAGTATTGCGGCAGGGCTGGTTTGAGTAGTGAATATTATTATTTGACTGCATCACCGGGTTCAATCAACTGTCTCTAGATACATCTACTTAGAATTTAATAGGTACCTACCTACTATATAGTACTAAAGTACTTACCTCACTAATACTATGACAAATGCTAGACCAGAACCTACCCAATCTCTAAATATGGTATTTAAGTACACAATTGATAAAAGCAGATCTGGGCATTAACGATTACTTGTGAATTTGAGGAAATGTCCCCTCTCAAAGTTTTCGAGAGTCCTGTAAAGAGTACGTGTTGATAATATTACGAATAAGATATTTAACATCTTTAATTCAGTGATAAGATACCTATGTATGCCACCCATCCTGAATGTCTTATTTTTTATCGTCACAGAGAGGACAACTTGTACGTTTATTACATGGAGTTGATCTGCTGGTCACCACACTATAGATAGAGATTGATGGATATTTGCAGAGTTAATTAATATCCTGTGTGTTTTATTTTGAACATGTAGGTAGATATATATTTTTGCCTATATGTCCATATTAATGACGTAACGAATATTCGTATTCGCGAATATTCGCATATTTCAAAGTATTCGCAAAAAAATATGCGAATGTTTTGCGAATATTATTTCGGTAATAAAGTATCGGATATTCGGTAATAGTACCGGATACTTACCCGGTACATTGCAGAAAAAGGTACAGTAAGAAAATGTTCTTTAAGAAAACCGAGGAGTTTTGAAATATTTAAAATTCCTATACCATTTTGAAAATTCGGCGACGGGGGGGTTGAAATTTTAATGATTGAGCAATATTGTCGAAATCTAAGCAAGTCAATATTCGCGCATTCGCATTCGCGAATGTCGGCAACAAATATTCGCATTCGCGAATATCCAAAATCACACATTCGTTACATCACTAGTCCATATCGTCAAGAAAAATAAATATAATAAGTTTTTATCATACTTTTGAATTGCCTACCTAATCTTAAAAAATGAAAACGCTGCCTAATTTCCATTAAAAAGACCTCGTTAAATTAATTGTTGTATCATTCATAGGGGAGAGGGATCCTCATCGATTTTCCAAAGGTTGAACAAATGATTGTGAGGAATTTCTTGAAAACACAATTTTTCAAACACATTCTTCACAAATTTTCTGGCAATTACTGTAAAGATAAAAATAATTCTCTAAGCTAATTTTTCGTTAACCGAGTAAGGATTTACAATGTTAAATTTATGATTAACGGTGCCTAACTCAGGATCAAAGTATTTTTATGAATGTACTTGTATTGGTATTGGATAGGTAGGTACCCAATAACCGACTCGAATACGAGTAGTATGTAGGTGCATGAACTTGGGTACTTGGCTGAACAAGTGCGAGATGCACTAACCATCATTCTATTAACTGTTTCTAATCATTTCAATTATGTACCTATGTACATCTAGGGTTCAATTGAAGTTCGTATGGGTAACTATTATTAGGTACATACATACATATACCAAGAGATATTATTTATACCGAATTAGAACATACTTTCAAAATATACCAACCTAATCAATTTCTGTCTACTTAGAATAGTCTTTAACTTTTTAACTTCGAAACACGAACTCTAAACTTTTGAAAAAGTGTTAAAACTGGCTTCAGAACATTCGAGAGTGGACCGGGACGAAAGGTGTGGGAGAGCTATTTCATGCTGCCGAGAATAGACAAGATTTCTCCTAGGCGATCGTCAACATCTGGGGGACCCGATAAGACACGTTAGGCAGAAGACGATGAATGAAATAAAAGAAAATCTACATTGAATCAATCTTAATAATATACAGAATATGAAAGAGAGTAATCGATGTCCCCATGCTAGAATATCGCATTTTGAATCAAAAGCCCCGGGTTCAAATCTAGATACATTTTCCCACTCTACTTTCCGAATATTATTGCTTGCGGTGAGGGAGTTTGAGAGTGTATTTGAACTTACAAACAAACCCAAATTCACCTAATAATATAAAATACTTCAAATTTTCAGTACCTACCCTACCTGTATACATTCAAATAATTTTAATAGCCAACTCATTTCCAAATCCTTCATTGTTTAATAAAATACAAGCATTTTATCTACAAATCAGAAATGCAGCTAGTTCTTTTAGTAAATACTGCTATCAGGCAAAGTAAGATTTACATGTACACATTTACATGCTAAATATAATCTAAAAAACAGTCAGAATTCTCCTGTAACATATCTGTCATTTCTCTACATGGATGTGTAGGTATAAAGATAATACTGTAATATATGTATTATCAGAATCCACTTTGGGCCATAACACAACATGAACATGGTTATCACAGTAAATTTTATCATAGTTTCACAGTAGACATCAAAACCATACCAACACCATTATATTATTATTGTATGTGCCTACTAAGACTGTGATAAATACGATAACCTTTAAATATTATGAATATAAGAACGTGGTAAACTGTATAACATTTATCAACAAGATTTTTTTTTCTTTTTGATAGCTACTAGGCACTACAGATAACTTGTAATATTAAATTATAATGTTGAATATTGATCATTGAGAATTATTAATTTCAATTAGGTATTAACATAATAATTAAGTTTGGCTCAAGACGTAGGAATAAGGTAAGTACAACCAACTTGTTTCTTGCAAAATTATTATTTAAATTGCTAAAAATAGATTTGTAGCCTCTTTATACATAATGTGTAGTTTATATTCAGTCTAATGTAATGTAGAGTGGATGCAATGTCCAAGAATTGTACAGTGTCCTTGAGGTACTTTAGTACGTAAATGACTCTTTGATATCGTCCAATAATAATTATACTATACTGGTCAAGTGCTGAACACTTTTTATAACATCATAGTTTTCATTCTTTCGCGTTTTATCTCTCTTCTTGGCGGCACAGGGTATGAGATATTTCTTTGACCAGCACAATATGGGTACGCAAATACTTTTTTAGTGATGCAGCCAGCAAACCAGCCGCATGCAATAAACTTGCAAGCTCTCCTCTCAAATATTAAGAGATTCAGGAAGGGTGGAAAACCACATCGCTGAGTATAAAATATTTTTATTATCATGATTGGTTAAATAAAGTTAAATAAACACATAAACAACTCCTGTATTATCACAATGGTAGAATATTAGAATACCTATATATTATTTATCTACTAATTGCAGAGGTAATTAATATCATTGCATAAACAAAGGTAGACCTTTGGCTATGGGACAATTTATTCTATCTGAAACAATAATTACAAATACATTATCCATATACATACTTACTATAAGAACAGACTAATAATATTCAATTAATGCATAATATGTTTATTATTTATGTATGTAGGCTATTCACCTCATTAATTAATTGTCATACACAAATAGCCGATAGATATAATATGTACCAAGTAATAATTACGTCATACATGCATAGATATTTGAGGTAATAATGCAATGCATATTTAAAAGAATATTGAATTTGTTGGAACATAATTGTTGTTGTCAGAAAATAGTACCAAAGTTGAAGAATATATATAACGCCACCCGTCGCAACTTATTTACGTAGATAAGAGTAATTTACATACCTTCAATGCATCAAGTAGACACAGAAATTAGTATATAATATAATAAATATGTAGATGCAAATAATAATTAAAGTTCAAAGATCTCAAAATAAAAACATTGTTAATTTGATTTTAATTGTCAGTACCTAATTAGGTACCTGAGTATACATATTATTATTACCTATCGATTTATCATATGTGTAATATTTTTGCCTCCGTAGTACGTCTCACTGACAAGTATATTTTCTAAATTGACACACTCCAGAAATTTTCTAGTAACATTAACTCTATATAGAACCTTTCAATATTAAGTTAGTTGAATGTGTTCATTTTAAAGTTTGGTCATAGAATCAGTCTAAAGCCAATTCCTAAAGATTTAGATAGCTTTCCTACTTCTTCCGATTGAAATTTGCACTGTTGTTTAATAATAGCCTATGTTCTCCAAGTAATATGATCTGACTTGTAAGCAAACATCTCCATGGGTTGCTTTCTATAATAAGTAGAAAAAAACTAATTTCTATAAGTACCAATTAATTCCAATAACTTATAACTATTTGGGTTCGTCGGTAGCCTGGAGGTAGAGTCTCGGCCTCTTGAACAAGAGGTCCGCGATTCGATCCCAGGTGCCGGCAAACTCCCCTTTCACGACACAAGCTTTCAGCTTACTGTGAAAGGTGTATAAGGTTGTATTTGGGTTTATAACAAAGCCCAGATATATCTTTAAAAAAAAAAATCTTACTTACTTTGTTTCAGACCATTCGTTCTGATTTAAATGCAGAACAGCAGGGCTACTCTTGACACAATCTAATTACGTCGTGATCGTGTTTAGATTTTGTCAAGAGTAACCCTGCAGATATATAAGAACGTGTCTGAAAGATGAGAGTGCGTAGTAATGTCATTCGTAAAGATTGTGGAAAGAAAGCTAGGGTAATAACAAGAATGAAAGTAAACTAACAAAGGTGGTTTGGGCATGTGGAAAGAATAAATGAGAGATGTATCCGTGGCAAGATCATGTAAACCAGACACATTGAAGGAAGAATTATTGTATGATAGTAATGGAAGCGAAAGGCATGCAAGGATAAGAGTAAGTGGTACTCGATTCTTTCAGCCTACTTTGAAGGGAAGCGGTGTGATAGTGATAACGACGACAAACTTCATTTGCATTTACTATTAGGTAAGTAAATAACATATTATCAAAATGAAATTATAGCCAAGTATGTTTCATCGATTATTTTCTGACAAATACCTACGCAAACATATTTTATTTTCACAAATATTACAGTGTCTACTTATTGTACATAAGTTTTGCACGCAAATATTATAGGTATCAAACAACATCCATTAGCGTAGCATTGATATTTGCATGGCATGGCATGTCATGTCATGTCAGCGATGAAATTACAATGAAATAATACTATGTACATACTTAGCTGATTACCAAGTAATGCCGTGCAATATGTACTACACATGCTAGATGAATAATAGTTAATATGAATTATTCACAATACTAACAAAAACCTATTATGTCAATGCAAAAGAAAATCCATAATAACCTATAAACCTATTTTTTATGTCTATGTATTTTTTTAACTCGACGATGCACTTTGAAATTTGCATAGGCATTCATACTTGCAAATGTTTTTATTTGAAGTTAAAACTTTAATGACAACTAGTACAATTGAAGGGCACAACGATCACCCGGATAGTGGAGAAGTCTGGGGACTTCAATTTATAAGGAAATTCGTATAAGTAAAATATCAAGAACAACCCCGTGGAGTCCTCGGTAAACAAAAGTTCTTCTCCTCTTATCTGTAAATTTTCATATGTCCTATGCTACAATTCAGCGAAGAGACATAGCTCGCATCCTGAATATCTTGATTTTTATTGAGACGGAGAAGACAACTAACATGTTTGTTTATTTATTATTTTATTCATTGATTACAAACAATTGCATACCTTATACATTCAAATGAAATACAATCAATATACAGAGGGCAAATTTATTGGAAAGGTGCGATCTCCTACAAGTGGGGTAGCCAGTTGACAAAATTATTGTTACAAGCATTTTGTCAACTGGCTACCCCACTTGTAGGAGATGTCATGATGGTATAGTAGTATTTATCATTCTCAATTCAGCGACGAAAAGGTTTCCCGTCCTGAAAGTTTTTTTTATTTTTATTTTATACCATGAAGAGAAAAAAACTGTTTGTTCATTCTATAGAGACAATCTGCCCCATTTGTGAGGGATGTTGCAATAGTATCAATAAACAAATATTGTACAAATCAGCATGCGCCCAATCAACATTGAATTTAGTATCATAGACTGAGTGCAGATGAAAACGTGGCTCCTCTTAAGGAGAGTAGCCGTCGGGAACCAATATGTAAATTTCAGAATTTTAATATAGACTTATATTAAAGTCCATAGATGTTTTGACAATAAATTGATGCTTCTTACATTTTTGCATTGAGATCTTGCACATATTTGCGCATTCTGTAAACTAATTTTACGAAATTCAAATTTCATTCATTGCATTCTGCAATCTACTATTTCCTCTAAGCAAAATAGATGTCGGAGTCATAGAATAATAATGGTTGGAGTTACTTTTTTCAAAATTTTAAACAGTCTAAAACAAATTTCAAATGTTATATTCCTTTTGTCCTTTTTCAAAACGACATTGTATCATAATAGAATATTAACAATTTATGGCTATAAAATTGTTATTGAAAAAGAATAATACCACCCTTTTCTTTTAATTTTCGAGAGTTCTGTAATAAGTAGGTATTCGTAAAACATCACAAATAAAAAAAATACATCTTAAATTCAGCGATGAGTTGTGCTTCGCATCCTGAATTTCTTATTTTTTAATGGCACGGATGGGACAACTTTCATGTTTATTACATACGCTTGTTCTACTGGCTACCCCACTTTTAGGAAATGTTGTGATAATAATAATAAATAGACAATTTATAATGCGCCGTTTTGTGAAACAAATTCACTTCGAAGGCGCATAAAGATAATGGTAGTTTGAACGAATAAAAACACTTAAATCAAATTTGAATTATGTTTTACTTTTGTTCTATTTTCAAAATAATGTATCGTAATACAATACATACGCACGCCTTTATTCTTTTCAAATTTTAAATTTCTATAAGGTTCCTACGTCGATAATAAATATGTACAGTAATATATGAAGCTAGTTGTTAAAATCTAATCATCATTCATGCGATATCGCGGTATCAAAGTAGTGGTTATAGCATATAGCAAGAATGTGTAAATATTACGTAGATATTGTAACATTGTGTAGGTACGTACATAGTAAGCATGTTGGCGCCGCGCCGCACGTAACTTACAATATAATGACTGAACACTTTTCCCGCCAATATTTTCGCCACACGATGACCTTGAGTAATAATATGTACTAGTGGGTATAGCGTGCGTAAGATATTGTAATTGTATTAGTAATTTTCATGCTTTGCATGTATGTAATCCAACGACATTAATTAAAAGACCAGAAACTTTGTAATAATTGAAATCAATTTAAACCATCCTCAGTAACAGTGATGTGTCTAAGGTTTTCATACTGAGTGGGCCCATCGTCAATTATTCTTCTTCTTCTTCGATGGCCCTACAGTTCATATCGAAGTTTAGCCTCCATCAGCCCTTCGCCTCCAACTGTTCCTGTCTCCCGCTACGGTTTTCCACTCAGTCACCTATAGTAGTTGGTTTGCGTCCTTCCTCACCTCATCCTCCCATCTCAGCCTATATCTGCCAACTCATCTTCTGCCAATTATTAATAGGTATAAATAAGTAGCTGAATTAATATTAGATATACCTAATATGAATAGAATATTATATCTATTTCAGCTTAAAAGTTATATTATATTAAACAAAACACAAAAAAGTATCTAAGTACCTAAATGAAAAATTTGACTTTATGTTACTTTGTTATGGTCACCCATTTAAGAACTGACAACGCTCATTAACGGTTACTTTAGTAATAGAATGAAAGCCAGTGCATACAAAACACACTATGATAATTATTAGTATAAGCCCAGTTTATGGCTTAATTGTTTTTCCGTATTACCGCATATAATATCTTGAGTAGGTAACTCAGCAATAAACTGGAAAAAATCATTCGTAAGCCAATAAAAAAACATTGTACTAACAAAGGTACTCGTAAACCATCACATATAAAACATTTGACATCTTCAATCCAGCGGTGATGAATCATGTCACTCATGTATTATATTTTACTGTCACGGAGGTAACAACTTGTATACTTATTACACAATGTAGTTAATCTGCTACATATGTGAAATATGGCATTATGGTATAGCTATAGATAGATAAAGATGAAATTTAATTGGACCAAATGGTCCAATACTTTTTTACCAATATTTCATATGAGATTCTATTATATATTTTCGTTGGTATAATCACAATACACCACACGTACAGATTAGATTACCACCACATAGGCATGCGAATTCTCCGTGTTTTGAATACACGTTCATTGATTGGCTGCCGAGATGGACCTACCACAATATTATCGCGAGCAACAACAAACGTACTTTAACCCGCACGCGCGTGTAGGTACGTACTATCATTATTATTCTAAATTTGAATTTAATTTCGTGTAAGTTCTAGAATGACTGATGTGTTGCTATTTTCTGGAAGAAATGCGAAAATAATATGAGTTCAAAATAATGACTTTCCACGATAATTAAACTATGTTTCTACATTTTTGATATTATATTCTTGTTCTTCAGTAATTTCAACATGAGAATTAAATTCTGGAAAACATTATTCAATATGTCAGACAATTTTTTTACACAAATATGAAGTATTTTTTTGCTTTGATATGACAACAAATTTATAGCAAAATCGAACAAAAACGTGGTACCTACTCAATTGCAATCGGTTTATACAACTCTAGAAGGATTTCATCGATTTCATAATTGATTACTTATACCAACTAAAAACAAATTTAGTTATCTTTCTCACTCTTATGTAGTCCACAGCAGGTACCTATTTTTATTTCATTGAGGGGACAGATTTTTTTTTGTTTTCTTTTTCACCAATATAAAAAGAGAGATAAAACAATTCGTCCTGTATCTTTCTTCTATCTATATTTAAATTAGAATGATAGGAAAAGAGAAAGAACTATCTTTCGGTCGTCCGTAGCTCTGATATGAATGCTGCTAAATACGAAAAGTGTTAGTTTTTTTAAAATTCACAAACAAGTGCAACATTTTACCATCAAGTAACATAAAACAGATATCACATAATCACGGTCGCCAAAATGTGGTTTATCGTAAAAAAAAACTATTTTACAAATGACATTAAAATGAGTAGGTACCTACCTACGTACGAATCATGATTCATGGATATTTCGCAAAATGTTCTCTACGAACTATATGAGCCATTTCCACATATTCCCGGAATCATTTACACTTTGGTGATGTGTGTAATATTTTTATTTTATTATTCAACGCTATCAATAACCATAGAGCAACACTATCTTTTTCCTGCAAAAACTATTAGAAGATAAACAAAATGCTATCATCGTTGCATGATCAATGTGGGTCATGTGGACATCACAAAATATTAACGTGCTTGAAATAAAAAAAACAATTAGGTAGGAAAAAACCAGGTCGGTAGCCTGGAGGTAGAGTCTCGGCCTTCAGAACAAGAGGTCCGTGGTTCGATCCCAGGTGCCGGCAAACTCCCCTTTCTTTTAGCTTAGTGTGAAAGGTGTATAAAAAAAAAAAAAAAAACATTTCAGTCAAGCAAGAAAATTTAACATTTGATAAATATTACTAAACAGACATATTTATTTAAATTGAATCATTTTCAATAGAACATTGAGAAACCAGAACTCGCCCACACTCGAGGGCACATTTTGATTCAGATTCGGGTTTACTCCTTGGCTCAGAACTCGTTCGAGTGTGATAAATTTAACGAATACTTTAAACAGTGTTCTATAGTAATCTATACCATCACGGCATTTCCCACAAGTGGAATAGCCATAGACTATAACTGCATGTAATAAACACACATTTCGTTCTCTCCGTGTCAATAAAATATAAACACACTCAGAATGAGAGTCTTACCTAATCACTGCTGATTTGAAGATATTCAATTTATTATCAACATATTTATGACTTTTACAGGATACTGGAAAGCTTACAAAAAAGACTAGGAGTATTATACTACTATACTATACTATACCCTCACGCCGTATCCCAAGTGGGGTAGGCAGAGAGAACAGATCGCCAAACAGATCTATCTTTACACACTTCCTTCGCTTCCTCCACATTCATACAGTTTCTCATACACGCACGTCGATTCCTCTTACTCAACACGCGGCCGTCCTTGAGAATTTGATCCACGTGATCAAGCCACGTGGTTCTCGGACGTCCGCGCTTCCTCACACCCTTTCTTTCAGACAAGTATATCCTCTTTGTCATCCTTACTTCGTTCATTCGTTCAACGTGTCCAAACCACCGTACTTTATTCACGCGCATTCTGTCCACAACACTCTTCTTGCATCCGCTCATTCTTCTAATATCCTCATTCTTCACTCTATCACGCAGCGTATTATACTTTGTCGAGAACACCACGGAACATTTTTCATAATTTAAATTACAATATGAAATGAAAATATATCGTTTAACAACTCTTTATTGCACGAAAAAGTATGGGTGCAATAAAACGAAACATAAAAAACGTAAAATTGGAACAGATAATTTTGTGCAATTGGCGAGTTTATTCCAATATCTCCCAACTAACCCATCAAGCAAAAACAAAAAGTAACTACCTATATAAATTTGTTCGAAGATCACTTGACCTATATTTAATGTGCAAAAGCGTTATGTAATAAATTATTTAAATAGATAGATACGTTGTGAAACTACCACTCTACGCATAAAAACTTATATTATATTCCTTATCAAATAAATAGCGTTTGATAAGCATTATTTTATACATATTCAACAAATCCTAGATATCTATCTATCTACCTACATATCCTGGAACATGTCCTATGTACCTACTTTATAACATGTTCCTAAATCCTCATCGCTAAACTGAAAACATTAAATAAATAAATAAATAAATAAATATTCAATCAATCAATATCAATGTACAAACGTTGAGACAATATACTGTATTACCAATTGTCTACAATTAAGATGCAGCAGCGTCACTAGGTTACCCTGTATCGAGGCGTGCTGCGTATAAAAAATACGTTGGCACAAAAAAATAGGAATTTTTGTGTGCCAACGTCGATGTCCTTCAAGCATTAGCAATACAGTATTGTCTTACAAACTTTCTCAACCAACGTCAGTTTAAAATTGGAAGCAAAATTTGATCGGCCGCATGACTGATTTTTTCTTTGAATTACCGATTTAGTATTATCTTTGAATAATAACTACCTTTCGATTATATGAGAAGGTTTGTCCAAGTTGCATATAATTCAAGATTCTGTCTGTAACCGTTTTTGATTTCCTAGACTAGATAATAATATGCAAAATACATCAGTACATCCGTTATAGATTAATCAACGAGACGTCATCTATAAGTACTCACCTATAATATATAGACATCACCTATAATAGGTATATTTGTAAAAGTAACTTCATAAGTAATACCTAATAATGATATGGTATTATGCAAGTAGGTACATGTTTACAATATTATAAGAATATTGTGAAAATTCATACAAAATATATTTTGATAAGAAGAATTTAAATTTTATAAAAATCAATGACGGAACTTGATTAAAAAACAATGATTCGTAAAACTTCATACAATGATATTAAGATTAAGGTCTGTTTTTTCATATGAGTTGAATTTTTGACACAATCGGGTGTCGAAAATTGGATTTCACTTGGTCAAAAATGTAGATGTTCATAGTTTTTGGATTTAAACCAATCATGAATTTTCACATCAATATAACACAATGTTCACAACGGAAATCGAATGCATAATCTCTCGCTTACAATGCGAATGTGTTAGTCACTGATTTACCCTATTTGAAATTTAATAGATATTGACTAGATCAGTATTTCCCAAACTATGGGTAGCGACCCACCAGTGGGTCACGAGTGAATATTGAGCGGGCCCTAATAGGATGCTGAAACTGTAATGAAGAAAAGTCGGAAACAAAAATACATCCTTACCGTTGAAATAATTTTGTAAAATACCTTGAAGATGGGTCTCAAGATTTTCAATTTTTGTTAGATGGGTCGGAGCCCAGTCAACTTTGGGAACCACTGGACTAGATAATTATGTATACAGTGTACCTACATTATGTGAACTTTCCTTTAGAAATGCATGATATAATCTCGATACTTAGACGAGGATGATTTAGAATACTCTTTAAAGTCCGTGCATCTTTCCCAATTCTTCTATAGGTACTGTATCATGCAAATTTTTGAAAGCTGTATGGTCCAAACT
Source organism: Athripsodes cinereus (assembly GCA_947579605.1). Taxonomy (NCBI): domain Eukaryota; kingdom Metazoa; phylum Arthropoda; class Insecta; order Trichoptera; family Leptoceridae; genus Athripsodes; species Athripsodes cinereus. Next base: position 24,844,259 of record OX388310.1, read on the forward strand.
CAAAAAATTTCCGTGTGTTTATTTTTTACGTTTATATTCTCCTGATACGATTCGAAGGGGCATTTATATAAAATACGCCACTGATAAAAATAAGTTGGCAAATATAGCAAAAATTGTATCAACAATTTACATAACATACAGTATTATCTCACTGGCGCCAGCACTTATAATATAGAAGGGTGATACAATCATTGTGGCGCTACATATACATAAATACCTACCTACCTACCTAATACACAGGTAGATATAAAAACTTATAAATTCGCGATTAATTCAATAGACATAGGTACATAATAATAATAATAAGAAGAAGAACGATATAAGGTGAGCAGATACCTGTTTTATATTGCTTTTAATATGTTTTTAATAACGAATAAAAAACTTTGCAAAAAGCTAGTTAGGAAAAAACAATTTGAATTTATATCTAGCGATACCATCAGTCAACATCGCGAATCCTAACATTCCGAGATACGGAATGTAAAAGTTTTGACACGCTATTACGATCAACCAGAACTACAATATAAATTTATTTATTTTATTTTTCTTTCACATTTTGTATTGTTGTCAACAAAACAATACAAAAATTAAAATACTAGGACGATACCTAATGGGGTGTTCACATTTGGCGATATCGCCAGGCGAATTTCAAAATATATCGCCAGGCGAAAAAACAAAATTCGCCGGACATCCATTGATCGTCACACCTGTTCACACAGTCCACCGATATAGAAACGATCTGTCAGATGCGCTTTGATTTTGACACTGTTTTCAAAATGGCGGACGTCGAGATGGAGATCGCGAAGTGTTTATTTTTAGTCGAAAATGTTATAGTAGAGGTTATAAGGCGCCTTTTAATTAAGGAAACATTGAAGGACCCACCGTCCACCCGGATACCGCAGAAGTCTGGGGACTTCCATTTATCCGAACAGATAAATGGAAAAACATTTATCAGACAACCGGTGTGGCGCGGAGGCTAACGCACTTGCCTTTGAGTCACGAGGTCCCTGGTTCGATTCCCGGCCAGGGCAAAATGAAGAATGACCTTTTTCAAATTGTCCTGGGTCTGGGTGTTACATGTATATGTGTTCAGTGCATTGTACATATGTGTATCGTCGTGTTAGTACCCATAATACAAGATTCATATCTTGGTTTGGGACTAGCTCGGTCTGTGAGAATTGTCTATACATGTTATAATTAAGGAAACAAACCAACAACAAAGATAACAGCTGTCACGAAGCGGGAAACATTATAAAAGTTATAGGTTATAAAGTTTTTACCATAGATACGAACGCCGCGCACATCTGCGCATGCGCAAATCGTTCAATCGGCCGAAAATGTTGAAAGGTGGTCAACTCGAGACGATATCGTTTCTACTGGTTTTTATCGTTTCAGACTAGCTGTCATTTTGTTCACACGGTTCAAATGGCTGGCGATATTTTGGTGCCCTGGCGATATTCGCCAAAGTGAGAACATCACATAATATGCAGTGGCTAGATTATCACTATGAAGTGATTTCTTCCGTCTAACCTCGACACATTGACACATACCTAATTGAGAAAAATATATCCATACATAGTAATATTATCTGCATTATTACATAATATTAAGTATATATACCATAAAAGCATAATATTATCTCACGAGTAAGGTAGCCAGCGGGGTAACTTCGTGTAATAGACATGCAAGTTTTCGTCTTTATGACATAAAAAATAAGACAGAGCGTTGATTTATATACCTATTATGTTTACACATTCTTTTACATGACACTCGTAAACTTAGGGATCTATTCTAATTCTGAAGACTCCACATTTATAAAAAAAACTTGCAAAAGAATATTTTGTTTTATTTAGTTATCGCGATGAACCAGGAATCTATAAAAGCGATGAGGATAAACCTATGTTAATAATATTCACGAACACATTGTAATGAATGAAATTATATTATGCCATTATGATGCTATACACCTGCGGTACTAATATAGCATACCTACCTACCTTACCTATATTTTGTTGTTTTGGTTTTGGAACCGGTTTTTTGCTAAAAGCTATCACCCTCTTTTGCCACGCGAATATTTCGATACATTTTAATAGAAAAAACACTCCAACCCAACACTCTGTATAATAATAGTAGTAGGACTAATATTAACTAGTAGGTATGTATGTATGTCGTAGGTTTATGTTGAAAAGGATTTTTGCGACATGCTGACTAATTTGATGAATATTATAATTTTTGCCTCTAATTTAATTAATGACATATATTTTATTGAATTTAATACAATTATAGAAGTATATCGCCGTTTTTACGATTAAATCACACTTTGTAGGTAGTTTCATTACTCAACCTCATTTGCAAAATCAACAGGTTTTGCAAAACCCCTGTGAAAGAAAAGGTGTCTCGATGCTCACGAATCATCTTAGGCTGGTTGTTGTAAGTTCACATTACCCATGGTTTGTTTATCAATTCCTGTTTCAAAACATTATGTTCTACATTTGTTAAGCATATAATTACACACATTTATGTAGTATTTTGGATGATTTATTCGGCGCCGTTCAATGGAGCATCCATCAAAAGCGCGCGGGAAACTATGTTGGAAGAGCGGTGTCTTCAATTTCCTCTAATATTTAATTGTGCATATAAGGTGTCTATTAATAATATTTTATTCTACTACTACTACTACTACTATACCATCACGGCATATCCCACAAGTGGGGTAGCCAGCAGATCAGCTGCATGTAAGAAACATGCAAACTGTCCTCTTCGTGCCAATATAAAATCAACACATTCAGGATGGGTGGCAAGCCTCATCGCTGAATTTAAGAAGTAAAATGTCTTAATTTTTTCGAACACCTGCCTTTTACAGGACACTCGAAAACTTACGCAGAAGAGTGGATTTATTGAAGAGTGAGTTTATTCGGGTGTGAAAAATCCAGTGGCAAAGTTTAACATTAATTTTATGCATGCTTCTTTTTGTACATTTGCGTTTTTTTTATTAAGTGGTAGATATAGAATAAAAAATAAAATAATTAATGATACTTAAATTTGACAAAAATACTTTGAAACTATTTTATTACCTTGCTTACATGTTCTATGTTTATTTCAATTCCATTTAACAGATTTCAATTTTAGCTAATTGAAAATTACCGCATGCGTACTGAAGTTTCTAGAAATTTCAAGATAAACCGATTTAGTCGCAAAGCCTAGTACATGTACATACTAAAGTATTATTATATTTACAGGCGAATGTTTTGGCGATAGTGAAAAACATGATAGCAAATGTTCATTATAATAAACGCAACTAGAGAATATGCTCTATCTTTATTTAACACACGCGTAAAATTACTGATACCACGGAACAGAGATAGTGTTAGTCAAAGTTGAACTTGAAAATAAATATTTTTTATCGCTTATTTCCTTGATTATGTTTTTTACGTACCTACTCGCGTTTATGTCGATGTTCCTGGAATAACACTTGGTATATTATTTATTGTTCATTATCATATTTATTGCGAAATACAAGATCGCCCTGCACTATAACCCATTAAGTATATCATATTTTTTAAAATCACAAGTAAAAAAAAACATTTTGTATTAAATACACAGATTGTAGTTTTTTTTGTTGCTTTGTATTTGCAATGCATCTAAATGAGAATGATTTCTGCATATTGCAATCTAAAGAATGGAAATTATTAAAAGGAGAAAGAAGAGGATAGGGAAAGATATAATATGATATATTTATTTATCCATGTTCTTCATCACATTGACTGCATGTAATTAACATACAAGTCGTCGCCTTTGTGCCTTAAAAATCATATATTCAGAATGGATGACATACCTCATCGCTGAATTGAAGATGTGTAATGTCTTACGTGGGATGTTTTACGAATAAGTACCTGCCTTTTACAAGATATTTCTAAATTTTAACTACTAATTAAAAATCTATTAGATAATATGGCAACCAAAACAATTTATTAAAATGTATGGTAGTAATATAAGAAATATTTAATTTAATGTTTTTTTTTACTCATGGAGAACCGGCAAAGAATTCACCTCCCACTCTTTTCCGTAAGTTTTCGATTGTCCTGTAAAGGGCAGATGTTCTAAAAAATAATGATATTTTACATCGTTATTTCAACGGTGAGGTTTACCATCCACCCCGAATGTGTTAATTTATGTTGGCACGAAGAGGATAGCTACTCTCGTACTTGCTATCTAACCCATTTATGGGATATGCCGTTATGGGAAAGTAACTCGTGGAATCGCAAAAATATCGCTTTTTACACATTGTACCTGCCTTAAGTCAGAAAGCTTATTTTGAAAATTTTCTAGTTGTTGGTCTACGAAATAGGGTGATCGTATACAGTAGTAAGTTGTTTGTTATTCTTATTGGTAATGAAAATACTAATATCATGTAGGTACTATGCATATGAAAAAATACACACAAAAAATTAGTTTTAAACTTGGTCTGCGATTCTGACACATATGTGTTTGGTAATTATTGTGTTTATACTTAGCAGGGCAGTATTGTAATCTAACTATGCGGTCTATTTTATCTACACACTGATTGTCACGGCACTCCTAGATAACGTTGCTAAAAATATTATTCACAACTCTCAAAAACAAATTCGTCATACATAATATTATATTGCCGAACACGTGTATGAAAATATGAAATTCATATAGGCACTTACAAAAAAATTGACACGTACTGTTTCGCATAGAATCTCTATGAACATATGAATTTACTTTTGACACTGCAAGGAGACCTAAATATGTGTATTCACTACGTACCTACGGTTAGTCTACTTGTAGGTGAAATTTTAATTATTTAAGAAGCGAAAAATATTTCCAATCAAAAATTTAAGCAACTTAAGTACAGTTTAATCGATAAAATTGTACAAGTGTATATGTAGGTTTTGTAAAAATGTATTTCATGCTAACCCAACAAACAATATTTAACAATTATTTCATGCATAAGTACAACGAGGGAATTAAAGAATGATTCACACTTGAATACAATTTTATTATTGCTGTAGCGCTTATTCAACCAATTGGTAATTATTCTAATTGTGTTAAATCATATTAAGGAAATCATGAGAAAATGTATAATATCTTTATGTCACCATTGCTAAATAATTAGTAAATAAGGTGGATGGCCTACAGGCCTAATGAAAAACAAGAGCGACATAAACCAAAGTGGTCGGTAACCTGATGGAAAAATCTCGAACTTTCAATCTAGAGATCTCAGTTTCCTCAGATTCCACCCGCTACCAATCTACACCTTCACATCACAAGCATATTGCATACTGTGACTTGTGAGGTGTCTAAAATTTATTTACGTAAGTTTATATCAAATCCAGGTTCAAAAAAAATTATACCTTTGTAAGTAATAAGTATGTTACATTAAAATCGTCTTCGAACCTTGAGATGTGTTACTCATCTAAATGTCTTATTTTATGGCATAGGACAATATGATTCACAAAACAAACTTACGTTGCTGGATCTTTGGTTATTTCAATTTTATTTTTAACTCTAATGTTTTTTCCCCAATTGTACCTTCAATATACCTAAACCTACAATTCAATAGAATGTAAACATTTGCTTACATTCTTAGTCTAACCTGACAACATGTCATGGCTATTTTGTGTTTTCAGCTTCTTGAAGCTTTGTATATATTGTATATATGTATATACATACTCTAACACATATTATATACCTATGTCTATGTTTTGTACCGATATAGTCATGTCCTAATGTCAGGTAGACATTATTGCCACTGAGTGAAGGTTCAAAATAAATTAATTGGCACCCGCCCCCTCCCCATAAAGCTGGCTACCTTAGCCACTGTATAGTTCAAAAAGTATCTACTTACTTTCATTTACATTCGTTGTATCGGTGCAGTAATGAACTATTTTTTTTTCTAATAACATATATGTGCCTAGATCATTCGATTTACTTGGTTGAGAGGAATAAAATGAGGCACTGAAAAATCTATTTGCATTTGAATTTACACATTTTTTTAAAAATATGTATGTCTACGTGACTCATTTAAAAAAAATAGGTGTATAATTCAGGTTCCGAAATTAATATTGTAGAAATGAGGGTAGTAGAGAGATATGAGTATCCCTGATGGGGATGGCAAGTATAAGAGACTGCAAAGAAGTTATAGATTTATAGATTTACTCCAGGTCAGAATGACAGAAGGTGACTTACCAAATGTATGTAATGAAACTCGCGATTGTTATTAAGATAATTTATTATTAAACACAGTTTTGCAAATACGAATAATGTTACACTAAAGTTATAGAGAGAATGTAAAACGTATGTGTGGTCAGCCAGGCAGGGAGAACTAGAATGATTTTGGATTGTGATAATATTCTTATCACAATCCAATAAATGACGTCAACCCAGCTGACCACAATACTCTTTGGTGTTGCCTGTTCACTACAATATAAAAACAAAAGACATATTTTGCTATTTCACATTATGACATAAATAAACCATTGCTTTTTCATTCCTACTTATCGTAAGTATTGTACATAATACCCCTACGCAAATAACAATCAACTATTTCGCAACGTCAGACTTAAGGTTATTTATATAAAATAAATATGAAAATGTTTTGGACTTTGACATGAAAAGGTTCAATTGGACCCCATTACTACAGACCTGAATTTTTCGGTGTTATATTTTTGGAAAATCAGTATTTTTTTTTTAGAAAAGTGGTGTTCTTTTAACAAATCGGCTTTATTTTTTCTAACAAAATAGTGTTATTTCTATGAAACGTAGATGATAAACGACAAAGAAATATAAATTAAGAGAAATCAACACACGATTTAAAATAGCAAGCTTTTTACACTGTAAATGATAATATGCTTAAATAATTCATATAACGAACATTCAAAATTGCTTGAAAAATTACAAGCAAATTCAACAATGTCATCCCAAATCCTTGATTATTGGGCTTAATTTAAAAACGAAAAGTTTATTTTTTAAAGAAAAATTAAATTATTTGAAAATGTTGTAAAGAGTCAAATTTCGGTGTCATTTTTCTAAAGCGTGAGAATTCGCATTATTCGTGAAAAAAGTGCAAAATTCGCGAATAAAATCGGGTTTATCGCAAACGCGTAAAATTCAGGTCTCTACTGATAACTAATGCATCTGTGAAGATGAACAGATAATTTTGAATATTTTGAGATTGTGCGGTATTCTACTGATACAGCACTTGTATACACCAGTATTGCCAACTACTAATATACCTACTTTGTGCTGGACGACTAGGACTACTACCTCATGTTGTGTAGGTAGGTACCAACCATTATTGATCCACCACGAAATTTCGTGTTTGCGAGGAAGTTGTTGAATTTTTTATGAAGCTGGCCGAGTTTCTATCAGATAGGTACCTACCCCTACATACATACATATTATATCTACATACAATAGATATTACATAGGTATATTCATAATAATTATAATTGTTATGAGCAACAGCGGCCACGGGGCATTTTCGTTTTGTCCTTTGTTAAATTGGAAAGGTATATTAAATAGATACTTACATATAGATATAGTAGAGTACGGAAATTTAAAAATAAAATATACTGTATCGAGTAATATTTTCCAATATTACTTTCTAATAATATTTTAAGGTATGTAAAATTACTACAGTTTATGTAAAACTTCATACTAAGTACATAAATTCATGTGAACATCCCGTCAGTGAAATTCGAAATGTTTCGTTGTAAATATACCTATATCCTCATATCTAATTGCTGTTTTTCTTTTTATATATAATACTATCTATACTATACCCTCACGCCATGTCCCAGGAGAGGTAGGCAGAGAGAACGGAACGCCATATAGATCTATCCTTACATACTTCTTTCGCTTCCTCTACATTCATCCAGTTTCTCATACATGCACGCCGATTTCTCTTACTCAGCACGCGTCCGTCCTTAAGAATTTGGTCCACGTGATCAAGCCACGTGGTTCTTGGACGTCCGCGCTTCCTCACACCCCTTCTTTCAGATAAATACATCCTCTTCGTCATCCTTTCATCTTGCATTCGCTCAACATGTCCAAACCATCTCAACTTGTATATATAATACTCAAAGTTATAATCTTTCTGGTATGTATGTATGTTGGATGATTTATTCAGTGTTTTTTAATGGAGAATCCATCTCAAGGGCCCATGAAACTATGTTGGAAGATCGATGTTTTAAACTTGCTACTGAACGTTGGTACATCGGAAAATAATAAAATAAATAAATATACGGATTCAAAGTTATATTAACCTTTAAAATATTTTACGACTGAATTATGTTCACTAGGCTGCTATTCCAAAACTTATTTCTTTCATTTAAAACTCTAAAATCACTAATATTGTCTTTATGACAATCCTTGCTCCACCCCCCTCACTGTCTTCCCACTTCCAGTCTGCCCTCAAACTCAAGTATTGTATCTCTGTACTTCAATCCCGTGGAGCACCCGGTAAAGAATTGGCCTCCCACTCTTCTCTGTAAGTTTTCGAGTGTCCTGTAAAAGACAGGAGTTCGAAAAAATTAAGACATTTTACATCTGAAATTCAGCGATGAGGTTTGCCACCCATCCTGAATGTCTTGGTTTTATATTGGCACGGAGAGGACAGCTTGCATGTTGGTTATATGAATTTTTATTTAGAAATTTCAATTACCCATGTTCCTAATTTAAATCTGATCTTCTATAATTTAAGTAGATATTCTTAATCGACATCTCAGATTATTCATCTAGTAAATACAACGAAGTAGATAGATCTTAATTAAAACATGTTCCCAGACACAGTCATTACAATAAGTTATATATGTACACGTTTAGTATTTCAACTTCTAGTATTTTTCGGATGTATGCGGTTATTTCTGCAACGATGAAATCAAAGTCATTGATAATCTAATACATATTTGTGTCTGTTCGTACGTCTATATGTCCTTTATAAAATTATAAACACCATTATTAGACAAAAAGGTAAAGTAACACACTAAATACGAAGTCTTATTCTTTAGAGAGGCTTTTGACTGAAAATATTATAAATTACTTATATAATGAAAAAAATATTAGTGTTATTAGATTTTTAAGGGAATTGAATATTATATTGTTCTGCCTGCTGTATCAAAACATATTCTTTTTTCAATTTATTGAAAATATACATAGATATATCAGGGCTCAGATACAACATTATGTTATCACTTTAATATACAATGTCCAGAATTTGTGTTTGTCTTAACACATTACATTTGTTAGTGACAAAAGTTTGACTACAAGGTTTGCAAAATAAATTACCAGTATTTTACATCAGTTAATGACAGAACATGGATAAAACCGTCAATATATTTGAATTATGATGTTGCTAGTTTTTCAATTATTTTCTGAAAATTTAGTCATTAATTAGGAAAGTATATAGGTACTTATGCCATCTCTAAAGTTACGTTTCCACTGGCTCGAGCAGCACTGCAATAAGAATCCTACCACTCCCAACGCCCTGTGCGGTACAATAGTGAGGTGTATGCAGATGCACTAATACATTTATATAGTACACATTATCGCCACCAAGTATCGTAGCGTGTTTGAGCTCTTATTGCAGCGCTGCTCGAGCCAGCGGAAAATGCCACTTTTTTTTATTTATTTATTTTATTCTTCACTGTAAATTGGTCACAATATTACATAATGAAATAGTGTCATAAAAATAACAATTATAAATTCAATGTACAGAGAGCGAGTTTATCGCTAAAATGCGATGTCTTCCAACTTATCCGGTAACTAAAATTAAAATAAAACAAAAAAAACATGCATACATATATACACCCTTACATATCAAGAGTCATAAAAGAAATAAAAATACAACACAAAGTAAACAAAAGAAAAGAGAAAGAACACATGCAAGCAACAATGCACTTACGGACACATAATAATAAAAGTATAACATATTAATAAATTGCAGCGTGCACATGCATAGGGAAAGGGAAAAGGATTTAGGAGTCAGATGCTAAATTCAATGAGAGAAAATGATTTTTGACAGCTGGTCTGAAAGAATTAAAGATTGTTATCATCCTGATTTTCGAAAGAAGATTGTTCCAACAGCGAGCACCATGAACAAGGAATGAGTTAGATAAAAAGCTTGTACTGTGTGCTGGTATAGCTAGAAGACGCTCTCTGTTAGATCGCAAGGGTAAACCATGACTCGCTAGATACTCGAATTTTATGAACGAAGCCGGATAAAACTACACTAGTCTGAAATAATTGTTAATTGCATCAACTAACGCAATATTAAATAGTAGAAAATTATATTCATTACTAATAATATTATTTATAAATAAAGGCACCTACTTACTTACTATCAACTATAATAACAATTAAATACGCATCTATTTTAATATCTATCCAATTAACACGAGTCTTATCTGTGTCAATTTTTGATGCAATATACCTATGTACATATAGGTAATTATGTATTGTGCACTGAGCAGTGTGCATCGAATATGATCACATGTGAACTACTATCTTGGACCCAAATTTCAGTGTGCCCTTAGGATACCTTTGCATATTTTCCATGGTCATTTTAACCAGATTTAATTTGTAATTATATCCGATAATCTTTTCTCTATCACAACTTGCAGTTAGCATAGTTGGTGTGCGCCCTTGTGATTTTTTTCCTTCATACTCCTACCAATCATGAACTTTACCAGTTCATTTGGCTCTGTTCTTGAAATCAAACTGTAGTAAATCTTCCTTATGATGGATAACCTTCTTAGTAGGTATATTCTCATATTAAGTTCAAACTCTTTGATGAACAAATTTAAAAAATATTAATACTGTAATATCTTTCGTCTCCATAATTTGCAGTATTTTGCATAATCTTCGTCTCTAAGAGAAGTTCTTCATTAGCAGACGAATTCAATAAAAAAAAACTACTTTCATTCTCTATCAACTTACAGTTCACAGTTTAAGGAAGATGTATGATGTCATATGGCAATCCTTCCACGATAAATGAGTCCAATAAATTCTATGTGATAATATGTGATAATTTGATATGCATGTATCTATGAATAACAAATACTTCGGCGTATTTTCCAATGACATCTACATATTATTTACGAGTTCCTACAGACAATAATAAACCTACAGCAGGCTGGTAGATTTACATACATATACAATCATAATATGCAATATTCATCCCCTTCAAACGTCTATTATTTGGCTTCTTTTTCCCTAAAAATAAATTCAAAACGAGAAGGGCTGGTATGTAGACATTTTGTCTCTCTCGAATTTCATGTCATTCGTTTTGCGCTGACTTCTAGTTCGTGCTAAGGTTATATGTATTACAAACATACCAACTACGTATTGAGTATATTTTAGTAGGTATTAGAATACACTGAATATAGCAAGTACTTAGTCTAAAAGTACCTAAGTACTAGTAATCAGTACGACCTGTAACTACTTCTTAAACACCCTAAAACCTGGTCTATTCTTCCACCTTCACTATGTTCGACCACTCAAATATTACTTACATACCTCTGTACCAGGGTTGCCAGGTCTTTTCCAAAAAAATACCGAACATTGAGCAATAAAAAGTTTTAATCGTTGATCTATATTATGACCTTAAAATACAAAGTGCCATTGCACATGAGCAACTAGCTACCCTAACTTATAAATATTTTATTTTTTCTTACTAATGCACGCTTCCAGCAATGCTTTAACTGCCCCATGCATTTCGCGACAAGTCAGACTGATATTACATCGTATACATAATTCAGCCTTCACCATATATGTCCACAATCACTTTATTACGGCTGTTTGTCCACAAATAATTCATATTATGGCTAAATACTCTTTCCACGTAAGCATTTCTACATTGGTACTGCCATTATTGTTTTAATTATCTGTTTCAAGTTAAACAATTTACGTCGTTTATTGGGGAGAAAATTAATCAGAAAAAAATACCGAACCGCCCATATTTCGGTATTTTTGTCATACCGAACACGGTGCTAAAATACCGAACGGTTCGGACGAATACCAAACACCTGGCAACCCTGCTCTGTACCCATGTAGAATTTGTAGCGATCAATACTAGGTAGGTTTACATAGTTGGCAATAGTTTTGTTACTGGCGAGTGTGTCGTGAATACATACATTATTTTGTTGTTTACCTTATTCTAGTTGTGGAAAAAATATTAAAGAATATTAAAGACATACATACGAATAATTGGCAAATTTTAATACCTATTACCCAAGCGTTTTTTAACATCCGTACATATTCTTCCGCTTTTCCTGATTGCTTCTATGATCCCTATTAATCAATAAGACTTAACAATAATATGCGGATGATTTTTATATCGCCGTTTTATGAGACAGCTCCACCTCATACACAAACACTCAAAAACTTAGAGAGAAGAGTGTTCGACTTAATGCTTTACCGGGAACTCCATGGACTAGGCACTTCTTTACCAACCCATTAATTGGGTTACCAATTAAAGGCTTTGAAGTCAGGTTAATTTGAACCTAACAATATTATATTCTACTATAGTACCTACATGTATTACCATGGGTACATTTATAATTTTGTCCAGTTGTTTGAGAACTTGAGAAGTAGTATGTACCATTTACAATTTAGTAATGAAGTTTCTAGGGTATAAGTACAAGTAGTTGGTAGAGTATATAGGAATAAGTGTTTAAATAATTTGTTTCTTTATGCACGACATGTGGGGGGGACGTCTTTTTGCCTACCCTGTTGTGCATTTATGTGGGTCGAATTATGTTTGTATGAGTCAGTAATAATTCATACCTACACTACTATCTAATAGAAAATTCTACTAAGCAAATAACATGAAGGTTCGTTACATGTAAAATTTTAGCTCGGTTATTCGTATTGTGTGAAAAGTGAAAAATTACTATATGACTTTTTTACATATCTATCTATACCATCACGGCGTATTCCAGAAGTAAGAAAGACGGTGGATATATTTTTTAACGTTTATTTCATATCATAGAACGCAATACACCTGCATTTAATTTTTACAAAGTTTATCTATACTAATACATAATATGTATATAAAGACGAAAGATTTGATTGTTTGCTCCGAATAGGGTGCGAAACTACTGAACCGATTTGAAAAATTATTTAACTGTTGGGAAGCTAAACTATCCCTGGGTGACATAGGCTATATTATATTTAAAAAAAAATAAGGATCCTTACTAAAACAATTTTTTTAAATACCTATCTACCCATGCGAAGCCGATGCGGACCGCTAGTTTTTTATTATGCTAGTTATATAAATACAAGAAAAAGGTAGGTACAGAAAAAATCTTTTAATAAGCTAATAACACAAATGTCATAAAAGCAAAAAACCGGTTAAGAATAAGCCTCCCACACTTTTCTGTAAGTTTTCAAGTGTCCTGTAAAAAGCAAGTTTTCGACATTAAACATATTCAATTCAGCGATGTGATATACAACCAATCCTAAATGTCTTATTTTTTATTTGCACGGTGAGGAAAACTTGCATGTTTATTTTAATCAATTGATGCGTTAGTGACCAAACTTGCGAGAGATGGCGTGATGGGATAGACTTAAAAACAACAACAAAAAATGTGTGTAAGACAGTATAGAGTCGTAAATATAGTTTTAGCTTCTATCTGCCTACTCTACAAAGGATGGTACGTTAACTATTCCCACTCATCGAACATCTTTTGTCACATCTTCCTTCACTATACATGCAGCTCGGTTATGGAATGATTTGCCTTTACTGATCAGACTTGCTCCTTCAATTTCCATTTTCAAAAGTAGACTGAAACATCACTATCTTGCCCTCAATAACCCATCATAATTCCATCCCCTTCCTTGTCCCCCTTTCCCCATTCCACTTTATGCATGTTCAATATTTATTTATTTATGTATTTCTTGAATATGGTATATTTTGTATGGGTATATTTATTATTATTATTATATTTATTTATTATTTTGTATTCTTCTATGGTTCTGGCATGTACTTTATAATTTTTCTTATTTCTTTTCAACATCAGGTTGGTTGGCAGAAATTGCCATTTGGCAATAAACCCGCCTTTTGTACAATGTAATTATTATTGTCACAATAAAGTTTATTTTGTTTTATTTTATTTTAAAGGATGTGGAATGAGTGGATGGAATAGGTACCTACCTCCCTAGATGTTTGTAGATGCATTATTAATTTTTCGCATCAATTTATCCAATATGTCAGGTCTATATTATTTCAACTATACATATTAAATATATTGTACAAGTATATTAACTACATATCCACGTCCATAATAATAAAAATAAACAAAAGACAATCATTGCTGTCCTGAATTCATAACAATACCAATGCATGAACCACCTATGTAGAGCCAGACCGAAATTACATTTTCTATCAAATTCGAATTATGAGGTTTACTTATTATTTTCGCTGAAATCAAAAACCGAAAAATTGTTCAGATATTATAAAATTCATTACACCTACCATTTCAAGGCAAGATTATAATTATTTTTATTGCACATTACCATTTCAATATTGGAATTACGTAATTATGAGGATTAAGTATGAATTTTTTAATTTATGATTCAAAATGGTGTAATAATGTATTTTTCCTGTAATACATACCTATTTTGAATTAAATTGATGAAATAAGTAAACCGAACTCCACACGAATGAATTTTTCGATTCAGTCATAATATGTTTCAAATCTGAAATTGTTACCAAATTTTATTTTTATATCTATCTATCTATACCATCACAACTGAGGAAACTAACTAACCGCATCTAATGAACGTACAAGTTGTTCGTTCCATTGCCGTAAAAAAGGACTTCAATGTGAGTAGTATCTAGCATATTATCTCATCCTCATTGAACTTATTTTTAGTCCGAAAATTGTTCAAAACCGAATTCCTTTCGATCACTAAAATTATTCTATTTTGAAAGTAATGTTTCATACACAATATATTAGGTATGACAATAGATACATATCTATTAGATATATATGAAAGATACCCTACATAATTTGTCCAAAAAGTCCGCACGCCATCGAACTTACATTACTATAAAATCGATTGAAGCAGACCATTAGTTTCGTGGTATTAAAATAATGCGTATTTGTAAAAGTTGAAAAGAATCTACATTCTACAAATACGTACATATATCTGTTCCTAAAAACACCTTCTAATCAGTACCTACCGACTTAATATGTGCATGAAAGTACTTGCTTATAACTTTTTATGAAAGTAATTTCTACACAAGACTTATATCAGGTTGTTTACAAAAATATGTATTAGTTATAGTTTATAGCTTGATATTTTTTTATCAGTTAAATAACAAAACTTGGATATTCTGGATACGGTTTCTTCAAAATATATTTCATTCTTATATTGATTACGTAGATTCCTTTTCTTACCATAGAACTAAAACCAATAATTTTAAATACTGTACTATACCTTTAGATAAGTACCCACGTTCATAAGCCATTTATCCATTTTTGTGATGTAAAATTCATCATCATCATCATCGCCCTTAACGCTCCTTTTGGGTCTCAGGGCAGAAACCAGCCTCGTCCATTCAGAGCAACTCTGTGCCAATCGCGTCACCTCTTCCCACGACATTCCTTGCGCTCTGATGTCGTTGTCATAGGAACGGTGTATTGAGAAAGAGGGACGACTGGGTCGACGGAACCCTTGCGGACGGAAGAACAGTGCTCTTTTTGGCTAACTGTCATTGGACATTTTCAGAACATGACCCAAAGTTGGATAATAAAAATCATAACTGCGCAAAAAAATTAAACAATATAAAAAAACATGAGAACATTATTACCTTCTGAACAAATAAATTTGTATAATGGGCGAGTTTATCGCAGAAGCGCGATATCTTTCAACTAACCCATCTCAACAATGTATAAAATGGTAGGATATGAATGTGGGTGGGTAGTGGGTACTTATTTATATATTTTAAAATATTTTTTGTGTATTTTTGAGATGTTAATACCTAATGCATCTTCCATCCGTTTACAAAGATTGAAAACTGTTGGATATAAAAATAATTGGAGGAAATAGTAATATGAAATAATATTATGTACTCTGTGGTTCATACCATGTTGTTTATTATTCTTATCAGTTAACGTATTTGATTAATGCACCATTGAATAATACAATCTGTCTACTAATAAGAGAATGAGGACAAGGAAGTTATAAAGCCTGTTTCATACGATGCATCGTCAAAAGATAGGTACATATAGGAAGAGTTAGCTATTTATACCCGGCTTCGAACCGGGAATAATAAAATAAAAAAGAAAAAAAGCAATTTGATAATTGATATTGAACACAACAAACAATACAGATATAACAATATAGGTACATAGACTATTTTATAAAAACTTGAACCTAAACATCTTCCTAATAGAGACAAGTCTCGTGAAAGGAGGGTATAATTGAGATTCACAGATGTCATGTGTCACAATGTCATTGTCCCCCATCCTGAATGGTATCTTATTTATTTTTTATAATTTAAATATTATTTTATGGCACTGGCTACCCCACATGTTGAGATGCCGTGATAGTACAGACAGATGACGTATTAATATGGACGATTTATACAATATGGCGTCGTTTAATAATCCGTGACCATCTTAAGGGCCCCGTGACTTCTCCTAAACAGTAATATTTTCAACTTGCTCCTGAATGAGCTAGTAGGTTGGTTCTGTCTAAGGTCTGTTGGTAATCTCTTCCAGGCAGTTGACCCTATAGCATTAAAGTTCCTATCTGCGAATTTAGAACTGTTTGATCTGTTGAATTCTACAAATTTGTTTAACGCAGTTGTCGTAGCAAAGCTCAGCGATGCATAGAGCGAAATTAAAGCGATCTTTAGAGGATATAATATAAACAAACATGTATACGAATATCCTCAAATATTATGTAATATTATTAGATGTGCCTTTTAAAATATAACTAACGGTAAATGCATTTTCTACTTGCTCGCTCAACAAGATTTTTTACCAGAATGGGTTAGAAAGTTCTTGCGGCTTCCTTGATAGTAATTTATTATTATGAATAATATAGGTAATCTCCTCCAATAGATAGATAGATACCTACCTAAGCTATTTCTGTTGGGTCCAATGCATATTATATATAGTTCAATAATACCTACATAATAATATGTACATTGGGTTAGTAGGTGTATATTTTGATCTGGTACCTCTTCGTACGTCCATGCAACTAACTGTAATGGGTCATAATATTCAGATACTTGTACAACAAACTTATTTAAATAGTTTATTATGAGGACTTATATTATAATGCAATGTAGGTATTATATAATGTCATTGGTTTTATATGTTACTTTTATATTTTAGAGATTGTCTATTTTCTAACATATGAATAAAAGATTGACAAAAGCCCTATCGTAGAGGGAGAAGCATGACTTGTTTGCTCTATCGATCTCGTTCAGCATATTGGTGGATGTCTTTTTGGTGGGGTCTATTTGCAGGTATTTTGAAAATATATAGGTCAGAAAGTAACTAAGGTGCCATATTATTCAAAGCCTTGTAGACTGTAAGGCACAGTTTGCATTTCACCTTCTCCCTTTCACCTTCTCTTAACTAGTGCAACTTCTTCATAAAAGAGCTTTGTAAGAAAATAATGATCTTCAAGTCTGCAACACAAAATATTTATTTTATTTATTTATTTTTATTTATTCATTCTTTACTGTACATTGATAAAAAACAATTACATAAAAGGTATACATTCAAATTAAATACAATCAATATACAGAGGGCGAGTTTATCGCAAAGGCGCGATCTCTTCCAACTAACCCAAGTATGTATGTATTTTTATTTACCAATATGAGCATAATATTATAAACAAACAATGGTGATTGTTGTAAAATGGTTCACTTAAATATATGGATTATCAATATATTGTGTATCAACACAAAACATACTTTTATAAATTCATCCACAACGAGGGACTCGAGGTAGGTAATAAACATACATTTTGAGCCAACGCTTGTTCAAAACTGATTGAAATGAAATTATAATTATTGATTGATCTCATCACCAATTTTTCGTTTGTATTTGAAGTTAGAAATATTTCCAGTCTTATATTAAAGATCATTGGTATTTTTAGTTGTTGAATACCTAAACCGCAAATATGTCTATGGATAATATCGATAGTTTAAAGCACAGAAAACACATGTCCACATTTGACAGCTTAGAGAAAAAAGGGTTTGAAAGTTTGAGGTTCTTAATTAATTAACTAATTTTAAATTAATTCAGAAGATATCCTTGGTGGACATGTGCTTTTTATGAATCAATAATGTCGATGTAAATACATTCTCAAATATCTTATGTGACATGTTACATCTGTGCACAAAAAAATGATAATTTAAGAATATTTGGCATCTGGTTTTTGTTAAATATTTCAATAATGATATAAGAATTATTGGTAATTATGTAATCAGGATATAGATGACGTTGCAACGATCTTGTACATATATTAACTCATTTTACCTAAATAGTGGACATGTGTCTTTTGTGCTTTAAACCATCGATATTTACAAACAAAACTGCTATATATTTTTTTCTATTTTATTTTCTTTTACAAACATACAGCTATAACATAAATAACAATACAAATCAATTACAATTAGTAAACCTGCAAAGTTATCAATGACTAATTTAATAATTATGTAATTAGCTAATAAGCCTTAACTGTAAAGTATGATGAGATTCATCTTTTACAAAATTATTTCCACATTTTTATCAATAGTTTATTGTTCACACCGTCAATGTACCGTAATGATATCCTTGAGAGAGATATCGCCAGACTTTCTTTTTATGACACAATAATGGCAAAAGTTTATATTGCAAGCCAATGTTTGTATTATTAATATAATACACAAACATTTCTTTAAAATATTGTTCTATTTTAAATGTACCGTTTCACACTCATCATTGTTAAAATTATCGCAACAAAGTTTTTGTGTTTCTAAATTGCGCTCTTTATAAAATTCTTAGAAATATCTAACTCTTTTGCGCAAGTCATAAACCACGATAGGTTTTATTACTTTTGTCCCTTGTATTTTTGTTCAATAGAACAAATTAGCACCCCCATAAACCATCGCATCCCTTTTAGACATCGTTGTTACATTATGTGATTATTGCCAAATATTTAAGCCTTTCTCAGTTTTTATTATTTTGGTTCGCATTTTTTTATTTTGTCGTTTTTACGACTCACGTGTAACACAGACGCAGTTTATAAGTTCTTATTTTTTTTTAAACTAAAAATCCAAAAGTTTTGATGTTTTATTTTTAATATTGCCCCGTAGGTATGAATGAATGTTCAGACAGAATAAAATATGTAGGTATTTTAAAATTTATTTTATTTAGATAAGTTGAAACGAGCGTTTCTTTCTATTTCTACTTTATAATAATATTATAGATCACGAGAGACGTCTTTTGACTCATCAGTTCATTATTAAGTCAAAAGACGACCCTTTCGCGATCTATATTCTATAATATATAATAAGTAGGTATATAGTAGAAAGAAATATTTATTTCAATTTACCTAAGAATTGGATTCTACTACGTGTGCACTGAAACAAATATTATATCATACACACATACATACACAGCATCACGCCGCTTCCCTCGCGGGGTAAGCAGAAAGGATCGAGCGCCACTTCCTTCTATCCTTGCATACATCTTTCGCTTCCGTCACTATCATAGAATTCCTCATGTATGCTCTCCTGTTCAATGTGCTCAACACGTGACCGTCCTGTAGGATTTGATTCAAATGATCTTGCCATTTGATCGTCGGACGTCCACGTCTCCGAGCACCTTCCCTCTCATTGATTTGTTTATTATGTATAAGCAACAATGAGTGATATGACAGTTTGTTACCTCTGCGTCACTCAAAGTTCACATTATACATTATTAATATCTGCATTTTGTTTTTTTATTTTTATTATCAATTAATAAAGTAACTTGCCAACGGACTAACTGCAAGAAATAAACTTGCAGATTTTCCTTTAAGTGCTGATAAAAAATAATACATTTTATATTACATTGTATTCTCTGAACAAATTTAAGTAGGTAATTATTTGTTTTAAATAAAAATATTAAAAAAAAGATAAGATAGAAAGTTTGTGAATTTTTTTTCACTAATTTCTTAACTCATAAAGATAAATTCAAGCAACAATTAATTTCGAGTTTCTTACACTGGTTATAAAATTGACTCGTTTACCAAAAATAAAACATACGTTGGACTTTCTTTTCTCAGCCAGGACCACCCAAAAAGAAACATCTGAAAATTCTGAAACATCAGGGTTATAAAAATAAAAGTAATACTTAAATAATTTTATTGCAATATTTTTTGACTATTTAACACCAAGTCTGAGAATTACGCAATCTGCTATATCCCGACAATATTTTTTATCACTAATATTTTATTGGTGTCTCAAAATATTATCTGTAATTTACCGATATAATAATATTATCCTTCTTCGCCCTCTGTCGGCACAATATTTTGCGCAAAAGGTTTTATTGCACTTCTAGCAATACTGATGCACTAAGAATAAGTGCACGATTATTTTACAACACCCAAAATGTTTTTTTTTTAGTTGCATTGCCAAAAAATTGTATAATTTTGTTCTTCCTGAAAGGGTTGTATATTTGGAGTCAGGACCGTGTCTATATTTCAAACAACCGGCACAAACACAAAAATAGTATAATTAAAATAATATGTAGGTGCCTAAATCAAAAAATTCAGATCATACCAAATCAAGAAAATCATAAAATATGTACCTAGTTATCTACACGTTTGTACAAAAGGTAATCTTTAATTTGCTCATCCATCAAGTAAAGGTATGGTGTAGATCTAAGTATTAGTTTTCTTAGTTTCCGAAAATTTTAATCAAAATCCAGTATGAACAAATTAAGTTCTAGAATCGACGATAGATTTTCAAAAGTCTCGATGACAATAATAAAGATGGCTGCTGTCAGCTAATATTATTTACCATTATATGCCCAACAGATCCCGAACATTGGTCAGATTGATGAACGTACCATGGGTAAAGTACATATACTTACCAACCTAAGCCGATTCGTAAGCATCAGGACATCTTTCCTATTTCTTACTAAAGAAACATTGCATAATCTGTTGGTTGTGCAAACGAGATGTCATTTGAGGAGTTTTTTTAATATCTTCACCCACGCACATTAACAATATTTGATATATTATATCAAGTGATGTGATATGCCACCCATTCTAAATTTATTGTTTTTTATGGCACAGAAAGAACAATCTGTAAACAAATATGCACCTTAAATATAAATAGTTAGTGCTGGTTAGTAATAGTTTGATGGTATAGATGTATACATATATATATTATAATTTCAATTATCAAATAACATAAAATTAATATTTTTTTTAATTTTATTTGATTATTTCAAATTAAGTGTTACAAAGTGAATGCCGATACAATTAATGAAATTATATTTTCAGTTTATCTTCCACAAGTGGGGTAGTTAGCGGACTTATGGCATCTATCATAAAATAAATGTAATGTAATGTAAAAAAACGTTACAATCATGTCCCACACAGAATTGAAGACATTGAATAGTTTATAAAAACGAGTTCTTTAACTAAATCTTTTCTTCAACAAAATAAACAAATACATAAAAAAAAAATAACTTAAACATTTTTGGTTGAACACAAACAAGCTTATTCGCTTGTGCCCAGCCAGTGAGTCTTTAAAAAAATCTTATTTATACCTTATTCCAAATCTTACTATGTAGATAATGTACCTAGGCCTGGCCCTGTTTGTCGGCGAAAGATAAAAAGGATGCTGTTAATTATATAGACCGTAATCAGACAACAATAATATTATGTTCATGTTGCGCAACTTTTGCAACCCTTGCATTTTATGATTTTACAACCTCCATTCAAAAGAATGTGGACGAAATTGTTTTCATAATACTCGATTGTATTTTTTTTTTTGTTTTCCTGGTGAGATGATGATGACGATGATTTCATGGCCTTGACAATAGACATAAACAACACAATATTGAATCGTCTTCGTAAAACTTTACAAACAAAAAACGACACCCATACAACAAGGAATATAAGGCAAAATGTAATAAAAATAATATTTCTGGAACTATGAATATTAGAATATCTTAAAAAACATTCCATCACTTTTATAAAGCGCCCACGAATTAGGTGTGTTGTATTTTTTTTTTAAGTCGGGATAGCTTTGAGGAATAGTAGGTATTGTTGTGTGGATAATTTCAGGTTATTCAACTTTGTCAGGCGCATTTTTTTCTATTCTCTAGGATTTTTTTTTTTTTTCCATTTGGCGGGTCGTGGGATAAGCTTTCAAAGATTCTAGTAAGAGTATAATAATATTCATACAAATATTATAATCTGCTCGTATAAATGTTATTATTTTGATGTCCTCAATATAGACCTGCACGATAAATTTTTTTGGCGTAAAAAAATACCCTTTAAACGAACATTACTTCAGGTGTATTGTATAAACCTATAATCGGTCTGGATTGTCAAAAATAAATAGTTTATACCTAATCTTATTTATCGTCAATGATATATTACTAATTCTAGGTTTTTGTAATAGGTAGATACCTACTTTCTACCTATATCTAAAGTTGATTGTAGAATGTGATAATAGAATCCCATTTTAGACAAAATATTTTTATTTCATTGAAAATAAAAAAAATATGGAGATAAAACATTTAATTATTTTCATGCATAATGTCCAAAATTTGAATTCATCTTGAGTCTTGCATATCTGTGGATAAGTACCTTTTCATACACAATCATAACAAAACTGCCAAAAATAAATTAAGTATTTAAATTCGTAAATAAGTTATTTGTATTAATAAATTAATTCATTCTAATATTTTTTTGAATGGTAGCTTCCGGCAATGAATAGCTCTATCACTTTTTTGAATGGTAGCTTCCGGCAATGAATAGCTCTATCACTTTTTTGAATGGTAGCTTCCGGCAATGAATAGCTCTATCACTTTTTTGAATGGTAGCTTCCGGCAATGAATAGCTCTATCACTTTTTTGAATGGTAGCTTCCGGCAATGAATAGCTCTATCACTTTTTTGAATGGTAGCTTCCGGCAATGAATAGCTCTATCACTTTTTTTCTGTAAGATTTCGAGTATCGTGTAAAAGGCTGCGGCATTCATAAAACTTCCATAGAAATCTCCACACACATTGTGTATCATTTAAACAGCTGACTTTTATACCATTTGAGGAAGATCACAGAAGATTTTCCATTACCCATAATCCTAATAGTTTCCATAGTCTGCAGTGTCCCACCAAGATCCTGGTTAGAATCCTTATTTGTTTTTTTTTTAACATCTTTTACACATAACAAGTTTTAGAACATCTGTGGTGAATCGTCTCCCACTTTCCTCTGTAAGTTTTTGAGCGTCATTCAAAAGGCAGGTGTTCAAAAAAATTAAGATATTTTTACATCTCAAATTCAGCTATGAGGTTTGCCACCCATCCTGAATGTCTTAATTTTATATTGGCACAGAGAGGACGGCTTGCATATTTGTTACATGTGGCTGGTCTGCTGGCTACCCCACTTGTGGGATATGCTGTGATGGTGTAGTAGTAGTAGTAGTAGTAGTAGGTACATATAAAGTCATTGCCCGTGCCCCGTATAAAACATTTTGTATATAATATCACCTATCCTGAATATATCTAAACTGTTGTTAGCACGGAGAGGACAACTTGCATGTTTATTAGATGTGATCGATCCGCTGGCTACCCCGCTTGTGGTATATACCGTGATGACATAGGTAGACGGATATTTTCTGAAGTCTATGTGGGTATTAATAATTAATACCTACGCAATATTTTTTATTTAATTTCATTCAGCGATGTCGAGCTTAAAACTAGTAGGTACCTATCACAATATAATATAGAATAACGAATACATAATTTAGCCTCCCTATAAAAATACACCTGTATCACACTATTTTTTGTCCACATACTAATTCATTTGTATACATATATCTATACTATATATTGTATTCTATTGCAACGGGTAGCAACGAGGTGCTATTTTACAAGGTCTAATAATATTAAATTCACAGGTCGCAATGTAAACTTTAAAAAGTGAGTTTTTTTGTTGCTGTGTCTTTGTTTGTTTTTCACATTCCATAAGTCACGAATGTATTTTTTAAAACTAGATTAAATCCCGATATCTCCTGCAAATTTTCAAACCTATTAAGGCTGGTTTTTAGAATGGTGTGAAAATATGATGTCAACGCTATCCAACTATCGAAAAAACTTTGAATTCGTATTTAAGCAGATTTCCTGATCCATTTACACAAGTTGTGGCATGACGGAGCATTTCGAAAGAAAGTTTGATTTCTGGTATTTTGGGATTTTAGATTTTATATTTTTAGATTTACTTTGACTTTTTTCAGACAATTTTAACTTACTTTCTATCTAAAGACTAATGTGACTGAAGGACTGATTTCTAGTATTTTAGGATTTTTTGCTTTTATATTTATGTTTTTGTATTGTTTTAAGTATTGTATTATCGTTGTTTTTAAATTTAAATTTACTTTGACTTTTTTAGAGAATTTTGACTTTTACTTTTTTTTCCTCAAGACAGACATTTCTGGTAAGAGTGGAATCTTCGCTGGTCTTCATGTTAAATGTATTAATTGTCAACATATTGTGTAACGACTGTTTGATTCTAAATATTGTAAAAATAAAAAAAAAAATAAAAAAAATACCAGCTTAATATACTTATTACAGGTTTATTCTCCAGAATTAATATCACGTAACTATGCTATGGGCATGTAGAAAGAATGAATAAGAACAGAATGACCACGAACATATATTTGAGTGAGAGGAATGGCGCTGGGAGACGTGGCCGTCAAATGGCAAGATCATATAAACCAGATCCTGCAAGACGGTCACATGTTGAACACATTGAATAGTAGAGTACGTATGAGTAATTGTATGAGAGTGACGGAAGCGAAAGCTGTATGCAAGGATAGGAGGAAGTGGCTCTCGATCCTTTCTGCCTTCCCCACGAGAAAAGTGGGATGATAGTACTATTTAATTATGTAGGATTAATAATTAATATCAAGAAATGCAAGAGTTCGTAAGGGGGTTAGTTTCCCAGTTACTCTTCTGATAAATGTGGCTATCGCAGATATACAAACATACAAACATACACACATACAAATAACTATAAGATTCTAATTAAGCCAGTGTTTTTATTATTTATGCAGTAGGTTATATGTATTTTTTTGATAATATTCACCCTAAACACGCCATTTGCTTAATTTCAATTTCAGTAAAGTCGAGCATTTTTATGTTTATTGTGTGAATTTGGAGACATGCACACCAAAAATTAATTAAAGATTCAATAGTCTTTAAAAAACTTTGAGTATTACTATTCATTCATAGCATCACGGCATTTCCCACAAGTTAGGCAGCCAGCATACTAATTCCATGCAAAAACCATGAAAGATGTCTTATTTGTGCTAAAAAAAAATCAAAGATATTCGGAAGCTAAAGATGTTAAATGTACCTACAATATTATACGGGATATTTTACAAATAACTACTTTTCACAGGACATTCGAAAGCTAACAAAAGAGATTAAAAAATCAGCTCTCTGCCAAGGACTCCGCGGAAAAAAATATTGAGCAAAATATTATATTATAATTGTTAGTCGTGTTTATTGATTTGATTTTATGATTCGCAATACCTTTAATTTAAATTCCGTGAAATTAGCAAACTTCCTAGAAGTTCTGTAGATTATAAATAGTATAAATAGACTAATAATTTATACAATATAGGTAACTAATATTTGCTATAAGTATTACATTATATATCAATATTTTGTGTTAGTGTGAATGAGATATTGCGATATCTCTTAAATACTATTTGACTCTCTCCCTCTTTTCTATAAGTTGTTGTTGATTTGACTGAATGTCATATAATATGAATTAATTAATAGGTAATAATTAAAGACAGATGATTTATTCGGCGCCGTTTAAAGGCTGTTGTTATTCGTAAAACTTTCCGATACACAGCGTATTATTTAATTCAGGGTTGATGATGTACATATAGATGCCACCCATCCTGAATGAATTTGTATAACACAGAGGGGATAACCTGCGTGTTTATTGTGGGAGATGTCATGATGGTATCGAAAGATATCACCTACTTCGCATTTTTTTTTTGTACTGGTTATTCAAGCGCATATATTTTTTAAAAAATGCTTATTTCCTTGAGTTTTGCATCCACCTATTGATATAATGACGTTGTATGTATGTACGTATATTAGATAATTTATTCGGCGCCGTTTAATGGAGCATCCATCTCAAGGGTGCGGGAAACTATGCTGAAAGAGCGATGTATTTATTGTCTTCAAGTTGCTCCTGAACTTTCTTATTGATTGGTTTTTACGAAGGTACTCGGGAAAATCAGTTCCAGATGACGGGTCCAGCGACGCCAAAAGCTCTATCATAGAAGCAGGACTTGTTTGCTCTATTAATCTCGTCCAGCATATTGGTGGATGTCATTGCTGAGTGTCGGGTCTACCTTACTTGTAGGTGTTTTGAGAACATAGAGCTCAGAAAGTGACTGAGGTGCCATTTTGTTTGTAGACTATAAGGCACAGTTTGTATTGAACCCTTTCACCTACTCTTAACCAGTGCAACATTTCCAACAAAGGTGTGATGTGGTAACCCTTATCTTCGCGGAAAATAAACCTTGCAGCGCTATTGAATGCCATTTGTAGACGGTTCAGTTGAATTTGCGGCAGTCCTACATATATCCATATATGAAGTATATTGCAGTAGTCTAGTCTAGAGACCACAAAAGCAGAGATTAATGTAGACTATAACTATAAGGCACAGTTTGTATTGGACCCTTTCACCTTCTCTCAACCAGTGCAATTTTTCCAGCAGAGTTGTGATGTGTTGTAATGAAAGTTTTCATTTAAACTGCAAACGTTAAAATTATTATTTCCACAAAATTTAGTTTTGTTAAGTTATGCGGAGAGTGCACAATGTGATAATGAAAAATTTGATATAAACAACTATATGTACCACGGCGCATAATATTATTATGTTAATGTATTATCTATATAGGTTGATAAAAGTCAACAGAGCGAGACCATCGCAGTGCGAGTAGGGTTCGTAAAATGGCCGCTAAATTTATAGAAAAAATAGCGACAAAAAATAATAATAAATTCAATCCTAACACGTGACCGTATTCAGGAAATAAAAAAAAAAACATTGTAAGATTTATTAGAAAATTAACAAATATTTAACTCAAATACGTTCTCTAAATACAAATCTAAAAACTTTGAGAAGAACAGAAGACACATTTTTTTCAGAAAACAATATCCTAAAAACTTAAAATAATGCACCTACTCATATAAACTTAATTAACTCGCCAGTCTGATGTTAGAACCTCGAACCTTCTATCGAGAGATTCCTTGTTCGATTCCTTCCTGCCTACATACTCAACTTTCAAGACACAAGCATATTGCTTAGGACTGTAACGGAGATTAAAATATGTATTTAGATTTATTTTAAACCAAAATTCCTTTATAAAAAATGATGAATTTAAGAAATTAACTGTTTTATTCATCGATGACTCCTTATCTAAGTTAATCTACGTTTAATAATTAAACTATGAATTAAATGTAGATTTTTTCAAACACTTTTTACGTCACACTCAAAAAACGTAATACAAAAAAAATGAGAAATCTATTACATCGCGGATGATGATTATAAATTATAAATTCCTAACTTTGACCCTGTAAAATTCGTTAAAAATGTTCATTTTTCAGGAGAGGGCAGTGTCCTGTAAGGAGTGGTGGACTGTGAGGGGACAACTGTGGAAGAGTAGCGGGAGGGGTGAGGAGATGATAAGAAGAAACCAAAGTAACGCAGAGGTTAATAAGATAACCTCGAGCTGAGCCCTGTGCATCCTAGTGTGTGAAGGAGATGCATATATTGTTAGTACACGTTACTATGTAAATATGTAATATTATCAACATTGCATCCCCCGTCCCTTTCACTCGTAACGTTGTTGTAATATGAATGCCTCCTCGTAGAAAACCGCCCGCACGCAACTCGACTATAGCGACATCAATTTTTTATCGAAAAAAGTGGAAACGGTCGGATGCAAACTATTTAATTGTTAACAGCGACATCGAATTGGCTCTTCTTTTGTATTATTCTATTGTATTAAAATTGCAAAATATATAGTATCAACTTAACTCAAAAGTACTTAGACGCTTCTCTCGAGAGGATAAGTCAGATACCAGCCTCCTCCGTTCAGAGCGTATATTTGTGTATTACGGCATATCCCACAAGTAGTGTGGCCAGCGAACCAACTGCCTGAAGAAACATGCATGTCGTCTTCTTCGTGCCAATAAAAGTTAGTACATTCAGGATGGGTGGCGTACGTCATCGCTAAACAGAACATATTATTAAATGTCTTAAATTGTAGTGTTTTACCAATACCCGCCTTTTACAAGACACTCTTAAACTTACAGAGCAGAGTGGGATCGTTTTTACACCAACTGATTCAACTCTTCCCACGACATTCCTAATGATCTGATGTCATTGTCAAAGGAACGATGTAGTTTGAAAAAGGGACGTCCAAGCCAGTTCAATATTAATATACACAAGTTATGATTTTCTATCATAAAATATGCCTGAAAATTATCTATCCAAAATATTTGCAAAAGCATTGGATATTGAGTTTTGAAACAAGATCATTGTAGATTCCATTTAGTGTGTAATTTACTCAAACTGTCAAGGCTTGGTAATTTACTGAATAGACCACTAAAGGATGACGTCACAGAAAAATCATTGAGGGGCATCAGGCATCCCAACACAACAGACGATTACGGTGTAATATTAGGTGGAACGCCTAAAGAATACCTAATAATAAAAAAAAAACTGTCAGTGTCGATTTTATTATTTTGTCGTCTGACTTTCTTTTTTTTCTCTTATGGCATAACATCCTACAAGGATGATTTGCGCAATCTGACTGTTTGCCCCCCAAGCAAAAGCAAATCCATAGACAAGACCACGTGACCTTTAATGGTCTATAGTTTTCTGGGTACTAATATTTTACTAAATGGTACAAACTTCAACACTAAAATTAAAAATAAAAATACTTATTTGAGCCTAACTAAGAAATTTGATATGCGTTTGTGTGCTATACCATATTGGTTGACTGTTCGATCGCATTCACAAAACTATCAACGCCAAAAAAGCCGTAAAAAAGTTGATGCGTTTCTTGTATATATGCGATGCATACTACATAATTATACTACCTACCTATTCTACACATACACATCTACGATGCGTGTGTATTGGGTACCTATACCCCTTCCCTATTATTATATAACACTCCCTCACTCTCACACTCAATGTATAGACGCATACACCCGCACAATAATCACTGCATTTGTAGGAATGCCTGCACCAAAGATTCTCAAACGTATATCTTAAATATCAACTAAAATGTGATGTATAATTTAGAGCAATATGTTAAGTATTATGTTTAGCTTTGCATAATTTAATGATAATGCAAGTAGGTAATCTGGTGCACATATAATTTTGGAATTTTAAATTAAAACCAGAATTTCTAAAAAACTTATTTCTACTATACCATCACGGTATATCCTACAAGTAGGGTAGACAGCGGACTTACTACTAGTAATAAACGTTCAGATTGTCCTCTCCGTGTCACTAAAATATAAGAAATTGAGGATGAGTGGCATGCCTAATCGCTGAATCGTAGATGTCAATTCTCTTAAGGTTCTACGAAAACCTGCCATTTACATACATACATACCATCACGCCGCTTCCCTCGCGGGGTAGGCAGAAAAGGTCGAGCGCCACTTCCTTCTATCCTTGCATACATCTTTCGCTTCCGTCACTGTCATACAATTCCTCATGCGCATGCTCTCCTGTTCAATGTGCTCAACACGTGGCCGTCCTGTAGGATTTGATTTAAATGATCTTGCCATTTAATCCTCGGACGTCCACGTCTCCGAGCACCATTCCTCTCAGCCAAATATATCTTCTTAGTCATTCTGTCCTCATTCATTCTTTCCAGCCATAGAACATTCGAAAAAAAATAGTGTACCTAATACAGTAGTAATAATAGTAGAAAAAAACAAACAGTAAAGAATGTATTTTTTTGTGAAATAAATATGCATTATTCTTGTTTCTTATGTAAAAAGTTGAAGAGCCACTTGCCATAGATTGCAACCTATAACTTGTGCATTTGTATGAGTGCATTGTTATTATGAAACGTGCGTATGCGTGGGTGTATTGGTATGCATAGTACCTACATATTACATCTGTATTTGTATGGCTATAAAATAGTATAGGTAGACATGTACTATATTAGTGGTAGGTGGTAGGTAATACAGTATAGAAGATAGTCCGCCACCATTGCCATATACCTACCTACTATAGTATAGTTGGTTGGTGTATGGTACTGCATATTATACAATGCCATGCCATGCTAATGCAGCGGAGATTGGGTAGGTCATTGCCCTGCACTGCCCGGATATTTCAAAGTCATCTACAGGACTGCATTGGTGGTGCATTGGATTTTGGATATCATACTACAGTATACAATAATACCTGCACAATAATAAGTAACCAAAAAACTTGCTTTTATTACCTAATAGATGCGTCCATACACATATTTATCCCGTGGAGCACCCGGTAAAGAATTGGTCTCCCACTCTTCTCCGTAAGTTTTCGAATGTCCTGTAAAAGGCAGGTGTTCGAAAAAATTAAGACATTTTACATCTTAAATGCAGTGATGAGGTTTCCCAACCATCCTGAAGGTATTGATTGTATATTGGCACGGAGAGGACAGCTTGGATGTTTATTATATGCAGCTAGTCTGCTGTTTACTCCACTTGTGGGATATGCCGTGACGGTATAGTATAGTTTTTTACATATTTATCATCATCGTTATAATCACCACGCCGCTTCCTTGCGGGGTACGAATTGAGAGCCATTTACTCTTGTCCTTGCAAACACTTTCCGCTTTCACCACTATCATACAATTTGTCATGCATGCTCTCTTTTTCAAATTTATCTTTTATGAATCTATTTATTGTTTTTTTTTATGTAGAAATGTTTTCAATCTGCTCACTTATCTTGCTTTCTCTTATTTTATTTTATGCATTTTAATTGATTTTTTTATTTGTTTTATCCACTTTATTTGAAAGTCTGATTTATTTCAAGCAACTGCTTGTAATTTGTACATTTTAATTGTTAATGTTATGAGACTAAAACATATCTGGTAAATTTAAGATCTTTGCTGGTCCACATATTGAATTATATTATTTATTTATTTATTTTATTTTATTTCACAAAA
The DNA here is from genome assembly GCA_947579605.1 of Athripsodes cinereus. Taxonomy (NCBI): domain Eukaryota; kingdom Metazoa; phylum Arthropoda; class Insecta; order Trichoptera; family Leptoceridae; genus Athripsodes; species Athripsodes cinereus. The sequence goes on from OX388310.1 coordinate 24,875,714, forward strand.
AAATTAATGGCTTAAGCCCATTACATGTCAAAATACATAATTATACATAGAATTTACAAGTATAACAGTGACAAATTTAAACAAAACAATATTACATTAAATTCAAGGAAACCAAAAGACCAAACAGTAAACAGATAACCAAATATGCCAACATATTCTGTAATAATTCTCTATTTTATCCTGTAAATATTGTAAAATAAAATAAGATATGCTCAACACATGTTCATCATACACAATTTAGTGTATAATTATGATCTTGCCATATGATCTTGCCACGAAGAGAACAGCTTGCATTTTCATTACATGCAGCTGGTCTGCTGGCTACCCCACTTGTGTAACATGTCGTTACGGTATAGTAGTAGAAGTAGCAGTTAATTTAATGTCTTGCCCACCTGTGGACGACATAGAGAGAAAGAGAGAGGTTATAGCTACTACTACTACTATACCATCACGGCATATCCCACAAGTGGGGTAGCCAGCAGATCAGCTGTATGTAAGAAACATACAAACTGTCCTCTTTGTGCCAGTATAAAATGGTTATAGCAATGAAATAAAATAAGAATACCTATATTGTGAAAGTTTAAAAGGTATCTAAATGACATTGCATAAACAGAATTGTTGTGAAATCATCATAATTATCAATTCTCTAGCAACATCACACGTGGAAAGTGTCATGATTGTATAGATAGATGAATACTGATAAATCTAAATTCCTATCTGGAGTATGCAACCTTGGACTACGCGGCGATGCACTATAGTGCATTGTAACCGGGTTTATTATTATTAATACATACATACCTATAGACACACAATACCAATATACAACAAGTAAACTATTCAGTCAGTTCACATCAGCAGAGAGATCTGGTGAGGGAAGGAGTTGAGGTTATAGTGGAGGAGGGAGAGGAAACTGACGGACCTTCCTTACCAAAAAACTAGAGAGCCGCTACCACGACCAACTTACATTCATAGTAAAAGTATCTAATAGTTTTATGATTATGTCAAGAACTATCAGAGACACCTAAGAATATAATGTAGATACGTGCAACTAAAAGTGTATAATATTTAGTTCTTAATAACTTGCCAATCGATAGTCAATAATTCACTCGAAATCGTGTGCTTTGCCTTGAAATGTATAAGAAAACATACCAAGTAATCACTCAAAAGGTATTCATGATTATGAGAAAGGGTATTCGGAAACGTGGTGGCCTACGGGTCAAATGGTTTATTCAGAGCCTCAAGGACGGATAAATACTAAGGACAATGAATAGCATAGCGTGCATGAGGAACTGTATGAATATGTAGAAGCAAAAAGTGTAGGTAGGTACAAGGACAGAAATTAATGACTCTATAAGTTAAAGTTAAGTTATTACTATAAGAACCTATAATAATTGTAGCATCATCAGTTATTGATGTCATATGTAATTAATAGAATCATATCGAACGAGTCTTCTTATTTTTTACAATAATTTGATGTCGCTGTAATATGAACAATCTAGTAACTGTGAAAAGTGTAAAGAATAATAATACCTTTTGGTCAATTATTGTTATTGAACGTTTTCAAAACATGTCTTTTACAAAACACTCCAAATTTTAGCGAAAAATAAAGAAAATCTATTACATTTAAGGCTTATCTATAATCTATCGATCCTTTTACGGTTTATTGCTTGAGGGGTAGGCAGAGCGGACGTATTGAAAAAAAAATTGTGATTTATTTTAAGAATTAAATCTATTGCAATTCTTGAAAAATCAATAAAAAAATTACAATTTTGGATCAGGAAAATTATGAAACAACGTATATGTTATATTTATATAATAATAAATATATTTTCTTAATTTTGTTACTGTTAACAGACGAAAGATCCACATTTCTTGATTCCAGAATGTTCATTTGATTAGAGAGATGGAGCGTAGGCGAGACGAGGAAACGCAGGTAAGGGTAGAGGACCAGAGTGCGGGGGAGGGGAAGGAGGTGCATAAATAATATATAAAGAAGAGGCGGAGGAAACATATAAGTAGGTAATCGTTGGTGCATTCTGTTTTATACCTATATAGTACGTGTGTTATTATTATTATTATTAGCGACTCTGCTTGCCGCTAAGCGCCATCTTGAATATGTAATGATGATAAAATGAATGCACATCGCGGGAGATGAATCTTACAATAGTACCTACCTATGTTTCCTACATGTGAACAGTCTATCTAGTATATTGTAGTAGTTATCTTCTTATAATGTAATGATTGACTCATTTAGTTTAAAAAGTACAAAATTTATATTACGGAATATGTAGGTACCTACAAAATGAAGCCTGTTATGAATTAAACACTTTTTTTATTTAATACTCCACAGCAGGGATGTTGCGAATATTCGCATCCGCATCCGCAAATGTGGAGCTTCCGCATGTATTTGGACATCTGCATCCGCATCCGCAATAATCGATGCGGATGTTCATGCGGATGCGGATGTAAGACAATTTGCGACAAGAAAGAAATGGGGCGGGGCCGGCGAATGGCGCGTGCCGTTCGCACTTGACATTAACCAATGGGAACGAAAAAATTGGTGACAAGATCCGACGCGTTTTTATTTTTGCCGGTGTTATTTTATTTTTGCAAATAACAAAAAAGAAAAAAAATATTTCATCCATAAAAATCATAATACTTATTGTAGCAACAATTTCGTCACATATTTGACAAACATTGAAGACTCCCTCCCATACCCGGATATCTCAGAAGTCGGGGGACTTCTATTTATCCGCTCTTCTAAGCAAAACTTTAGTCCTCACGGGCGGGCCCCATTGGGCAGCCTGAAGGACTGGCCGGCCAATACCGCCTCGTGGGAATCTATTATGCTACATTTACGTCTTCGATGCCCCTCTCAGGAGGATAAAATGCCCCACTGTCAAAAAACATATTTGACAGTGGGGCCAACCAACTAAGATAGTTCCTACTTTTTTTCTATAACATCTTGAACATCCGCATCCGCATCCGCGGATGTGAGCCTTCAAAAATCCGCATCCGCATTCACATCCGCGGATGTGTAAAAATCGACATCCGCAACATCTCTGCTCCACAGTGACTTTAATAGTCGGGAGCCGGTTTTCCGGAACTTTCGCTCTCATCATCAGACTAAGGGAAAATTAGTTACATAAGTAAGTACCTTTCAGTAAGTAAAGTCACTTTAGAAGTACCTACTCCAAAATAAAAAAAGTATTTTATTTTTGACAATTTAACATGATCTTCCACCAATACCTACCTGTTGTACTTTGGTAAAATAAATATCAAAGAACGTTTCATTTGAATTAGGTATCTACCTACCTAATGCATATGACTGCATATTTTTTATTTGATTTTTTTCCATCAGATTTTAATATACCTATAATTATAGGACACTCGAAAACTTACAAAAAAGAGTAGATGGCCTGTTTTTTGCCGGGAACTCCGCGGAATATTTTATAAATTTCATTGAGAGAAAACTCTAATTTATCTTTAGTCTAAAATACTGTGGACATTTCTCTCACAATATCGTGAGGTTTTGCGAATATCTGCCTTTTTCAAGGCAATCCAAATTTACAGATAAGTGTGGAAGGCTACTTGTGATAAACATGTGTATAAAGTACTTACCTGATAAAGTAATTATATTTTCTTGTACATATATCATAACAAACATAGACAATTCACAACAGATCGAGCTGGTCCCAAATAAAGATGAATCTTGTATTATGGGTACTAACGCAACGATACACACATATACATGTCACACCCAGACCCAGGACAATTTGAAAAAGGTCATTCTTCACTTTGCCCTGGCCGGGAATCGAACCCGGGACCTCGTGACTCAAAGGCAAGAGCGTTACCTCCGCGCCACATCGGCCGACATGTAGGTATATTTTGTAGATACGTAGACTACATAGTATCTAATGTTTGGTTATATACGATAACATAACGTTTTCATGTTACGAATATAGCTCAATGAATTTAAGTCTGGAAGTAGTCTAGATAATTCTTCAATCTAAATGTATACACGGAGCTGTGCATAAATAAACAATAGGAGTTCTGTTATGGTGCACCGTGTACCTACTGTCTGATGCGAGTAACATAATATTGAGGAGTTAGGGGTTAAAGACCATATAGGATAGATCCACCATACACCAAAATAATGAACAAGTGTATACAGATGCATCAAAAACAATTATCACGATTACTATTAACCACTATAATATAGGTACTTAATATTTTTTCCATTAACATTATTTATTTATTTATTTATTCAACCAATATAAATACTACATTTGCCTTTTACAAAACAAATAATAATTTCAAACCATTACAAAATTTTCAAACACAAAGAATAAGAAAATAATCAATGCTACAAATTTGAAATATGTAAAACAAACAAAATCGTTATCAGCTTAAAACAAACAAAAACTTAGGTAGGTACCAAAACATTAGCACGCCCATTATATTTTGCAGATATTTTTTTTTTTATAATGGTTAAAAAATAATATTTATTATAACAAATAAATAAAAACAAGTTCAAATTTAAAGAACACTGTTTATTTTCAGCTATTTTTAGTTTTAAATGGGAGAGGCCTTTCGGAACTTGTCCATCTTCTTTGCCAGACTCTTAGATTTAGTGTTTTTTTTTTGTATTTTTACTCTTTTTTTATCAATTTGAAAAAGTGATCTTGTGCAACGTAAACACTGATGAACTCAAATAATTATGTTCTTAGTAAATTTTCATAATTCACTCGATTGCGGGTGCATTGCCGTAAAATGAAATAAGAAATTAGTAAATTTTAAACAAAACTATCGAAGTGGTTGGTAGCTTGAAAATTAAGTTTCTGACTTCCGAGCAGAATGTTCTTGATTCGAATTATGCTTCCGATCTTTTTCACCTTCACAATACAAGCTAATGTCTCAATTGAGGAAGTATGGGGTGCAAAAACACTTAAAAGGAATACGTTAAAGTATGTCGGCAGAGATATTCGAACCACTGATGTCTAGATAAAATTTGCACATAATGGAATAATTTTTAAATACATAAATATTTAAACGTGTCAGAAAGGAAAAATTTCGTAGTAATTAGAATTTTTACTAATATCATAAACCAATGAATATAATATTATTATATAGGTACTACGACGTCATAACACGAGCCAATAAATCACAATATATCTTACATAACAAAGCTAGTAGCAATGTTATTCACACATTTAATATTATATTTTATTACATAGGAATGTAATTATCCAATGCTATAATCCAGCTATTAAACAGAATAATGTTCACAGTATTGTCTATGGTCTGGGCATCCATGGATGAGTGAGTACAGCATGGACTGAATGCGAGTTGCATATGGAAAAGGTAGGTACTATGTACAATGTACATAGATTAAAGTATCTACTAGAGAAGACATCTACTTGCTACTCTTAGTTCGTTGATCCATGCAACGCGACGACGCATCACAGAGGAAATTAAATACGAAAACGTGCAACGAATACTATATAAATGTAGATAATTATAATAGCCCGAGAAATATTAGAGTCCGTTTGTTAATAAGCGTGTAAGCATAGATATATTTAGTATATTTTCGATGTTTTTGGCATTCACTATGTGATAATTACGCGACATGATAAGAAAATGAGTTTAATTCACAATGTATTTAAATTATCACTTGATATTTATATGTAGATCTGCGACCGGTTTCGATACGCTAGTACCATTCACGAGCAGAATATAAACTTAGTTTATAGTTTATATTAAAGTTTATATTCTGCTCGTGAATGGTACTAGCGTATCGAAACCGGTCGCAGATCTACATATAAATATCAAGTGATAATTTAAATACATTGTGAATTAAACTCATTTTCTTATCAGATATATTTAGGTTTATAATACGATGATGATTATCCATGACTTTGATTTTGGCGCCGTTTAACTCTTTTTGAATCATACAATCTTTAATTTACTCCTGAAGGCGATTACAGACGCTATATACCTACCCATTATAGACATAACATAACATAACATAACATGTATAGACAATTCACACAGATCGAGTTAGTCCCAAATTAAGATATGAATCCTGTATTATGGGTACTAACACGACGATACACATATACAATGCACTAAACACATAGACATGTAACACCCAGACCCAGGACAATTTGAAAAAGGTCATTCTTCATTTTGCCCTGGCCGGGAATCGAACCCGGGACCTCGCGACTCAAAGGCAAGTGCGTTAGCCTCCACGCCACACCGGTTGTCTTTTATTGTGTAAAGAAAAATTAATACCTTTATTTAACGTGGCTGATGATTGTTTTAGTGCAGATAAAAATAATTATTTGGATATTATGACTGAACTTAATTATAAGCTATGTTCAAAATTATATACTAGAGAGGTCAGTGACCAAAAACCATCTTGTTTAGATCATATCTGGACAAATGTTTCCCTTGATAAATTAGCTGATATAAAATATATAGTCTGGGTAAATAATATAACGGATCATCACACTTGCATTTTTATGAGAAGGGTTAGTTGTCCTTCAAGAGAGCAAAGACGTGTCGAATCAACTGTTACAAAAGTAGATATGAATAAACTTAAAGAAACACTGGAGGCCGAATCTTGGGACACAACACTAGATTCTCTAGATAGTAATGTATGTGCTACTGAATTTTATAATACGCTTTCATCACATATATCACGAGCTACATTTACTTATGATAGAAACCAAAATGTAAAAAGTAAATTTAAGACTATTGCACCATGGATGACAGTGGGTTTGGTAACTTCAATTAGACATAGAGAAAGGTTATATAAATTGACAAGAAAGTTTCCATTTGACTTATCCATAAGAAATACATACAGAGCATATAGAAATGTATTAACTACTCTAATTAGGAGATCAAAAAATGAACACTACTCGGGTAAATTGATCAAGGCGGGTTCTAGTGGTCGTAGAGTGTGGGGAGTCATAAACGAAGTTATTAATAAAAAGGTTAAACGCGTCGACATCAGGGAAATAGAACATAATTCTGAAGTGTATAGAATGTCGGAACAGCCAGATAGAATTACTAATGTATTCAATACTTATTTTAGTCAGGTGGGAGAAAATCTGGCACGACAAATAGATCAGAGAATTCCTGAGGGCGAAACTGACACGAGCCTCGACTTACAATTTAGTCTTAAGAAATTTGAACAGATCAACTCTGACATAGTGCAAAAGGAGATACAAGGTCTGAGTGGCGGATCTTCTCCTGGATTTGATGGTGTGGGAGTTAATATCCTGAAGGAAAATTCCAAATATCTATGTCACCCAATCACACATATTATCAATGTAAGTCTAAATAGTGGAATATTTCCAGAAGTATATAAGACATCCCATGTTACACCGGTGTACAAGTCAGGTGATCGTCGAAGCGTTAATAATTATAGACCTATTTCTGTTATTTCGAACATAGCAAAAATATTTGAAAGAATTGTCAAAAAACAAATACTTAGTTTTTTAAACTCTGCTAAGATTATAAATGACAATCAGTTTGGTTTCAGACAGGAAATGGGAACTGATGATGCGTTAGCTAGACTTTCAACAGTTGTAAGTGAATCTCTAGATGAGGGGAAGAAATGTGTGGGAGTATTCGTGGATCTCAAAAAGGCGTTCGATAGCATAAGTCATGATAGATTGATAAATAGGTTGAGACAGATTGGAATCAGTGGGAAGGTGGAAAAATGGCTTCAAAGCTATCTTTTTTGTAGAAAGCAAAGAGTAAAAATTAAAACGTTTCTAAGTGAACCATTAACCTCCGAATATGGAATCCCACAAGGGACGGTGCTGGGACCAATACTGTTTATAATTTATGTTAATAAAATATTTGATCTTCCACTTAGATCGACGATTTTGTCGTTTGCCGATGATACCGCTTTGATTACTCATGGTAAAACATGGAAAGAAGTGGAAGTCATCGTCAACGAAGATATCAATACACTAAAAGGCTGGTTTGACAAAAATATTCTGTCACTAAACACAGAGAAGACAAACTACGTGAGCTTTTCTGTCAATGTCAGAGGTAAGCCCAAAGATGATCTCAGAATAGGAATCCATCATAATTCTTGTCAGAACATAACGGGGGATTGTGTAAATCTTAAATGTGTTTTACTGAAGAATGTGAAAAAGGTTAAATATCTTGGCGTGGTCGTAGATTCTAATTTGAAATGGAAGGATCATGTGCAGATGACTGTCAATAGAATAAGAAAACTTTTTTATATTTTTTATAGACTTCGAGATATTATGAATAAAGCCCAATTGAAGAGATAACAATTTGAAAGGAGAATATAAGTTTAAAACAGCAGATAAGCTTTCGAATTTTAGGTATAATCTGAAAAAGGTATTTAGGTGAAAATAACTGAGTGTATTCTCGTTTTATTGATTTTTATTTTTTGTTTTGTTTTTTTTTACATGTAACTCTATTGTTATTAACTTTAGGTTGGATATTATATACCTACCTAGTTGTGTATGTTTTGTTGCTGAATTTAAGATTAAAGAATTACCCTTTATCCTTCAAAGCACGAGCTCTGCTCAATTTTGAAGGAACAAATAAAAGAAAAATATATGTTTTTATTATTATTTTGTATTGATTGATTATTGTTTTAAGTGTATATTTTTTACTGAATAAATATATTTGAATTTGAATTTGAATTTGAAAAACTTGTACCTTTTTAGGGTGTTACATCTCTGTACCATACCTACCACAAATAATATAATATATCGCACAAGCGGTGTAAACAACAGATCAACTAATGTAATAAATATGCAAGTTTTCCACTACTTACTAATAAAAAAAATTACGTTTGATGTACTTCATCGCTAAATTTAAAAACATATGTTTTATAAATTGTAGATGATTTAAGATGCTTAAAACTTTTTCTGATTAATGAAATTATATTTCCATTATTTTTTAACAGAAGTATTTGCAATAATATGAAAGAAATATAATAAATCAGAAATCTACTTTTTTTTAATGAATAAATAAGTAAAAACGTCAACTTTACTCCTTGACAGGAAGGTTGCTTATGATATCCCTATTGTCATTGTTTTCAATTTGTTGTTTATTCTCGGGCTGAAAAGTCGGGCATAAAGCTAGTACGCATATTATAATAGTGCTAGGTCATTATAAGATAGATTACGCATTTCGACAAACTGATAGACTATTCTAGAATATTAATTTTGTATGATAGATATACAAAATGTCCCTTATAGTTAGTAAACAACACGGTAAGTAGGTACTATCTACATCTACATATTCCATACTATCTACTATCATACTATTTCAATATATGTACCTACACTCATACCTACCTACTACGCAGATAGAACTATGATATAATACATATGTCAAAGTGAACTACAATATGTCATAAACATCGATATAAAATGGACCAAAAATGTTGTGCTGATTCTCTCAAAATTCAGGTTCCAAAATTAATATCAAAGAAATAGACATTTGATGTTTCACTCTATTACATTAATATATCATTGCTTTTTCAATCTAACTTATCATAAGAGTTGTACAGCATACAATAAATTTATTATTCCACAACCTCGAACCATAGCTTGTTTTCAGACTTTTTATAAAAAAATTTGAACCAGAGTTTCGATTGATCCAATACTAATTTTTCGTTTGAATATCTGGTCTATGATAATAAGTCAATGGCCATGAAACATCATTTTTCAGCACGTTCATTCAAAGTTTCAAAAAAAAATCTCATATTTGTTTGGTAACATGAAATCATTCTCAAAAATAATTGTAAAATTTGCTACTATTTTTTATTGAAATACGAATATCACAAAATGACACGTATTCTCAATAGGGATAAAATTTCTCCCTGTTGAAATATTATTATTCCATAAGAAAAACCTAAAATTCGACCTAGTGTTGTTTCGCTCTGACAAAAATATGTTTTCACATTTCTGCTAAGTACATTCCTCCAACAATAACCGCAATATTGATAAGGTTTTTAATCAAGGTGGTTTTGCTATACGAAAACAGTAAACAAAATTTTGTAGGTAGATCGTATTTGAATAATAATCAAAAAATCTACTGCGCAAAAATTTGCGATGTAAATATTAACATAATACATTACATATAAATCTCTAGAAAGCCATAGTTCCGTGACTTAGTTTAACTACTAATACTACTACTACTATACTATCACGGCACATCCCACAAGTGGGGTAGCCAGCAGACCAGCTGCATATAAAACATACAAGCTGTCTTCTCCGTGCCAATATAAAATCAAGTCATTCGGGATGGGTGGCAAACCTCATCGCTGAATTTAAGGTGTAAAATGTCTTATTTTTTCGAACACCTGCCTTTAACAGGACACTCGAAAACTTATGGAGAAGAGTGGGAGACCAATTCTTTACCGGGTGCTCCACGGGATAGATTAGAAATTGTCACATTAACTCGTATGCGCTTTGATCACCACAGACTTGATGGCCACCTCTTCAAAAAAAATTTGGTCTCATCCCCATATTGCGAGTGCGAGCTTGATGTGGAGACCTTGGACCATGTCTTCCTTGGGTGTCCAAAGGTTTGTATCTAGCAATAACTAAAGTTCACTAGCCACTGAATATGTAATGTTTACTGCAAACAGAATCAATTTCATTATTTTTTTAAGCTCTAAAACCCACAATACTTAATTATATGTTTTTTTGTTTCTTTTTTTCTCTCTCTTTTCTGTTATTTTGTCATAAGCATCTCCCTGCATTGAATTTTTCACAAAAATAATCCTATAAAGGTAGGTATTTATAGGTAAAAAAGGTAAGTATTTGCGACAAATAATTTTTTTTTAAAGATATCAAGTTTACCTCAGCAAAGATGTCCCTATTCCCTATCCCTATGAAAATTCTCGTGTCACGGTGTTTGTTATCATACTCCGAAACGTTAGATCTGAGATTCAGTCAACATCTATTTTTCATACCCGTAAAAGTTAAGGGTATTGAATGAATTAAATAAACCCTGAATTTTTTTATTTTTATTTTTGTACATTTTTTTTTATTTTTATGGTGAGGCATTCAAAAATACATACAGCCCTAAATTTTCACCCTTCGGCCATCAACTTTTATTTTTTATTAGCGATATTAGTAATCTAGAAATAATGTATATGGCAGAACAACGTTTGCCGGGTTAGCCAGTATTTTATCTAATAATCACAAATAGAACGACAAAAAATGTAGGTTCTATTTTGACTAAATGCAATTAGTCAATTAGGTACCGCATTTCTGGAAGATGCCTTGATAACATAGGTAGACATACATAATATTTTAAAATGGAATCATTTTCACGCTTCCCTAATATTATAGCTGATATAACTATCTTATAATTTCATCTCATTGTTTTAACATGCAGTTGGTAAGTAGAAATACTCGTAGATATTATCATGCAATACAACTATGTACATAGATACTTATAATGGGTATATTTTTTCTATTGCGTGTGGTTTTAATTAAAAAATAATCTTAAACGAAAACTGTTATTAACACACACTAGAACTACACAAATTCAACTTATAATTTATACGTATTATAACGAATCGCCGAAAAAAACGATTTATTATATTTACATATTTTGTATGTTAATGAAAGGAAAATTGTGAAAAATTGACTAACAACGTTCGTACATCTTTAAAGCCGTAAATTAATTGAAACTCTCTTTACTTATCGTGACCAGTAAAATAAAGTTTTAGATCTAAAAGTTATCTGCTTGTAATTCTATATTCAATGATAGTTGGTCAAAAAGACCATAAGGGTTCCGTCGACCCGGGCGTCCCTTTTTCGCAATACACCATTTCTATGACAACGACATCAGAGCGCAGGGAATGTCGTGGGAAGAGGTGACGTGATTGGCACAGAGAGGCTCTGAATGGAGGAGGCTGGTTTCTGCCCTGTGTTCCTGAGAGGAGCGTTGAGGATGATGATGATGATGAATTCCATATAAGAAATTTTCGTTTCTCTTGTAAGTCCTTTAAAACTTTGAACATTTACTAATTTCAACATTGTAATACATATTCCGTAGTTCTATCGATGTTTTCTAATTAAGCTATACATTTTCTTCCACTTTCTTGACTCACAAAAGTTTTACATTATGTACAATTTTATTTAAATATATTAAAGATATTTTCTTTTTTGGGACAATTTGTCTTCCCTATATAACATGGACTATGTAGCACACCTCTGCAGTTAGTTTTAGTTACTTGTGGAATAATCTCACCATCTTACTTATTTCTTGATAAAGATAAGAAACACGTACATAGTTCTAAACTTTTCATGTTGGAGTCTTAAGGAACCTAATAAGCACTTACTTTAGTACTGCATGCACAAACTACTGTTGTTTTATGAACATGTTGTGCACTACTTAAATATATGAAATAATTAGCGTAATTATACCTACTATTTAGGCTAACAATTAACGTGTAATTTTATTGTTAACATGCTGCACTGATTTCATGATCCAAACTTAATTTATATAAGTATGAACTATGAAGATACTCAGAACTCAGGAGCATTAGTCAAAAACAAACCTACTCCACTGGATTGGGAGGCTTTTGAGCAGAAAAACAAAACAACACTTATAACTGAAATTAATAGATCATAGTATAGCGCTCAAATCATGGGTTGACTCGATTGTTGCAAAGTCACTTTTAATAAATAAGGCTAGCTTCTGACCTGTGTTCCCGAAAGGAACATTATGTGATGATTGGATTAGATAGCATGAATCAGTCAATTAGAAATGGTGACTAATTTCATAATTTGTGTTTGCACTATATGTTTTACAGAATTTACAAGGGCTTATGTCGTTTTGAATGAAATAAAAGTAATGTCACTTCTTTTCCTTTAATAAAATTAACGACAAAACCAAAAATTTATTACACAAACGAATTCACCAAACACAACTTTTTTTTTCAACATAAGCTATGTATAATGTTTCATCCAGTCTTGTCTTGTTTTCTTAGCTGGCGGACCAATGACCCAACTCTTTGGAGAGAAGGCTTGTGATGATCTTATCCCCTGAAGACCATTACTTTTCTCTTGATTCCCTGAAGATGTCTGGAAATAAAACGAAGGATTATGAAACAATTTTAATACTATTTTATTATACTGTTTGAATATTTTTTTTTATCGATTATGAATCATAGAAGACGTTACAACCGTCTCATATTAAATGTCAGAAATTGAAAAGAAAACAGGATGAGATGAGATTTACTGCGAGAAGAACCTATTGTGAATGACTGTGGCCCTAAGAGATCCAATGCCAACGTCCTCAGAAGTTTCCATTTACATGTAGATGTAGGTATAATGAAAGATATTTTTGATGCTATTCTAGCTACTGTCAGATTGAATCAGTAGGGTACTAAAGAGACATTTAGATCTGACACGAATAAATAATTTTACATAATAAATGAGAAATAATCAATGCTTACCATTTTTTGTATATTTGGCATGCTACTATATATCCTATTTTGTTGGACAGGATAAGAATCTTCTTGATGATGAATACAAGGTTTGATAGTATAAATTTCTCCACCATCATTTATATTACTTCTTTCATTATATTTGACAAGATCATGGCTTCCTTTTGATCTTTGTACAACTGAGAAATGTGGTTCAGGCTCTGGACAAAGAATCTCTTGTATTTGGCTGGAATTATCTTGGCGACAAACAGACTGCGTATCAACTGTATTTGGACTCATATCATGCATAACATAATTTTGAGCTGCGTTGGGGGAAGACACCGCTCCGATGGGTTGGGTACCTTCAGTATGAGTGTGGAAATGATTTGGAGTTATTTGAGGCATATGATAATTAGGTTTATTTTGTGACTCATGTGTATGTGTTTGATAAGGTGTTGAAGAGTTGTTATGATAATGTCCGTTACTTGATGTTGTATTATAATTTTTCGTATCTTGATAATGATTATGAGAATGGACTCCAGTATAATCATTAGAGGCACTGTATTGAGGCATTGTGTTTTGATGTCCAGATCTAATAGTCTGATGACTCATAGAGTGAGGATCTACCGAATGTTGGCCAGAGGAGTATTGACCCATTGAATGATAACTCATAGAATGTGGATCTGCAGATTGTTGGCCCATATGCACTTCATTAATCTGTGGACTTGTGGTATGATGAGCAGTGTTATAATTATTACTCATAGACTGCTGAGCCATAACATGATGTTGATCAATATTCTGCTGTCCCATAGTATATTGCTGTGTCATATTATTTTGAGCCTCAGACATCGAAGAATGTTGATTACCATAATTTTGAGTAGATTGGTAATTGTTATTTGTAGGAAATGATTGTGCTGTTTGTGATTGACCCGTAGGAGGCTGGAATTTGAATTTGCGTCCACTATTGTTATTCTCAGATTGAAGTGCCTGAGAATGCTGAGGGCCTTGATTTCCAGGCTTACCAACTCCGTGCAATGTTTGATGCATCTTCATATTTTGAGCGTGAAGCTGAGGGTTCATGACATGTTGTCGTTGAGAGTTGGACATTGCATTTTGAAAATCTGCTTGAGGTGCTTGCATGTTATATGGTTGATTGGATCTGCCTACACCATGTAATTCTTGGTGTAGTTGAAAATTTTGAGCGTGCAATTGAGCATTATTAGCAGCATGTGGATTTTGAGAAGCACCTGTGAAGTCTCCTTGCATACCACTTTTTTGAAACATAGCATTACTCGGACTGTAAGAGTTACTAAATCCCGAATTACAACCACATTGCGGTGCATTCGGTAAATTTGAATTGAGCATATTTGGAGGGAAATATTTCTTAGGACATGGAAGATTCTTCAGTTGACTTAATGCAGCTTCAGCTTCAGGAGGCATTGGAGGCTGTTCAGGTGGGCGTTGTCCAGATTGATTAATTTGCTGAGGATTTGGGTTATATTGTTCGACAGAGACTTGGTGCCTTTTGCCTAAAGTTTGAGAATTTTGTATTGGCTTACATTGACAACCAGAACAACTATTA
This sequence comes from Athripsodes cinereus, assembly GCA_947579605.1. Classification (NCBI taxonomy): domain Eukaryota; kingdom Metazoa; phylum Arthropoda; class Insecta; order Trichoptera; family Leptoceridae; genus Athripsodes; species Athripsodes cinereus. The sequence goes on from OX388310.1 coordinate 24,890,746, forward strand.
TTATTGTAATTATAATAAGCTGGAACTCCTTGACTTTGGCAATATGTTTCCATGTTCAACGAAATTATCTGAAATTAATGTATTTATATTTTTATCTCTAAACAATAATAAGGTTAAGATACAATACAACCAGTAGACTCTAATGGAATATATAAAGTAAATTATTGTAAAAACTGAGGCTCTTCTTACATAGGTCAAACTGGTATTTGCACTAAGGTACAAGAGCACATACGAGACCACAAAAACTGTAACCATCAACTCCGAAATGGGTGATCATGCATTAGATAATGTACATACCTTTGACTTTGAAAGGAAATAAAAAAAGTTAAATAATACTATTTATCACTTCCAACAGAAACAATTATAATTTATGACAATAGATTTTCGTCATTACGCAGCGATGTAATAAATTGAAAGACTTAATTAGATTTATTACTTACCTAAAACGAGATATTTATAAATTTTAAGAAGTAAATTATAACATTAATTACGATAAATTTAATTTTGTTGACAAACTAAAAAATGCCAAATAGTTATATCAAATTACTAAACATAAACAGTCAAAACGAAAACAAACAATTTGAATGTATTTTGTGTTTACATTCCAAATTTTGAAAAATTAAAATCTACCCTAACAACTGCCTTTGTAAAGTACCTATGTACTTGATTGAACCGCTTGTAATAAATATGTAAACTGTCTTCTTCGTGAAAATAAACTTATTCAGGATGGGTAACATTCCCCACCGCTGCATTTAAGAAATTTAATGTTTTATACCTACATGATAATTCTGGAAAAAAACTTAGGTTTGAAGCTGAATTTACAAAAAACTAAAAATATCGTTTCAAATACTTGGGCAGCTGGCTAAATGATGAGTGGAACCCGGACTCTGAAATAAAATCCAGAATTGAGATGGCAAGATCAACCTTCTATAAAATGCAAAAACTCTTGTGCAACCGTGATCTGAAGTTAAGCACGAAATATAGAGTTGTAAAAACATTATGTACTACCTGTGTTGTTGTATGGAGTGGAAAGGTCGACTTTCAGAATCTCCATGATGAATAAGATTGAGGCATTTGAAATATGGTTGTATCAGAAGAATGCTGCGTATCTCATGGATAGATCGAGTGTCCAACGAAAGGGTGTCAAATATAATGAAATAAGATAGAGAACTGCTAACCACTGTTAAAAGACGAAAAGCCGCATACTTTTGTCACATATTCCGTGGAGGAAAATATGCCCTTCTACAGCTTATAGTAGAGGGAAAGTTAGAGGGCAGACGGGGTTTGGGGCGTAAAAGAGCAGCATGATTAAAGAATCTGCGGCAGTGGTTTGAAATACCGGATGAAGTAACCCTCATTAGACTGGCCCAGGATCGTGAGATGTTTCAAGAGATGGTCGCCAACCTCCGTTAGGAGCGACACAAGAAGAAGAAGAAGAATACATGATATTTTACAAATAGGTATATGCATTTACAGGACAATCGAAAACTTACTCTTTTCCAGGGACTCCATAAAATTATCTGATTAAGTACAGTATACAAGAAATAATTAGTCGAAAATCCTGTTGACACAGAACTTTGGCACCAGTAGGCCTAGTCAAAACACATTTAAGCGTTACGTTTTCGTTTCGTTTTCGTTCAAACGCGGACGACGTTACGAGAACGCGTCAATTTCCGTAGCTACTTGTGTATTTTAGCTACGAAAATTGACGCGTTCTCGCAACCTCGTCTTGTTTGAACGAAAACGTAACGCATAAATGTGTTTTGACTAGGCTTACTGAGGATTAAAACAAATCCATAACAAATAATATATACCTATGCGATTTCAGTTATCAAATTATTCGCTAGGTACATGTGTTTACAATTATATGAAAATTGCGACGCAAATTCATAAGTGTTTTAATTATATAACAACACTATCTATCTACGTGTCATTTTCTATATATACATACGAGTAAGAGAGTTTGTAACGATGAGTAAACAATGAAGTATTTGTGAATAGTTACGAGTATAATATATTGATGATTATAGTCTGTTTTTGCAAAAATTCCAACGAATTGATAGTGAAGTACCAAGTGGCGTGTTATCACTAACCTCTCATAGATAACACGCTTTATTAGTAAACATCTATTTATTACGTTTTTCACAATTCATTCAACGTAAACAAGTCGGTTACAAGCCCATATTATTTACGATTTTTACGTCGAACCGTGGAATAACATCTGATCATAAAAAAAAAACAAAAATGGAAAGAAAGCAAATGTCCCGGGTGAGAAATTAAAAATAAACAGGAATCCAGATACTGTAGGAGATCTTTCAATTTCAGGAGAGGTCTACGTACGAGTGATAGCCGACGTTGAGAGGACTTGACATGCCACTTAAAAAGATTAACAAGGCGGTATTTATTCAAAGTGTCTGTCTATTTTATCAAATGTTAATATATTTGAAGTCATAATTAGATTTTATCTAGTGTGATTTCGGTCAAAGATTTTTTTGTGAAGTAGGAGGTGAAAACATATGAGTCTGTTTTGTCTACTAGCCTACAACAATGCCGTTTTTTGCATAGGTACTTTTATAGGTACTTGAAAAATATTTTAAGCACCCGTCTTAAAAGTCTCCTTATTTTCGTTGAAAAACTTGTAGTTAAGTAGCATTCACATTGCTTCACTTTGGATGATCATCCAGAGTGTCAGGGTCAAACCTGTTCATCGAAAGTGAACACGTCTGTTCACACTTGTTCATCCTATGCTTTCACTGTCATGTTGTATGTAGTTTAACATACTTTCGTACAAAAATAATTAAACAAATTCAAAAATGAAAAATAACACAAAAAATAAATTAATATAGCTCTCGATTGCATAATAATATTGTACCTACATGATTCTGACATTCAATACAAATTCATAGAGAATAAAATAAATAATAAGATAAAACTTGTTTATGGTCGTTTCAGTGAAAGGACCTTTCATCAAAATTATGAAGAGTGGTAATCTCTATCCTCCATCATCGCTAGTGATCACTATTGATGAAACGCCCGTTCACACCTTTTCATCTTGGAGGATCATCCGGAGTGATCACTGAAAGTGAACGACCCTTTAGTAAGTAGGTAGTGACTTTTAAATTAATAAGTGAAAAATTAAAAAAAAAAAAAAAATGGAAATTAGTTATGATCCACTTGATAACATGAAAATATTCTTTTAAAATTTCAAATTATTATGTGTGTCTCATATATATATGAAAATAATTAATTTAACTAATAATGTATGGTATTATGTAATATAATTAATAAATAATTAATAGTATTATGTGTGTGTTTTTACATGTCATTGTTTTGAATTCCAATAAACTGCACGTGAAACTAAATCCAAAACATAATATGTAAATAAATATAATATTATGTTTAATTTACATGTGCAAGTTTAGCGTCATTGCACGTTTAAAATAATCTATATACCTACCTACTCATTTCGACAAAATTTCATTCTTAATTTTAAAATTACTTTGGAGTTTCGAGTATTAATTATACTTTTGAGTATCATTTCCGTCCCGATATTTTGGTGTGAAATATTTAAGTTTATTTATTGGGTGTAAAAGTAAGTTTAACAAAATTAAGGGTTAGCTCCGGATAATTATCACCTTATTGAGATATTGCGCCAAATTGCAATGTTAGGCCTTACTCATATCATAATTCGCTTTTAAATGCAAATTTACTACTACATAATAATAATGCCTAGAGCCCGTTGCCGAGCATATTTATGAAGCATCCGGAGAATCGTTGCTACGTAGTTGTTCCTGCCGGTGATGCCATCGAAGGTGACTGTGGAGGCCGATTCTGGACAAGCACACTTTGTCGCACTTTGGACAGGGCTGCTCTTCATTTGTGATGGGTCTGCGGGTGGTTCTATTCTGCGGGCCGCTGTAGTTATTTATGGTCTTCCGCCAATTTTTCCGATCACCCGCCAAGCTTTCCCAGTCATTTTGGCAGTTTGTGTCCTTCAGCGTGTTGTGCAGAACGTCCTTGTATCTTTTCCGTTGCCCGCCATGTTTTCTTCTACCTTCAGCCAACTCGGAGTACATGAGCTTCTTTGGAAGTCTATTGTCCGACATACGGACGACATGACCCGACCAGCGAAGGTGAGCACGGGCCAACAACACCTCGATGCTCTATACATACCATCTACTACATACCATCACGGCATATCCACAAGTAGGGAAGTCAGCAGAACAGCTGCATGTAATCAACATGTAGGCCGCCTTCTCTGTGCCGAAAAATTCTAATTTTATATCTTAAATTCAATTAATAGCTATCCATCGTGTATGTTTTATTTTTTGTTGGTACAGAGAGGATAGCATGCATGTTTGTTACATGCAGCTGATCTGCTGACTAGCCTTTGTGTGGTACTACCCACCAGTGGGTCGCGAGCGAATATTGAGTGAGCCCTGAGCAGTAGTTCCATGACTCTAGTGAATTTGAGCACTACCAATATTTATGCCCTCTTTTCCCTAAGACAGCTATAGGGTGGGTCTCAAGATTGAAAATTTTCATTAGATGGGTCGAAGCCCAGTCAACTTTGGGAACCACTGTAGGCCTAGTCAAAACACATTCAAGCATTACTTTTTCGTTTCGTTTTCGTTCAAACAAGACGAGGTTGCGAGAACGCGTCAATTTTCGTAGCTACTTGTGTATTTTAGCTCCGAAAATTGACGCGTTCTTGCAACGTCGTACGCGTTTGAACGAAAACGTAACGCTTAAATGTGTTTTGACTAGGCCCACTGATATATACAGAGATAGTTAGAATATTTATGCATTCTCACGTATGCCTCTATATTCACCGTATCAACATATTCATTCATATTAGTATCTGTACAAATTCATTTACTATATTTTATCAAAAATCAATGAAATCACAAGTCACATAGGAGATGTTAAACCTTCAACACGAATAGGTACCTACATATAAACATACTATTAATACTGATAAGAAGATTTCAAATGTATTTTGTACAGCGTGACTATGACTGCAATTTGCATGTGGTTATGATTGTGGATAAGTTGACACGGATATCAAGTAAGTATGTAAATGTGTTTTAGGAAATCCCCCAGTACGCATGCGGTGATTAAAATATGTCATAAATCACAAATTCTTTTAAATAATATAAAACATATTTTGCATCATATACTAAGTAAGCATGATAACAATCTCAGCCGTTTACCAGTAAATCATGCCAAATTTTCATTGAGATGTTTTTTTTTTAAATTGAAAATGTCTATTTATTTTTCAATTTAGTACCTAACTAACTATTACCCATATTTGCTTATGTATCTAAAAAGTTATTCAAAAAGAGTGTTGTTTGTTTTTCCACTAGTTTTTCGATGGCACGAAAGACCCTGTTTTCATACACCGTTTCTATAACAACGACATTAAAGCATTTCGAAAGGCATTAGAAAATGTGACTCAAATAGCTTAAAATCACTTTTATTGTCATATATTACCTGGGTCATATAAAAAGAGTGGAAAATTTTTCGTCTCCGCCACCATTATACAATCCTTATGCATGCTGTCCTATTGTATTTGCTCAACACATGTCCATCCTGGAGGGCCTGCTTTATATGCTCTTGCCAATTGATCGTCGAATGGCTACGTTTTCGAGCACCATTCCTTTCAGTCACATAAATATATTTTCTTTGTCATTCTGTCCTCATTCATTCATTCTTTGTGAGTGCCCAAATTATTGTATGATCATATTAATACAGAAGGTCGTCAGAAGAAACGTCGTACACGCAGGATGAAGTTTTTCAGATGATGATGATAATAATAATAATAATAATGATGTGAGAAAAGGAAGAAGTAGAAAAGACCCATTTGCACTCTTAATTCTCAAAGGGAGCCTTAAAAAGCGAATTTAATTGTGGTATAACATGTAAGAAAAACTAGTAAAGGTAAATTTTGATGTAATATGCTTGCTTAAAATTGTTGAAAAGTATTGCGAAATTATGACAAAACAAACATGATACGTAATCAAAGATAAATAATGACGTCTACTACAGTATATGGAAACACAATATCCAAAAAATCACACTACTCATTATTGTAATATTAATTAAATAAACAATTTATAATTAAATCTATATACATTGGTTACTCCAATTATTTCTGTTAATACTTGCACAAAGATATGTGCGTAATATACTCTTATGATGATATTTACTGAAATAATAGTATGAATATTTGTTAATTATTCTAAATATAGATAATCGACAAGCAAATATTGTTTTTGTCAAAACAAAAGTATTCGTAGAAGCATTCGCATCATGAATGTTAGTATCATAATAAAGCCATTACTAGATTTAAGGCCGGCTTAATATATCATCAAGTTATCAAAATTCATAATCCGGACATTTTATTAATTCAGTCATTGATCACAATGCATACAATTTTATAGACAAATGCATTCAAATGAGATATAGATACGAGATACAGGGCCTGTTTATCGCAAAGGCGTGATCTCTTCAATTCGATTCGCGACTGCACAAGTACTATGATTTAACTTTTTATTTAATGTCGATATTTGAAAATTGTTATATGTAATGCACATTTTAATTATCCACGGCGAGTCAAAGCCCCCGCAAAATAAGGACGTAAGGAGAATAAACAAAATAAATAAATAGTATGAGCAAACATCATATTATTTGAATCATTTTCAATTTTTTATCAAAACCATTAACTAAAAAAAGATTAAATAATTGTAATGTATTGGTGTTAACATTTAGAAAATTCATTATTAATTTTTAAATTATTTAATTAAAAATACATAAAAATATAATTTTCCCAAAAAGTATGTTCCATTGACTTACCGACGACATGCTTTTTTTGTTACGTTTTTTTTTTAAATTTAATAAACAGAGAAAGCATTTTTTTTTTATTATTTCATTGCATTAGAGTCATACAATTTATCTCAAATACCTATATAATAACAATCCAATACGCTACAAAACATGAACCAATTAAGACTATAAAGTACCAATACAAATAGTACAAGACATCAAATACGAGTATATAAAAACTACATAACATAAACAGATTAGAAACATGGTTGAAGTTTGAAATAATTAAAATATAAAAACAAAACAATTTTTGAAATTAAATTAATGGATATACACGAGTATGTAAAATTGTAAAAAAATATATGAAATACATACAGTCGAACAGACTGAAATATTTACTCAAGGATTATTAATAAATTGCCTTATCATTATTGTCGCGAATATCATCATAATAAGTTGTAAATATTATGTACATAAATTATAAGTATTTATATCTACATTGTGTTGTGCAAATGTTGATTATTGACACGTCATCGTCACACCACATATAGGTACATATATATAATTATAATACCTACATATTATTATTTTTCAGTAAATAACACTGTAGTTACAAACATCATATCAATAAACAAGCATTGCCTCATCAATAGGGAAAATTTCATCATAAACTTTCATACTATCAGCTGATGAATGCAAAATAATGGATCATTGATAATATGAGGAAAATGAGCGGATATAAGAAGAGTGGTGAGTATGTAATTTATTATAGAAATTAGATATGTAGATGACATAATAAATGAAATTTTCTGATTGTTTTGCGAAGTCCGCGGTAAAAAATAAAAGGTATCCCAGTCATCTGCTAACTACCTCTGGGATATGCTGTGATAATAGTTTAGATAAATGCATATAATAATGAGAGGATGTGAGATGAGTGATATAAAAACCATGCTAGAAAATGTATACATATTTATATTAAATTTGATTTTCTGGTATGGCTTTGGTTGTAAGTAAAATGGGAGTTTGGACACAAAATTGACAAGAAATATTTCATTCATTTTTTCACATCCAGCATTTGGTTATTAAATGAAAAAATTACAATGGAGATGAACTTGCCAACTATACAATAAAAATTGCACATATCAGAAATGCAAGAATGCACAAGCCTTCAAAAATACCATGGCATAAACTGAATCAAATTTTAAAGACAACTAAGCGTTGAGCAATTGAAATCAAAAGAAGCGAAAGAACGTGTGAAATGATACATTGAAATAATATAAACAGATAAATCCCTAGTACCTATCTATCAGTGGTGATGTTTTTAATGAATGAGGAATGCGATTTGAATTTTGCAAAAATTGGTTTCCCCCATGTTATCTGATACATGTTACGGAATGTCTAATTTATTCATTGAAGTATGTACTAATTACGTCATTTAATGAATCCATAATGTTATTATTTATTTTTTCTTGATTCATAATATAATATCACAATCTTCTGGCAATTCCTTCTCATGACTCGAATACAGATTCTTTTACAGTCCACAGTGCCAGATTGTAGAACCAGCTTTCGCCAAAAGTCCGTATTCAAGAAGGAAATGAACGTTATGTGTATTTATTTTTACTTTATCCCGTGGAGCACCCGGTAAAGAATTGGTCTCCCACTCTTCTGCGTAAGTTTTCGAGTGTCCTGTAAAAGGCAGGTGTTCGAAAAAATTAAGACATTTTACATCTTAAATTCAGCGATGAGGCTTGCCACCCATCCTGAATGTCTTGGTTTTATATTGGCACGAAGAGGACAGTTTGCATGTTCCTTACATGCAGCTGATCTGCTGGCTACCCCACTTGTGGGATATGCCGTGATGGTATAGATAGATAGTATTTATTTTATTTGTCCGTGGATCACCCGACAAAGAATTGGTGCCCTGTACAATGCAGGTGTTTGAAAAAACAGAGACATTTTACATCTAAAATATAGCGACGAGGTTTGACTCTATCTGAATACAGCGTAGAAAGTGCATGTAATAAATATCTATAATTATCTTTTTCATGTCTGTAAAAGTTAATATATTTAGGATGGGTGGTATACCTCATACCTAGTGTTGTGAGAAGAGAAAATTCTCACAACACAAGAAATTTCTCGAGAACGAGAAATTTCTCCGAGAATTTCTACTCTGATGGAAGAGAAATTCCTCTCCATAATTTTTTTTAGTGGTATTATGACTTTTCGCCCAGTACACTTCGCAGCCAACCTGATTGATCCTAAAATTTGTGGGGCTGATTAAGGCCCAAATCAGAGGTTATAAGCAATTTTTTTAAACTTAAATATGGGCATGTGGGGTGTCAAAGATCAAGATTTTTCATCAGTTTTTAGCACTTTTTTCTATGTAGGTACCTAAGATTTTTTAGTTTCCATAATTAATTGTAGCCTGGTGATAAATTGTCTCAACATTTGAACATTGTTATTGATTGATTGAATAAAGAATTTATTATTATACTGTTAAATAAAAAATCAAAAAAAATCTCCGTAAATTGTCTACTTCGAGAAATTTACCGAGAAATTTCTCGAAAAAATTATTTCTTGAGAATTACACAACACTACTCATACCTCATCGCGGATTGTTCTTTTGAAATTACTTATTCCTCTGCATATCATGGATCTAATAATTAATTTTTGCACTTGGGCAATCTGCACCCTCTCCAACCCCCATGGAATCATCGTTTCATTTCGTACTGGGCACTACTTGATAGCCTGTTATGTGGTGTTCTCACTTTGGCGAATATCGCCAGGCACCAAAATATCGCCAGCCATTTGAACCGTGTGAACAAAATGACAGCTAGTCTGAAACGATAAAAACCAGTAGAAACGATATCGTCTCGAGTTGACCACCTTCCAACATTTTCGGCCGATTGAACGATTCGCGCATGCGCAGATGTGCGCGGCGTTCGTATCTATGGTAAAAACTTTATAACCTATAAATTTTATAATGTTTCCCGCTTCGTGACAGCTGTTATCTTTGTTGTTGGTTTGTGTCGTTTGTTTCCTTAATTAAAAGGCGCCTTATAAAATCTACTATAACATTTTCGACTAAAAATGAACACTTCGCGATCTCCATCTCGACGCCATTTTGAAAACAGTGTCAAAATCAAAGCGCATCTGACAGATCGTTTCTAAATCGGTGGACTGTGTGAATAGGTGTGACGATCAATGGGCGTACGGCGAATTTTGTTTTTTCGCCTGGCGTTATATTTTGAAATTCGCCTGGCGATATTCGCCAAATGTGAACACCCCATTTTCAAAATCGACCAGATTTAGTGAGATAACTCAACTTGTGCAAAATCGTTCGGAAATTCATTTCCACTGTATTCCCAAGAACAACGGTAATAGTACCAAAATCAGTGAATAAATGAAATGGAATCCAAATGCAACACATACAAATAATTCACAATCTATATTTTCTCTTTAGATACAACAAGCGACATCTGTTGTAAAAATAAATAAATAACAGAATTATACAGTATTTTGTCTGGATCATAACTATTTTTTTATCTTTCATCAATAAACATTCGTAACAAATCATACCTATATGTACCGGCTTAGTTAAATAGACACTTGGTGAATACTGCATTGAAACTACATAATTTCAGTTGAGTATGGTGACATTACATATTATTTATATATCTGAGTATCTGTAGATATACGTATTCATTCGATATTATTATACCTACATTTACGTTATGTATTTCTATCCCTTATAGTTCATATTGAGTATGATAACCGACTGATACTGTGGCGCTGATTACGAGATCATAAAAACTCAATATTTGTTGTTTACCCCAGGACATTGCGCTCTTTCAGCAATAACATACAATGTGGAGATAAATTCAACAATACCCTCTTTTCATACAATGCATTTACAATATTAGTTATTGAAGGAATAAATAAATGAAATGCAAATATGAAGATTGTATTACTTTTGCATTGAAGTCATATTATGTAACATCTTTAATGCATATCCTAATATGTCGAATGGGAATTTGAATTCTAAATTACTAATTAAATAATTAAAACATTGGAAGAAAGTTGTACGAAAATAATTACCCACATAATTTGAATAATAAACAGGTAATTTAATTAGTTAGAATTATTACTTAAATAATATCTTGACCTGCATATTAATAATACTATTTTACTCTTGTGCTATCTATCGACTTCATGACATCTACTAGAAGTTGAGTCTCGTAGCTAGAAACTCGGTTTATTCTTATGGTGGTGAATGCTTAGATTTCTATAAATTGTAACATTATATTATACTCTTGTTTTATATATTTTTATTTTCTGCTTTAGTCACTGCCATTTGCAGAATGCGGCTTGGTCACTACAGACTCCAAAGCCGTCTCTTCAGAATAAATATGGTCTCTTCACCATTGTGCGAGTGCGGACTAGACGACGAGATAATGGACCATGTATTTTTCGGCTGCCCAATTCTGGATACTTTTAATCTTTATCTCGACCTACACGCAATACAAGACATCTCATATCCCCTTGATATATCACACATTCTATCCCTGGGACGTGTGGATGTATATACAAGATTGTTCGAGTTTATCCCGAAAACTGTATAGTGTTACTTATAGATTTCCAAAATCTAAAGACTCCACAATTTTAAACCGTCATTTTCAGGAATTAGTCCATTGGCACAAATCAGCCCATGAAGGTTGAGTTGCCTCATAAATAAAAAAAAAACTGTTTTATTTGTCCTAAATAAACTCAATTTTTATACCAAGGCAATATGTACGAATAGTTTTTTGGTTCCCTGAAACATAGCACCGCACGTATCACGATTAATAATGTCAATAATAGACTTAAATATAATAATACCTATTTAGAAGTGCATTACATGCTGGTGACAAAGATAAATACTGAGTCATGTTATCAGCACCCACTACAATCATATCTGTCTGACATAATATTGTTATGTGAATATACATACCTATCCTATAATATGTAATATCCCCACAACATTTGAGTTAACTGCATATTCCGTAGATACACCGGAATATCTTTTTATTATTGCTACTACTACTACTATACCACCGTGGTATATACCCCACAATTAGGGTATCCCACCAGCAGACCAGCTGCATGTAATAAACATATTTCATATTCTAAAGTAGGTGATGCAGAATGCTCCTGAAATCTTAAGGATAGAGGCTATTTCAACTCTGCAATTGGGATATGTCATGATTCTAAAGAAAGATAGGTAAAAAATATGTTCTGTGCTTTCAAAAAGAGCGTTGAAAGAAGAAAAAGGTAATTTTTCTTTTATTGATTCTAAAAGAAAAACTATGTATCATTTTGTTACTTGTACTCGTAGTAGTAACCTTTTTACACGGTATTGCATCAACAACGTTATACGTACACCGTATAAAAAGTGATTCCAGTACATACAAACGGTATTATATGTACAAATGCACGAATACTGTACAGTCATCCATGTCCTAGTATCACATCACATTCTACTCTATATCATTGACATATATCAATTATTTACAATATATAATATCTATATGTAATAAGGTCATTGTACATTTTATTAGATCAAATAATAATTTAACAATTTTGTGCGTCATTCACAATGTAACACTAATAGACTGATGCATTTATTTTCAACTTATTTACTACTACAAAATATATTGCACATCCATGGAGCTCCCAGAATATAATAGATCACCCACATTTTTTGCAAACTCATTCATTCGTTCTGTAATGAGCAAGTTGGTACCCATTTTGTAATACTTGACTTATAAAAGATTCAAAATCACAAATTCTTTCTATCCCGGTATTCTCGTTTCATCATATTTCAATAGCTCTGAGGAATGCATATAAATCGTTTCTTCTTCACATTCAGTAAGTCCGCTGACGTCCATACTGAACGATGGAATAAGAAGTATCAAATTTAAAGTTTAATGTAATAGACATTAACTTATATTGGATAGAGTAGAAATGCAAAGGTAAACTTAGTATTACAACCAATCAAATTTTGCGACCAAACACATTTATGTTGCAAGGCTTTGATTGATTTTTATGTAGGAGTCATTTTATGGTTTTATCGGGTATTTAGGAAAGAGAGAATTAATTAGCATCATAATATTATGGAATGAAACTGCATAAGGACATCATTACTATTTATTAATTTTGGAACATGTCTTCAGAGAAAATTAGTACTACGTTACTAGTCTATTCCATATATGTCAATGGCAATAGACCATGAAATTTGTCATGAAAGTGTTTTTCTTTCATTTCATGATAACTTTCAGCATTGCATAACGTTGCGCAATGTTGCGTAAAATGGAACATGCTGTCCTCAAATTCTACATCTTTCTCTTACTTTTTATCTTCTTAGCTTACTCTTTTAAGCTTCTATGTTGTTTAATCCTTGCTTTCTATATTTGTATATTGAAAAATTTGCCACAAATTACAGAAATAAATTCAAAACGATATTATTACAACGCCCTTGAGACGGTCGAATGATTTTTAGCTTAACGGCGCCATTTAAAACATCCATCACCACATATAGATAAAAGATATAATTTGATATGATAAATTGGCATTACTTTTATTACATTTTTTTTATCAATTTTGCAGTACTTATTTTAATCATCAGGCCATTCCTAAATGTGATAAAATATATATCTGCGTATATCTCTGCAAAATATATTCTTTCTTTTATCATTATATAATATTTAATTTAAATTTTAATTGGCGAAAAATAAATTTATTATTGTTAAGCTATTAATTTGTCTATTAGGAAGTAAAAGCTGTAATTTTAAGTATGAAATAAATAAATTTTAAAAATATCAGTGGTAGTTGAAAAATTGATTACAGGTTCGTGATGTCTCTCGAATACCTGCTTTTTACAGAACACTCATAAACTTACAAAAATGAGTGGGAAATTTATTCATCGTCAGGGACTCCGTGATATTCCTTTTTATAACCAATTTTCTTCTTCTTCGCCCTCGCTTTTATCCCATTTACGTACTTGGAGTCGGCTGTCCTAGTACTCATCTTCCAATTTCTCCTGTTCCCTGCATCCTCCGAGCGCAACTCTGCCTCCTTCAGGTCCCTTCAGGCAATTGTGGACATCCAGGTGGTCACTGGTCTGCTTGGTCTTCTCTTTTTTACAACCAATCAACATCAATAATTGGAGATTAATCTAAAGTTCAAAGTATACCTGATATAACTTTTTTTCCAACTTCCAAAAATAAACCACCATGTTCATTAACGTTATCAATACAGTTTGGAGGTAGGTAAAACCTTTGCCTTCAAAGCTCCACCCACAAGGACTGCAATATTATACATACATTAGGGTTATCTACTTAATTTGTACTATGATTATTTATCGATGATAATCAAAAACATCATATGAATCATTGCAGTACCAGGGTTTCTAATTTTTATCACCTGCATATTATATAGAAAAAGACCTCGCCCCCATATAATAAGGTATCTAATATAAATCAATATTGAGTCCTATTCACTATACAAAACTTATATTTGGCTCAGACTTTTAATTTTCAAGAGTTTTGCTTTGACAACTTCTCAATGTTACTTTTAAGAATATAAGAAACGAAATGTCTATCCTATTAAAAAATATTCAGCGCTTATAACCTATCTCTTTCTGCAACATTTGTAGGTATAGTTCTGATATCATTTTCATATTATAGTAACTTTTATAGTAGCTCGACGATATGGGAAAACAGTGGTGTCGAGTTACTCGAGATCGAAAAGTGTGGAAAAGTTTTGAAGAGGCTTATATTCCGCAGTGGAGAGAAGAAGGTTAGCAGTAAGTAAGTAAGTAACTTTTAAACACACATATTCAGTTTAATTTTGTATCGCAAAAGAAGATTTTCGTAGAAAATCTAATGAGTAATAACAGACAATGTTTTTATATGTAATTATTAGAAATTTTTCTCAGAATATAGCTTGCAACTAGAGCCATCAACATCACGCTACTTAAAGTGACGTACCATAAAAAATACGTGTTTTAAAAGTAGATTTGTTCCTTAAATTCACATACGTTCGCCTCTCAAATATTATGAGCTAATTAAAACTTATTTATTTATGGATTTAAGCCATACAATGAACGCCATCACGACTTATAAATTTGCGTCGCTTAGGAAATGTAAAAACACTATAAGTCCATACTGAAAATATTCGATAAGAATTTATGTATCTTACTGGTATTCAACGCAAACTATAAAAAGTGGAAATGACTTTTATCGAACTTACAAAATTACCAATTAATAAATAAATATTTACACAGTCATTGTCGCTTCGTTATATTTAGATTAAAAAAAACTAACAAACCGAAAAAAATATCCCGATAATACTCATCACTGCCTAAATATAAATTATTATTGAATGATTGATGTAGGTACCTACTCATACAGTCATAATATAATCTATATATAAATCCATCCCTAAGTAGGTTTGTATATTTTTGTAATAGGAAAGTATTGTCCTCTATACCTATGAGCTATCATATTCTGTTGAGTGTGTTTCAGAATATTATTTAATTTTGAAGGATTAACTATATAACAGTTTCAAGACATTTTGAATGTTTTTAAACGAGTATTCTGCAATGCACTTTTGTTACTTGATTGTATATAGATCGAGATCGCTTTCAGCAAACCGTTGCCAATAATAATATAAATAATATTATTTCGTTCATCAATGGCAACGGTTTTCTGAGATCGTTTGCGATCTATTTACAATCAGATTACAAAAGTGCATTGTGGAATACTCATTTAAAAATTTTCAAAGTTTTCGGGATTTTTATGAAAGTAAAGCAAACCAAATCGCCCCTTTTTCACAATGCATCGTCCCTATAACAACGACGTCAGAACGCTAGGAATGTCGTGGAAAGTGATTACTCCATTGACGCAGAGACGCTCTGAATGAGAAAGGCTAGTTTTTGCTCTGTGCTCGCATTGAATGACGATGATGACTCAAAAAAATATTTATGCTATATATAGGTATGTTAAGTGTTTTTTTGCAAATTTGATGATTTTCCCTGCGCGAAATTGAGTTTGAAACTAGTATGTAAGATTAATTATAACAGATATCGTGATTACGATCATTGTCAAATTTTATATTTGTCTTCAAATAATACCTACTGTTAATTTATCCACCACAGATAAGTAATTACGTGCAATTATTTTTTATCAATCTGTTGTTTTCCTTAGTAGATTAGCAATAAGTAGATAAGAATCTGGAAAAATCTACGTCATGGGTGAATGTTACGGAAAAACCACATTAAAAAAAACATATTTTTTGCTGAATTCACAGAAGAGATAACATTTAGGTATATAAATGTATCAACATTAATTATTTAAAACTAACATTTTTGTGACCGAGTTGAATTTTTGACTGAAAACTGGATTTAACTTGCTCAGATGTTTAGATGTTATAGTCATCTGAACAAGTGAAATACAGTTTTTAACTTTAAAACTGTAAACCATCCTAGATTTATTTATTTATTTCATTATTTTTGCATAAATCATCATTTACATAAGAAAATCAACAAAGTAATTTACATGAAAAAAAACTTGTATTGATACCTATGCAGTGGCGAGATTATCACTATATTATTGATTTCTTCCATCTTACCACGTCATATTAAGACAAAATAAAACAAATAGCACATAGCAAAAAACAATCACAAACAATATGAAAAATTGCTGCATAAACCAAAATGAGAAAAAAATCCACACATCCAAAACTCCAAAGGGGACGGGAGCTATAGAAGGGGTTAGGAGACGGATGCTGAGTTAGAAGACAATAAGTATTTCTTGACAGAACATTCAAATCCATCAAGAGATATTCTATGAGATGAAAGGAGATTATTCCAGCAACGAGCACTACATACTGAGAATGATTGTGAGTAAAAATTGGTGCTATGTGTAGGAATTGCCAGAAGACGCTCGCTGTTGGAACGCAGTTGTAGACCATGGTTCGCTAGATACTCGATTAACTATTCAAAAAGCTAGATGAACTATTCACATAGATGATTATCCCATTTACAAGCTGCTGATAAAATAAACACTATCTTAGGTGTATGTGAATTACAAAACACTTCGCACTGTGTATTAGCTGGTGTTTGTTATCATACTCCTCCGAAACAGCTGGTCCGATATTGATGAAATTTTGTGTGCTTATCGGGTAGATATGAGAATCAGCCAACATCTTATTCTTCATACCCCATAAAGTAAAATGACAACGATATCAGAGCGCAAGGAATGTCGTGGGAAGAGGTGACGCAATTGGCACAGAGACGCTCTGAATGGAGGAGGCTGGTTTCTGCCCTGTGCTCCCGAGAGCAGCGTTGAGGGCGATGATGATGATGATGATTAAAGTAAAGAGTGGTCCATCCCGATTTTTTTTTTGTCAATTTTTATTTTTATTTTTTTATGGTGAAGCTTTAAAAAATACATACAGCCCTAAATGTTCACCCTTCTACCATCAACCACTATTTTTTAATAGCGATATTAGTAATTCAATCTATATAGTATATATGGAATTTCATTGTTTGCAGTTAGTCCGATGAACGAATGTATATAATTATCATTGGGTATTTTTGCGCTGTGCATCGAGTTGACTATATTTAACCTGTTCATGACAATTGCAATAACAATAATAAAATTATAAAATCACATTAATATTCATCAAACCAGCAAATAATAAATTATTACCACTGTATAATATGCAAATTAAAGTTCAATAAACGATAAAACAATAATGCACATTATTGTAATTAGGCATTATTCACAAAGTGCATAAATGCAATAAAAAAGGTTATTGCAATATTATATACAATCCATGCAACTACTTATTGTTGTATTAATATGAAAATACAAGAAACGCGATTTCCAGCTTTAAATTTGAATACATTAATTAATTATTATGAATATTATTTTGACTCGTGTTAATGCAAACTTCGATGTCTCTGGGTAAATGTTTATTGATCAGAAAAAATACAAAAAATGTACGTGATGTGAAATAAAATTAGTAAGTAAGTAAATCTGAATAAAGGGTGGATTTGTTGCTATGTACAGTTTCCCGGTGAACTATTCTTCTTGTTCTTTTCAACTATTTCCGTCCACTCCCGAATTAAAGCATTCTCCATTTTTTCCATGTTCTCCGATCTCGAGCTGTCTGTATGCAATTTATTTCAACATTTCAACAAAGTGATATTGAAATAAATTGCATTTAATATAATTAATGCATAGAATAAACTTATTCCAACGCACTCAGCCCTTTGATAAAAATAAATCTTGAATTATTTTCTGTAAACTTTTGATTGTCTGTTGTTTGTCTGTGTTCGTTATCTTACGTTTAAGGTAATTAACATCTTAAATAAGCGATGTGGCGTGTCACCCAACCTAGATGCCTTATTTTTTTACTAGCACTAGGAGGACGATCTACAAGTTTATTATTTGCAGCTCATCCACTGGTTATCCAACTTGTGGGATATGCCATGATTGTATGGTCTCTCCATATCAGTGGTTGCCTTTCCACGGTATGATGATTTCTCGGTTTCCATTCCAGGAAAGTCCTAATGCACTTCTAAGTTTGCTTCTGTCTACATAATCTTCGCATATGGTCAATTCTTTACTAAGTAATTATTGGAAAATATTGGAGATATATTGGAAAGTATAATAAATATTTTATAGTTTAAATATGTTTTATAAATAATTTCATTTTTAATTCAGTGAAAGTCTTACACAGAATAGAATAAGAAAGACAATCATTTCGATAATAACAATTTTCGGTCTGTAAACGACCCCTTAAACAATAGGGAATTTGCATAGTAAACCTGTTTCATAGTATAAAAAAAAACCTAATTTATTTACAAAATCCGTTTAGCACAATAGAAAAACAAATTAATCATAATTTATTAGTTCGTTTATTTGTATGTGTGTTTGTCATATCCTATTCCCGATACATGAGTGAACAATACCCTTCATGATATTGTTAATCTAGGAAATTCTACACTTACTTACCTTTACATTATATCTTAGTGTTGCATTTTTTCCTTACATTCACTGTTCATTTCATCATGATAATAAAAGAAATGCATAGTATTATTATTATTTATCCTGGCCACTGTCCGCTATAATCTTCTTCATTATTTATAGTACTACTGACGTGATTTTGATGCAAGTACTATGAAAGGGTGACCAGTACAGGGAAACTCAACCCTAAGTAAATATTTTGTGCTACGGAGTAACGTACTTGCAAATATTAACAGAAGCAGTAGGTAATTTACAATTGGCTATGTATAAAATATTTTTCAAATGTAAAATTTGTGTATAAAATTATTCTTTAATGCAGATCAATAATTAAAAGCTATATCTAACGAAACAATTTTTACGTTATAACGGAAATTCGATTAGCACCAGTTTGCTGCATTGATTCTCATTTCTGAAACAAATGAAACAATGGAAATAAATTAAGCTTTTATTACATTAAATAACTAAAAGTATACCTAATAATTAAAATATTTTTAAACGTCAATTAGTTGGAATATATCGCGCTTCTGCGATAAACAAATTTATTTGTCTAGTTTAAATTTTGCCATGTTTATTTACAAATGTTGATTATTTTGTGCAATAAAGATTTTTATTATTATTGTTAAATAGTTTTTGTCACTCACTAGAGTCTACAATAATAAATATATCAGTATTATAAAACAGCAAAAGGGAATGTACGAAATCTATTTATTTATAAAATAACTGCATCTACTTTTATTTACATACATAATTTCGCAAAAATAAGCGAAATAAACTGTAAAAAAATTGTATCATACCTTATGCAAATTTGTCAATAAAATGTGTTGAACCCCTGCCAGCATTGTACGGTGTGCTAGTTGCATAAAGGGGGATACAATGTGAAGAAATGCATCGATTATTTTATATTATTATATTATTTTATTTTACCCTTTCTCAAGGTGGATATAACTATTTTTTGTATAGAGGTAACCGTACCTTGTACAGTGTCGCAAAATACTCTCTCATGCTCTTTGCGATTATTCTTGTGACCTCCATTTGCATATTCAATGTACCCAATAGAGGACCCGTTCGGACATAGGCCGGCCAATACTGGGGTGACCTTAATACAAATATTTTATCATACCTACTATGTTTTATTTCATTTAAATATTATTTACTGTATTACAAATGTATTCACCTGTAAAATATTTATTAATACTTATACTTTACATACTTTCTAGAATTAATTAAAAATTGATTTCAATATGGAATTATTTTTTTTACAATGTTTCAATTTACGTACCCATAACGGAAGTTATTTTTTTAATTTGTTGCACTAAGGTCAATATTGTAATAGTAAACAGTATAAAAATATATAGATTTTTAGATTTTTTTCTACTACTTAATAATTAAATTCATACAATAAGTAACAACCTGCAACAAAACTGCAATAAGCAAGAACCTCAATCTACTTTTTTTTGTTTCATGTAATATGAACTTAACATAAGATTTGTTTATATTTTTGACAAACTGTTATTCCCTTTTTGTGAGAAATAATAAAAAAATATTGTGTGTTTCTCATTCTATATTTGCTGAATTAAAAAATTCAGTAAGGACCCACAATTTTTTTTTTTGAAAATGAAGAAGAAATTCCAAACAATACACCACAAAAAATATTCAAAATAAAATATTAAGAATATTACTCAACAATAAACTCTCTTTAGTAGAAAACAGGAAAGGTGTTCCAATGCTTACGAATCGGCTTAGGTTGGTTTCAGTGCACTTTACCCATGGTACGTCGACAAATCTCATCAACTGTGCAGATAAGGTAGGTATCTGTTCAGTAATATTCTTAATATCGTCACTCACGCAGGTGTACAAAATTCAGTAAAATGCGAAAACTTTGTATAACGTTTAAAAATAAAATTTATTTTCTATTTTTACATATTCGCAAACAAAATTGAAAAAACTATTCTTATTTTACCAAACAAAAACCGTTACATAATCATAATAAAATATTTGCACACAGATGTGTTTCAATTGTAAGAGGTATGGTCACCCTAGGAAAAGGTACATAATATGCAGTGGCTACCCACTGAGTACAGTGCATCAGTGCATCCTATATCCCACTTTTACCTTTTTAATGATCGTAATACACACATCCCTATTGTTCCATTATAATCATAACAATACAACGGCGTGCAATATTATTAATCTGTTTGCATTCATTACTAGGTATACGAGTATATACATATACATACTCAAAGAAATGCACAATATTTAAACAATACTAACCTACAACTGGACATAAAAATAGTATATTGGGTACATAAGAACAGTCACTAATAATTTTAGTTATGCAAATCGCTAAACCGTTTGACCATAAATTTCTTCGATAGTACCCAAAAATGTTATGCTTTAGTATCATTTTGCTTAATTTATATCCACTGAGTTACACCTTATCTTTCTTTATCTTCGGTTCGGCCTTCTACTTGTGTCCAGCATTGAATAAAATTCTTTATTTTGGAACTCCACACTCCTCTCTTGGACGAATCTCTTTCAGTTTAAGGCCTCCATTCTTTCTGAATTTAACACATAATCTGAATTTTTAAAGCTGTCATTAAGATAACATCAAATGGGGTGGTGTATGACAGAAAGAATTGGATTGGGTTGAAATGAAAAAAAAGACGAAATAATTTGGTACCTCTCTGTTTCTAAAATCAAATTACCTAATACAGTATATGACAATTACTATTTAAATCTATACATTTAATTAAGATATAAAATAGTGAAAGTCTCAGTAGGTATCCATAAATTTTTGTATAGATAAATTTGTGTCCGCAGAAAACCTGCTTGACTATTGGCTACAGCACAACTATTATAATATTTTTTACACAAGTAAAATTTAACGGTCACATTATTGAACTCTTTGAGTAAATTGATAAAATACAATAATAGAAATAATAATAATAATAATGTCTCAAATAATAAAAAAATATAGAAATCTCTTTCGTTATGGTCAGTCATATTATATAATCTATTCGCAAAATGAATTATGTCTATGGTAAGTTCACATCGCTCGGTCATTCTCATGTTCTAGGAATCCAGTTTGTTCCCCGTCACACCGGATTTTGAAAATCAGCAGAGATCATAGGTCATAGGATAGGGACCATACTATTTGAGACTGTCCGGTAACAGAATGTCGTCCATTACAAAGTGCATTTCGGTTACTATTTTTTAAATGCAACGTGCTAAAATTAACATTTTTAAGACTTCTGGTTTGTTTACCTGCACCTAACACAAAATGTGAGAACCTACAAAAACGGTTATTTAATAATTAATTATTGATTCACAATTCACACAAGCCAATTTATTGACATAAATATATTTTTATACATACAAATTATATGCAGTAAATATGAAGTCGATTAATTTTATCGGAAAATTTAGCCCCAGAAAAAAAATATCGTTTTTGCGATCAAGCCATTTTTTGTCTTTTGTTTATTTATTTATGATTTAATTATGTATTTGGTTTGATCAATAAGGTTTTATTAATGTACCTATTCGTGTCATTTCTTTTGATTTAATAAACAATTTCATTTCATAACGATGGAATAAACTAATATGCTTTATCAATATTACTTTTTATTTTACTGTAAGTTGATGGTTTGTGAAAACTTGACTTTAGTTAGTTTTCTGTTTGTTCCATCCATTTGACACATTATTTATATTATTTGGATTGCATGCATCTATAAAATTAATGAAACATAAAATATGATATGAGAAGAATAGATGGATGAAACTGAATATTAGGTGATAGTAGAATAATACAAACAAGTTTGTTGAAATCCAAAAAAAATGTACAATGTACATTAGATGTCTGAAAGTAGCAAAATAAACTTAGTCTTATCCGACGAATGCTTAGCAAATGTTGTCTGTATGTTTTTACTTCTATACTATACCATTACGGCATATACCATAAGTGGGATAAACAACGAGCTAAATACATACATGTACATGCAGATTGTTCTCTCTGTGCCAATAAAATTTAAGACATTTAGGATGGGGTAGTATGCTTATCATTGAATTTTAGATATCAATTATTTTATACGTGAGATTTTACGAACATTCGTCTTTTACAGGACACTCGAAAACATACAGAAAAGGGTATAAACATATTCTTTACTGGGGACTCCAATAGGACGTTCCTGACGAATTAAATAAATATGGTCTTAGAGAAGTTTCTGAGTAAACACCAGAAGCTTTTCTGTGGGTTCGTGGATTTGGAGAAAGCATGTAATCGGGTGGACCGGGAAAGATTTGTCGGAAATAATTCGTGTACAGCATTTGTTGAAAGTTTAAACTCTCTCATTACGAAAAAGGTTGGGTATCGATTGTTTGCACTAATAGTTGCCGAGTCTTAAAAACATCTAAAAAATTCACAATATCTTTGTTACTGGCAACATTTAATCCCACTTTCTTGTTGTTTTTATTATTTTACAATATTCCCATTAACTTTATTTGCTCACGAACCATTGCATGTTGTATTAAAATTATATTAACTAGAACACTTGACAGACAGTTTGCCGGTTTACAATCCAATAAACGTTCAAGTTCATTTGCATAAATCTATGTTTGTATAGGTATCTGCTATAGATGCATTAACCAGATAAGTAACATTATCAATCATTAGTAATCATTTATCACTTTGAAAACTTATATCTGAAGAGTGTCTTTCCTGAAAATAAAATTGTTGGTATTTATCTATTTTATTTTATTATGGATGTGAATCAAGTACCCGATATCACTCGTAGGTATTACATAGGTATGTATTTTTCTATAAGTATTTATTTTTTTACATTTTGTACATTTTTTTACATTTTCACGTTTTTTACATTTTTATATGTGTTTTAGCATTTTAAGTCTTCCTGTATTTTTTTATTTAATGAACTACCTCAAATTTATGTTTATTAGTTTGGTAAGAAAGGGATCTTAATTGGTATGCTCATTGTTGTTTTTTAATGTTTGTACTTATTGTTTCAACTGTTTGATCCATATAGAATAAATAAAATAAAATGAATACTTTTTTTATAACATGCATAGACAATTCACACAGTTTTATTTTTAGACAATTACGTTAACTCCCACAAACGGGGTAGTCAGTTACACCTGCATCTAATGATCATACAGATCATCCTCTTAGTTCTTCAGAATGAGGATAGATAGGTTCGGAATTTCGTTAAACGAATTTTTTTTTTCTTTATTGATAGACAATCAACAGTGGTATCGTGTTGCTCGAGATAAGAAAGTGTGGAAAAGTTTTGAAGAGGGCCATATCCAGCAGTAGAGAGAAGAGTGCTAGCAGTAAGTAAGATAGACAATTATGACTTCTAATTTCAGAATGAAGCCGAGCTTAAAGTTAGTGCTTCACTATACAAATGATAATATGGAGTTATAAATACCTACCTACATTGCCACTGTACTTATTCGCGGACTTAAATCAATCAACCCAAGGTTTTCAAGTATGATATTTTTTCCAAGAATTTAATATGAAAATGTATCCAGTGCATATAATATGCAGGCAAGTAAGTATTCCTCAAGGTAAACCATAAATCATGCAGATCCTTAAGTAATAAGTCAAAGACATATAATTTCATATCATTTATTAAAATACAAAGATAAAATATTTCATCATAAAAAATACATATCTTAAGACCCATAAAACGCGAAATGCTGGTTCTTTTTATGGTTTTTACATTTTTTAAATCGTCTTAAATAATGTTACGTATTCACGGAAAAAATATATGTCATAGATCAATTCTTTCTCTAATGAGTGGTAATGTTTTGAGTTTGGATAGTTTATTTATTTTTTTGATAAAAATTCCGAAAAAAATAA
Organism: Athripsodes cinereus; assembly: GCA_947579605.1. NCBI lineage: Eukaryota > Metazoa > Arthropoda > Insecta > Trichoptera > Leptoceridae > Athripsodes > Athripsodes cinereus. The sequence continues at coordinate 24,915,520 of OX388310.1, forward strand.
AAAAAAATAGTTTAATAATTTTACTAGCTTTTTCCCTGAACAATATAGGAACGCTTAATTATTATTCTCAGTTAAATCATCATAATATTATTATATTTCGATATTTATTTGGGCCTTTTTTAGATCAGGAGCATTTTTCTACATAATATTATGAATTTGCCAAATTACGGCAAAAAATTGATATCCCACTCTTTTTCGTAAAGTTTCGAGTGTCTTGTAAAAGCCTAGTGTTCGAAAAACTAAAGACTTTAATTTTCCATCTTGAACTCAGCGATGAAGTTTGCCACTAAGTGTCTTAATTTTTGTTTGTACGATGAAGACAGCTTCCATGTTTATAACATGCTGCTGGTCTCCTGGCTACCATTAGTATAGTATAGTACTAGTAATAGTATTATAGAATTAGTCGGATTGTTTTGCATGTCTGTCTCATAAACGTATTTGTACCCATTATATAATATTTTTAAAATAATAATAATAAGTATTATTGTCGTATTGTACTTGTTGTATATGTAATGATATCTTCGTCCCTTGTTTATTTGTCATCACGCAATTCAAATTGGTTTTCACTGTGTACTTGTATTTGATGTACCCATTACATTATTACTTACTCTACAACTACTGTATAAGTATTAGATTACATACAAACAAACAACATGTCAATCCCCTGTAGGACACCGTATATGTAATTTTTTTTTGTACATATGTCTAACTTACCTATATAATGTTCTAATTACCATTCTCACAATATTGCACTACATATAATGTACCTAAACATAAACTGTTGACAATTTGTGGAATATCTAAAGAACATTCTATCTTCACTTATTAATAGTAAATTACTTTTTTATTCGTGGGTACTAAGGTTTGAACAACATTTTTAACATTTCATCACTTGCTTTCAATTATATGTGAACCGAAGTTTAATTTTGATAATAACTGAATTTTTGTAAAGATCGATGAAAAATCATTCAGCAGATAAATAAATAAATAAATCTTTATTGATCAAAAAATAAAATACATAATAAAAAAAACAAACATAGTAAGTCTGACCAAATGGTGGACTTATTGCTACGCAACGTCTTCCAATTAACGAAATCTTTTAAAGGAAAGAAAAATTAGTCTCCCGAGGCTTGCGAATGCTTACGAATCGGCATTTTGATTCTAGTTTAGAATGCCTAAGATTTTTTCCTTCATTTGTTCCCAAACTAAGCACGATATTTAGTACATGCCTACTTTATAATCTTAAATATGCCTAATTATTATTATTATTGAAAATAAGACGATTCTTACAAGCATCATTACAGTTGAAGACCAATGCGATCCCAGAAGATAGCCTTAAACGATGTCCACACAACAATAAAACTACAATAATTATATCTTCAATTTCCTTAATAAATTCTGCATACGTCACATTAAAGATATCAATTTCTCCAGCCAGACCATTAAACATTAGATTTAATAGATCGTAATAGATATGGAAGCAGATTCTAATAATCCACGAATTCTAAGTAGGTATATATACTTTTGGGTTAGTTGGAAGAAATCGCGCCTCTGCGATAAACTCGCCCTTTGTATATTGATTGTATGATTGTCTTTGTTTAAAATGTATTTTTGTGTGAATTTGCTTGTAATCAATGTACAGTAAAGAATAAATAAATAAATAAGTTCAGAAGGGGTGTAAGGAGTTCAGAAGGGGTGTAAGGAGTACACTGAATTCTTTAGTCTAAAGAGAGACAGTGATTCGATCAATTCATAATTTGAACTATTTTAATCTTAATTGTTTTAATTTTTAATTATTATATATTCTTATAAATTCTATTGTAGTGTAATTTTTAGATACTCATTTTCACGAGGTTTGTTTTGTTTTTTGCATTTGATATAGGTAGGGTAAGTATATGTTATAACTGTTTACTTGCAACGTGTTCGTCATACGCTTTGGTAATTTGCGGGACCTTGATTGCTTTGTTTTGTGGAAAAATATGACTGTTAATATTTGTTAAGTTAAACTGTTTTTAAGTTAGTAAGTAAAAGAGGAAATAAATAAAATAAAATAAAAATAAAATATATCTAATCATAAATATACAAAATTCTCGTTCATTGTTATTCTTATGCAAAATAAATTAATAAAAAGTAAAAACTAAACAAAAAACACTAGGATTCAATAAATATATCTATTCGAAATAAAGAATAACAATATGTTGAAGCTAAATATAAAACCAACGACATTCTCATAAGAGATTTCACTTCCTCCTATTCACATACCTGCAATGTGATTGTGACGATACGAAGAGTCAAAGAAAATAATGATAAGTATAAGAAAAAAAAACATAAAAAACGAATAACCCCACACTTGAATACATAATATTTGCTATATTATGTGACTCTGTATTCTAATCCTATTTTTTTTATAATATGGGACATAGGCGTACTCAGGTTGAAGGAGGGAAGGGTAAACTATAGCAGTTGCTCCTGGATTCTCGAAAATAGTACACTGAGAAAAATACTCACAACGAATCATTGGTACGTACTATCAGATTACGACCAGAGATCGTACAAACGATTCATTAGTACAAATCTATAATATTAGTTGCTGTTTTGAGATATTTTTTATAATTGAATAAATAAATACTGTAATTGAATTAACCTATCGCAAACAAGTCGTTGGTAAATTTACCAACAATTTGTTTGCGAAAAGTTAATATTATAGATTCGTACTAATGAATCGTTTGTACTATCTCTGGTCCTAATCTGATAGTACGTACCAATGATTCGTTGTGAAATTTCGTTAGTATTTTTCTCAGTGTAAGAAAGTAAACTAAATTGGAATTAAAATATGGAAAAATGGCATCAAAGTGAGTGGCTGCCCTCACTAGAATTCAGTCAAAATATAAATTACCTACTTAAGAAATACAAACATGCACGAAAACAATAAAATCCAGAAATACCTCTAATTCTTATATATGTACCCAATGAAAAACTTGGCTACGGAGTTAGAGGGGGTGGTTGAAGTTTTACTTGAATACCAAATTACTAAATCGGAAACTAAAAAAGAGTACACACTTTTGACAGATTGACAATGTCCTTACAAGACGAAAGACGTCTCTCTCGACAATAAAACATATCTAGTAGAAGAAAACATTTGTTTTTCAATGTCGCCACTGTTGACAGTGATAACAATAAAAAAAATAAGTTACTGCCTGTCCCCCCCCCCAAAAAAAATAGTGGGTACGTCTTAGGACAGTACGTACAGAAAGTTCCGAGTCCTGCACAATAATAGCCCTTCCACCTCACTCTTCTGTCCTTGTATTCCTCTTTTCCCCTCCTCCTTCTTCTTAAACTTTGCCTATTAACCCTCTAAGAACCTGTTGTGTGCCCACACCTATACACTATACCTCTACCTCACTACAGAACATAGCAACATCTTATGTATTATTTTTTACTAGCTGGTAATACGATTTCGTCCAAGGAATACTATCAAATTGTCAAAAAACATGGTAGATAATATTTTTGTAAGCATATTTTTATATCTAGCTAATAAATAGCGGAAATTACTAAATAAAACTTGGATTTAAATGATAACACTGACATAAAAAGATTTTTGACAATTCTGTCATAATTTTTCTTTCAATGTAGATGAATTTTTGTGTGTATTTGTGTAAATAAACAACGACTGGAATTTATTGATTTTTTTTATTTCAAACACTTTTTGAATTATTATTACCTATAATAAAATCAATCATTTTGTTAGTTTTGGAGTATCTTATAAAAGGTAAAGGTAAAAAATATCACGTTTTAGAGAGGACAACTTGCAAGTGTATTACAAGCAGCTACTGGTCAGATATGACAGATGCCGTGATGGGATGGATGGCTTGATGAATAAGAGAACATGTACTAGACTAGGTATATAGAGAACATACCTCAGAACATAAACATACATATTTACAAACGAACTAAAGTATTTATCCATGGATTAGCTATTATAATTTTACATAGGTAGGTACTATATATTTTTAGAGGTAACAACTAACAACGCCGACCGCTGAGTTTTGTCCTTTTTAGTGATTTTAGTTCTTTTTCATTTTGTTATGCATGTAGCTATATGTACCAATACGAGTCCGCGTTCATTATTGCTTGACTCCGTAGGTATCTACGAGTGTGCGTGTGTGCGTGAGTTGCATTCAATACACAGAGTCGAAATAAGTACAGAGGAAATATAAGTTATTCATCTTTTTATCCTTTCAACGTTTCTCTAAAGAACACAGATAAGACAATATCATTGACCATTATCGAGATTTTAATTTCACTATCGACTAGACTTCTTCTTCTTCTATGAGTGCCATATCAGGTCCCCCGACGTTGGCGATCACTCTGGAGAATGCTTCCCTGTCTCTAGACTAGGTATGTTTATTTTATTTTACACAATATTTACAGGATCAACCAGTCATATAAAATATGTTAACAAAATATATCTACATTTTCTAATTATATAAACCAGCAAAGATTCTAAATTTACCAAAGATGTTTAAGACTTTATAAAAACCATCAAAGTTAATAGAATTTTATCAAAACTACTTGAAATTCAGTACTAAATAGCTCACAACTTTTGAAATGAATAACACATCAAAATACATCAAAAATGTTATATTCACGATGTAAGCAGAATACCATAAGACCATACCCAGAGAGTGTATGATAAACCTATATTAATTGCGTCGGTGCACACGTAGTAGAATTCCATAATAATGCAATTTGAAACAAGTGTTCCTTTCTACTATTGTTTGTTAATTCGCAGAGAGACGTCTTTCGACGAATTAATAATATAATACCATAAATTTCCAGTAAGTTACATTGTTCATAATAGGTCAGATAATGACTTTATAATGAATTTCTTTTGTAGTAAACACTATATAAACAGATGAATAGTTGTAAACAATTCAGATTGATAATGACCTTATAAGTCGAAAGACGTCTCTCTGCGAATTAAAAAACAATAGTAGAAAGGAACACTTGTTTCAAATTGCATTATGTATGATATATAGTTCCCCTTCATTCTATGAAAATCACAAGTATGTAGTATCAAAATCGGTTAAATTAATATTAAAGTACGGAAAAAGTATTATCGAAATAAGACATAGCTTATACGATTTGTAAAATGGAATAGTCGTAGACTCGTCTGCTACCTCCCGCCCCTGCTTTCTATAGTGAAACATGCTTATATAATTCTGAGGGTGCAAATAAGAGTATATTTTTAGTTTAGACATAATATATTTCAAACCTAGATCCAAACAATATTATCGACGTTAGGAAAATAGACAAAAATTAGTTTCGCTTGAGTGAAAACGTACCAAATCATAATTGTGTTTATGTTTATGCCAAAGATTGATTCAAATATTTGAATTGTAAGATTCCTCCCTGGTTGGTTTGTGAAGATATATTTTTGTGTACATAAATGCAACATAAAAGCCAATGACCTCCTTGCATTTGTTTGTTAACGTTCCTAGATTCTGTATACCTACCTATCTCGGGATTCAGTAGATTAGAAGTATACATTTACTCAAGATCTCAGAGTTAGACGGGTTACACCTTACACCTACCTCCATCCTAGAAATACTGTACACCTAGGTTATAATATGTACCTATAGTATAGAACTTAGATTCGTGCATTTCACAGCTTATTTTTTATTTTGTACACACACGTTCAAAAGCAAAAAACACAATGATCTCGTAAGATATTTGATACTAAATACTGGTAAATAACCCTTCTTCGAAAATTCTTAAAAATGCAGCGTAAAGGACTTTCCAAGAATATCGAAGTATTACTAAAGAATACATTGATTGTAAACAACCGAAAAATTTGATTTTAATAAATTTTCCAAGATTCTACAAAGTTTTTTTAGAAATTCTTTCAACCGGATCATCAAGTTAAAGTTCAAGATCTCAAAGTTCTATTAGTTTAAATATAACTTAGTAACTATGGTTACTTCTAAAAGTTTTTTCCGCGATAATTTAGAGAAATATTTTCTTTTTTATGGACCCGCTAGTAGTGTTCTCTTTTCTTATAAAATATAATGCTTTTCCTCAGAATATTAAATACGAATTTAACATATTATAAGAATAGCGTTTATAGTACCTGCCTAATATGAGTTGTCAGACAATGAGATTTGAAATTAAAGCTTGTTTCTATAAATTTGTGACATAGTTTAATTCGTTTAAACCGTCGATTTAATTGATTCTTTATTATAAGGATATTTTTCAAAGCGCTGTATGTGTGAAAATCAGATATCAATGAATCACAGTTTAACTTAAACCTAATTGGCTTTGTTTAAATTACCTACAGAACTATTAGTATGGTGCATATAAAGGGTGTTTTTTTTAGACCTGTGGTTTTCAAGAAGAAATTAAAGGCATATAATTGAAGGTTATGGCCAAGAATTTAGCTTTATTGTAAAGATAAGAGTTTGCCATTATGTTTTAAAAACGATTTCAGGCAAGTGTCCACCGTGGCTGGCTCGAATAAAGTCCAGCCGAGAGCCCCAATTTTAGATCACTTTTGCAGCAATTGGAGCCGTGTGTCAGCAATAATGCGCTGAATATTCTCTTCCAAGGCGTCAATCGTCTCGGGTTTGTCTGCGTAGACAAGTTACTTCACATAACCTCACAAAAAATAGTCCAGCTGTGTAAAATCGCACGATCTTGGAGGCGGCGCTACAGGTCCACTACGTGAGCTAATACGCTCATCAAAAGTTTCCTTCAGTAAATTCATTGTTTCGTTGGCTGTATGTTGTAGCGCCGTCTTGTTGAAACCAAAGGTCGTCCACATCAACATCTTCCAATTCAGGCACGAAAATATCATTAATCATGGCTCTAAAGCGTTCTTCATTGTCTGTAACATTATGACTGGCTTCATTTTTGAAGAAATATGGACCAATGATTCCCTCTGCCCATAGACCACACCAAACAGTGACTTTTTGAGGATGTGATGGCGTCCAAACAATGGCTTGTGGATTATCAGCACTCCAAATGCGACAATTTTGTTTACTAACCACCCATTCAACCATAAGTGAGTTTCATCGCTGAACATAATTTTCTTGTGAAAATCGGGATCGATGGCCATCTCGTTTTGGGCCCATTCACCGAACGTGCGAGGCGCTAGTTCAGGAGTAAGTCTATTTATTATGAAATGGCAAACTAAACTGAGCATAAATCAAGTAACAGCTCTCAAGAAGACCAACTCCAAAAAAAGTATTGCCAGATTGAAAACCACAAGTCTAAAAAAAACACCCTTTATTATATCCTTCTTTTGAATAAGGAAGAACTCTACTCCTTTAATTACTATGTGATACACCATTGTACATTGAATTAGGTTGTATTCCCTTCTCTCTTCCTTCCTCTTCCTCTTTCTATAATTATTTTTTAAATATTGTGCTTTGTATTAAATTGTTCATAGTTTAGATACTTTAATTGGCGATGTAAATAATTGACTGTATTATTGTATTATTCATTGTTAAAGCTGTTAAATAAATGAAAATAAAAATATTATTCTTCATTTCATGAGATATAAACAGGTTATTATTTAAGACCCATAGAAAAATATCAGCACTGAGAGGACAACCTGTATGTTTATTACACAGTGAGTCTACTGGATATTTCTCTTATGGGAAAATGCCTTAATATATAGTGTTAGTGATAGAGTACAAAATAAAAATACACGTTTTACAAAATGGCCAACTAATTTAGTTTTATTCATCATATCCTGGCTTGCTTTTTAATCATATAGTAATATTCTCATTTCACAAGATGTTAGTAGATATGCACTATGTTTCGGCTAATATTTCAATGTTCACTCTTAATCTTTTAAAGGTGTATAATATATTTGCCTCTAGTAACTACATATTAGCATCTGTTTTCACTGAAACCCTTTCTATCCGAAAAAGAAGTATAATTACTTTTACAACAGTTGTTGTATCGTAAAGATATGTAAAAACATATGCCAAGTACAATTTTAAATATACCTTAGTAGGTGATAGGGTATTAAACTGCTAAATAAAATATGACAAGTACGTACAAGAGTATCACAAGACGAAAGGATTGCAAAGGGTGAGTATTTCGGATATTATATGTTACATTATTTCACGTAGGGGGTGTCATTTAGACGTGGACATAAAAAATGCGGAAGCAAAGAATGTGCTACATTTAAAGAATGGGTGGATTTCAAATAAGAAATTCTTACATGGCAATTTGTGGTAAAGTACATGAAAAAAAACTTGTACAGAAAAGAATTATACATGTCAAAATCAATGTAAAAGGGGTAGTAGATTAGTTAATTATTATTATTATTTTATGTTATGTTATTTTAGTTTGTTTTAAGTTATGCGGGTGATTTTTTGGGATAATTTATGCGCATTGCCTTTAAGCTCAATGGGAGATTATTTATTAATATCTTCTATAGCAATTATTTACCCCTTACAGTGTGTCTTACAGCTTTTATTCTATAACTTTCATATATAATACACCAGGCTGCATGTTTTTTATTGATTTTAAACTATTGTGAAAGCTATTATTATTAATAAGACTGATATGTACTAAAAAAGACATATCTTTGAAATACGCTGTATGAAATGATTTAAAACATGATTAAATTTTTGAAGCTATGCGTTTCTAATTTATGATCAATTAAGTTGTTATATTCTTTCACGTCATACCTTATCGCCTAATATACTGAATGCTTATGTATTCAATACCAATTATAATATTTTTGGAAATGTCGTGACACGTTAAAATGCAATATTGTAACATTTATAATAAGATGCAGATAAATTTTCGAAATTAGCAGGCGAAACTTCGTGGAACGACATTTTAAAAATAAAAAAAATTAAGTATCACAAAACACTGTTTTACATTTTTTTTTTCAAGTAAAATGGAAGCAAAATAGTGTTATGTGATACGTAAAAATTAAATCGTAATAAATTTATTCTGTTCTTCTCCTGCAACCATTACGACTTAGTTTTGCACTTTTAATGCAATCTTATGGATAATATTTTCTATTGTCGGCATCTGATTAAACTTCTTATTCTTATCAATCAGCCACTTTTGCTATATTTCTCAAAATTCATCTCTTTTTTGGCTCTACCCTAATCTCTTTCTTAAAAATCCTGTATCCATTCCCCTTTTAAAGTTCTCCTTATGTGTATAGATATTTTGCCTTTAATTAGTCTAAAAATGAAATAGTAAAAACACCTCTTGGCTCTTGTAACAATATTTTTTCGCTATCCTTTTTATAATATAAATAATTATTATGTAAATATTATACTTTACTTTCATCTATATCAAAAAAATATAGCAAAAGGTTTCAAATGGGAGGGTACTGCAGTGAGATGAAGCCTTCTTTTAATGTTAAAAAAGTTGATTGTCCTTGAACCCGTGTGTGTGTGGGCATTGGGCAAGATTGTAAAAAAAAAGGTTTAAGTAATGGGCGGGCCTTTGGGCTACACTGGGTTTACCTCATTGTACCACAGCACGGATAATATTAATCATGAGAGTGCATCATTTTAATCCTTTTTTTTAATAAAAAATATAAATAAAACGCAACCAATCCAATTCACGTATGAGGAGTGGTTAAGTTTAGCTTAATTATTTAATTTAGTCACGAATTTGGCATTGGTGATTGATCCAGGTAAAGATAAGTGCCTTTTTTCCAAATAAATTAAAATCCAACCCCCAACTAAACAGCGTGCATGGAAAGTCATGTCGTAATAATCATCAAATACTTTTAAGAGTTTTAAAGACGAACCCGATATAATGATACATTCGAACACTGTTATTGGAGTTATATTCTGTGTCCGTCACTTTTTATGCTGCTCAACGATATCATATACAATCCTAATATTGCTGGAAAACTTCAGTATACAATTTAAATAGACATTCTTTGTTTCACGACTTTTTTACCGTTGTTGAAGCAGAACAGACTGGCAGAGTCCCTGAGGGAGGGCTGTTTAATAGTTTAATAATATGCCTAGAGATATTGATATCTATCACGTGACATACACGGAATTCATAAGAAAAATTGAGAATATTATAGTGTTACTGGGTGTCTAAATGAGTTCATAGTTATTTGATGGGATTGCATTAGTATTCAACTGCAAAGATCCTAGCAAGAATCGTCTTAGTGTCTTTGATGATAAAAATAATAAACTAATCTCATTCTTCTTTTCAGGCTTATCTCCATTCCTTCTTTTCTGAATGTCTCCACTTATTTGAATTATACATTTAATTAAGCATACCTATGACTGACTTTAAAAAAAATGTACGATTATTATATTGATATATATTGCAATATTTGTTCACTTTGCTAAATAAAATGGTAAAAACCTTTTTTACTGTATAATAAATTATATAATTTTATGAATAGGTACTCGATACTAAATTCTACTTTAGTACCTACAGTTTATAAGCAGATACCTACTATGTAGGTAGGTATAGATTGCAAGTTCTGTTTTACATAAAACACGTCCGGATCATTCAAATAATATACCCCTTTTAAAAATGACGTAAAATGTTGACGCTTTTGTAAATCAAACAAAAGTAACTACACAGTAGGTACTATGAGTATCTTAGTACATCGGTATATATACATAGTATGTTTATAGTAGTAGTAGATAGGGTAACATATGGATTTCCCCTCAAAGTTAAACGTCTCATGTGCGAGTCATAACTCCGTCAAACCCTTTTTTAATGAATAACATTCTTTTATCGCGAAATGTTTACACTCGGGAGTATGTGCATTATACTAGTACCTACATTACACAGTACTAACTTTGAACCCGGCTTCTATTTGAAATCATAATTGACAATAACCATAAGTATTTCATACGAAATTTACATCTTCTTCTTCTGCTTTAGTTAGGACTGTGTCCTGTTATTCTCGGGGCCTGCTCCTGGGAGATGGATGCCCAGCTATCCCTCCATAGTTTGGGTGGGCTTCCTGGGGGTCCATTCATAGCTAAATATTCGTCAAAAATGGATCAATGAGGTTTTGCATGTGAATCTTTCATATTATGACCAAAATGATAATAATATAACAAAACAAGGTAGGATAATGATGGAAAAATTTAGACACAGTGTCACAAAAACCACAATTTCTTCGCCCACAACAAATATTTTTATTTGTAGGTATTAGCCGTGGAATTCCCGGCAAAGAATATGTCTCTCACTCTTTTCTCACAATTTTCGAGTGTCCTGTAAAAGGCAAATATTCGTAAAACATCAAACATCAAGACATTTTACATCTTTCGTTCAGCAATGAGATAAGTTACATATTATCCTGAATGTTTTTAATTTTTATTGAGACACGGAGAACACGGCTTGCGGAGAGTCCGCTTGATATCCCACGTGTGGAAAATGTTGTAATGGTATGAATGTATTATCCTAAGACATGCTCAATAGACGAGAGTTTTAACAAAGTAGGTATATAGCTTTTCAAACGTCGTATTAGGTAAAGTAATATATTTTCTAAATGACGTATAAACAAACATAGATACAAGCAATCATTCGAACAGCCTAAAATATTTATAATATCTTGTTTCGTTCCCTTCCCAGCAATATATGTATAATATATTCCTTACTCCTTAGACTCTATTCCTATACTCTAGTATAATATTATACTAATCATAATAAAGGAGTTATGGTTTAATTTATCCGGTGGCGGTGTACTTTAGCGCCGTCTATTTGCATTTAAACAGGAAAACATTACATAACATTATACACACATTTGGTATAATATGTACACAGATTCCTTAGTATAATGTAATTATTCATATTTAAATTAATGAAAAATAAACCAACTATTTTGCATTAAAAAATATTTACAAGTACACAGCGGAGTTGGTACTTCCAATCCAAATGTGAAAATATTGTTGAACTACGTACCTACTTGAAAATTTTATTTACATAATAGTACCTTTTTTTCTCCCGTCTTTATCCCGTGGAGTAACCGGTAAAGAATTGGTCTCCCACTCTTCTCAGCAAGTTTTCGAGTGTCCTGTAAAAGGCAGGTGTTCGAAAAAATTAAGACATTTTACATCTTAAATTCAGCGATGAGGTTTGCCACCCATCCTGAATGTCTTTATTTTATATTGGCACGGAGAGGACAGCTTGCATGTTTCTTACATGCAGCTGATCTGCTGGCTACCCCACTTGTGGGATATGCCGTGATGGTATAGTAATAGTAGTAACCTTTTTTTCTCAACATTTTAACTTTGAAGATTAAATTGTTATCAGATAACAAAGAGATTTCATAAGATTTAAGAAAATGTACCTAGACTTTTTAGTACTTATAATAGTCAGAAGTTACTCTCGATTACAACATACCTATGTAGTTAGGAATGTGAAAATGTTCATTTATTGATAGCAATAATGAACATATCATATATCAAAATGACAGCTTTTTTTAAACCTTTTCGCCGAAATATGCACTAAGTAGTATCTTAATAGATTATTTACGATTTAGATGGAGTCGATTTTTTTCGCAGGTCTTATATATGAAGAATCGAACTCGGAATCCTTTGATTAAAAGTCCGAAAATTTACCATCAAGCTAACTACTATGTCACTTGTTCACAGCTTAAATTTTCGAGAGTAATTGGCTATGTAAGTTATTATTTTCTTTTCACTTTTCAACGCTCAGTACCGAATAGAAACGCAACTCCTAGAGTCGGAGCAATTTTGCGCCAATTAAGTCATATCTGATATCGTTGTCATAGGAACGATGTATTGTAAAAGAGCGACGTTCAGGCCATCTATAAACTGCAGTTAGAAGAACATTGACCAATCATTGGACATTCTCAGTAAAAGTTGACTCAGTCAGAATCATCGCCTCTCCCGTATCACAGAAAATACAGAATGAAGGAACTTCATTTTGCATATTTAAATAAATAGGTAAATAAAATTTATAATTTGTTGTTCCGCGGAACACTCGGAAAAGAATTGGTCTCGCACTTTTTTCCGTATGTTTTCGAGTGTCCTATAAAAAGTAGGTGTTCGAAAAATCAATACATTCGTCTAAAATTCAGCGATAAGGTAAGTCACCCATCCTGAATAAACTATTTTAAGTTGGCACAGAGAGGACAACTTGCATGTTTATAACATGCAGCTAGAATGGTAGTAAGTAGTAATATTATAGTAATTAGTCTAAATTTTATATAGGTATTTTTTCTATGCTAATCTATTTATAATGTGTACTTACATTTGCATGCGTACGTAACGAATTTGAATAAACGAATAGAATAAGTCATACAAATTAAGATAAAAAGGGAGGAGTCTTGCCTAATGATTTTTATATTATTATCATACAGAAGGGTGAAATAGATAATACAATAATACAACGAGATCATTGCATCTTTATTACGATGAGAAGTGTGGATGGTGTGGATACGCTTTAATATTAATTTTACAACCGAATCTAATTATATTTGTTTCGCTGAATTAATTGTTTAATTCACTACTGACAAATTATTCTACAATTACTTCCTTTGGATGTTATTTATAACTTACTTTATGTTATTGAAGCAAGATATCATTTTATTTAAATGTGGGGTTCATTTACTTGTTTATGGCGAATTAAAAGAATGGATTGAGAATGAATGCAAAAAAGACAAAAATCATGGTGTTTGAAAGAGGAAGTGATAGAACAGTATGCCAGGTAATGATTGACAACGAAGTGTTAGAGCAAGTTGACGAATGTGTGTACTTAGGTAGTTTGTTCACGAGAGATGGGAAGTGTGATATTGAAAGGAGAAAAGTTGCTGGCAATAAGGTAAATGGGTGCAATCCGACCAGTAATTGCAAATAGAAACATATCTACCACAGCCAAAAGGTTGGTGCACTCTGCTATCTTAGTGCCAACACTTATGTATGCAAGTGAGACGTGGACATGATTAAAGAAGGATGAAAGTGGCATAAATGCAGTTGAAATGAGATCGTTGAGAAGGATGTGTGATAAAAGTCTGAGAGATCGTGTGCGTAACAGTGATATACGAAAGGAATGTGGAATGAAAGTTGGTGTAATAACAAGGATGAATGTAAATAAGTTAAGATGGTTTGGGCACGTGGAAAGAATGAATGAGGACAGAATGACTAAGAAGATATATTTGGCTGAGAGGAATGGTGCTCGGAGACGTGGACGTCCTAGGATTAAATGGCAAGATCATTTAAATCAAATCCTACAGGACTGTCACGTGTTGAGCACATTGAATAGGAGAGCATGCATGAGGAATTGTATGACAGTGACGGAAGCGAAAGATTTCTGCCTACCCCGCGAGGGAAGCGGCGTGATGGTATGTATGTATGTATGTATGTATAAAAGAACTATTTGCTTACCTAAATTTAGTAGTTGTAAATATTTTTACATAAAAATAAGAATGTTAAAAAACTTTTATTTATTCATTTACATATAACGTGAGCCTCTAAGATGTTATACAATACCCAAAAAAAACAAATCATAATTCTCATTCACAATTGGCGATGAATAAAATACAAATGGGAATCAAATTATGACATTATGACATTTATAAAATGAGTCAAATCAAATCATTCATATAGTTTAGTTTAGGACCAACTATGATTTGGTTTAGTTTAGGACTATCTTGATGGTTTAGTCCTTCGATTGGGTAAATTTTCTTCTTTTTCTTTTGTGTGAAAGTTTGAGAGTGTCCTGAGCAAAGACAAGTTTTCATTACACTTCAACTACTTACATATTAAAAAACATATTTTTCAAAGCACGCCTTATATTTGGTAGTGGATGATCTCTACGATCATTAATACATACAGTTAGTTCAATGATTTCTTTATATATAAGAAGTATCACAATCTCTCATATTGTCTCCATTTATGGTCTAGTAAATTCTTTAGAATAGGAAGCGTCGGCACGCCTTTCTTACTTCTGCCGATAAGATTTGGTGCAAAACTTCATTTTTTAGTCTTGGTTCTTAAATTAAAATGTCTGATTGAAGAAAAAATTTGAAAATACTGTTTTAAAGTGAAGCAAAGTGAAAAAAGTAAAAAATAAAATAAATTATTCGAAACTACCGCAACGTTTGTGTCAAAACAAACGATAAAGTTGACTTTATAAATGGCTGTAAAATTATAATATACCGTCTTATTGATAATGCTTACATTGCATTTAATCACAAGTATTTTATCAACCACATACCTATGTAAATTGTAATACCTATACGGATTATATTTCCCATTTGCTTTTATTCGTTAGATATTCATTTCTAGTATACGATGAATATCTATAAATGGCATACCAATAATAATATTAAAACTTTGAAATTTTACTGCTTCAGCTATTTCGCGATAAGCAACAAACATAATATGATTATTGCGGACTTGAATCACGAATAAACTTGACGTAAATGACGTGAAGTGGACTATATCACGTCATTTACGTCACGTAAAATATCAGATTAAACTTTACAATGTCAACCGTAAAAAATTAATGCACTTATAAATAGTTTTAGCCCGTTCACATGTATCTAAATTTCTTTACAAATATATATTTATGATATCTGTTATGGTCATATTTACCAATCAAGTACCTAACTAATGTCGTCTATACGAACTTAATTTTTTTGGTCATATTTTGGGATAGTAAAATAATAAAAGCACAATAACCATTTTTTCACCAAAATTATAAGCAAATAAATATATTGTTAAAAATATAAAAATCTAAGTACGAAATAAAACTCATTAATTATAAAGTTAAATACTGCATGTCAATGACTTCACACAGATATATACCGACTTTTTTCTATTTATTTACACACCAGCAGTATTTTCTCTTTGGTTTTCATCTCCTGCACTTCCTAGGCGGATATCTATAATTGAAAATGCATTTTAAATCCCTTGAAATAGTTACCATATTGTTAAGGTGCAATGTACTTTGGTTATCACAGAGTACATTGGTAATACTAACTCGTATCTTCGTTGTCTTGTTATACTTGAATAAATCAATGAGCTACGAACTCACAATATATTTCGGCGCCTTTACAGACAATAAAATGCGAACGGGCATAACTTAGCTGTGAATAAAATTTATGAGATATTGAAAGAAAAACATCCCATGAAAGCTTATTCTTTAGACAATTGGAAACTCAATAAAATTGTGTTATCTGGTACGGTGAAGACAACCAATTTGACAAGGTTATGTCTTGAAAGTAACCAATAAAAAATGACTAAAATTTTGTCAAACCAAAACTCAGAAGTAACTTAGAAAACAGAGATCTTGGACATTAAAAACTGAAAGACTTTATCCGAAAATGAGTTGGCCAAAAACCTTTTTTCAAAAATTTCGATGGGCTGAAAGATTACAGCACGATTTTTTTTTTTGTTTTTTGATATATCAGAACGCTAGGATGACATGGGCAAATTTGACTCAATTTATTTGAATACTGGAAGTTTGTTTCTACCTTGTTTTCTCGGAGAAAAGTGGTATAGGAAAATTAAGAACGTACCTAGAACATAAATAAACTAATATTCATACGAATTCGATGCACCTATGCTTTACAATCTTTGCACCCCTGAAAATATCTGAAATTACATCGCGTGAGAAAAACTAAAATAAACCACGATATATATTATTATCATATACCTATAGTAACCCCATCGTGTTAGATGTCGCGCTGAAAAAATGCAGATTCATAACAAAATACCTTATGTGGTGAAGTAGTAGTTCGGTCTCATACTCTCACACAATATCCCCCGCGGTACCACACGTGAAGTGCACGTGACTCGCCATCAAAAAAGTTGACAGGGTAAAAAACTAAACAAAATAAAAATATATAACGCAAACATCAGAAAACTCATTAGATTTTATTTTAGATAGGTTAGTTGTGTACTTCTGTTTAACTTGATACCAAGTCTTAAATTGTTTTTAATGACGCAAGGTATTTTTATAATTACTTCTACTACTGCACAGCCATGGTATTCTCACAAGTGAGGTAGCCAGCAGACCAGCCACATGCAATAAATATACAAAATGTTCACTCTGTGCCAGTAAAAATTAACAGAGAAGAGGAGGGGGAGCGATAGGATTTAGATTTCAGAGGTTGTTTTTAAGGAAATCACTTTCTGTTTTCGGCTCGCAAAAAAACGTCAGGCTTTAAGTTTGTCTATGGTTTGATGAATATCAAATTTACAATAAATCTGTGGTTACACGGCACTTCCGTATTTCAAAAATTATCAACTTTCTCTATGATTCTAGGGAGTATTAATCACCGGATAAGGCGATCAACTTTTATCTATGCGAATTTAAATAGGTAGGTACCTAGAACACATTCCTTAAAAAACGTATATAATAAGAACCGTCATGTTTTTTTTGACAGCAATCATAAATAAATTTATAGGCTAGCAACGATTGTGTTCTTCAATTAATAAATTATTGTGTAACTGTAAAAAAAATATTCCCACAATATTCGGGGAGATAATACTTCACAATGTGGGTGCGAGGGATGGTGGTTGGAGAGGAGTAAGGGGATCAAAAAGATAATAAAAGGGTCGTGTTATTTTTGCAATGAAAGGAATTATATTTTTATATTATGTAATGTGTCAGGTGCAAAAGACGATTATATATATTATGTTGAATGTGTGTAGGTATGTAGGAACCTTTGCCTTTTTCTTATATTATTTTTATTATAGACTGTTTATCCGTAGCTAAAGGTATTTTAGGAAATCAAGACTAATCAAAGGCAGGAGATACCAACTTTTAGCGTTCTTTTTTTATATTTAAATAATATTCTCTGGGTGTTCTCATCATAGAATAGATTTCTGGTCTGTTTTTTGTAAGTTTTTGAGTGTTCTGTAAAGGGTAGGTATTTGGAAAACATTACGAATAAGACATTTAATTTCTCATCATTCAGTGATGAGGTATACCGCCCATCCTGAGATATTTATTTTTTATTAAGACATAGAGAAAAAACTGTGTGTTTATTATTTGAGGCTACCCCAGCTTTTGAAAGATGTCAACTTTACTTTTACCATAAAAAACAACGAAAAACCGACATTACGCTGTAGTCGAATATTAGATGATATAAATTTTCCGGGTGATACAAAATTAACTACCATTTTAGGCTTAGAAAAGACAATGTCACATAATTCGGTAGTGAATTTACACAAAAAACATTAACATAAATAACCTCATACAATGGTTAATTGTAAAATAATAACATCAATTTACAGGTGATGTTTTTACGAAAGGAATCTCTTTTTTACAGGATTCTATAAAACAGGAAAAAAATGAGAGATCTATTTTCATCTGGCTAAATTAGTACTCCCCTATGTAAATTGTTAGATAGTACCTACCTAGGTACCTACTAATAAATTGCCGCAAATTATTTCTCATCATATTATATAATACGATCATAAATAAAGGGAAAATTGCAATCTCTTCCTGCAATTATTTTAATTATTATCGTCCCGTTATAATATTATTATTATTATTTTGGATTGCCAATTTAATATATCTAAATTAAAATCCTTATTCTTCCCTTCCTCAAAAAAAATACAAGCAGGTACCTAAATAAAAGGGGGATTTTGTTAAAATGTTCAGCATACTATAAAGCATCGTTTATTTATTTCGTACACCTTTTTACGAAGAACTTTTGTTTCACAACCGCATTGAATTGCCAAGTTTTTTTGCATCAGATTACTATCCTTTTATAAATTGCATCCCTAGACTGTATAAATATTTTTATCAATTTGTAAATATGTATGTACGTTCGTAACATAGCTATTAAGTTACCCTGTGTTGAAACTACCTTCTATCGAAGATCTTATTGTCTTTTTTTTTGACAATTCGATTACGAATGTCAAAAATTTTGTCCGCAAATAAAATTTATCAGATATCATTCAGCATAGGTTCTAAACAAGAACAAATACGAAAATCAAATCGTCATTCATTGATACCGTCTCGTTATGTGGGATAGCCAGAAGACTCACTGTATTTAATAACTATGCAAATAGTTTTTTTCTGTGTTAGTAAAAGTAATTGGTGTCACTTCATTGCTGAATTTAAGATGCTAAATATTTTGCACGGAATAAAAAACATAATTTATCAATAAATTCATATTTAAATATATCTCATGAAAATAATACTTTTCTTTATGTACCTATAACATTTACCATCAACACTTTATTTTTTAAATCTTTTTTGTACTGCCCCCAGCATAAAAGCTAGTAGTAAAATATAAACACACGTTAGACACACGCTCAGGTAGACGAGTTTTTGCAATAATAATTCTGCAACATCACTTCGCGCTATGCAATGCTAAAAAAATACATCGCAGTTTAGAAAATAGTATAATATACTATCTATATCCACAAGGCACAGTGCATAATAGGTATAATATAGCGGAATAATAAACGGTCCAATATTTTTTGTGCGAGAATCTAAATGTGAAAGATAAACACCCCCGTTGTTTTGATAACAAATCAGGGTCGTACTACGTATTACATCTAACCCCAATATAGGTATTTTTTTGTAAAAGATTATTTTTATTTTCAAATAAACTCTAATACAAGACAATTTCCATCACAGTTAATAATATACCTACTTATTTCGAAAGATGGAGCATTTTGCGGAGACTCTGTTAATAAAGACAGAATTTATGCACTTGCTTCTTTCAAACCTCTTCAAGGAAAGCAATATCTTTTCTTTGCTATCAGAATTTATATATGATGCTGAAATTAAATTACGCAATTCTTTATCCATGTAGGTCTCTTTCAATTTTTTTTTTAAAGATATATCTGGGTTTTGTTATAAACCCAAATACAACCTTATACACCTTTCACACTAAGCTTAAAGCTTGTGCCGTGAAAGGGGAGTTTGCCGGTATTTTATAATTCTTTATCAAGTCCATGTGCAGAAAGTTATAGTTATACATTTATAAAGTATGTGTGATTATAATAATTAATACCTAATAAAAAATAATAAAATAAAATAGTCTTTACTGAACATTTTCATATGTAACAAATAGCGGTTTTGTATTGAGCACAGTCACAACCAGCCAGTGGTTGTGACTGTGCTCAATACAAAATTTACAAAAATTCAAAAAAGAAAGCGTATGTCCAAAAATTATTAAAGTGTGGCTGTGAAAGACAAGAATATTTAGTTGGATTTTTTTTTTATTTATTTACACAATAAATTGCTGGATTGGCCTTTTCAAATATAACACAATAAAAACAACCATGTGAAATATGCTTACAGAAATAACGTTAAAAAATTACAAAAAGAGTGTTATGAATAAATAATTACAAATGTTAAATTTTTGAGTAAAATTCTTGATTTGGTCCTGTTTTATAATCGATGAATATGGGCAACATTATGCAATTTACGGTTTTAATTTTTTTTTAGATTTCGCCTTGTCACAGTGTAAACAATACCCGAATCCATCCACATAACTGTCTACATTTTTTATAGAATGAATATCTCAAGTAAAAAAAACATATCCACTAGTATTAATGCGTGCGTATTATAATAGCAAAATCAATAGAAATCCGTGTGTGCAACTCGTGATATGATATCTTATAAATGATAGGCATTACGTTTATTTTTTTTGAAAAAAAACTTCGTCTACCTGCTATCTGCTTCTTTGACCAATGCCTTATTTTATTATATTTTATTTTATTTAACACATGAGAGCATACAGGATCCGAGATACGTAGGTGCATATAGTGTGCATTTATTTTATTTAACACATAAGAGCATACAGGATCCGAGATACGTAGGTGCATATAGTGTGCATTTATTTTATTTAACACATAAGAGCATACAGGATCCGAGATACGTAGGTGCATATAGTGTGCATTTATTTTATTTAACACATAAGAGCATACAGGATCCGAGATACGTAGGTGCATATAGTGTGCATTTAATTTCTTTTTGGTTTTTCCCTCTACAATCTAAATTGCAAATACTCATTTATTATTTAACTATACTATACCATGATGGCATATTCCAGAAGTAGAGTAGCCAGTAGACTAACTGCATGTAATGAACATGCTGATTGTTCTCCCAGTGTCAATAAAAAATGAGACATTCAGGATGAGTGGCATGCTGCTTCATCTATCAGTTCTAGACGGTAATTTTCTTTAACGATAGGTTTTACGAGCACTAGCCTTTTGCAGAAGATTCATAAACTTACAGACATGGAGAAACATATCTCCAGAGGTATGTGGCGGGTGCTGCCCTAAAAAAAAACTTACAGACATAGTCGGAGACCTATTCCTTATATTATCTTTAAAGTATATTAAATTATAAATACATTATTACCACTTAATTATAAAGAAAAGAATATCTCGACGTTCCAGTTCCACAACTCGAACACAACACAACTCAACAAGTCGAAATGTCATAATTCGAGATATCGCCATTTTTGTAATTTCGGTATATTTATATTGTGCTCTAAAAACACAACAAAAAGTGGAATATATCATATTATAAAAATCACACTGTTAGAGACATTATGTTGTCTTTGTTCCGTTGAATAGTTGAAAAATTTGAAATATTTATTTGTGGAAATGAAAATAGGTACCTATATTTTTTTTCATTAACTTAATAATTAATATATAAAGGAAACCGTGTATTTTTTAAAGTTATTTGTTTGTGGAATTGATAGAGTGGAGTTGATTTCATGAATTACCAATTCAATCAAAATTTTCGAAAATTTCGACTTGTTGATGTGTGGAACTGGAACGTCGATCTATTTCTTCAATTTACCTATACATACGAATTCTTCCTGAAAGTACGGATGGGGTTCAGTTGGAAAATTTTGAGTGTTAAGATCACTATAGTTTAAAGTTATTATAATTTCAATATAAGTTGTGGAATTTGACAACAGAAATTAAATTACATTTCCTTGAACTTCTAAAATTAATCGTCATTGCTTTCGACGGCCTTCTAGAAAGAGTCTATATATGTAATATACAACCATATTATAAGTTCACATAAGATGTACTTAGAGTAATAAATTTATTTCAGCTGACGTTCAAGTTTTCAGTCAGAGAGTAATATATCTTTCAGTACTACAATGTTTAGCAAAGGGGGACTCGAGTTCTCACGATATCACTTCGCTCTATTTACCTATCTACTAAAATTAATTAAAACTTCGCTACTTGTATAATATACCCCTAAATTATTGCAGTACCTACTTCATCTTATTAGACAACCTGTTCTCTGTAACTATTGCAGTAATTTCCTATGGATACAATAACAATGTCATTTCTAATAAGAATCTAGTAAGTATATTTTCCTCAAAATGTATAAAACAATTCAAACGTTATTTCATGCCAATCACAGCATTTCAGTCGTTACATTAAATTGTATTACATGTATTAAGTATTATAAAAAAACATACATGTCTATCTTTTACTGAAACTGGAAAACTATTTTTGTTAGGTACTAAAAACTTTTGCGTGTTGGACGTCTCTGATGGTACGCCAATTCAACCTGTCCATACACTGCTTACACACTACCTGCACATCTCCACATGCATTCAGAGCTTCAAAAATGATCACCAAATTCGCAATTAATCTTGAAAATTTGATCAAGCCATGGTTTGTTACATACTTTTTACCCAAAACGTATTTGACAAAAGAAAGTAATAAATTTGTACAGACTCAATTATCATTACTCAATAATACTTACAAGCATCAATTCAATCAGATGCAAGTAGACAGATAGATATATAAAAAAAAATACACAAAGACATGAGTTTTATGACGCTAGCTCGATAAAAAAAAGTAGGCGAAGAGTAGGTAGTTAATTTAACATCTTGGATTAACAGGATATTTTTCATAAATCTTTCCGACAACAGAATTGGTCGTAAAACGAGAATATGAAATTATTCAATACCTTATAGCTATCAAATAGTACAGGTGACATTTGAGGTGGATAATTTTATTTATTAATAGAGTATAAAAGTTTTACGATGTACTATGAATGGAAATTTGCCCTAGGTGGTCACATCTTTGGTATACGTACATAAACACAATAGTTAAACCATCACATATTATACTTTTATGAATAGTATTATAAGTGCCTAATTCATATTATGTTATATTATTTCGCTTTTAAACTTAAATTTTTACAGTCACACCTCCGACAATTAGGAAGTTTTGTATTTATTTTATAATATCCTTCATTTCCAATGCAGCTCCTTGTGTATTAGATTAAAACGTTTTTCATTTATGTAGTTCTTTATTATCTTTCGTATTGATACGAAAGGAATGTGGAATGAAAGTTGGTGTAATTACAAGGATGAATGTGAATAAGTTAAGATGGTTTGGGCACGTGGAAAAAATGAATGAGGACAGAATGACCAAGAATATAATATATTTGGCTGAGAGGAATGGTGCTTGGAGACGTGGACGTCCGAGGATCAAATGGCAAGGTCATTTAAATAAAATTCTACAGGACGGTCACGTGTTGAGCACATTGAACAGGAGAGCATGCATGAGGAATTGTATGACAGTGACGGAAGCGAATGATGTATGCAAGGATAGAAGGAAGTGGCTCTCGATCCTTTCTGCCTACCCCGCGAGGAAAGCGGCGTGATGGTATGTATGTATGATGTATAATTTTTTAGAACTAGATATCTATTTATATGTATTGAAGAATTTAAAAAGAATTTGGCAAATCATAGTATAGACGGAAAAAAGAGATCATTTTATCATGTATTCAAATTTCGGTAAAATTTTGTGATTGATCTAAACATTTCCACAAATATTTCATGGTGAGCTGAGTGTTTTTAAATATATTTGTCCGAAATGATGAAAGCTTAAACCCTCTTGGATAGTAGAATGACTCACCAATAGGGTGAAATTCATCATCTGCATAATTGCTGCATTCTATATTTTATTGTTTTTCATTTCCACCTTCATCGAAATATAATACAATAATTCAAATTATTCAACCCCTTCAATAATAAATTTAACTGTCTTTAAATGGGAATTCAATATGTCTGCAGACAATTATTATTTATTTGTTTATTTGAATAACGATCATGCTGCATAAAAAATAAATTTCTTATTATATTATAATGATAAAAAAAAATAGTTATAAAAGTGCATCGCAGATGATTGTTTAATGTCGGTTAGTTGGATAAATAATAATAATATATGTTAGATATATGTATAAGGAAGGAGATAAAGGATCCGGAAGTAAAAACCCCGTAATCAAACAATACCTTCCTATGTACCTATAATTCTTCCTATGGTTAAATTGAATAATACTGCCTGCAAGAATATAGTAATAAAATAAATATAACCTGACTGGTTCTAGTAATCCATTACTGTATTGGTGAAGC
Organism: Athripsodes cinereus; assembly: GCA_947579605.1. Lineage (NCBI taxonomy): Eukaryota > Metazoa > Arthropoda > Insecta > Trichoptera > Leptoceridae > Athripsodes > Athripsodes cinereus. The sequence goes on from OX388310.1 coordinate 24,939,878, forward strand.
GTTTATGATGCAGTACAATGATAAAAAAAATACAAGATAAAACAAAACACCAACAATGTGCAGTCAAAGGGCGGACATGTTGTAAAACAACATCAAGTTGATATTAAAAGTTGATATTTTCAACCGACGGTACTTGGTGGAAATTCATGTTGAATTAATTATAAATAAAACACTTATTTATAGTATATCGTGGATATACTATAAATAAGTCTTTTATTTATAATTAATTCAACATCTTAATAAATATAATAACTAAATAAAATACACACGTATATAAAAAATAATACATAAACTAAAATAAAATGCATTCATACATAAATACTAAATTATGTACATTAAGTATTCTCTCTTTATGGATCAAAGTTTTGCATCTTTCATTCCATTGCGCTCAATCCTGTGCGACCCTCATCAGCTCTTTGTACGATCGGCGGGGGCGACCCCTATGATTTGTCCCCACAAGCATCCTTTCAAATATTTCTTGTAGAAGGTTTTCGTAACGCATTATGATATGGCCAATTATTTTGGCGCATCTTTCTGAGATGGTCTTGAGAAGGTGCCTTTTTCCTTCAATTCTGTTTCGATTCTGGTGCCTTCCTCCTTCGAGTCATTTGAGATGTGGTCCCTCCAGGATATTCCCAGGGTTCTTCTATACGACCACATCTCAAATGCCTCTAATATCTTTTAAATATGCATCATGTCTCGTGGCTGCATAATAAGACACACAACACATAATTATGTATATCTTCACAAGTAACACTTGTATAAAGAAAGGGAGTGGGTAGGTAATACCTACTAATACACACTGTATTCTGTTTCAATAAAAGTATTTCAGTTACATTTTGTTTATTTTATTATAATTGCAAAAAAATTATGAGACTATACTTTATAACACGAAATAAATATATGAAATTTTAATGAGTATAAAACAGTTGACAAGGCTACATAAAAAAATCTCAGATATTTTCAGCCGTGCATTTTGGTATATCGATAAGAAATTATTTTTGATAATACTATAAGCGATGCACTTTGTAGCGTTGCAAAAGATAATAATTATCTACACATTACTCTAATTAATCTGAAGATTACGGGTTGATCTGTCACGTAATTATGCAAAAAGTACCTACCAATTTATATTTCGTGATAAGAACAAAATTGGATATAAAAAGATTATTTATAATTTTTAAAAACTAATATAAAATTCAAGTATAATGAGATAATGAGAGCATAGTGGTTCGAAAAGTTTTTAACTCTCTAAGTTACTTACGGCCCGGGCGTCCCTCTTTCACAATACACCGTTCCTATGACAACGATATCAGAGCGCAAGGAATGTCGTGGAAAGAGGTGACGCAATTGGCACAGAGACGCTCTGAATGGAGGAGGCTGGTTTCTGCCCTGTGCTCCCGAGAGGAGCGTTGAGGGCGATGATGATGATGAAGTTACTTAATATAGTTGAATTATAAATTTATTTGTACAATTATGTAATTATTATGAAAAACCTGCTTTCAGAAAAGCTGTGGAAGTGAAATAAACTCACGCAATACATCACTGAAAAGAAATACAACTTCAAGGCACATTACCCTAAAAGAAATTATGATTTTAATTATTTATTTATTTATTGAATTAAATTTGTACTGGATTGTAATAATTGTCATGTGTCTAAATATAATTTCAATTGTTTCATTATAGTTGTCTCGGATTTTAAATTTATAATGTTATCTAAATGGCTTCGACCGTTCATGTGAATGAATAATATTTATCATACTTTACGGTTACCAATTTATTTTCGTCATATAATTTATACATTTTCATTGCGGATGTGTGAGCCTTAAAAAACTAATTAATTAGGTACCTTTCACATAGATTATATTGTGTGAGAATCCTTGGATACAAAACCTAAAAATAACAGTACTTTATTTTTAAAAAAAAGCTTGATAAGAACGCTTTCTCTATAACATGCAATATGCATCGAAGAGGAAATATTCTTTTGTGAAACGAAATTGCGATGGGAAAGCACCTTGCCTTTTAAAAACCTTGTGAAATCTCTCTCTTGTATTGTTCGTAATCTACTGTTTTTCTATTCGCCGCTTATTGTTATTATATCATCTAGTTTATTCTACGAAATCTAATAATAGTAGGTGCAACATGACATTGCAATGTACAGGTTATCAAAACAGATTAAATAAAAAAGGGTTTAATGCTGTTAACAAAGGATGAACTTTATATAATGAACGTCACACTCCGCTAGAGTGAACCGACTATACAGGAATTCAGATCCGGCGTAATGTAAAATTTACAAATCCTGACCATATTTTGATTCAAGTCAAAAATTGTTTGTATTTTTTATAATATTATTGCACACATATTATCAATGATGTTTATTGTTTAAGTTATTAGTAATTTAATTATTTTACATTAATATTTAATTAATATGCTCTACCTAATATTTTATCATTATCTAATTAATTGTTCTATTTCCTTTAATTTTTCTCACAATACATTTTTTTTATATCTCTATGTGTGGCATTAGTCTCGTTGGTTTATAAGATCATAAAATTATTATTTTGCTTTTTTAGTTCACCATATTGTTGTTATTTTTTTATTACATTTTCAAGCATTTGATAGGCCCATGCCTTGTATATTAATAAATAAAATAAATACATAAATATTGAGAAACGTATACATATTTATAGAATTTATTGAATATCAAATGTGATTAGTAAATTTAACGCTCATATTGCAACAATTTCTTTTTCTAAATTTGTTGACTTCACTTTTCAGGAACATTTCAGGGATTCGTCATCTATTCGGAATGTCTTACTGGCACATGTAAAGTTATCTCTACATTTATTAGATGTAAAAAGTTTGTTATTACTTCGCCTATCTTGCTTGTGGAAGATGCCATGATTATAAATTCAAAAAAAAAATACCTAAAAAACAATAAACGAATTACGTTCAGTGTACGTCAAACGTTATAATCAAGTATAAGAATATCTCTTAATCCTTAAATCGTGCGATCATGATATAATCAAATATCGCAAATTAAAGGAAATGATTATGTATAAAATCATCAAAATTCTTAGTAGCGAAATAATTAATAACAGATAGTTATGAAACATGTTGAGTACGTAATATTAATCATATCAGCTCACTGGCACCAGACTTATCCTGAAATGAATCAGTGGATAATATGTCGGTCATCGGTAGTTTGTAGAATTTGTCCGTTTACAAACGGTGCTGATGTCGTCATTTTACAAAATGCCGAAAATATTTTGAGGCAAATTAAAAATGGGTAAAATTTTCTTTTGATTTTCCATGTATATAAGTTATGATATGTTATTTATTGTAAAAATGACTTTCCGTAAACTTTTTTTCTCCTTTAATCGTTCCAGTTTTCAGATAAAACCTAACAGAGTGTAAAGGACGGAACTCATCTTCATTCGCCGATATTAAGAAAAATTGTTCCGTTTTTCACCATTTCATTGCGTTGAATATCAAAACGTAAACGTTAACAACACAACGCAGGAGTTAAGAAAGCTCGCGGTGGTATAATTCAATATTATGTTATTAATTTAGTCACATGCTCATAATGCAATCTCTGAGATTTAGTGACCATTCTGGTGCTAGCACCCAGCAAGCTAAATTGGGCTTTTGGAAACGAACGAATATGGATTAAATTTGACGTTAAAAAAATGTCTGGTAAAACATTACGAGATAAAGTGAAAGAAAACATTAGGAAAATAAGCGCAAACATGATGAATGTTGAGCAAATTAGTTTATATTTTCTAAACTGTAGTTGAAATGTCGTGTTACATACCGTGTCGTGTTACACGTAGTAATTTGCAAAACTAAAAGAAGATAGATAAGAAATTAGACTGATTTCTACATTTTGCCTTTGCCTTTTATTTAACCTTTTGGCCTTCAAAGTGTTTTTGGAATTTTATCAATTAATGACGCCGTTTGTAAACGGATTAATTTTACAAACTGCCGATGACAGATATCTTTAATTTAGAGTAAGATAGCACTAAGCACGTGTTGGATAACATTGGGAACTACCAAATGTATCTACCACCATACTTACTGATAATAGAGAAGGTTATCGAGTTATCGTGCCACACTATTGCCTGTAGTAGATAATATATACATTATACCAGATATATCAATATCGATAAATGATTAATACTTACACACACTATCGCCGTAATGTTGGACTATTTCAGTTTTGAATAACTGTCATAAAATTCAAAAGTATTTATGACTTACGTAATCTTAAAATAATATTAAAAATATCTCGATTTTGCATAATTTTAGAGCCGGTAACGATTTTGTTTAGATATTTACTATCTGTAGATGTATCGTGTGTATCTGAATGAACAAAAAAAATTATCTACCGTCTTCCACAAGTAAAGTAGCCTTTAAGCTAAAAAAAATGACTTTCGTAATGGGTATACCTTATCGATGAATTGCATCTTATGTATGTGATATTTTACGAATACCCGTCTTTTACATGACTACTACTACTACTACTATACCATCACGGCATATCCCACAAGTGGGGTAGCCAGCAGATCAGCTGCATGTAAGAAACATTACATGACACTCAAAAACTTAAAAAAAAGTAGGACATCTTTTCTATTATTCTGTTTTAATTTTTATAACGGTTATTATTTTTGGATGGCCTTTGGACGGTTGGATTACTCCGGATCATGCCTTCAGTTAAAGGGCATAAATATTGAGAAGGTGGACAAATTCAAATACCTTGGCAGTATGATAACGCAATCTCTTGACCCGGATACTGAAGTGAAGTGCAGAATTGAGGCAGCCCGTGCTGCATTTAATAAAATGAGAGTGCTCTTCTGCAACGACAATCTTAATTTGAAACTTCGACAGAGACTCGTAAAGTCCTATGTATGGTCTGTATTGCTGTACAGTTCTGAAACCTGGACCCTAAAAATGAATACGATGAATCGCTTGGAGGCATTTGAAATGTGGCTTCATAGGAGAATGCTTCGTATTCATTGGACCGATAGGGTCACAAATGCAGAGGTGTTAAGAAGAGCTGGAATGGACAGAGAACTCCTGTTGAATGTGAAAGTGCGCAAGATCTCATATCTGGGTCATGTAATGCGTGGAGAAAAGTACCACATTCTGTGTTTGATTATGACAGGCAAGATAGAGGGACGTCGAGGGGCTGGCAGAAGGCAGACATCGTGGCTGCGCAATATACGAGATTGGACTGGAATGAGGGGTGTGGAGGAGTTATTCCAGACAGCGCAGGACCGAGATGCAGGACAGAGTGATCGCCAACGTCGGGGGGACCTGACAGGGCACCTACAGAAGAAGAAGATTATTTTTGAATACCTCTTGATCAAAGATTCCAAATCAAAATAAATAAATATTCCAATTTGGATCTGTAATGTAATAAAATGCAAAAAACTTAGCATGGTAAATCCTTTTATCGCAGGCACTTTGAGTAAAGTATTAGGGTTGCATATTAAAGAATAGGTTTGTGGGTAAAAATGTGCATAAAAAACTGATTCTCCCACGTAACCCTTTCAGTACCTACAGTATTGGCGCAATGTGCACTATAAAACACATCCTATATGAAATCTTATGATACCTGACCTAGATACACAAAATCAAACAATAAACAAGCCTATTGTTGAATACATTTTTTGCATTGAATAAATCAAGTCTTATATAAACAAGACATATCGGAGTTTGTATTATATTGTGTAACGCATAAAGGATTTGCGCAATGATATAATAATAAATAAATAGTTGTCAATGCGTATTGACGATCGTAAAGTGGATTTAATTGGCTGTCAAGGAGGATATAGAAAAAAAAATACATAATAAAGTTTCCTGAGACATCTTAATGTATTTCCAATGACAAGATAATGATATAAAAATGATGTGTTTTTTGTATCTATGGAATTTTAGATTTAAAATTGGAACACGCACATTATTATTTTATACATATAGAAAGCTTTAAAAGAAATTAATTACTTGGGGGTTCAAGAAAGAAGCAATGATTGTTTAGCTATTTATACCATCACGGTATCTCCTCCCACATGTGGAAAAACCAGTCAACCGCCATAACAAGTAATAAGATAACATAAAATGCATAGACAATTCACACAAATCGAGCTAGTCCCAAACTTAGATATGAATCTTGTATTATAGGTACTAACACGACGATACAGATAATTATACAATGCACTAAACACGTATACATGTAACGCCCAGACCCAAGACAATTTGAAAAAAGTAATTCTTCACTTTGCCCTGGCTGGAATCGAACCCGGGACCTCGTGACTCAAAGGCAAGAGCGTTACCTCCACGCCACACCGGCCGCCCGGTAATGAACATGCAAATCCTCTTATCCGTGACATAAAGATCTATAATAAAGATCTTTATTAGATCTCGTATCAACATCACCTTAACACCAAGCTTAAATCATCAAAATTTCAGTAATAGTGTATGTCAGTCACCCGATGTCCGTTTTTAATTATGCAAAAACGGTTGACATCTCCCAAAAGTAGGTGTTACTACTGCAATGAGCTTGCAGGTAGTCCTTTTCGTGCTAATAAAAAGCAAAACATTTAGGATGGAGAGGATACCTCATCGCTGAACTGAAGATGTTAAATGTCATAATTATATCTGATCAGCGAAGTTTATTAATACTTGTCTTTTCTTATTTGTCACTTAAAAACTTGGAGAAAAAGGTGGAAGATCTATTCCAAGGCCACATGCGGCTTTGAAAGAGGTATTTTGAGAAAATATTCTTAAAAAAAACCGAGGAGTTTTGAAATATTTCAAATTCCTATACCATTTTGAAAATTTGGCGACGAGGGGGGGGAGGGCGTAGAAATTTAAAGGTGAAGTATTATATGTTCCATATAATATGGAGTATATTGTTGTGCGGCCCGGTAGGATCTCATTCTGAAATTTGGCTCGGCTGCTGAAAAGGTTGGCCACCCATGATATATTCCATATCAGGACTCTACGGGGTACATGATAATTTTGAAGGTATGTATTCATTAAAGAAAACATTAAAATTTTATATTCTATGAACAGAATGTATGATTCTTGCTTGGCGATACAGGCGGATTACCTAAATATTTATTTATTTATTTTTGCCATACATTGATAATAAAAAAATCTAATACGTGTAATTATAAAGCCTTATAATCATCGTTTCCATACATTTGCAACCTTTCCTTAATAGTCGTAATAAGCTTTCTTTCCGGCTTTTTTTTTGAAATCGGAAGTCGGTATTCAATTGTTATTGCAAAAAGATTGCGTGTCGGTACTTTGTAGGTTTAAAAATCTGTTTTTTTTTAGACTTCAACAATTAAAATATGTACCTACCCAGTCGGAAATATTCCAATTATTCCGTATGAAACAGCTTGGTAACAATTGTTGAATTGTCTATACATAAAATAATGATCTTATGCCTAGCTACGAAGTACCTAGTAATTATTTATTTTACATTGAAAAAATACAACATCTTGACTGCAGAGTTAATTATTTATCATCATCTAATAAAAAAACACATTTCACCATGATGAAATATAAAATATATATATATACATCCAGCCATTTCTTTTTGTAATAAAAAAATAATAAATAATATGTAGGAAACACAAATCTGTGTGCCTGAGCGAAACTACAATATGTCGATTTTTGGTCGAAGTAATTTATGATTTCGTTACGAACTTTTTGACAGCATATTCACTTATCTTGAAAACACGTTCTATTTTGTGATAGCTATGTATGTATAAGTTAAAAAATATATATAAAATTTTTGTTGAAGCAAATAAACACTATTATAACTCTTTTATCGTTTAAGTTTTAAAAAAAGGAAAAGCTATAATAGTAGGTAGCAAAACCCACAATCATTTTTAACAAACATGTGAGAAGCAAAAAACGTCATTGTTATGGAAACAGTCACCATTTGCATATTGAAAAAAAGTTATTTTATTTTAAAAATTCCATACACTAACAACGAATATTTTTTTTATTTTTGCTTTTGAGAATAGTTCTGTAAAATTTCTTAAAAAATCTTATACTTACACTTAAACAATATCAAATATTTATAATTTAAATACATAGGTAGGTATAGAGAAAAACTAATTCAAGAAATTTTAACTAAAATGTACCTAGTTTAGGATTTTTCCATTACAACGACAGTAATAGAATGTTATTAGAATATGAACGGTCGCACTGAAATACGACATCTCGTGACATAGTATATTTTCTCTCCAACACAAAAAAATAGTAAAAAGAAATATATTATGGGTGTGTATGTGTGTGTGTGTGTAGCGATCATATGTTGTTATGTATAAGTATTTAATAGTGTAGGTTCTAATCATCTTACATATTGCAGGTGCCTTATTTTCCCACACCCCAACCCTTTACCTACTATCACTATTCCCCCCTGCCCTGCCCTTTCTTCTGCATATCCACCCCCGTCTATCCCATGAATAATTTCTCATCTGCCATATAAGATAATAAGGATTGCAGCTAAATCGCACCAGACATTTGATATCAAAAGGGATGATCAATGTTAAAATCTGACGTTTCATTTTTTAATTTCTATTTTTGCCATGCAAATTAAAATAATTTCTTATAATATCGCATGTTTTTATTCATTTAACAAATATTGGAGGATGTATCTGTCTGAAAGATGGGGTGTGAAAAAGCGCGGTCGTCTAAGAACAACGTGGCTTGATCACTTGGATCAAATTCTCAAGAACGGCCGCGTGTTGGGGAAGAGAAACCGGCGTGCGTATATGAGAAATTGTTTGAATGTGAATTTTCAAAAATAATTATTTTCCAACGAAACAACTTGAAAGTTTTTAAAAAATACTTTATCTGGTCCTACTGCGAAAAATGATATAATAATAATAATTAAGTACTTAGTAACACTTTATTGAAAAGAAAATCATGAGCAATGTGCTAGCTTATTACCTGGAGGTAATATCTTCCAGCTAACCAATATGGATTTTGAAAAAAAAAATACTAAAACAATCCTTAACAATCACATATAAGAATAAAATTAATTAAGAAGGGGAAAAGAACCAATAAAAGTCCCACAGATTGCCAAATCATTAGATTTAGGTAACGTAATAATGTCTCCATTTTTGATAAACACTGCTTTCAAATCATCTACATTTTTTACTTCTACTACTACTATAGACACTCTTTTACTCTTAAAATAAAACTATTTAAAATGAAGGTGTTGGCTGAACAACCCCACATAAATTTAGGTAAGAAAAAGTAATAAAAAAATCCATACTCATATATCTTTTACCTCGCCCTACAGACCTAATCGTCGTCTTCGGATAAAAAATGAATAATCATTTTAAGGGTTTGTTCGCATCTATGGACGGACAAAAAACTGGGTAGGTATCTACTATGCGTTGTTGGTACGAAAAAACCAGTTCTAAGATATCTGCCAGGAAGCATTTGACTACATCATAGGACTGAGGGAGGTAAACGAAAGGGTTGTTTATACCTATTATTGCTCTCTGGTTGTACCTTGAATGTTCGAGTATAGAGAGCACCTGTGATTCGTGATGCATGGACCGATAATAGTAAAGTCTAGGTATATAAGTTTTTTTTACTTCTTAAAAAAATATAACCCTTTTAGGGTTCATCGTACGACGCAGTATTCAAATTTTATAGGATTAACCTGAGAAGATTATTGTAATCCATACAATTAAGACATTTCTGAAAACATAGACCGCTAATGAAAATAGATAATTTCGTATATTTAACTATTTTACATAAGTAGTTATCAAATTAATTGTATTACAAATATATGTGTGTTCCTACACTTACACTTTATCAGACTCACCGATCTATACTATCACAGCATCTCTCACAAATGGGGTAGCAAGTGAACTAATTGTTACTTATAATTAATAAACATCTTCTTCTCTGTGCATACCTCATCACTGAATTAAAATTTTCACAGTACCCCCTATTATATATTGATTCAAACTAAAATAAGAACGTTCCTTAATTTAATAGACTAAAATTCGTATTTTATATGATGTTTTAGAGTTTATGGAATACCAATGTGCACTAACTAAAATTGAAACTTTCCTATTTAATTAGTGCACACTAAAAATGAAATAGAATAGGGGGAAGTGGTGTTTTACAAATATAGTTTACGAGTATAGTCTTTTATCATGGAATTACATATTATTTTAATTAATTTCTAATTAGAACAAACTGTGATTAGGTATATGAGTATTCTTTGTAAATTCTCATAAATATTATGATATTATAAGGTGGTCGGTTGACTGATGGTAGTCTCAGGTTTTCAATCGGGAGACTTGCATTCGATTCCACCCGCTGGCGACCTACTCCTCTTTCACAATACAAACATATTGCTTACTGTGAGGGTATCTAAGATCAGTAATATGTATTTGGGCTTAGTCCAAAGTCAGATTCATGCCTTAAAAAATAATAAAAAAATAGAGTATTTTTTTCATAAATTTGCAGTACATAAATTGAATAATACAAACAAAGTATTTAGAAATTAGATGATTAAATAAAAAATCGAGCTGAATAGAAATAGGTATTTCACAAATAATATTTTCGTCCAATTATTTTTTTATATTTAGCCTTGAAGCGTTTGAATATCAAAATGACTTAAACTAAATGTAATTTTCTTGACTTGATTTATGTATATTATAGAAATTCCCTAATTTGAAAAGTTATCAGTCAAGGATAGACAAGGAAGGGAGAGAGAAATGAATAATCATCATTTAAATAAGTTGGATTTTGTGTGTGTGTGGGTCAAGAATCGCTTGAGGGATGATAAAATAAAAAAATAACAACAAAAATAATTTACTCTATACTATATATATGAACCCTTTCTATGTTTGTAGATCTTTGAATTCTCCTACACAAAGATAAGAATATAATATACTTATTAAAATACTAGTTAATTAAACCTGGCTCCTAAGCTTTTGTAAAGTTTTGTTTTCCAAAATAATTATCCTCATATACTTTTACATTTTTCGAAAAAAAATAACATTTTTAATAATTAAATGGAAGTCCCCAGACTTCTGCGGTATCCGGGTGGACGGTGGGTCCTTCAATGTATGTCTTTACAATTATAACTAGAATATTTTTTTAAGATGCACCGTTTTAAATATGAATCAATCTGGGTGAAACATAAACTGAAGCACCGTCGCATTAAATATGTTTTTGTCTTGAACAGGGAAGACTTCTGCTGCTGGAGAAATCGAACACGGAAACTTTTGACTAATAATTCAAGACTCTTGCACCAGACTACCAGTCAACTCACATTATTTAAAATACGTTCTATTAGGTATATCTCGTATTATACCTACGAGTAATTAGTAAACAATACTGGTTCATGTATTTTCATTACCCAAGCACACTCTTATTGAATGCCAATCAGCATAGAGAGGAGCATTGATAATTTAATTACCTATCTGGTAAATAATATGTCCTATTATAGACATACATACAAACATACACATGTAGATGGACTAAAATATTTATGTGAGGATTCTAATAATAGGTATATAAGGAGATAATATAAATATATATTTTATATAGGCACCATTAATTTGTTTATGTGTATTAGGTATGATAATGATCCATTATAGTTTAGCCAACTGCTTGAGGCTAAATATTATTTCAATACTTACATAGTGAAAGTGATTGAAAACCTAAATCATTTTATAAGCCATAAATAATCAATCAATAGTATTTATCCGTGTATAATTTTTTTGTTGAGCATTAAATCAAATCCCAAATCTATGATACCTCTTGTTATATGTTTCACTATATCTTGACAGCGAGATGCAAAGCATGTTAAAAAATAAATCATCTTTGCTCTAAATTCAAAAGCATTAGATTGGGTTAGTTGGAAAATATCGCGCTTCTGCGATAAACTCGCCCATTGCACAAAATTTATTTGTGTAGTTTAAATTGAATATTTTCATATTAGCTACAAATAAAACTCTCTGATCGCATTAGAAACACAGAGATACGTAGAAGAAGTATACGAAAAAGATAAGTTTCTTACGTGCAGCTGATCTGCTGGCTACCCCACTTGTGGGATATGCCGTGATGGTATAGTAGTAGTAGTAGATACGTAGAAGATCGGGAGTTACGGATGTTGTCGAAAGACGAAAGAGTAGCAAGGTTGAAGTGGTCATGGGCAGGGCATGTTGCTAGACTTAAAGATTCAAGATGGACAAAAAGGGTAGTGGAGTGGAGCCTCGTGAAGATAAAAGGAGTAGAGGAAGACCTCCAACACGTTGGTCAGACGACATTTGAAGAATCGCCGGTGACTGGTTGCAGAAAGCCCAGGACTGAGATGCCTGGAGACATATGGGGGAGGCTTATGTTCAGCAGTAGACAGGAATAGCTGCATAAGTAAGTAAGTAAGATTATTGGTTTGGATATTCATAATTTCAACCCTTGTCAAACTGAAAGTCAATAATTTTGCTAAGCTTTTTTGTGAATTGGCACGTACCTACTTACCTACATATATTTTAAAGGTCACTTAGTGTTAAATTAATTATTTTATCTGTTTTCATGTACAATATATACTTAATAAACGAATATTGGTTTATATTTATTCGTACATTTTTGTAAAGGTTATATATAATAATGTACAATAATAAACATTGCTGATAATCAAGAACTGCTGTCTCTGAAACTCCAACATATTCGAGCAATCACTAAGCCATTATGATTACTCATGAACTCATAGAAGGTTAGTTTACCAGCAGACAGCCTATGCTCCTGAAAAGAAAGTTATGGGTGTATTATGATGAATGATAATCTATAGCTGTACTATACCATCACGGTATGTCCCAAAATTGGGTTAACTATCGTAGGTTCTAATGATGAATGAAAAAAAAAGAAATCGACAGAAGTAATCTGTTTCAACAGAATCATCTCTTTTCACAACATTCTCAATATTGGATATATTTCTATATAAACCATTCAAAACAGTTTTATATGTTTTTGGGAATATTTCAGAAAAAAGTGATTTTTAATAGTAATTCATTTATCCTTTTTCTCATCAAATATATTTCAATAACGGGCAGATGTATAATTATTATCGATATAAATTACATTAATGCAACATGACACATGAATACCAAACTATCTACTTTTTATAATTTTTTGAATACTTTTTCGTACCTTCCTCTATTTTATAGGTTTTTATTTTTTGTGCTGGCAGCCCACCTTGTGTTGCCATTAGTCGTCGCATTCATGAATAAAGATGATTTTTATTATAATTCATTAATTATATATCTCTTTAACTAATCGACTTCTATAAATTTAACGTTGCAACCCTTTAATAGCGTTTTTTATGCGAGGTATGCTCTACGATATGTCCATCTGAGAGTTGGATAAGGGTTGGAACAAGGGACACAGCGAAAATGTAAATCGTATTAATATAAGATGATCATTATTTCCTTGCATAATAAAAAAGAATACATTTTAAACAGGAATAATTCGTGTATTTAAGAATTCGTTATTTTTTAATTTTTGACATAATCGGGTGGCGGAGACTGAACTTACTTACTTACTGAGAAGTATAGATGTAAATCATATATTGATTTTTAACCACTGTTCTGTTCGATTTTTGAAGTAAACAGAATGTTTCTGCTCGTAAATTACATGTAATCTTTAATCTAGAGTACCTAGTTGAAAATCAATATTTGAAGTAAGATATCTCCTAACCACCTTTCTGCATTTCACTGAATCATATTTTAAAAACTGTATATAAGAGACAAGTAAATAATTATAAGATATTTCGAGGTTGTGAAAGAGGGCAGCAAACTAATAGGTCACCTATGAAGAAACTGATTTTTTGTTGTTGTGAAAAACAGTAATCAGAAGCTCTGGAATCAGCAATGGACATAGGTATCTGGAGGACATGTTTATCTAACGCCTGAAAGTACAATGAAACCCTCATCCAAATAAGGAAAGGTGAAGACAATGTGCGTGTGTGAGATACGAAAGTGAGATTGATAATGACCTTATAAGTCGAAAGACGTCTCTCTGCGAATTAACAAACAATAGTAGAAAGGAACACTTGTTTCAAATTGCATTATTATGGAATTCTACTACGTGTGCACCGACACAATTAATAATATAAGTATACGAAAGTTTAAAAAAAAAAAGATTTTTTTTTATACCCTACAGATTTTTCTATAATTGTTTAATATTACACAATTGACACAATTTTTTGACATATTTACTCATCTACACCTATATGTATATTACGTCATTGCTCGCATTACTTACAGGGTAAGAAAAATAAATAATATGATTCGATGATTGTGACGGACCGAGTATTCAACCCTTGTTATTTAAATTCTCTTCCATCTGCCGCACAGTGAGTAGTTTAGCAGTGACACCACCTGTAATTTCGTATTATTATTAGTAGTAAGGTAAGGATTAATGTGTTAAACTTAATATTACAAAAAATATATATTACATCACACAACAGATACTCAGATAGTTCAGACCATTAGCCCATCATCTGCCTGCCGCTGCCATTTCTATAATATTATGTAGCTACTTATTGTATCTCATACTTTCCTTATATTAGAACATTCTGTGTGTCTCTGCTCCTTCTAAAATAGTAATTTATTATTATTATTAATAATGAAGATATTATAAAATATCCCAAAAACGACAAATGGCTGATTATATTAATGTCATGTGACGATGACATTATTAACATAATTATAATATTTTATAAAATATATTTGTCCATATTGAAACTTAGATACCCAATGCATTAGAGTAATGTGATGGTGGGATACGGTGACTCAATTGGTATAAAACCGCTTTAATGGATTGTTTCTACTACTTCAAAGAAGAACATTGAAAGGCGAAAAGAAAGAAAAGAATTAAATAAAAAAATATGTGGTTTATAGAATTGTAGTTTCTAGATTTGTGTCCATATCAAGATAAGTAGCAATTTATAAACTAATATGAAATGAGATTTTCAGTAGCCTCGTAGTAGTAAAATATTTCAAAAGATATCATAGGAGGTTGATTTATATGAATTAAATAGCCACTGGAACTTTAGGTTCTTAAGTCTCAAAAAGATATAAAAATCACGTTCTTAGCTAAATATTAGGTGTACTGATAGTTTTTAATATTTAAAGATTGAGTCACGAGCTTCACATCCCAACGATAGTTTAAGGCTGTGGGTGACGGCAGTGAGTAGCTCCAGAAAAAGCTGACAAGATCAAGTAGCAAATCTCTGTGTTAAAAGTTTTGGTTTAGAGTGACCAATTGTCCTAGAAGCGGCAATTAACAGGGATCTCCAACTAAGACAAGGGGAAGAAGATGGGTGTATATGTATATAATGTAATGTGTAAAATGGAATATTCAACGACGTAACATACTCAACACTACTTAACACACTTAATAAAATTTGTGCATAAACTTGTATTTTATTCATCTACCTGTACGCACTATTGTTTGTTGCACAATACAATTAGAATTTATTATCAATATGCGTGGTTTTTTTTTTTCATTATATTGTACCTATTATCAGCTGTAAATTAATGTGTCATTCAAAATGCCAACTGTCTTGCGAAACACTTTAAATGCTACTTAGGATATTTTTACATGTAATCAATTTAATAAGCAATTAATATTCAAGCTTTTGCTAGTCGCAGTATTTTTGTATTACAGTATACGTATACCTATATACCTGCAATAATTTACCTACGTTCTGAAATACATCCATCTGTAGGTATTGCATTGACACCTAAATTATACATATCTTGTTGTGGGTTTTTAATTATTTGTACTTTCCTTTCAATGTTTCTTTCAGGAAAGTATGAGAGAATAAGCCTCCTTCACTTAGAGTGACTTTTAATAATTGATATATCTTTTACTAGAACATATTCCTAATGATTTTATATAACTTTCGAATTATGTGTGTACTATGTCGTATGGATTATGAGATTTTGTTTTGTGTTTAACACTCCTCTCTGACAATTTTTTGTGTTAACATTAAATATTGTAATTGGTACGCAGTACTAGAAATATTTGAGTAGAAATCCAAAAAATAATTGAGTAAATAGAATAAAATCGTAAAAGCTACCTAATGAATATGTGATACATATCTATTCATTTTAATTTGTTGTGTTAATCGTAAGAACATCTTGAAACCATGTTATCCCAAGTACTGTAACTGAAAGATATAATTTGATATTTTCCATCGATCCTCGCTCACATTATCATGTTTTAACATTTCTTAATTTAAGAATGTTTCTTTCTCCGACCTCATTGCATCAAAATAATTACACAGCTGATAATCATGCAGTACACATTTAGTTAGGTAGCTACATACCTACTTCCGTGCTAGAAATAAATAAAAAATAATTATTGATAAACACATGTGAATTACTATTATAATTATTTTAAAACACAAGATCCATTAAGATTTATTGTAATATATTTAACCCTTCCGTTGGTTTGTGGTTGTGAAGATAATGCACTGCACAAGTTAATAGAAATAATAATATACATTATATTATGTGTTATAAAATACAAGGGATGTTAATAGATTAAAGTATGAAGTGCATTTCCGTTTTGTTAGGGGTTAGATAAGAATAACAACAACGTACACTACTATGTACTGTAATGTGTAGGTGTGTAATATTGTGAAGAGAACTGATTATATGCAGATATGCATTTGCGTATTTAGAATTTTTATATTAATGATTGCTTTTGTATTTGAAGCTCATGGCAGCGAGTAGGTTTCCCATATTTTTCAGTAAGTTTTAGAGTCCCCTGTAGGTAAGTGGTGAAATTCCTAAAACTTCACATATTTATAAGACATACAATTCTTTCAATGCAGCAATGAGGTACCAATACCACCCATTCTGGATATTTTATTTTTGTTGGCACAGGGAAGTCAACCTGCATGTTTATTACATACCTACATTTAGTACTAGCTACTTCACTTGGCCAATGGCTCGCCCTTGAGGACAATTTTTGTTTAAATGTGCGGATAAATAAGGGATATGCCGTGATGGTATAGTAGTAGTAGTAGTAGTAGATAAATAAGAGTTTATGACTTTTGAGATATCTGGGTGTGAGGTGGGTCTGTCTTTTTTTATTTAATCTTTTCTATACACAGATGTCAGTATAGCTGGCGGACTTATCACTTACGTAATTTCTTCCAGACAACCAGTGCTGTCTCAATTTTGCTGAGACAGTTCTCTTCCAAACCCTGGTTACGGAAATTCCTTACGAAACTCCGCGACCCAGCTGGGAATCGAACCCAGGACCTCGATGATGCAAGTCGACTGCGATAGCCGTTGCACCACGTGGCCGGCCTGTCTTCAATGGCTACTCTCCTTATTGGAGATCCAATTTTGGTGTACAAATTTAGTAATACAAATTTCCGATTTTATTTTCACGTCTATAAAATCATCCGTCATTACTTTATGCTGGATGATATAGGAGCTCAGCTCTTAAAACATCCAGGGGAAAGTGGTGGGAAAACCCTTAATGCCATTGTGTTATAGATAGCATGAATCAATAGATTTTTTACCATAGGGTTGATTCCTCGTCATTACTTTATGCCTTGTAAAACGGTATTTTAAAACGAAATATTTATATTGCTTATTGTCTAACATTTATTATGCATATTTCTTCCTTTTGAGTTGCATATAATTCAGTCTCCGGTTACATATGATTTGATATGAAGAGTATTTTATAATGCACACATGAAGACCGTGGGAGCAATGAGGAGTCTGAGACCTCAGAGGGATCATCGCTGGACTAAAATAGCTCACCGTGTAATTAATGCAACATGTCCTCATCTTTTAAAAAAAATGTACTACACACAAATGCACCTAGTACCAATTTACCCTAATGCTCCTAGTATCAATTTACTCACCTAATGCATAAGTTTTTATATTACATTTTGTGAAGCGTTTTTAAGGACCTTTCTTTACATTAATATAATATCAGTATAGCTGGAGGATATTTCACTATTGCAATTGCTTCCAAATAACCAATACTGTCTCGATTCAGCTGTGATAGTAAACAATATCACTTAACCGTGGATGAGAAGATATTTATTAGATACAACATGATCCAGCTGGGAATCGAAGTGGAGATATTGATAATGCAAGTCGACTGTGATAGCTGTTACAATACGTAGACGATATCTGTACTTAATATTCTGGTACTTATAATTTGATGCATATATTATTTTTTCATTAGTAAGATTTACCTATATGTAGTAAAGCAATTTATGAAATTATTACGTACCTAAAAACACGCAATGCTTGTATAGAAATAAACATACTAATCAAAGAATACGAGTACATACCTATATTTGTGCTGAGACGATTTTGACTTGCTATTATATTATTCTACTATGATTATTTTATCATTGTCTATTTTTGTAATGGTTTTTTTTACTGGTTTGTAAGGTCAGGTATGTATGTTAAAAGGATATATCATAGGAGTAAATAATACAAACAGTGTCAATAAGTCAATAATGCATACAAATAACTTTAATAAGCAGACCAGTGGAATTATCCCACAATGCACGAGTTGCTCAATTTTGTGGGAATAAATTGTGTATTATGTTGTTAAAAAAAACTTTGTAAATTTTATGAAAGTATATATTCATAATAATAAACATATTTTAATACGAATTTGAATTCTGTAAAATGCAGGTCATTACGAATCGAACATCTCTAATTCAGCTGTTTTTGACACGGATTGGACAACTTGCATGTTTATTACATGCACTCGTAGAATATGTCGTGATAGTATGTATAGTGCAAGACACAAACGCCAAATAATTTATTTTCTTTACCTATACCTAAGCAATAATAAGGAATTTGGTAATATTACAAAACTGTACCTTTCACCATACCACACATACACACACACACACACACACACACATACATGCACACAACAGGTGATCACTATAGAGTGATTGCATAACCTTCCTAAAAAGCTTGTAGTACTTCCTAAAAGTCGTTTGCATGTTATAGCAAACACATTATGTTAATATCATACATAGATGATCTTTTTATAGTAGGTAGGTACTTACTCGTAACTATATTATTGCTTTGAATGTAGGTATGTAGGTACTATTTAGGTACCGTAGGGCCAGTGTGCTAATCGCATATAACAGGTATTTTATTTATATTATATCTGATGTATTCAGCGTACTATTTATTATATTTGTACATAATATATAATTATTATCTCTGTTATGTCTCAAACTACTAGCCTTAGCTATTATTATTATTAATAATAATAACGATTTGAATCACCCACGTATTTTAAATAACGTAAAATATTTTCTGGGCTACATTTATAACGTCTGAGCAGAAATGTGAATAAATACATATTTATTTATTTATACATACTTTACTGTACATTGATTACAGACAGTTACATAAACATTCAAGTTAGATACAATGTACAGAGGGTGAGTTTATTGCAAAGGCTTGATCTCTTCCAACTAACCCAAAATAGATGTACTAATAACATTAATGTTCATAAATAATACTATGTTATACAATACTGGCATATCCCACAAATGGGGTAGCCAGCGGTCTAACTACAAGTAGTAAAAATGCACATTTTTCTCTCAACGCCAATTAAAAAATAAGACATTCGGGATGGGTGGCATGCCTCATCGCTGAATCAAAGATGTAAAATTTCTTGGTGATGTTTCATTATTACTTGTTTTTTTTACAGGACACACGAAAACTTATATTAAAAATGGGACTGCTATTCAAGTCAGGAACCTATGAAGCTATAAAAAAAATATAAGCTGTAAATTTTCTTCAAAGACATACAATTGTTTACACTCTTTATTTCCCTTATTAATTTTCAGATTGTCGTAGGTACCTACTTTTACTCTACAAGAAATTCCAGTGGTTTTCTATCTATAGCTTTCATTCAAACGATTATAACATTAAAATATAGATATCTAAGTACACGATGGATGATACCATTGTTGTTATACTTGCAAGTATACACACGTAATAATATTTAAATGTTATCTTAATATAATAATACCTATGTAGTTAGTAAATAAATAAAAGTAAATATAATTGATACAGTCTCCAAGCTAAAATGGTAATGGGTTGATCATGCAAATATAAGAGATGATGGCAGATGGACACCTAGGATCCTAGAACAGACACCGTGGAAGGACAAAAGAAACAGGCATGAACAGGACAGCTCGCATGCTTATAAATGCAGCTACGCCATTTGTAAGATATCCCGTGATGAAGTAATAGTAATAGTAAGAATTTTTAAAATGAAATACGATATATAGTTATTCCACTATTCAATAGTGGAATAACTATATATCGTGTTACATTTTAAGAATTATTAATATGAACTTCCACAAAGAACCTTCGGTCGATAAATTAAACTTTAGTATTAGTAAGGTTTTGGTTTAACTTATTCTGTTCTCAGACTAAATATGCATTTTTGTAAGTATAGATGTATTTAACATATACATAATGTCTTCCTATACGGATGCATTAAACATATACCTAAGTACCTACCTACATTTCCTACTACGTAATGTACACATTAGTCTGATTTTGTAGTAACCGCATTTTCTTATTTAAACCATTCGTTCAACATCACATAACGGCAATGTTTAAAGTAATAATGATTTTATACATAGTAATAAACACGTAAAAAAATAAAAGATGCAATTAAGAACAAAATTTACATGAACAAGAAATTATTCTCCGTTGACTGTGTGGATAAATATACTACTACCGGGACTACAAACGTTCCTCAAATTACGTCATTTGAAATGCATTCTTCACTTTCCGCAGGATTCGACTTTTAAGTAACCTTTATAATATGGCACGTCATTTTTTCGATGTGGCACGTCTAGCCATAAAAATGTACAAAATGCTTTTTGGCAATAATATATCTACATGAAATTGTAATAAAATCGTTAAAGAGTTCTGTTTTCATCGTTAAATCACCAAATGATAAGTTTCTTATACGAGTATTCCTGAATTGCATCGTATTTTATTTACTCCACCAACTGCTGGACGAAGGTTTTTCCATATTTTCCAATAGTCTTTAGAGCCACTCTTGCTCACCTCCTACAGCCAACAAGGTCCTGTTTTCTCATCAGACGGTCTTCATTTTAATTTTACAAACTCCCTTACGTTGTCTATCTCTAAATAGAAAATACCTATTTGTCTTACTAGAATAATAATATGAACTGCAGTGAGATGATTAAAAAATCATTTAGTTAACGTTTTTTGGTTAATTCAGTTTTGTTTTTTTTTATTCATTAGGTATTGTTATCAGGTTTTAATTCCGTTTACATTTTGGGTAGACAAATCATGATAAAATAAATCTCTCTGCAGATACTATAATCAAGAAGTGCATGTGCTTATATAGTAACATTACGTCTTAACTGGCGTATTGCAACTTTCCAAGATTGCTCACTATTTTGTATTTTTGTACAAAGTGAAGTGAAATTATTCATTAGCAGTAATTTATAATCAACACATAACATGACAAGATAATGTGGTAACTAGAAATTTAAGTATTCGACATAAATTTACCCTAAATACCTTTATTTAATACTTCACTTTATATCTCGATTAAATATCCTAGACTACTGTTAGCCTACCGATTACACTCATTATTTTTCATATCAACAAATTTAAGATTATTATTATTATTACTGACAAAGAGACGATTCTTACAGCGGAAGGCCAATGCGATCCCAGAAGAAAATCGACAACATCTAGACAACAACACAACAATCACAACACATTCTCAATCTTCCTGACAAACTCCGCATACGTCACGCCAAATATATCAATGTATCTAGCCAGACCGTTAAATATTTGAATAGCCCTTCCTATTGGCGACTTTGCCAGTATGTTTGTTCTACTTTGAGGCTGATAAAAAAAATCGTGATGCCGAGAACGTCCAAGATAGATCTGTCTACAAATTTTGATATTACACATAACCAGTAGGATTAAAATATAATAAAATAATAAATCAGCTGTCTTTTCAATGACATTTCACGAAAATAGAAGGTAAGAGTAGGTATAACTTGTAGATCCATCACAGTAGATAAAATCTAAGTACTACCAGAATTGACATCTATGTATATACACGCACAGCATGCTCTGCTCTTATATCTATTAGGCGTATGTCTATTGCGAACATAATGATAGAAGTACCTACCATTCCACCATGCAGTAAATTTTATACCGAGATGATAGTATAATAAGCAATGGCAATGTACAATGGTAAATAGTTGTAATAATATAGTGTTTGCATTATAATACATTCATTTTGTACATCAAAACAGATAGCAAACCAATTATGTTATCAACATTTTATTATACTATTGCACAAGACCATGTTTGTATATTTATCACTATTAGATATTTACCATAAAGTCATAATATTTATTCGCCTTTGCACAATCACATGTTATAATATGGCCATACTGATATTTTTACATAATACAAAATTTGGAAATGTCAATGTGTAAAAAAAATATTAATTAGTACCTACCCAGTATTCACACAAATTCACCCAAAAATATTCACACAAAATGTTTACATCAATTTTTAAGTCCGAATTACTTACAAAGAAAACCTTGGTCGTATTCAAACTTGGTATTTAAATTCTTGTGAATCCTAGGAGGTACCGAAAATCTCTGCTTCTTCTTCTCAGAAACTGCAGGTTCCGTTTTCCTAAAGACCCAATTTATCTATGTGAGATATAGAAAATAAGTAGGCTTTTTCGACATTTCTCCATTCATCTCCATCTTGGTCTACTCTCACCCCATTCTAACAATAGCAAAATTGATAATACCATATTTTCTGCAGACAACCTATTTCTCTTTTTTCTCTCAAGATATATGCAATTCACAATTTCTATTCTATCTACCCTCTCAGAGACGGACAAGGACGAGACGCCAAGTCGATCTGTAATAATAAATTGTGAAATAACTGTCACGAAAAACTTAAAACAGCAAAACAAAATTTATTATTTCAAGATTCTTATGCGGGGATAACATACCTATATTAATCAGAGGAAAATTACGTGTCGATGATAAGATGAAATTTTCTGCTGACCTCGATCGAGTAAGTAGATAATTGGTATAAATTGAGAGGTAGAAGTACCTACCCAGTTCTTGTCAATACCTACATGCGTGATATGCGATTAAGTTAATAATTATTTTTCTCTACAAAAGTGGCATTGTACAGTAAAAAGATTAATGTATTGAGTAAGATGGGTGGAATATATAATTAAATTATAAAGTTGAATTAATACCTAATTGGAAAATATTAATAATATAGGAACGTATTTTCTTTATCTATCGTCTAAAATCTTAATATTTACTACAATATATTATATTGTTATATTTACCTTACTGGTCTCCAAATGAGCTATCTTTTTTATTTTCTTTATAGATACTAATCATTGATAAGATTACAAAAACTAACCGAGTAAGTAAGAATAACATATTTTTGCAGATACTGCCTCAGAACACTACTAAAATATAGTGAAATAGTAAAGTATATTTTAATATTATTTTTAGAATCACGTATAATTAGGTTAGGAAGAAGTTATAACTATGCTAAGTAATATAGGTTTTCATTATGGCTTAGTTTGATATTATGTACTAGAAATCAAACAAATATAAATATAAAAAGATTAATGTATCCATCTATACTATCACGACGTCTCCCCCAAGTGGGTAGCCAGTAGATAGGTATATAATGAACATACAAGTGGTCCTATCGGTAATAGCGGTTACTGGCTTAGCGGTATTTGGGTTAGTTGGAAGATATCGTATCCCTACGATAAACTCGCCAATTGTACAAAAATTTTCGTTTATAGTCACGGAACCGCCCATTCACATTATTTTTGGCGACTACATTCCTTTTAAACGTAATAGCTACAAAGGTTCAAAAATTATGTGCTCATACTGTATTGTGCACAAATACAAAGGTTTCGTATAGGTACAAAACTGTCGTTCATTAAATATGCAGTGGCAAGAAGACCTTGTCACAGATTTAGGGAATATAAAGTACCCACTACCTTTATCATTGCCATTTTGATGGCGTAATTATTTATTTGTTTGTTTATACATATTATATAAACTCGCGTATCAATAATAATTATCACGATTTTTCAACTGAACAGCCATGAATAAATAAGCTGTGTATATTTTATTAAATCTCATTATTTTGTTTTAATATTTTTTTGTTATTAATAGGTACTTGAATAATTAATTAATCAATGTTCATTTGAAACTTCAAAATAGTATTTTTCATTTTCCAGAAACGAAAACTTTGTAAATTTATGGTATGAATATTGGCTTTGAAGTTATGTGTTGGATTGGCGAACAAATAGTAATTGGATTAATTAGAAACAAGCGTCAATCATGATCGATAATGAATTATATTAATGTCGAAAGATGTCTCTCTCAATTTAAATCTATAGTAGAAAACGCTCAATAAAAAAAAAAAATAATAAAAAAAAAAAATTAAAAAAAAAAAAATTGTCTGACTTTGAAGTTCTATTGGCATGGCAATTTGCAAGGATTATATGAGATTATTTTGATTTTTTTATTATTTTTTATTGAAGTTTCGTGTTATTTAAATGTACCTAAATATCTTCGATAGTTTAAAGAAATAATATCATGGTTTTCTACCACTACTAACGGAATACTAGGATTTGCATCGTATCATTTTATTTTTACATTTTTAAATAACAATTTTATTAATAGATATTTTATCTATAAAGCTTCTTGAACAAAAATTAATATTCAACAATAGATGATGTTTACAGATATACCAATTATATTTTATTAGACAATAATAGGTCTTACAATTATTTGTTTCAGTGAAACCGCATTCATATCATTTGTATAGTTAATTCCATTATTTTCATATTTTAGCTACAGATACCATATTTCAATAATTATAAATATTTTATAAATATACAACAATTTATTAATAAAAATAATACAACAAAAAAAACTAAAATAATTTCCGTGTAAATATTATATTGAATTAATCCCATCTCAATGTACCCGGTATAAGTACTTATATAAAGTACACTATATTATTTTATTACTTGTATCTACTTAAAATATTGCAGAGGTCATCGACGATTACCTATAGAAGTAACTGCTAAAGTACCGATATTGATATAATATACCTTGCAAGTACTAGTTCCTCTTGAAGGTAAGTAAGTATGAGGTAAAGGTATTAGTTACCTACTGGTTATCTAAAAATAAAGTATTCGGTAGTTAAGTTACCTTTGTATCAGCCAAATATAAAATGATAGGACACTTAATCTGGTATTACTGTGACAGCGGTGTATGATTTTAACTTGATGGTTTCTTTGGATTAAGACTTTCACATAAACAAATACTACTCTGTTCAAAAAGTATCGCGAATTTTGAATTTAGAATACAGTAGTCAAAAGTATTAATAAATTACAATAAAATTTGGATTACATTTACTGTAAACTGGAGTAGGTACACATGACGACGACATCAGAACCGTAGGAATGTCGTAAAAAGAGGTTACTTTATTGGTTCAAGAAACTTGTTGGATTGAAGGATCTTGTAAGAAAATAGAGGCCCTTAATTTCCGAGAAGAGGGACGAAAGAGTTCCGAAAGTCAAACGAAGAAAAAGAATTAGCTGACAGTAACAGTGTTTGAACCTTCATTTATTCTTTTGTGCATTTTAATCCTCAAGTTTACGTGCGGTAGCCAGTGAAAAAATTTCATGAAATAATCGATCGATAAATCGTATAACGATTTAAAAATATGTGCCCCATCCAAAAATCTAGTTCCGTCACTGATTTATACTAACATGTATGTAGTAGTTCCGATGTACATGGAGGTATTATTCTTACCTAGAACACAACCTTCTCACAGGTGAACAGCAATAACAGCATGACAAGTATTATTAATAATTTGGCAGCAGTGAGTAGGTACTTGTTGAATATAAGTACTGTGCGTAGTACCGTTGCCCTTCATAATACATACATTGTTAGTACTAATATGTAGGTAACTTTATTATATACAAAGGTATTGGCAGTACAAACATGTTGTTACGTATATCAATACCCTCATCTAATAACTATCTCAATACCCATGTTGTAGCAAGGTAACCAAAGTATTGCTTATGATTGAAAACATCAATAGAAATTTCATCTATTACTTAGTTAATTTAAGTTTTTGAAAGAGCTTCGTCTTTCTTCCGACCAATATTTTACCTGACTTCATTTTCAAAGATGTGAAAATAAGCACACACACTAAGTGAAAATTATTGTGAATAAAAATTCAATGTTTTCACAGATATGAAAAATAGTCATTTATTAAGGTTCGAATTCAATAAAGAGCGTGGAAACTTGATAAACAATTTTATCCAGAAACATTAAAATTTTATAAATACAATGCAGATTTCTCAAATATGTGTTTTTCTCATTTAATACTTGATAAATATTTCACATACTTTCTCTTTTGACTCATATATTTTTGAGTTTGCAAGAAACTAGTCTCATTCTTTCTTGATTTTATTTTCACTAAATGAGTAAAACTCAAATTTATAAGTGAGTTTTAAAACTCTAAAGTATTTTTACTTATAAATTTTTAATTCATTCTTTCTTATTTTTATTTAAAATTCATGTTTCGCAAAATCTTCTGTTTTGAATAATATATTTATAATAACAATAATGTTTTTTTTTTTATATTTGGCTGCTTTTAATGATCAATGGCCATCTGAATGACCCAATGACTTCGCCTAAATAGCATCTTAATTTAACTCGTGAGTTAAATCAGTCAAAGGTCCACAAGCAACTTGTTCCAGGCAATTCAACAAGATCCAGCCAAGCTAAAACTTCTTCCTGTAAATTTAAAGGTATTATTTACCCTGCTGAGTTTATGTAATCGAGACATTGGGTGGTCACCCTAAAATCTCATGGCCAGTTTTATAGTGTGACCTTAATAGGGCTGCACCATTCACTATAGTACATGTAAGTAAGTATTATTGTAGCAAGCATTTATAGTACTATTCGCACAGCACCAGGAAAACATTAAACATACCTTAATAATAATTTATTAGCCTATTATAATAGTACAATCTTAAATAATTGCTAACCCTGTAATTTTGTAACTAAAAATATCAACAACGTAACACGTATATTTTAGAAATATTTTAATTAAGTATTTTTACATAAGTACGTAACATATTTATATAACTACGGAGTCTTAGATAGAAGAAATTCTATTAATTCACTTAGTTGTAATATATTTTACGATAGGTAAAAATAAAATTGTACTAATCCAATATTACAATGAGTAATATCTACACTGATTTCGTGAAAATGAAGTTGATCGGCAGCAAGATTTAAGCCTTGGATCTCCCAAATAAAAGTTCGTTACATTTCCATCAACCAATCACTTCCTAAAACTAAGTGAATCAAAATGGTTAGCCACGTTATAAAAAACCCTATAACCAAATTAAATTTTAGGACCAATTAATATTGCGTAACAAATCCGTTTTTTTATTTAGAACTAAAATTTATATTATTTTAAATATTTTTCCAACGATAATATTTTACAGAAACCAAATCTCTCCATTGTAGTCTGAAACTCTACGATCAGTGGCTACCAATCACATTAAGATTTGGGACCCTACCCTGGAATAAATAAAACTGCATTCATTTTCTCTGCAGTTTTCCCAATATTTATCAATGCATCTAGTATGATAATATCTCCCTATACTTCTCTCATCAGTTTAAGGCTGCCACTCTAAAACACTTCTATCTAAATTTTCTAAAAACATCTACAGGCAACATGTCTTCCCCAGATTAATTATAAGCTTAACTGGCTTGACCTCAGGGGCATTTGGAATCTTTCTTTTCCACTGGGCCGAGAAGTTGAATAATTTGATAAAAAATGATGACACAAAATTGAGTACCAAACTAACATCTTATAAATTTGTACACTCAGTACATACCTACATAATATGAATTTGGCTCACACTATGTAAACGACGATAAATATAATATTATAGCTAAGTAGTTATAACAGATATGCATACATTATGATTTTGGTATGTCTGAACATAGCGACATTTAGCCAATAAAGGGCCTTGCGCATGTCCCACTTTCTGGAAGCGAAGGGCAATAACACAACGGAGTACTTTACCACTACAAACGCAATATGACACACTCTCACAGATATAAAACTGACTATAGCTACCATATTATTATTTATCTACATGGTATAAGTATTACAGTTTTATAGAGATGTTGTTTATGTAACGATCTGTGCATACATTCACACATTCCACTATCAGCAACTACCAATTCTACCGCAATGTACATACTTATACAAGTAGGTATACCAATTTACAGAAATTGAATTTAAAAAATATACCTATTGACATGCAATAGTTCAGTATAAATATTTTATGTAACTAACTGACCATTTGTTTTTCTGTTTGACATTGAATATTTATATCATTTCAATTTTAAAATTATTTTTTTGAAATTAATTTCTTGACCAAATTTCTTTTAAAGTGAGTCAACGTTATTCTATTATTTAATTGTACTCTTGTTTTGTGTCTAATTAATTGTTTTGTGTCTTTTTTAAAAGAAAAATACTTTTTGTATGCATGTATTGTATGTATACTAAATTTTTTACATGTAAAAGGCTTCGGCCGTGAATATCTGAATAAATTAAAAAAAAAAATTATGAACGAGTATATATCAAATTAAAATTAACAGAGAATCCAAGCTGAGAAAGGAATGTTATTTGCAAGAAAAATGCAAAAATATTAACAGAAATATAAAACAAAGGAAATTTGGAACCGCATACCCTGAAGTAAAGAATTTCTTCAATGACAAAACACAGCCACGATGTGCTATACAAGATAAAAACGGCAAACTGCTGTTTGAGGACGAATTGATCGTAAAAAGATGGAAAGAATACCTAGAACAATTATACAAAGGAAAGAACATAGTCCAAGAAAGCAAAGCACTAGAAGCAGAATATGACGTAGAAAATAATGGAGATGACATCTTAAGAAGTGAATTTGATATTGCCTTAGCAAAGTTGAAAGACGGCAAAGCACCAGGTATTGACCTGATTCCATCAGAGCTGCTTAAATGCGCGGGAAAAGGCATGCTCGATACATTGTATAAGCTTGTCTGCAAAATATATGACACAGGAGAGATACCTGAGGACTTTGCCAAATGTCTGATACGAGCGCTTCCTAAGAAAGCAGGCACTACAAAGTGCGAACAACACAGAACCTTAAGCATGATATCACACGCTTCTAAGATACTCACCAACATTATAATGAAAAGGGCGGAAAATAAAATAAACGAAACACTTACAGAAGATCAATTTGGATTCCGCAAAGAGACAGGTACAAGAGATGCAATCTCAGACTTACTCTAGAAAAGAGAATAGCAATTAATAAAAACACATACATAGCATTCATCGACCTTGAAAAAGCATTCGATAAAGTAGAATGGGAACAACTTTTTAACACCCTCAACCAGATAGGAATGAGTTATAAAGACAGAAGAGCAATCTGGAGCTTATACAAGAACGAAATGGCTGTGATTAAAAGCGGAGAGAGCTGTGCAGAAGCAAGGGTCGAACAAGGCGTAAGACAAGGATGCTCAATGTCGCCAGCTCTCTTTAACTGCTATATACAGCGAGCCATTGATGAACTGAGAGAAGAAATGAAGAACTGGACAGGAGTAAAAATAAATGGGAAAAAGGTCGACATGATAAGATATGCTGACGACATATCACTGCTCGCAGACTCCGAGATGGAGCTGAACGAAGCCTTAGGAAAAATGGAAAGTATACTGTTGTCAAAGTACAACATGAAAATAAATAAAGAAAAAACAAAATGTATGGTCGTTGGAAAAGAGGAAGCGACTGCGAACATTGCCTTAAATGGAGTGAGCATCAAACAAGTAAGTGAATTCGTGTACCTGGGCAGCAGAATAAACCAGGATGGACGCTCCAAAGCAGAAATCGTAAGCAGAATAAACCAGGCAAGGATTGCCTTTAACAAAAAATCGAAGATATTGGAATCCCCAAATATTGACTTAAGCGTAAGGAAGAACCTTACTAAAGCCTTTGTATGGAGCATTCTGCTTTATGGTTGTGAGACATGGACCATTAGCAAGAGTGAAAGCGGACGGTTGGCGACCTTTGAAATGTGGTGCTACAGACGCATGCTTAAGATCCATTGGTCGGAGCACGTCGAAAACGAAGAAGTATTAACCAGGGTAGGCGAAAAAAGGCAACTCCTTAAGAGAATCAGCCAACAACGAGCTAACTGGATTGGCCACAACATCAGGCACCCAGGACTACTCATAGCCATCGCGGAGGGTAAGACCGAGGGGACAAATGGCAGAGGCCGACCAAGAGACGCATATATGGACCAACTGAAGAGTGATATGAACTGTGGCTCATACGTAGAGCTGAAAAGACTGGCTGAGAATAGAGACGAATGGAGAAGAAAAACCAAAAAATTTAAAACTTACTCTTTGTAATTGCCAATTTATATATATGTTAGGTATGCCAAAAACGTTAAAATTTCTAAAGCTTTCTGTGAAAAATAAACACAGTTTTATTTTTAAAGACAGGTATCTCTAATGTATTTTTTAACTAGACAATATTATTTCATCATGCATTTTATTTATATATTTCATAATATTTTTTGTACTCCTATACTCACTACTGTTTTTTTGCAAATAAGTAACAAATTTAACCTAAGGTTTACGATGTCTTATTCGAACGTTAACCCGGAAAAGTGTTAACTGAATAGTTATTACGACGGTAAATTTTAATATTTTTCCTGATTTTTTCATGATACAGTACACAGAAAATATACAAAGGTACAGATAAACATCAAGTAACAAAAATTGGTAAACATTCTCATTTCCCAAATTAAACTATAGGTATCATTTAAATAAAATTCTGGCTTTGTTATAAGTCACAAAACACTACTCTCTCCCATGGAGGAAACTATTTTCTGCCCTTAAGATGAACGTTGAACGGCGAATTTAGTTATAAGGAGATACATCAACACATATTTGCTTGACTGATATCTTAAACAACTTTAATGTGCAATGAAATAAATATTCATATAGCTATGCCTTTTAGTACCTACATTTCTATTGAATACTAATGTATATTCTAACCTAAATGACAAAGTTATTGTTATTAAACGAACAAGCTCAATGTGCAATCAAAATACTTATTGTTAAAAAACAAAAAACAGCATTGAACTTTTTTGTATTTTATTATACGTATGTATCTATATTTAACCAAAATGGCGATATTTATTTGTATGTATGTACTATTGTACTCAAAATTGAAATTATTTAAATTTTATTAAAACGTTTCTTAAATATGTACAAGTTTGGTTCACATATTACATTTTTATAATAAATAGGTACTTGTACAATGTCAACGTTGATATTTATTTTATAGACATGAACGTTTTTGCCACAAGCCCTATACAAGGACGAATCGAATAGACACAGTAGCACCACGGATTGAATTGCTTCGATTGACGTCGAAATATTCCGAAAATATTTTATTCAGTTCTCAAAAATTCTCCAGAACTACATAGTTGACATAAATTATATGTGTTCATGTAAGTATTTTATTAGCTTTAAATATCTACAAGCAGGTACCTACCTACATAATGAGCAAAAGTAATGAATTATGTTTCGAAATCAAATTTTGACATTCGACCCCCTGACAAGTAAATAATTATGTATCTCACTGAAAGTAAAGGGCTATTCACATTTGTTCACTTTCAGTGATCACACCTAACAAAAGTCACAGATATTATGGATCGTGTTGCAAAGCTTAAGTGGCAATGGGCGGGTCATGTTGCGAGACGAAAATGACGGTAGATGGACTCCTAGACTCCTCTAATGGCGACCATGGAGTAACAAAAGAAGCATCGGCAGACCACAAAAGAGATGGACTGACGATATTACTAAAATCGCGGGAAGGAAATGGATACAGAGGGCACAGGACCGCGACGTTTGGAAGAGTTTGGAAAAGGCCTATATCCAGCAGTGGAGAGATGGCTGACTAGTAGTAGTAGTAGTGATCACTCTGGATGATCCTCCAAAATGAAAAGGTGTGAACAGACGTTTTAGCAACAGTGATCACTAGCGATAACGGATGAAAGCGATTACTACTCGACATAATTTTAAGAAAGGTCCATTCACTGAAATAATCATAGACAAGTTTTTTCCTTTTATTTCTCTTATTTTCATGTTGTCAAGAATTTCATTAATTTGATTTAATTTTAAATAGCTGTTGTTTTATATTTATTTACTTGTTATTTTATTTTTTTACGACAATAGTTAAACTATAAACAAGACAACCGTGAGTGTTAACACGACAGTGAAAGCATAGGATGAACAAGTGTGAACAGATGTGTTCACTCTCGATGAACAACGTTGACCCAGACACCCTGGACGATCATCCAAAGTGAAACAATGTGAATGCTATTTAATCAAAATAACAATGCCCTGAATTATTTTTTTTCTGATTGTTTTTGGACTTATTTTTTCGAGTACTTGTTATATAGATATACCTTAGGTATGATTGTATTTACACAACATAAGGTATCTTGTGAAATGTGGGACAGGTCATGGCTGGCCCTACACCGAAACAACTCTCTATCTACACATATTTATAAACAGCGAATAATAACGCAGATACAAACATATAATATTTAAACAGCATCATAGCTAATAATATTCAATTATTCATAATTTATGCAGGTTTATTTTCATATCAGTTTATTGATTAGTAAAAATACCATTTTGTTCAATATCTATTTTTATTAATTTAACCTTAAATTGGCCTTCTATTTTTTTGTAATTCATAACATGCGTTTGACGATATATTATTGTAGTACCTATCTACGAGATATTATGTATAGACCTTCTCATGGTTGAAATTCTAGGATTTAGCTATTACAATCAACCAATCATAACATAACAAATAAATGTGGTTAGATAATGTTATCACTGTTACGAATTTTGGTCGTATTTCTAATATTAAAACTATTTGAAAATATCTCATTAATATAGAATTACATATTTTTTACATTAGGTTTGTGTGAAAACATATCCAATAGTTTTACCATAATGATTTCGTGGTCTTATTTTTCGGAAAATCAACTGAAATGTTTAACTGCATTAATTCACAAATACAAATTGTAGACCTTCCTATTTTCTGTTAACAAAAACGAGAGATTTAAGATTTATTTGAGAGAAAGAGATCTTTATAACGCTGTACAAAAGCTCTAGATGATGACGATGTACAGGGATAATGAAGCCATAAATTCGTACCCATAATGGGTATAAAAAATTGAGACCAAGAAATACAACAAAGGAGCGAGCGATCAAATCGATGCCGATGGCCAAAATCAGACTTCATCGAAATATGTAGTTAAAGAAAACCTTCATTCAGGAATGAACGTCAGCTGGTTGAGAATAGAAGAAAATGATTTGAAGATACATAAATATGGTATATCATCGGTCATATGTGCCATCAAAATACCAAATCATTTACATAACATAATATGTAGTTGCAATCATTCCACGCCATCACATCCGCACGTGCCTAATAAATAGAAAAATTATCGAAAACAATAAGCTAATAAATATATTAAAATATATTTATATAAGTACTAGCTTCATTTAGAAACCATGCCAAATAATGCATAACATTTAATTTGGTAGGTACATAAAATATTATTATATACAACATGTACCTTATACTTAGATACAGTACATTGGGTAAAAGTTTGTTCAGATTTTAATCCACTGGCAGATATTAATACCTATATTTAACTTTAAACAGTAAAGGGCATGACAAAATGTAGATTTGAGATAATATAGACAATAATGTATCTATTATATAAATGTAGAGATATATAGAAATCGTATCGAGATTGAAATGATTTTCGATTAAGCTTACAAGTAAAAACTTGTTCAATTTGTTTAACATGATAAAGACAAACAAAATGCATAGTGTGTAATGATTTTAAAACCGTTAGTTGGATCAATACATTAAAAACTCTACACAAAATTTTGGATTAAGACAAGTTTGTATATCCATTGCTATCTGTACGAAAACAGCAACTCCAACAAAAGAGCCAGGTAACAACGTGTATTAAATAAAAAATGTACTCACATAACGTTTTCGTTGTGCCAAAAACAATTAAGATATTCAAGGTTTGATGGCATATATCTGCAGTGAATTGAAAATGATAAAAATATGTAATAATCACTTTCCTTTAATAGGACACTCGAATATTTACAGAAAATGCTAAGGGAATCAATTTTTTGCCGGAAATTTGACAAATCGTTTTGGACAAATCGCAAATTAATAAAGATAGATTGACCAAGAAGACATATTTGGCTGAGAGGAATGGTGCTGGGAGATGTGGACGTCCGAGGACCAAATGGCAAGATCATTAAAATCAAATCCTACAAGACGGTCACGTGTTGAGCATATTGAACAGGAAATGTGTATGCAAGGATAGTAGGAAGTGGCGCTCGATCCTTTCTGCCTACCCCGCGAGGAAAGCGGCGTGATGATATGTAGGTATATATGTATGTAAATTACCCATATTATTTTTAGTCGCCGTTTTTCGCAGTAACTATAATTCAATAACTTTAAGAAGCTTGCGACATGATCTATTTCAGTGATGGGAAACTTGTTGATAGTCTCATCGTTGCTGAAAAATTAAAGTAGCTCGTTCAAGATGCGGATATCCAGTATAGCAACTGGTTAATAATAATGAATTATTGTGAATATTATAATATCGACTTTCTAACAGGTTTTATGCAACGTTTTACAACTCTAACGGTTATAGGAGAGATTAGTAGTAAGTACCTAGATGAATGAGTAGGTAGGTACGTAATATAAAAAATACGTGGCACGTAAGTTTATCAAATTAAGATATAGAATATCATACACAAGCAACAGTGCCGTGCTTACTATACATAGTCGTGGCATATTTAGAATGGCGTATAAACTGTTTATACGCCATTAGATTTTTTTATTGGCATAAGAAATTGTTCTTAAGTTATTATTAAATTGATACTTAGAATCACTTTAAAAATTATTTTAATGTCATAACGAACAATTTATTCTAGAAATGTCAAAACATTAATATTTTTACATACATACGCCATTTTAAATATGCAACGACGATATGCAAAAAGCTTCATTGGCCTACATTGAAGAGACCCATCTCACACCTGGATATCACGAAGGCTGGCACGAAGAAGACAAAAAGGATTTTGATGAATCTCATTCAGTAAGCATGATAAACACCCTTCTTGTGGAATTTACCGTGATTTTTTTTTTGTAATAAAGGTCAAGGGACCTTGCATCCCTTGTGTCATCGTGACCATAGTAGATCTATTGTGACATCCTTCTGTGTCATATTATCTCATTCTCAAAACCTATGTGCGTCATATGCCGTGATGGTATAGATAGATATGAAATTTATATATGAAAGTATAACCAATATAAACAGTCCCACCACTGATAAATAGTACCTTTACCTTTGACTCGAATAAAATTAGTACTTAGCTTACAAAACTAGTCATAATAGCATAGTGGCGACAAAGTAGGCGAATTGCCTTTCCATATTATATTAATTTAATCGTTTCAAGAAATTTCATAATCAAAACAATGATTGATTTTCTCTCTCGAAGCTATATGATAAAAAATATTATTCGAGTTTGTTATATAAAAAAAACTAAGAACGCATAAAAATCTCTAAAATACTTAAAAAATATTTACCGTCAAAATATAGCATTATCCTAATTAAATATTATATACCACTAATATACTATTGCCCAGAGATTTCTCCCAAGTGGTCGTCAACGTCGGGGAAACCCGACAAACCACGTAAAGAAGAAAAATATACCTACTTACTAATACTACTACTTTACCATGACAGCACATCCCACAAGTGGGGTAGCCAGAAGACCAGCTGCATGTAATAAACATGCAAGCTTGAAGTAAGTTGCAAGTCTCGCAGTCTTTTTCGTAATTTTTCGAGTATCTTGTAAAAGGCAGGTGTTCGAGAAAAGTCATTTAACGTCTTGAATTCGGCGACGAGGTATACTACCCATCCTGAATGTCTTATTTTTGTCGGCACAGAGAGGATGAGGATCTGTAAAATTACTACTTACAGTCCACTGACAAGATGACTGACTTGTGAATGATGCTGCGATGGTATGGATGGATAAAACACGAACTCATCGATGAATGAAATGGAATATTATGCATCGTTGTGCATTTGAAATAAATTTCTAGGTAGGTACTGCTCTGACGTCACTAAAATCAATAGGTAGGTACCTTCCTCTTTTTTCATGTACCAAAGATTGACAAAGAAATTATTATAATGGCAGCTGAAAATAAAAAGGATCAAGTTGTTGGAAGGCCTCAGGCTAGATGATCAGATGATATAAGTAAGATTACTGCAAAGAAGTGGACTAATAACTCTAGAACAGGAAGGAAATAGAAAATCATGGGATAGGCCTGTGTTCAAAGATGGACCCAAAATAGCTTAAAACCCTTAATAAATAAATACAATATATACTTTCTAGTACACATTTATCTGGTGTGTGAATTGTGATTGTTAACAATATTTTTATGTGGACTTGTCTAACCAGCCAAAACGATACACTTATACCTTCCTACATTTAACATCCGTGATAACCAGCAAATTAAAGTAGTGTGTATCACAAGCGACAATAACTCCCATTTACTCTTATCATTTCATTTTACCTAATTTATATATCCATCTCTTTCTTGAATCTAGTTGCAACTTATAAAATTATTATTAAGTCCTCCCCCTTTACTCCTCTACCTCTTCCTCCGCAGCTGCGACACTCTCTCCGCCTACTCAGTATAAGAACAGCAGTATCAGAGTCAATATAATTGTATTGCTTGAGTGTATGCATATGTATTTGTGCATGTGTATGTATTTGCAAGTAAGCACAATACAAGTACGAAGGGCAAACTGGCAGTGCCACTAACAAACCGCAGTACCTACCATTTTTGGTGCAGGGTTATCACTTAATTTTTTTCTTGTTTGGAATTTTCTCGAATCAATTAACGATATCAACCAAGTAGCAACAAAAATGGAGAAGCAACATCGATAAATTCTTGTTTTCGTATATTTCTTAAAGTTTTATACAAGTTTGCCTATGTTGAACCAGTGCATCTATGAATTTTATTTTTTAAGGCAAAATAAACTAAATCGAATAAAATATGCTTCTATCATTAAACTGGGTCCACCGATTACTTCAATTTTAGAAAATGTTTTGTTGGTGTATAAATCAATATAAGAACGTAGTTTAACTTTTCTGAAATCCAAGTTTTTGAAGTTGTAGGTAATAAAAAAAGGTTTTGAAAATAATGCAAAAATTAAAGATAGATCCAATTTAAAAAAAAGAGTCTTTTTGTAATAATCACCTATCAAGCTTGCCTAAATTGGACCACATATATAAAAGTAAGAAGGGCATTGATTTAATTATTTATCATAAAAACTTTAAAGATTTTAATAAATAACAGTTATCAGAAGACAAAATAATTTATTAAAGATTTTATATTCTTCAAGAATTTTCCATGCGACAACCCTACACTCTTCACATAGAAGATAAACAAGATTTTCCACACGCAGCGCATTACCAATACTAATGCACGCCACACTAACACATTAGTGATGTGTGGTTGTATTGTATTATGAGAGTGTATGCGCGCTACAATTGCGCAGTCATCCGGCCGCACGTGCGAAGTTTTGCTTGACCCACATTCGCTCACAGAGCCAAATAACGCGTTGCATATTTATTGCACGTGGCCTATACGAATTTTCCCGAATGTGCTTCGGCTACGATCGTTCCATCATGCTTAACGAGATACAGTAAAATGAAATTTTAACGTACTGTTTTCCGGATTCTTTAAGAAATAAAATGACATGTAAATAGAAAAAAACACCTACTATAAACTCCAATAATGAGAGTTATAACATTACAGGTTTATAATGTTATAAACCTGTAATGTATGTTATATAATAAATATAAAAATAAATAAATAAAAGGTTCAATAAAATGCGAATTTAAAGATAAATTATACATTTTCCAACAAGGTGTATACAAATGATACATTAATTTTTACTGTACGTGTGAAATATATTCCTGTTTTGCTTTTGTTCATTATCGTATATTCAAATTTATATTTTGATAGTTCGAGAATACTTCGAAAGGTATTTAATAAAAAGTTTCTTAGAGGGAAGCACATTATCAAATATGATTAACGTACATAGATGCTGAATATTTATATATCTATTTAATTCAACAGCAAAATATTAATTAATTGAGGAGTAAGCAAAGCCACATCAATCCACTTTTCCCACATATTATATAATTTTAAATGCAGAATTTCAGTTTTTAATTAAAATTAATTTAATCGATGCAGTAAAAATGTGGCTCTATCCTCGAGTAAAATCAGTTCTAATAATCTTATTTAGTATCAAAAACACTTCAAGTTGAAATATAAATATGCTGTTTTAATAGTTTAATTGTTCTAGGATCGATGTCTCAATTACACTATTAATTTTTTTGATAATTTCACCCCAATTAGAGCAGACCATAGCTGCCTCAGTCTACAGAAAACTACACAGTACGAAGGATAGAAGAGGATGGCGCAAAACGATATAACTGCCTAGGAGAACATGAGCCTCGGTTATGTAAAAATCAACGAGAGAGAGACAGCGAGAAAAACTCTCCACCCTCAGTAATACGAGCAACTTACGTAGCAACCCTAGTATACCTACAGATATTGAAATTATTTTAGTAGATACACGTCTAATCATATTCAATCGATAAATTAATAAGCTGCGACCAACATATTGATCAGAATAAATACACCTTCACTGTAACCAAATGTGACCAAGTTCCTATTACATACTTAGCTGTCGAGTTCGTGTACATGTTTATCAGAATTTTATTATTATTTTTACCGTAGTTTTATTCACAGACGTGGTACAACTACATCCAACCACACATTTCCACAAAGAATTAATAATAGGTACCAAGTAGATAGATATGTTTGTACATAATATATACTTATACCATACTTTTTTGTAAGTACAATATATATCTACACCAC
Organism: Athripsodes cinereus; assembly: GCA_947579605.1. Classification (NCBI taxonomy): domain Eukaryota; kingdom Metazoa; phylum Arthropoda; class Insecta; order Trichoptera; family Leptoceridae; genus Athripsodes; species Athripsodes cinereus. The sequence continues at coordinate 24,979,198 of OX388310.1, forward strand.
GTAGACATTATACCTATATGCTATGCAAATAATACGAATAAGTAGATACTAATTTTAAAATAACGCCATAATTTAGATTGAAATATTCTTAATAATTCAAACTTCTGTGTTGATGACCTCTCTGTGCAATGTCCTATTTTCCATTAGCATAATGTTTTACTCTTTCGTTTTTGGAATTTGAAAGCTTTTGAAGAAATGGACTGTTTTATAAAAAAAATATATAGCTATATGAATACGTAGATCGCAAGTAGCAACATTATATTACCTGTATGTAGGTTTCTATTCAGATCTATTGTTTTCTTAATTTAATTATGTTTAAGAAATTTCATATAGTCGAATCAGTATCTCATGTTTGCCTTTAAACATTAAATAATTTATTTATTATTTTTGCACACCTATCACCGTTTGCATGCTGAAAAATAACGTGAACGTTACCCACTACACCACCTATTATGGATAATAATTTTGAGTGGATACTATTTTACGATTTCACACAGCAAAATAAAATGGATAACCATCCAAAAAAAATTACGCCTGCATAATTACGTACATACCTACCTTTATAATTTAGATAATTTGTTAGTCACTGCATGTACCTACTGCATGTAAGAAGGTGATGATAGGTAGATATCTATAATTTTATATAATATGTGATGGATTCCAAAGTACCTACCTCTGCAATAATCCTTCAGTATATGTAGGTAAACAAACAACATTTTTATCAAATTGGCCCAAGGCTTTTATAAAATAACACCATTTACCTTGGTGTACCTATAGATAAATATTAAATACAGACAGAAGTAGTCACCTAAAATACCTAATGAATACTTGCATATAATATTATTATATTATATGGATCATTAAACTGAGATGTGTCATAAATTTAATTGCATACTTCCTTATAGTTTATTTATGTATGCACCCGAAAATCCAAGTTATCGAAGAGAAATTGATCAGTGAATTTTAGTCTGTCTTTGCATATTATACATAGATTTTGTTTCAGGGAAGATATTTAAAGTTTTTTTTTGTATTGTTAATATACCTACTTTTCTAGAAAAATCGTACCTGCCCATTGTTTTGAACAATAAAATGTTATAAACACTTACCTTTACATTCATAGGAATCTTAAAAAGATAAACTATTTATTTCATAGTTACGAATCTAGTTTGTAAACCTGGAAAATGGTAGATCATCGTGTTATCATTTAAACAATAATTATGTTCTCCTTTCCATAATCTTGAATTTTAATTTGTTTTTTAATCTATCCATAAAATGTTCCCCAAAAAAAATCACAAGGTAAAACAGTAGATATAATGTAAGTGAGTAGAAAAATTATTCTATATCTACCCAAATTTCGAATATACCTACTATTATTGGTTTATTTTATTTATTTATTCATTCTTTACATTGATTAAAAATAATAACATAAAAGGTATACATTCAAATTAAATACAATCAATATACAGAGGGCGAGTTTATCGCAAAGGCGCGATCTCTTCCAACTAACCCTTTCGATACTTTCCAGTATTCAACTTCACACAGAGTTGATGTGATACTAATAAAATGTTCGCCAGAGCGTTAGTAGTAACAAACAAACAACATTATTATCAACTAGATAGATACAAGACATGGTACCTACTTTCATGCCATCTAATATTTTCAAACAAAATCTTGTTCATAGTAGGTACCTAACTATAATAGGCAAAAGCACCTACCTACCTTTGACAAGTAACCAACTACGTGGTATGTTGCTAACCAAGTCTAGTTAATGCAGTTATCTAAAAGTATGCAGATAGTATAACAGAGTTAATAGGTAGATGGTCTACCTACATTATGTAAAGACAACATCGTAGATAGAATAAACAAAAATAGCTGTACGAAATGTTGCAGGCAAAAGAAGTTGGTACCTACTCGCATATCATGAGCGCAGAAACTTGTTTCCAAACAACTTTTGTTACTTTTTAGTACTTTTTAGGCATCTCAGCAGGGGACCAACTTGTTGTCTTCGCTGTAAAGCTGAAAGAGAAGACATTCAAACAGGTTGGGTGGCATACTCTATCACTGAAGATGTAAATGTCTTAAAACGTGATGTTTTACAAATAGGTACCACCTGCCTTTTACAGGACACTCTAAAACTTACAGAAAAGAGTGGGAGGCCCAATCTTTACCGGGAACTCTGTGGAATTGTGTAAGTTTTATACCAATAATATTAATACTAGGTACCTACTCCATCATCATAGCATATCCCACAAGTGGGGTAGCCAGCAGACTAGCTGCATGTAATAAACATGCAAGCCGCTCTATCCATCGTAATATCAATGAAATGTGTAATTCAGGCCGGAATAGAATTAGGTATAGATCTCATTCTATATTCCTTCAAACCCATTAAATATAAATTTGAATGTCAAACTTACAAAATATTAATTTTAAAATTTTCGATTGGGCAAAGTGAGCAAAACTGAAAAAAATAATTCGTTTAATTCATACGAGAGTAATTATGTCAGCATGTAATGTGGATACTTGTAAAACATCAAAGTCCACAAATAGGTAATTAGTTACATCAATGTCTCAGTAAAAGCAATATATAATAATATATTACCCATTTTTCAGGCAAACAGATAGATAGAGCAAGTATTACATATTTATTTAGTACATACTTTACTTACATATACATATAGTACCTATATATTATTATGTAGGTGAATTGTTGTCAATATAGGTATGTATTATTATTGAGTTTCGCGAGCAGAGTACCTTATTGGATATGTTGCAATATCAACTGTTAGTATAAATGGTACATAGTATGGATGAGGGCATTGACTTTAGCCAGCGTGTTATGCTGTTGGGTACCTCTTACATACCTAAATAGATTGCGACATACGCGCATATTAAAGTATATACTTTACTCGCTGCCATATCGCTATAATGTGTGGAGTTTATACATACGATATGCAGCTACCTAGAGATGTACCTACAATGCGTTATTTGTAAGCAAAGCTGGCCACAGTTAATCGTAAATTTAACACTGTAATTCGTTCAGTTAACGAAGAAATTAACTTCATCATTTGTTTCGTTAAGTAATGTTTAAAATATTTACTATTTTTCAAAATTTGGGCACAACACGCAGATGACAAAACTAATCAGACATCTCGATGGGAGAACCATTTTTACACAATGCAACATTGTGCTAAATCTAATCGTAAGAAGTGAGAAAGGCGTCTCAACGCTTACGAATTGGCTCTAGGCTAGCTAAAGTGATCACTTTCGGTGTCCATGGACAACGTTCACCAATTCCACCATTCTCACTGTCACGATTTAAGGTTCACCAATCGAGAAACATTTAATGCAAACCATAGAAGCAACCATTTTTGGTTGTCTAGAGCCAATTCGTAAGCGCTGGCACGCCTTTTTCACTTATTCCGTTTAAATTTTGCACAATGTTACATTACTTAATCATGGTTCTCCAATCGAGAAGTTCGAAAATAATAACTTCATTTCTGTAGTTAATTCGTTGCTTATTTGATAATATATTGTAAATTGCATCGATCTAGTCAATTCCAAATCATCCAAATAACTGATCAGTGAAAACTACTTCTCTTGGTTTCCCAACAAATTCCACTGAAAATATGTCGCTAAGATCCCCGTTCCCCATCCAGATAAGTATATAGGAATTATAGATCAGTTTTTTTTAATAAAAATTCTCGTAAACATTATTTCAAGTTAACATACCTACCTAAATAGAAAGCTTAACATTTTTTTAACTCATTTTAATTAACTATGAATGGATTAACGAGATGATGCACAGTTCTGGTAGAATGTAAATATATTTCAATGTACATTATAACACAAAGTTTACCAAGAGTAGATGCATATTACATACTTGTACATAGGTACGTAATATTATTCTAAGTGAAGTAGGTATGTTCCTATACTGACATTATTATTTGCCTACTGTCTTCCAAAGATTCTAAAATGATTACATCATAATATTTACAAAAGTAGATGTCAATTCTTTATCAAAAGTAATACCTATTTTCTTTTCGTCCCATTTATGTTTTTTTTTCTTTTGTGATACTTACCTTATTTTTTCTATTTCTCATCCAGATGACATCAATGCAATGTCAAAATGTGTACTTAACATAACAATTGTTACATGAGCGTGCCAAGGGGGGGGGAGCAAATGAGGGAACTGCCCCCCTGCCTACTAAAGGTGTTGAACAATTATTTTATTAACGTGTTTTTGTCTACTGTTTAAAATCATTCACAAACGAATGGATGACCCCGAGAAGAATATACGTAATATCTAAATACTGTTGGAAAAACTAAAATGTCTTCGCAATTTTCGTATCACTAGAAAAAGCAACTTTCTCTTCGAGTAATACTTAACACTGTCAGTCCCTGGGCTGTCAGACTGGGCATTTGCCTAGAGCGCATAATATTACCAGACACAGAATTTTAAAAAACCTGAACTATTTCTTAACAAATCTAAAACAACGAAAGGGGTAGAGTTTTTCAATGCAAGTGAAATTCTCAAAAAACTGAGACCCAGTATGTTGTGTTCATAAAACAATAAATTAATCACAAAATAAAAGTCAAACAATAACATAAAAAATATTTGAGAAACCTTTCAATACAGTCTGCGTGTGGTGGATACTTACAATAAACATTAGCTAAAATTATGATTCGCCTATGTGTGCGTAAACGCTTATGCATGTGTGTAAATAGTAGGTATATAATATGTATGTAGTTATACCTATCAGAAATATATACTGACAAAATAATACAGCACTCAGTACATAACAGTGTAATAAATATCTAGGTAGGTGCCTACCTATATACCTACTGTGTATGAATATTATGTATACCTATACATAAGTACTATAAGTAGGTATAGGGCCAAACTGGAAAATTATCATATTATTAGTAAATAAGTACCTACATGACTGGTTAAATTGACTTAAAAAAGTAGATACTTACATGCCTACAATACTCTAAGTATAATTTATAATGTACATGTACCTGTGTGCTAACATAATTAAATACGTACCTACCTACTAAAGCAATTGCAATTGGCATATATTATCTACCTATGTCCCTTCTACTTATGTGGGCATGTTTGTACCTAGCCAGTACGGCGAAAGTCGAATCGTAAGCCTTTCGTATTGCGTGTGTATGTATCCGCAACAGTGAATTTGCGAATAGAAAACCTCATTCTATACCTCCCCACTCCAGAGTACAACATATGTCCCTCCCAATATACCAGAGTACATTGACTTTGCATAAAGTATGAATTCCATATTAGGAAATTGCCGACAGAATAGCGAGTCGCAGACAGAAATATATTGGCGCACTGTACCGAGGAGAGGGAGTAGATAGGTACCTACACATTGCAAAAGAAACACATTCGCCAATTGTACCTACACACAGCTTCCAACACAATCATTATTACAATACATAAAAACAGGTTCGCCCATCTCTTTCTAACGATCATAATGTTAATTTCATTCCCTATTATATATTGCATTGTATCCCCTTCAATTATAAGATTCACGAAGAGGATCTCCCTCTTTGTAATTGCAGTTTTGTATACATATACGCGATATGTATAGATTGTATATACCTATTAATCCCTCCAGCATCCATTGCATTTCAGATTCTAGGTACATATTATTATATATGCGTATTGTCATGGCAACAGATGGTCGAGCGGGAGAGAGGATTTGCAAATAATTCCGAGAGGAGGGGTCGTCCCGACCAATCAGAATCGAGAGGGACATCGCGAAATCAACTCGCATTGGTGAATTTTAATAATCGCGCTTGCGCAATATCAGCTGATAAGAAACCTCCGAGACCCCACAGACCTCTATAATTTAGTTCCTCTACTCATGTTTATGTTCTCCTGATATTCAACTTGCGAAATGCGTTATTGGTTACTTTTTAGTCTCTCAATCATGAAAATCACAGTCACATTTTATGACTTTCAGTTGGATAATTCACCTCAAAAATCTAATTAATATTCAATTCTATTCTATTTTCTATGACTTATTCGTACTTAGCATTTTATTAAGGTTCTAGACTACTAGATAATCTGATTTTTTTACATAAATAGGTACCTGATGCCTGTCATTTAGCTAAAAATAATTATGTCGCACACTCTTTATGGCTTTTAGATACATGAGGTCAAATATAATAAATGTATGATATGTGAACGTAAAGTAAAATTGTTTTTTTTATCACACAAAAATATTATAAAACGGGTAAATAGATAGGTAGGTAAATAATACTTACGTTAAAGTAAAAATAATAAAATGCAAGTTAAATAAATTTTGCCGAATAATTATGCATTCATTTCAAATAATACCTATATAGGTAGTATATTATTCTAGAATAAGAATACCTACATGTTATTGATCAATTCGATTTTTAAAACAATGAACATCCTTTGATTCAATCATTCATGTCCCATAAAGGTGTGTAACATCCGCAAACAAATTATTCAAATTTGAATAAAGAATAAAATCACTACACAAAGAGGTAGGTACCTACCAATATCTGCATTCTAAAGGAATCCAAAAAACATACTATGCAATAATATAATACAAAAAAAGCATGCAAGGAATTAAAAAAAACGTAATATAGGTATTATACTAACTAGAGTTGAATGAAATGAAAAGTATTTTGTCTATTGAATTTCTTCAAATCTATTTGATATCGTGATGAATAAAAATCTGTACAAAAAGGGATTATTTAAATTTGTGTAATTGACACGTTCACTGGTAGACAGCATCAGTAGTTATTTGTTAAAAAAATTATTGTGATGAATTAATCAGTGTTTCGACGAGGAAAAGTATTCATTTATTTTTTATATAAAAAATAAACAAACTATTTACGCACGCACGTCTTCTTTATTGTTGGAAAATAAATAATAGGTAAATATTTATTCAGACGGTGGGATAAGGATGGGAAATATATCGGATATTCGTATCTCAACGAGAAATTGCTAATAGATGTATATGAATACATTCCAAGAGCAAAACATAACCAAATTAGGCACTAACTGTTTGATTCATTTTGATTCATACGAAGGAGAATAAAACTATACCGGAACTATATGTACATTATTTTATAGTTCTGGATGGGATGAAAGCGGCAATATTAAAACTCCTGCATGAATTTCTAACATTAACAACATGTTCAGATCATTTATTTATTTATTCAATAAACGGCAATTGCCTTTTACAAAAAACAAAAATCATGTTGAATTGTTATTATTAATTCAACATGAATTTCCACCAAGTACCGTCGGTTTAAAATATCAACTTTTTCAGATCATGTGTTTTACAATATATCGATTAAGGCACACTGTTATACATCAGACATTACTCTCATGTAAATATATGACTTATTTATCTCTTTTGGCCCCATAAAGTTCTGTAATTAGCTAGGTATTTGACACATACATGACACACCATGTGAATACAAAAGTGGTTTATATCTTTGACATTTCAGATACATATATATATTTGTATAGTAGATTATTTTTTTAGAATCTGTTTGTGTACGTATTATTTTATTTTTAAATTTGTATACTAACATTGACATTTTAAATAATAATTATATATCTGTATTTTGTTTTAATTTTTTATATCTTTGATGTAAAAAATGTTTATTCTTACAAATTGTTTATACCTATCGTACATGAAAAAAGATGCTTTTACCGTGAATGGATATATAAAATCACAAAAAAAAGTTGACCTTATTCTGAAAATTATCTGCGCCATCTACATAAACCATCGTCTAAATAGCGTCTTAATATTTCAATAATTAGGTACGTCTCTACTTTATATAGGTACCTATTATTGCCAAATAAAAGACATTGTACTTTGTTAGGTAATCATTATCTGACATCCACATAGCTATACCACAACCATAATTTATTAAATAATCCTTTTTAGCCTCGGTGTTTGCAATATGCTACTGTCAATTTGCTAATGATAGACGATTAGGCCGTCAGGCAGGTACCTTTGCCCTACTGGAGGAAACCTGTAACATCGTTAGCACAGAAACCCATTAGACAGATCCTGTCTCAATCCTTTTTATTATAAGAAATGTGTTTTCTCATACATACAACCTAAAATTATGGATAATATTAATACCTATAGCTACTGTTAATCATAATATGCTTAGCAATCTTTTGAGTGATCCGTGTATGTAGTTGCAAATGTCGCGTCAGCTGTGGATGAAAATTAACATCGTATTATGTAGGTATATATCTGCCTCTCTAACAACCCTTTAAGGGACGAAATCATTAATCGAGACATTTTATATGATTTCTTAAAATAATTTCGGTACTCAACAACAAAATTAACTTTCGTATCGTAATTTTATTAGCAAAATATCGCTCAGAATAATAAAGTCTGGTTTTCATTTGGGTTGACAAGAGAAATGTTGAAAACCTGAAACAAGATTTTGATATAAAGTAGCTACTAATACTGTCAGAAAACTTTTTGATGGTCAAAAAATATGAGGATATGTATACATGTATGAGGTTAAAATAAATATAAAGGCACCTACTCAATAACAATGGGAAAAAGAAGATTAAATTAAAACGGGTAGGTACCTCAGTATTAAAAACCATTTATTTGCAGGTGTTAGCAGGTGAATTTAAAACATTCACAACAGTCTTCTTAAACATATACAAAGGTTTAGCAAAACGGCCCTTTTAATTAAATACGGTCAAGTCAAAACATAATATTGCTAGAAAATTTATAACCCAATTTCCAAAATGATTTATTTATTATTTATCAAAAGTTTTGTTGTGAGAGCAATTAAACAGTTGTTGGTAAATTATTACGCCAATAAAACGAATAAAAGTTTAAATTGCAATCTACGAAAAAAAATAGATTCGATTCAGATAACATATTATATTATTACCCATACGTAGATCTTAAAATCCAAAAGGGATGGAATCCAAACTAAGTCCAACCCTTTCACCTTTTTATAGCGTTTTTTTTTTACTCATACCAGTTTTACAACTTTGCCTTCGAATAATAATTATTATTAAGGTAGAGGGAGTTTTTTGTCAACTTTTAGAGAATGCACAAAAAATGGGACCCAGGTTTGGAAGAATTTAACTATGAATATTTTTTACAACTCTGCGCCTACCTAAGATGCGTTTGTATAAAGCTGAAGTCATTGACGTCATATATTATAAATGTTGGATAAAGTTGTCTTGCGTTTCAATAAAATTATATTGCACTGCATTAATGTTTTTTTATGAGTTTAACAAGGTTTATCTATATAGTTGATAGCATCATGACATTTCTTGCAAGTAGGGTAGCCAGCGGAATAACTGCATGTAGATACTTAATCCGCGTATAAATATTTTAGCCCTTTCGTATATATGTATGTTTATTATACCCATTTGAGTCCGTAATTAGGAAAGCCAAAGGTAAAAGAATAATACACGCTATACGAGGCCTCATCCTATGGATAAGCTTTAGGCTAAAAGTAATTTTTTTTGACATTCCACCCAATATATGAGTGACTGTACTTCTGAAAACATTTTAAATATCAATTTATTGACAGAGATATTATTAATGTTAACAGATTTGTGTGGAAATTAAATATATTGTTGATATTATGATGGAGCATGGTCGTAGAACAGAGAACTGTCAAAATTATTTGAATCACAGTGTTGCCAGTCTATAAATAATTCCCTCAAAATTTGGGTATTTTTTAAAGAAAGTACTTATGGCATATACAAGTCCTAATTTTTTTATTTGATGCTTATTTCATGAGCAAACCAAGTAAAACTACTCTAATTATAAAAAAAATTACCTATGTGTGATTATTTTCCATTCTGTTTAGATTTTCCAATATCAGGTATTCGTATAAAACATTATATATAAGATTTTTTTTTAAATCAGCGATGAGATAATAATTATGTTTGTTACCCATTGTCAGTGACCTAAATATCTCATAAACATTCTCTTTTCAAAATACTAAATTTATCTTCTCTTACTCGAAGCAATTTTGTGTCAAATAAATAGTTCGTTGTTTTACGAATAAGGAAATACGAATTTGAGTTTATTGTGAAATAAGATGAACGAATTGAAAGTGCCACCTAGTCAATAATGTTGATAATAATTACTATATCATAGCAATTACATAGCCCTGAACTCCAACAGTAAAATTAGAAATATATATACATCATGCAGAAAGCGGTCCTCCGAGTTATGAGTGGTTCTGGATATATGAGTCCATCCGAGCCGTTGTTCAGACGCTTTAAGGTGTTAGATGTGAGACAGTTGTTTATTAGGTCAATTTTGTTGAAGACATTTGATAATGATGAAGAAACTCCACAGACTATGCGTGTACTAAGGTCATCATATATAAACAGACGACAGATCCCAAACAGGGGGACGGCGCTGGGACGGAGATCCTCTGAATATCTGGGTCCTAGAATGTTTAATAAATTACCCAGTGATCTGAGAGATTGTGTGAGTATGAGAGAGTTCAGGGTGTCTCTGACTGAGTGGTTGATGATGATTGGAAGAGAGAAGTCACAGACTGAACTATTTCACACATTGGTATAGATTGAGTGAAGGATGAATGATATTAGAAATTATGTTGTTAATTATTATGTAATGTCCTTAAATCGCCTCAACACAGGCATACGCCTAGTGAGGCTATCAAATATGTTAATTATGTTAATTATGTTATGTTAAATATGTATGTAGAATGAAAATTAATAATAAATAATAATATTTGAATAATAATATACGTAAATATTCCTACAAATTATACTTGTATAGGTGGACACTGAAAGTGATCACTTAAACCAGCCTTGAGCTAATTCGTAATCTTTGAGATGCCTTTCTCTCTTCTTTCGATGGTTTGATTGGTTTCATCTTCTCGCAATTTTTAGTATTATGATTATGTCGTCAAGCGGAAATTTAAATAAATGTTTTAAGAAAATCGCGCATAGAGACTCACGTTTACGCAATATATATATTTTTTACAATATTAATAAACAATTTGCTATTGTCGTTTTTACGCACGTTTTTTTGTAATTAGGTACCTATCCTTCTTAATTATGTTTGCAAAGGGCAAGGTAAGATTTTTAATGTCGTCAATATTAAGTAGGTGCTTAAGTTATGATTGCGTAAATACGAAAATTTGATAAGTATAAAAAATAGAAAAATAATATTTTTTAATAATACATTAATTATTTTCACCAGTGGCGGAACTAAATTTTGCATAAGCACCTATTGGTCATGCTTAAGTGTAGTATGTATTAGTATGACTGTTTTTTGAGCCATTCCAAATTCAAAGTAGGTAGGTACCTATGTTTAACTCCACTGATGAAGTTTGCCTGAAAAATATGGCTTGACGTTAAATTTAAATAAATAACAATTAATTTATTCATTCGACCAACATACGGCATTACCCTTTTACAATACATGATAAATTAAATAATATTACACAGTCTTCGAATATTAAAATATATGTAGGTATATTATACAGTTAAAAACAAAACAAATCACATCAAAAAATTACTTATAAAAGGTAATTAAAGGTTCATTTTTTACCCTTTGTCCCGTAAAAGGCAAATAAATAGGTGTGAGACATTTAACATCTTCAATTCAACGATGAAAGTAAAGTGATTAGATGGAAGAAATTACTTGACAATGATAATTGTTTTGTTTGCACTGTTATATAATGATGATGTGCAAAAAGAATAAATAAATAAATGAAACATGCCATACCCATCTTTAATTAATTCTTATAATACAAGAGGAGAACCTATATGTTAAAGTCAGTACTCAGTCTAAGTGATATACTGTGATGGTGTGGACAAATCAATAACTCATTATATATTATATAATTTGTTGACTAACTATGAACTGTGTATTATTTTGCATAAACAGAAGATACACCACTGATATTTACCTATCTATATTGTCAATAGGTTTTACAGCAAAAACTAAAAGTACCCACTCAATACTTTAACCAATCGCTATTTTTGTTTTTGCGTGTTTTTTGTTTCTGTATCTACCTATCCTAATTTATCATCAATAATATTATTTTTATGCTAAATACTTTGGTACAAACCAATGAAATTGTACAAAACACATAATTTATATACATAGTATTTAATTGTATTGTTATGGCAATTTTATTTACGCAATAAATATTTATGACACGGAGGCTATGCTCTTATCTTTGAGCCACGATGTACCGGATTCGATTCAAGTCCGACAAGGCAAAATATAGAACGTATTACGTGTGCATTACTGAGTTAGTAGGTACCTACCCATAATACAAGATCAATATATTTTTTGGGACTAGCTCGATCTGAGTGAATTGTTTATACATTTATGTTTTGTTGTTTATTTTTTAATAAGAATAATTTTTGACCGTACCTACTGAGGACGTGATTCTAGAGTGATTCTTTCTTAAATATAACAAATATAAAATATTATAATATTTTGAGCCAACTTATACTGGACATGAAGACATCTCAAACCTATCCCCCTCCATCAATTTCAATTTTACTCTTGTCCCAAATGATTCACAATTATAATTTCAATCGATGTGTTTTTGATACCTATTTGGCATTTTATTATTTTAGATGTACCAATCTAACTGTGTTTTTAGTAATCCCAAATAGGTACCTACATCTGGAATGCCCTCACACAAACAATAAACAGAAGATTATATGCTTATATCGTGAAGGTGGAATAGAGAAAGTTTTGTTTAAAAAGTTTGCTGCTCACTGATGGGGTATATAACTACCTACTATTTTAATGCATATACTTACTTAATATAAACATTGTTACTATAGGTAGGTATGTATTCATATATTTTTTTTTATATTTTAGCTATGTATCGGTACAAAATATGGATGTAGTCTAAATAGAATTAATATTCTAAAATACAAAATTGCTTAAAACATATCTTTTTTTTATTTAATTAACTTTCAAACTGATAAAAAACGGAAACTTTAAAATAATTGCTAAAAAACGGAACGCATTTAATAATTAAAGCATTTGTGCATAGAACAAAAAATAACAAACGAAATCCATTTATTATATAACATAGGGGCGGGAGTTTTGTTTTTGCCTTATATTACTAAAAGGAACAATCCCACGGTTTTTGCTAATCAGTCACCATACCAACACATTGCACAGTCACATATTTACACCAATCATCAAACAAATGTTTTAATTCGTTCGTAAATATGTAAATTTGTATGCTGACTTATAATATGTCCTTTATGGGCGCTTTAATAAGGTAAGCAGAGGAGAAATCACACACAGTCCGGTTTTGAAAAAAAAATTTCCCAAGTATATATAATTAGACATAAATCATAAAATTATTATGTTTAGAATGTTTACTATTTTTTTATTGTTTTACCGGATATAGGCACAACGTACAGATGACATAACCAATCAGATATCTCGATTGGAGGACCATGTTTACACAATGTAACATTGTGCAAAATCTAATCGAAAGAAGTGAGAAAAACGTCCCAACAGAAGAATCTGCGCGTTATGCCCAAATATATCCAGTGAATTACAATACAATCCATTATATTGGTCTGCAACGAGTTTCGATTTTCTTCTCCGTTCCTCCCTATTTTCTGCCTATATGTGTACCCTACCTAATTTTACGTACCTATATGTATTCATGTCCTTCTTCACTTGGTCTATATAGATGCCCAAATACAATTGAACAATTGAAAAAGTTTATTCCAAACACAGTTAGGTACTGTTCCCTTTGCGTTATATTTCATTTACCTACCTAAATATATTTTAATCAAATTGATTGTTATTATTTCCTGAATAAAATCGGGTCAAAAACCAGTAACATAATAAAATCTAGTGTGGGAAATATTCATCTCAGACTATAAAAGAAACAGTTAGTTATCAACAGAGATATTAAAAAGTCATATGTGTAGGTATGTATTGTATTATCCTTTCCAACAAATTTCGCACCTGTTGTCCTATCGCATTTTACTTATAGAGGTAGAGTTACTATATGTGTCTATATAGTGGCCTATTTAGAGGTATATATTGTGTACACCTATACTATATTATGTAACGCGCAAGGAATCACCATCATGAGCTCGACAATCCCGGGTAGATCTTGGCTGAATCCAGTAGTCTCTTCCACTCTCGTCTGTCCTTTGCTTTTGTCTTCCAGTTTGTCCACTTTAATATGGAACGCGCAAGGAATGTCTGAGTTTAATCCCATTAATGTTAAATAATATATTTATTTATCAAATACACAAGATTCCTACTAATCTACCTAAATAATAGACACGGATAATTTCCTCGAAATCTTTTTTATGTTGAGTAGGTATCTACATATAGTAGATATCCATTACTTTTCCGTCTTTTCTCATAAGGTTTCCGACTACCTAGACTCTTTCATAATATACACAGTTCCTACGACAATTACATCAGAGTGCTAGGAATGACGCGAGTCTCAACTGAAGCATTGACGCTAGGAATGGAGGCTGGTTTCTGACCTGGGCCCGAGGTCAAAACCCATTTTAGCGTTACGTTATCGTTCGAATATACACGACGTTGCGAGAAAGCGTCAATTTTCCTAGCTAAAATACACAACAGCTACAAAAATTTACACTTTCTCGCAACGTCGTATATATTCGACACGAAACTAAAACGTAACGCAAAAATGTGTTTTGACTCGGGCCCCTGTACTCTTGGAGGTTACGATAAACTGCGAATGAGTTGAGATTATAGTCTGTATCAATGCTTGCATAATAATAATATTAAAATAACCTAGATAATTAATTTTTGAATACGCTGATTTATCGAAAGCCATCGCAATGGCCCATTAAAGATCTTTAATGTTGTCTTCAATACCTCTGCTTTCTCCAAGATCCACAAATCATGTAGAATTATGTTCTGCAATAACGGTACCGCCACGCAGAGGGTACTGTCAACATAGTTAGCCAAACTAACTCAACGTAGATCCACATGACATCTGGGTCAGCAAACCTGAGTGATTTTTGCGTTTACGTTGTCCTATCTTCGGCTGTAGTCAAAACACAATGCAGTGTTATCTAGTCGTTCGACTATAGACGACTTTGCGAGAAAGTATAGGTAAATTTCGTGGCTAAAATATATGTACAAAACTTTGTGTATTTTAGCTACAAAAGTTTATACTTTCTCGCAAAGTCGTCTACAGTTGAACGACTACATAACGCTAAAATGTGTTTTGACTCGCAGAAATGCGAAGGAGATATACCTACACCGGTAACAGAAGATTCGTAAAGCGTCTTTCCTGATTATATGTAGGTACCTTTCTTATTGGATATTGTAATTTCTTCTACTAAAACTTAAATAAAAAATGCACGTATCAAAAAGTTCTTGCTCAAAAAGAAGACACTAAATTAGGCAAGAAATATTTATTTATTTATTTATAAATGAAAACAATGAACATCATTACAGTAAAAACCTCATTGTAGGTAGGTACACATCAAACAATCAAGACAACAAAATATACAGAAAAATACAGACACATAGAAATTCTATGACAAATATATTATGTAGAAGAAAAAGGAACACTCAAAATATGTTTAGTCTTGCTGCATTTCAAAAGTTACTTGATTCTAACGGTTATGTAATGGGAGTTTAATAAATAATTTTAAATCAATAAAATTATCTATATTAAATATTATGCAGCAGTAGATTAATGACACGTGAAAAAGGCAACCAACGCCCACTAGAGCCACCGGTGTGCGGAGTCAAGCCGATAGATAACACACCACTGTAGGTACAGATAAGTAGATAATGTGATAGATAAACAACAAACTGATAATATTAAATATTAATAATATCATCCTGTCTAAATTGTCAGGGTAGAACTCCCAAATCCGGAGTTTCTTAACTCTGAAGTTTTGGGGAATTTTATTACATTTTTAAAATCCAACGTTACGTGAAATTGAACATCGAATTTATGTATTTGTCTATACCTATACCATCGCGGTATATCCCAATGGTGAAGAAGCCAGTAGATTGACTGTATGCAATAATGAACATCAAAGTTGTCCTCTCCGCACCGATAATAAAACATTCAGGGTGGGTGGCACACCTAAAGTATATCCCACAGCTAGATATCAGTATATTTATTTAAATTTTATTTGACATATCAACAGACTTTTTACAACAATATCACATAAAATTAATTTACAACATTAGTCCGCTTATTGATAACACATTCGTTAACAAATTTAGAAACTATACTATCACGATACATCCCGCTAGTGTGGTAGCCAGCAGACCAGCTGCATGTAATAAACATGCAAGCTTCAAGTAAGTTGCAAGTCTCCCACTCTTTTCCATTAGTTTCGAGTGTTCTGTAAAAGGCACGTGTTCGAAAAAAATTAAGATATTTTACATCTTTAATTCAGCGATCAGGTTTGCCAACCATCCTGAATGATTAATTTTTTTTTGACGTGGAGAGGACAGCTCAACATTGATATCTAGTTCCGATTTTGAAAAAATCCAAATTGGAATTTTCTTAAAAGACAGGGTTGTATTATCATATTAGGTAGGTATATAGGTAGGGAGGTACTTACCTTAATATTTCATGTAAAACGCAACATTCCCTACCTTTCTTGTCAGCTTCTTCCCTAAATTACGTAGGTACTACTACAGGTATATGTAGGTAGATAGATACGCACATAAATATCTACATACCCCATACAAAATTCACCCTTGCACCTTTTCATTATACTAATGCTAACTGACTTCAATGCACATACAAACAGAGCGATAAATCGTTCTCTATTACCTCACTTTTTTGTTGGGTCAGTTGGAAGATATCGCAGAAACTAACCACTAAAAACGTATTTGCATCACCTTATTAAATAATTTTCTAATAGCTTTGTACCATATTGTGCAATAAAGTTTATGATTATTAATATTTTCATCTGTAGGTACGTAATATTCGCACACTTACTAAAATGTAAGAAATGTAATGTAAAAAAAAATATTTTCCTCAAACAAAAACTATTAAATGGTGATGGTCGTATTGGTTATTTATATACATTATTGTCATAATATTTACGCTTCATTACCTACATAAAACGGATTAGATACCCATACAGTTCTGAATTCCAACAAGCTACCAATGATAATAATAAACACTTTATTGTCAAAAATAAATTTTACATAGTCCATGCCATAAATGTGTACGTTCAAAACGCGTTTTTTGTATTCCAGTAAAATTAAGTAAGAGAGTTTGTTTTAAAACAACATTAGTTAGTAACGAAAAGCTCAGTCCTATGTCTAAAAAAAAGCTTGACTACTGAATATTTACGAATACCCGAATATCTTGATTTCAACGTAAAAACTTTTGTGCTACATAGGTAGGTATCTAAAGTAAATAAAAAAATCCAATCCTTATGCCTCAAGTGAATAAAGAAGATCGGAAGTCTTATCAAGGACGAATAAATCGCGAGGTCTGATCCCAGCCCAACTATGTTTCATACCATCATGCAAACAGTCACTTTTTACGAAAAAATATTATTATTTTAGTGGCGAAAGTTGTCCACCCTCATGATGGTGAATTGTGAGGGCGGACTGCATGCTACGCAGTAGTTATTAGTAGGGGAACAGGAGTCACTGATAGCAAAGGGATGATAAGAGAAACTTAGGGGTAGCGAATTGTTATTATATATTTAACAAACCTACCTTGCCTTTTGTACTTACCTACCTATACACTGCACAGGTGAAACATTAATACCTTCCTACGCTAAAACATAAAATTATACAAAGGGTTTGTTAGTCCTGCAAAGCTCTATAATGAATTTTGATTAGCTTAATAATAATGAAAAGCTAAGAAAGTAAATCTAAACAAGATAGGAATACAGTACCAAGAATTTTATCTGACCTGTGATAAAACTAGATTATAGCTAGAAAACTCCATAACATCAGGAGAATCCCAGTAATCCTTACGTTTCGTATGTTGATCTGATCTTTATTTTGTATTATTGTCATTTTGATTACAATGACATTTATCCTAAAACATATGATAAATAAAATCCTACTTTTTAGGTGATAGTGGCCGAAGTTCATAAAATTATATGGATAGAAGAGTTGAAATAATTTCATCTCTTTAGAATTAGGAGCTTAGAGTGAGAAATAAAAAGACGAAAGCTCCATGAAAAACTAAAGTGACATCCATGATCATTTACAGACATTGTGCTATATACAAATAGGAATTATGAGATAAAGAGAGGAGACAAACTCAACTTATTTATTTATTATTATTTATTTTATGTTTCAACTTATAGATAAAATTGAAAAAAAATATCACTACCCCAATACCCAAGAACAGATAAACAAATTGGATGTCAGTAATGTTTAGATAACGTAGGTCGCTAGTTGAATCCTAATTCCGATAAACTTTATATGCATTTTCTTACATTACCACAAATCACAAAATTATCTAACTTTTGATTAGCACCCATTAAATATACATAATATACAATACTAAACATAATGTATGAATCTAGCTCTAAGACATAGAGATATTCAAATTGTTATTAAATTAGACATACGTTAGAAAAATTAACAAAAATATGTACATGCCCACATTTTTCTGGATATAATAATATATTCAGATCTACCTACTCTTTCATGAGTCGAATCATGTAGGTCATCCAGATAATCAAGGAAAATTCTTATCCACGTATTGGTAGGTATAGAGGAAATAATAATAAGGTACAGTGATAAATTTCCACTACGAAAAAAAAAATACAGATTATTAGACTTAAAAGTATAGAAGTGTGAGGCCTAGAAGCTTGTTATGTAATTGAAACAAGTGTTTCTTTCTAGTATAGATTACTGATTCCGAGAGAGACGTCTTTTGACTTATCAGGTCTAGAAGCTTATCCTTATGAATGCTTAAAAGCAAATGACTTTCTATGCATACCTTTCTATGTCATTTCAAACGCTCTGATTTCATTGTAAATGTGAAAACTATATGCAATAGATTATATTATTATATAATATGAAAATGATTATTCAGTAATAATACCAATCATACATTACCAGGTTATTTTGATTCTTCTTGCATACGTAGAGCTGAAAAGACTGGCTGAGAATAGGGAGGAATGGGGAAGAAAGTCCAAAATCGTAGACCAATCCAATGGATTGTAACTCATTATACATATATATTGAAGGCAGTGAATTGTGATTGGAAATTGAAGGTAAAAACAAAATAAGATAGTAATCAAATCCCTACTACAGCAAAAGTAAGTATGTACCTAGTCAATTGTACAAATTTAATAGGTACCTACCTAAAAACTTACTTAGTACCCGAGCAGTAGGTACCTAACTATTGTAGATATTATGCATGCGTGTCTAGTTCAGATATTCCTGTGGGCATCTAGTTATGTATACTAGGTAGAGATATTTATATAATATATACCATACTAGGTAGGTACACGGTGTAGTGGTTAACTTCAAAATGATACTGCGCATAGTGCGTATAGGAGCACAACTAAAAAAGTGAGGGAGGTACGAATACCTAATAATCAACACAGTATACAACAATAGAACTGATCCAATAACACTATCCTTATCCAATATCAGGGTAGTCTAGTAGTAAGAGAGTGATGTGTATATTCATCTATTAGTATTTTGTTTGTGGTGCGGGTGCATACAGTAAAGGTTGTTACCCTCGCGAGTCCAACAAACACATCTCCAAGGCCAAACTATGACGACTGCATTCACCCGCGAGCAAAATACAAATAATATTCAAATTTTTACAATGGGCGAATCAAAAGAAAACGTGGAGGGTATTATAATATAATATAAGGCAACCATTTTGATAACCATTATACATACCTACCTATATTTTATTAAAGAATGCAGTGGTTCGTATATACCTCTGTAACTATTATGACACAGGGCAGGTCTTTTTATACCTATATTAATATATTGGTGCAATATGGGGAAATATTGTTATTAGGTACCTACCTACCTATGATTTATTTCACCCGTAAGTAACTCCACTGCATATTTCACCCACGAAAGTATAATTTATAGAATTGATTAGGTAGGTATAATAACAGGTACCTATTTTGAAAGTAAATATTAGGTAGGTATCTAATATTTATGAATTAATGCAATATGTAGTATAGTTTAGTATTATTTATTATATTTTAGTACCTATATAAGGATCATATCGATCGACACGCTGGGGTCAACTGAATGCAGACGGCGCAGGATCGAATGGCGTGGAAGGAAATGGAGGAGAGGCTTTCGTCCAGGAGTGGATGGGAGTGGACTGAGAAGAAGAAAAAGATATTTCAGTATAATCCATGTTCCGTGGAGTCTCCGATAAAGAGTATAATCTCCTACTCTCTTCTGAAAGTTTCCGAGTGTCCTGTCTTATGAAAAGCACATCACACATATGTGAGTAATTTTTCACCTTCGATTCGCGATGAGATACCTATGCTTTCTATCCTGAATGTCTTTATTTCAATTGACACAAAGAGGACCACTTGCATGTTTAGAACATGCAATTAGCCTACTGTATAGTAGTAGGTAGTAGACATAATGCATTACCTATCGATATGTATCTACCACCATGTAACAATATAATATCTACCTGCCAATCGCACTTGTACGAGATGCTTGTAACTCAGCTAGATACCTAGGTAGATATATGAGTTTAGTTGAAATTGGCGATGGATGGGCCATGTAGTCAGAAGTCCAGCTGAGAAGTGAACGAATTTCATGGAATGGGAACGTAATAATATATAACACCCAAAACGTGAGAAGGCCTTCATTGAGAGGGAGGGACGACCTGGTTTAACATATTTACATAAATTGGATGCAGACAACTCTAGAGAATTTGGGAAATGTAGAGGAGGCCTACATCTAGGAACAGATGAGAATAGGCTGAGAAAAAGAAGAAGAGAGGTGTTCAAGTATAGATTTCTTATTCCACAGTTTTCTCATCATGTGGTCAGTATCATCAACCCATCTTTTTTAGATTTTTTAAATTTATTTTACGCCAACATCAAATAAATAGACTAAACAAAAATAGTAAATGTCTTATTTTTATATAACTTTCGCGTAGGTATATATGTTGGCAGATAGTCCATTTTGGCTACCCCTACGTATGTAATTAAATCAATAGACATATACTAACAAGAATATATCTACCTATTATTATACTAACCACATCTTTTTGACGTTTGCTCAGTGAATATCTTTGTAACTTGCTAGAACTCCACTAAAAATATTTCATCTCGAAAATTTACTCTCGTAAAAATACTTTTTAGTAGATAATAAAATAATATCTTAAAATAATAAATTCTTTATAATTAACATGCGTCAGAGTAAAATACCAAAAGTATTTGAATTCCCTGCACCCACACACTATGACAAGGCTTGATAAATAGCAGACAAAATATTTAAGTCATTGAATCCTTTCCCCTCTTATTTTTTTTCTTGAAAAAAAAACTGGACTCCAGAACCAGTGGGAAATAACAAAATGTAATAAATACAATAGACAATATAAAAAAACTCGCGTCCCTTCGCGGGGTGAAGTCTTGTGTATTTTTTTTATGTTTTGCCTCAGTGATATTATTATTGTCACTAACCGACGAGCAGGTTAAATATCAGTGGCGTGCTTTTCGTTTATGCAAAAAAAGCACCGCATGCCTACAGCTACAACGGTGTATTTTTCGTACATGCAAAAATCTATGGTAGAAAATAATGAGTAAAAAAATTGCATAGGTACATAACTGCAGAATATGTTAGCCTTCCTTCACATATTTTATTGGATCCAACTTGATAATATGATATCCCGGCCTAACATACAAATTAAACTTCCTACACAACAAAAAAAAAACGGAATCAAAAAATTTCGTTATTTTTTTTTTAATAGGTTAAGGTCCAAAATTTTACTATTATACCATTACGGCATATCCCACAAGCGGGGTAACCAGCAGATCAGCTTGATGTTATAAAAATGCAACCTGTCCTTTGTGTATCATCAAAAAATTAAGACGTTTAGGATGGGTGGCAATCCTGATCGCTGAATCTAAAATTTTATAAATTTCGTATATATTTACAAATTTGTATACTGTACAAAAATGAACTGGATAATTTCATTACGAAAAGATGACCTTTGTAAAATATCAAGTCCTGTCACTGCTATATACCTACACCATATATTTTGCTTACCTCACCCTTCCTCAATAGGTACTCATATATCTAATAACGTCCAAAACTCAGATGTGTAGTGCTATACAACTGCTTATATTTAGGAATATATTACTACTTCAGTATTATGATACTAATGTATTCGAAAGTTTTTTTCACAACGTCTTTTGTTGCGTATGGACAGTTTGGAAACACATAATTCCATCTTAGTGCACCTACTTATTTCTATACTCTGTGGCTCCACGTTATATTCGTTACGGAGTAACCAGTGGACAAACAGATCGTTCTCTCTGTGCTACTAAAAATGACATCCAGAATGGGAGGCATACATCCACTAATTTATCACCTAGTTGCATCTTCATACATCCTGTTCATATTCCATCACCTATTCCATAAGTGGGAAAGCCAATAGACTAACTGCATGTAATGAACAAACATGTTTTCCTCTCCATGCTATATAAAAATAAAACATTCGGGATAGATGACGTCATTGCGCGTCTTATCGCCGAATTTAAGACGATGCCTTTTACAGGACATTCTAAAACTTTTCTAGTAAAGTACTTATTCTAATACGGAGACCAGTCCATTTTTTTTAATTGACTTATATATGTACCTATACTGAAATAAAAAGAACAAGAATGTAGAAAATAACAAAAATTCATTTGAACGCCTTAACTTCTACCATATAAATACATTAAGTGATAATACATTTGCATACAATCAGGAATTTTAAGCCAATGCGTGAGTTTTTCTTCTCTCTCAAATTACCCGCCTAACTGGGTTGGTAGCGAAATTTACTTTTAGAAGTGTCTATTTAATTTATACCTTTTTGGCATATAACAAGCAGATCAACTGCATGTAATAAGCATGCAAATTGTCCTCTCTGCACCAACAAAGAAATAAGACTTTCTGGAAAGATAGTGTGTTTCAACGCTGAATTGTACTATACTACTATACTACACCATCACGGCATATCCCACAAGTGGGGTAGCCAGCAGACCAACTGCATATAAAACATGCAAGCTGTCTTCTCCGTGCCAATATAAAATCAAGACATTCAGGATGGGTGGTAAACCTCATCGCTGAATTTAAGATGTAAAATGTCTTATTTTTTCGAACGCTGAATTGTACCTACATGTTATGTAACGTATCTTATTTTGTGTAATGTTTTGAAAATATCTGCCAATTACAGGGTACTCGAAAAGTAACAGAAAAGAGTGGAAAATTAATGTGTTGCCCAATGACTCTATGAAACAAGCACTGATTAACTTTATTACTAAGAAACAAACATAAATACTATACTATACTATACCATCACGGCATATCCCACAAGTGGGGTAGCCAGCAGATCAGCTGCACCTAAGATTCATGCAAACTGTCCTCTTCGTGCCAATATAAAATCAAGACATTCAGGCATAACAAACATAAATCCTTAGGTTTAAATAGAGGTAAAAATTTATTAATATAGGTAGGTTCTTTCATATGCAATAGGTAGGTACTACATAATATTATGAATGTGTCCGTATCATCCTATTATTTCCACTACCTGGTATTTTTTTTATGTTATCCTAACGGTGTTTTGCTGAATTATTGCACAACATTATTTTAAAACATTCACCTGACACATTCACCTCTCGTCTTGTCCAGGTAAACCTATTAAATAATAGCTATTCGCAACCTTTTAATTTTTATTTACCTGGTCACAATTTTTTTTTAACAATAATTATGAACTTACATTCATTGTTTCAAAACATATTATAAGTATATATTTTTTAAGAATTTTAAACTGTTTGAATCTTTTTTTTAGTGTTCGCTATTAAATCGGGAACAATTCGTTATTGAGATTCAGCAACACTGCACTTCATTCCCGATAAATATTCAAATTCAATTCAAATTCAAATTCAAATATATTTATTCAGTAAAAAATATACACTTAAAACAATAATCAATCAATACAAAATAATAATAAAAACATATATTTTTCTTTTATTTGTTCCTTCAAAATTGAGCAGAGCTCGTGCTTTGAAGGATAAACTGTAGTATCTCTTATGTTTGAATGACAATAGTGTTCATAGGAGAATTACAATTTTTTTTGAATAATGATGATAATTGATAATAATAAATTACTTTAAAAATCCGTTCCTTTAAAATAATATTTGTATAGATATACTTACTCGTTGGGTTTTTTTTTGTTTAGTACATAGTTGCGGTAGGATATTTTACGGAATAATTATATAATTTTATTGTTTATAACGGCAAAATCACTCAGTATTGGGTGTAATGCCTGAAGAATAAGAAAACAAACTGTTTCAAAATTTATCATCATCATCTCGCCCTCAACGCCCCTCTCGGGAGCACAGGGCAGAAACCAGCCTCCTCCATTCAGAGCGTCTCTGCGCCAATTGCGTCACCTCTTTCCACGACATTCCCTGCGCTCTGATACCGTTGTCATAGGAACGGTGTATTGTGAAAGAGGGACACCCGGGCCGACGGAACCCTTACGGACGGAAGAACAGTGCTCTTTTTGGCCAACTATCATTGAGCATTCTCAAAACATGTCCCAGCCAAGACCATCGTCTCTCCTGTTTCAAAATTACAATACTGTTTATTTTTTACTAATGATTAGGTACGAGTATAATACTCGAATGCTTTCGTCAAGATTGCTTGAAATTCATTAATTGACTTGGCGTTTATTTTGTAAAACTCTATACCGTATTAATTTATGTAAACAAATTGTTCGAGTTTTACAATTTATTTATTTATTTCTCTCATCTACGGCCTTATTGCCTTTAACATGAATAATGTTCATACATATTTTTTCACAATAATCACTTCATACACAAAAAGAAAACCTTAATCATAGTATAAATATTATATTTAATAATAGGTAAGTATAGTAATCTGGTTTCGACATACAAAGAGTTTGACAATGACTTTGTAAGTCGGAAGCAGGTTACTACTGTACTTATTATTAAAAATAGTAGTGTTTATTTTCATAAATTAGTTTGATATTATTATCTAGAGAACTTTTTTTGATTCTATACAGGTAGGTATAACTGAATAAAAAATGCTTCACATAACTACCAATGTACTTAACACTTATATGCATTAACATACCATCACGGCATTTTCTACAAGTAGGGTAGCCAGTGAACTAATTGTAAGTAATAAACGTGCAATTTATCCTTTTCGTGCCAATAAAAGACATTCAGGATGGGTGACATACCTCATCGCTGAACTGAAAATATCAAATGTCTTAAACGTGATGCTTTACGAATACCTGCCTTTTACATGACACTCGAAAACTACTTAACAGAAAAGGGTGGGAGACCAATTCTTTACCGGGGACTCCAGGGGATGTAACACTTAGGTCATCACCACCTACATGGTAAAAAGAATAATTATAATACCTTATACAGATACTACAATACATGGCATTCTATTTTTTTTTTCAACTGACCCGCCCAATAAATTTCTAAAAGTTATTATAAACCAAAGAGGAGAAATATGCGCAACCAAAGAGTAGAATTTTATTTATTTTCATGATTACGCAGTAATGTCAACACTCAACACTAACTGTCAAAATCCGTCAAAATTGGTGTCATACATTTAACATAGGTTATCGAATTTGTGAAATTAAAATATACAGCTTATTTTTTCTTTCATTATATTTATTCAGATAATATTAATAATGTCAGCTGATACAAAGGTACACAGTTTAAATATGTTTTGGGTGTTCGATATATGTTTACAATGCCGGTAATCTTTGCAGTTTTTCTAACCTCAAAATAATTTTACAGAATTTTCCTCCTTTGAAAAATGATCGCCTTCTCCGTGCAGCGAGAGGAGAAGAAGTGGATAAGATCCCCGTTTGGGTGATGCGACAAGCTGGACGCTATTTACCAGAATTTCAAGAAGTTAGAGCTAAGCATGACTTCTTTGAAGTTTGTCGGACTCCTGAATTAGCTTGTGAAGTAACTTTACAACCATTAAGAAGATTTGAACATTTGGACGCTTCCATTATATTCAGTGATATCTTGGTTATTCCTCAAGGCCTTGGAATGACTGTTGAAATGCATCCTGGAAAAGTAAGCCCACTATGAACTTTTATTCATCAACACCCATACTCACAGACATGGAATAACTGGTATTCCAGCTGCTGTATATGTATTAATGACACTTCACTCATTAATAGAGATTAAAATTGTGCTAATTATGTCTGAAGAAAAATTCTCACTGTTGTAAATTTTATTGATATTATATGTTCTATAGTTTTAACCATAAAAAAAGAGATTGATATGATTAACATTCCATTAGAACATTTTTTCGTGAATAAGGAAGCATCACAGTGGTTGATCATCAAAAATAAAAGGATCAAAACTGTTTTTCGAAAGTGAACATGTCTGTTCACTCTTTTCATTCTATACATTTACTGCCACATCAAAAAGAATATAATACCTTGTCGTACTCATGGTCATGTATTGCATGTAGTGATACTAAAGAGAATAAGTTTTATAAGTAAAAATGTACTAATTAAAGTATAAATGTACTAATAAAACTTATTATCTTTGGTATTAAATAATTGTTTATTTTCCAGGGCCCTGTATTTCCTGAACCTTTAAATGTTCCTGAGGATATGAAAATTCTAAATCCAGAAGGTGCTGTGAAAAGATTAAACTATGTTGGAGATGCAATAACACTCACTAGACACAAAATAGAAGGGAAAGTGCCGCTCATTGGTTTCACAGGAGCCCCAGTATGTGATTATGTTAATATTTTATAAAACTAAAATATGTAAGGCAGTAAATCTTCGCCAACATTAAAACCAATGTATTATAATTATAAACATTTCTTTACTATTATAGTTGTATTAATATGTTATTATATAGGTACTGTGAAAGGCTCAGATTGTTTGTTGATTTAATAAACAAATAAATAAATATTCTTTAGCTGTATCATAGAAGAATTTTTTCTAACCGATAACTCTGCTTTAAAGTAACCAATAGCCGATGGGAAGTTCACGACTATGCTTGAAAGCTGGTAATTTGTGCTATCTTGTACAGCTATTTAACTGATTTTCCGTGATTTTTTTGTTTAAAATTTATAAATCCAAATACAACCTTATTCACCATTCACAGTAAGCTACTAAAAGCTTGTGTCGTGAAAGGGGAGTTTGCCGGCACCTGATGATGATGATGATGATTTTGGATGATTTTATTTTATTTATTAAATTTTATTTTATTTACTTGGTATCGAACCATGGACCCCTTGTTCACTCTACCTCCAGACTACCGACGAAATACTGTCTATTGTATTGTATTGTCAACACAACTTGAATTATATCTTTATTTAGACCAAGCATGAAACAGACTTTATTTTTCTATATTTGTAATGTGGTTTCAGGTTATGTATTTAAAATCACATCATTAATTTAATATTTTGTTTTAGTGGACCCTGATGGGTTATATGATTGAAGGAGGAGGCAGCAAAACAATGTCCAAATCAAAGGAATGGCTAGACAAATATTCTCAGGATTCACATCGACTCTTAAAAATGTTGACTGATGTTATCGTAGATTATCTTATAATGCAGGTATTAATTTCTCTTTGCTTCTTTTCTTACACACTTCATTTGGATTTTTTTTTACAAAATGTGCATAAAAAATGAAAAATAGAAATGAAAATATGATAATAATAAATTTGATTGCACATAAAAACAGAGCTAAATATAGGTGCTATACCAGTGGTGAGACATTTATAGACAATAAGCAAGTCTGTCATATCAAAGTGATATTTTACTAACCCGAATATTAGATGAAAAGCATTAGTTAGAAGAAATCTGAATACAGCAATAAACTGACCCCCCGTGCATTGAATTATATAATGGATGATTTCTGAAAAAAATATGATAATTTATTGTAACCAATGTACATTGAACAATAAAACAAATTGATATGAAGAAAAAAAATGTTTTTATAATTTTAGGTTAATGCTGGTGCTCAATTGCTACAAATTTTTGAATCAAGTGCTGAACATTTATCAAAGGATCAATTTATAAACATAGCCATTCCATACTTGAAAGATATCTGCATTCGGGTAAAAAGTGGTCTCGCAAAACAAAATCTACCATCTGTACCAATGGTAAGAAATGCTTTGAATTATTGCTGATATTTTGACAAACAAAGAAAAACAAAAAATAGAATTTACCTAACACTAGTGTTTGAAAAATTTAGATGTTGAAATTCCCCTTTTCCATCTTTAGGCATCCATATTCTCATTCCACTTCTCTCCATCAATACTCGTCCCAATATCCTTGATCTGACAGTTTATCATTTTCTCCATTTATTAAAACCCTATGTGTTATTTCTGGAAGAATTGAGTTCCATTTTGTTATTTGATTTAGTTCTGTTCAATGTGTCCTATTGCCTTGACGAAAGCGTTCAAGATTCTCATATTATTAAGTACGAAAAATAAATAGTGTTCTTGTATTATATTCCCTCTTGTAAATGTTTTCTTACAGACTATCTTCGCAAAAGGAGCTGGTCATTCATTAAAAGAGCAATCAGAAATGGGATATGACATCATTGGAGTAGATTGGACAGTTGATCCCGAGCAAGCCAGGAAAGATGTTGGTGACAAATGCACTCTTCAGGGAAACTTAGACCCTCAAGATTTATATAAAGATCAGGTTAATACTTGCCATATTTTATTGTACAAACAAAATGGGACTAAAGATGACAAAATAGTGTTTTATTAGACTTATTCAAAGTACAAATAAACACCTAGATAGTCAATTTCATTGTCCTAATTGTTATCAACATTGATTTTATCTGTTTCTAATGTGTTCTCTTACACAGATGAAGTTTTTAATTCCAGTAATTAAGATTGCTTTCTTTATCAATCCTTATCAATTGCAATATATTTTATTTCTTAGCTATTTAAAAAAAATATGTGTACATGTACCAAGATTGTCTAGCCTGATTCAGTATATATTTTTTTTTATTTACATGTTGTAGACTTCATCGACAATATACAATTATGTTAAATGTTTGTTGTACAATATAAATACTGATGAACAATACAAATAAGATTTTCACTGGAATAAAATTGCTTCTATCAATTTGCGTTTATCTCTTACTGAGAATATTTTACAAAATTGTTGTGACGAGCCTCTAATGTAAATTAGTTATTATTTATCATTAGATACATACTTTTATCAAAATTTATTTGAAGCGTATCAGCACATGGTAAACATGAATAATTAATTTTAAATCTGGTGGTCCAGCTAGTAAACAACATAGGTATCTGTGGCCCTTCCAAGTACTTACTTAATATCTAGTATTTATTGTTGTTGCTATGAACCATTCCTAGAATATTCTAGAAGATTCTATTGCATAAAAGTTTTTCTGAAGTATTTTATTGCTGTCATCGTCTTCATTCTAGTCTTCATCTTAATTTTTTAAATGCAATCTTTATATTAATTATTTTCTAATCAGTAATGTTTTCAACTGAAAACAAAACAATTTCTCGTAGGTGATTCCAGTCTTACCCAATGACCATTTTCCATTTCCTTTTTTTCTTGTTTTGCTAAATGGAAGGAAAGGATATAGACTGCATTCATTTGGCAATCTGAATCTTATCTTAAGTGAATTAAGTTTTTTACAATTTGTGTGAAAAATAAATGTGAGAGCACAAAATATGTGATATTTTTCCGCAAAGTATCTAAATCCAGAGTTAACTGGTGTAATTTGCTAAAAAAATTATTCAATAGATGGGAATGCAAACTATTTGAGCGAAATCGGCTTTTAAACAAGCTGCGAATAAATTCATTTTACTTTTAGGAAGAAATCAGGAGCCTGACTAGAACCATGGTTAAGAAATTTGGAAAGTCAAGATACATTGCAAATCTAGGACACGGAATCACTCCAGCAACACCCATTGAAAGCATGCACACATTCACAGAAACTATACACGAGTTTTGATTTTATTTAATCAAAAATAAAAACATCAGAGGGTTAGGGTTTATATATAGATCATGTAACAATCAAAATTTTAACAAACTCAAAAAGAATTTATTACGACGATGAAATGTTATTCAAAGTAATTATTTTCAGTTAATATGAAATTAAGACATTTTACATCTTAAATTCAGCGATAAGGTTTGCCACTCATCCTGAATGTCTTAATTTTTTGTTGGCACGGAAATGACGGCTTGCATTTTTATTGCATGCGGCTGGTCTGTTAGCTACCACACTTGTGGTGTATGGCGTGATGGAATAGTAGTACCTAGTAATTTCTTATTATTCAAACATTGCTTTTGGACTTCCCGGGAAAGAATAAGTCTCCAAAATACAATGGACCTCACAAATTTTTTGTAAAATGTAAATGGTATAGGTGTCAATATATAAATTTACAATACTTTGTACAAAAATATAGTTAAAATAACATTTCTAAAGTCATAATAAGTAAATAATTTAATTTACGTATTATTTCAAAATCTTGCGCATGACAGATATTTGTCATACAACATTGAGTACTTTTTAGTTTATATAATTATATCATGTTTTAATTAATCATTATTTTGTTGACTTATTTTATTTGAGAACTGATACATATTTCCTATAATTACACATTATTTGTATATTTTTGATGAGGTGAGAACATCTAAACAATAAATTGTTGTTTATTTTGAATAAATATTATTTAGGCTTATCGCGGAATTCCATGTTATTTATTTATTCAAATATTTTTATCTACAATAATTATTTATCTCCATAGATATTAAGCAAATTATTTTCTTAAACTTTACATAGGTTATTATACTTATTTATTTGCTTTAATACAAAAGCATGTTGATTGTATTAAAATTTGTAAGTACCTACTTTCAATGAATGAGCAATGTAATATCTTTCAAAAAGACGTTAGCTGTCCATTGAATAAATATTATTATCTTGAGCTCTGGTCACAATTTTGAATTTCACTATATGTAACTAAATGCAACATTTGTATTATGTTAAACTTTTATTGACATAATAGCGCAACATACTAACTAAAAAATACCAAAATCTCTTGCAGGATAGCCCCTAGGTTTTATAATAATTATTTTTTGAAGCGCGATTGAAATAGAATTCTTGTTATTTTGGGTTGAATGAATGAAGTTTCAAGTTATATGACCAACATTTATTTGCTTATTTTATTAGCTTTTTAATTTTTTTATATCTATATACATTATATATTTAGTAGGGATAAAGGTAACATCATTGTTATTTTATTGATATTTTATATTGATTCAATAAAACATAATTTATTCTTGTGACTTTTTATTTTTATCAAAAGATTGATAATCAATTTTTTTTTTCTTAAAATTATTCAACATTTTCATTTTCGGGGCATACCAGTCTTGGACACTCCCTAATTGTATCTGGCAGGTGAAGCTTTTGGGTAAAATATTCTTTGTAAACTTTAATAAGGTGTTCCAGGGTAGGGACTAGTGATGTAACGAATATTCGTTTTCGCATTCGTGAATATTCGCATATTTCAAGGTATTCGCATTCGTATTCGCAAAAAAATATGCAAATGTTTTTCAAATATTATTTCGGTAATAAAGTATCGGATATTCGGTAAAAGTACCGCATACTTACCCGGTACATTGTAGAAAAAAGTACTGCAAGAAAATATTCTTTAAGAAAACCGAGGAGTTTTGAAATATTATAAACTCCTATACCATTTTGAAAATTCGGCGATGGGGTGGGAGGGGGGGGTAGAAATTTTAATGATTGAGCAATATTGTAGAAATCTAAGCAAGTCAATATTCGCATTCGCGAATGTCGGCAACAAATATTCGCATTCGCGAAAATCCAAAATCACACATTCGTTACATCACTAGACTGCAAATTTAATGATTACAATATTACTCCCTGATATTCCAATAAAAATTGAAATTGCTGTTATGTACCTCAAGGATCTTATCTTTTTATATTACTTTACCCTTGCCCCGGATGCTTCATGGCATATAGGACAGGCAACCTGGTGAAACAACCAACACAGAGTACTTCTTATAGTGACTATATGTTGTTGAATGTCAGTAAACTGTGGGACCTTGATTGATTTACTTTTTGTTATGTATGTTTTAAAATTAAAACACAAGAGATCTTGTGTGAGGTGAGGGGATGGAAGACACTAATGTGCACCTACATGAATGATGATAATACTTTGTGCTAAGGTAATGTTGAAAAGGAAAAGATTTATTTATAAATTGAAAATAAACATAATTCATTGTAATCATTTAGTTAACATCTCATTGATCAAATCTATAGTAATTTATTCCCTGAACAAAGTAGCTGTAGAATGATGAGGTTCAATTACATTCTTCTTACAAATGTATACCCATTGTAATATACTTGTAAAGGGTTGTTCAACAAGAACTTTGTTTTTTAATTGTGGCAACACCAGCAACATGATAGTTTTGACATTTAATTTTTTGACGTATTCGTAGTGGATGCATTGGCAATTGTTGCAATGAATTCAATTTCGCTTGAAAATCGCATTAAAATAATTAAAATCCATTATGAAAATGGTGGTTCTGCTAAAGTGACATTTCGTCAAATTCGTGATATTTTCGGACAACATAATCGTCCTTCTGAGACCGCTATTAAGAATTTGGTCGCTAAATTTGAGTCGACAGGCTCGATAAAAAATGTGTTAACACCAACGCGTGTACGACCGGGTCGTTCAACTGAAAACATCGCAGCCGTGAGCCACAGTGTTGAAGCAGATCCAAATTTGTCAATTCCTCGACGTTCTCGACAATTGGGGTTATCCAAAACCACCACATGGCGAATTTTGCGTAAGGATTTGGCTTTGAAGCCTTACAAGGTTCAACTGGTGCAGGAATTGAAGCCGAACGACCATTCAAATTGCCGTAGATTCGCTCAATTCATTCAGGAACAACCCGCTGGTTTTTCTGAAAAAATCATTTTTTCAGACGAAGCCCATTTTCACTTGTCAGGGTACGTCAACAAGCAAAATTGCCGCATTTGGGCTTCTGAAAATCCTAGAGCAATTATTGAGAAGCCGTTGCATGCTCAGCGTGTCACTGTATGGTGCGCTATGTGGTCTGGAGGCGTGATTGGGCCGTTTTTTTTCGAATATGAGACTGGAAATGCGGTAACGGTCAATGGATCACGCTATCGCAAGATGTTGACAACTCAATTTTGGCCTATTATTGATGACGTGGATATCACTGACATGTGGTTTCAACAGGACGGTGCCACATGTCACACAGCCAATGAAACGATCAATTTATTGCAAACCAAATTTCCCGATCGCATGATTTCACGAAACTCAGCTGTTAAGTGGCCAGCCAGATCGTGTGATTTAACGCCACTGGATTATTTTTTGTGGGGCTATGTTAAGGACAGAGTCTATATGGAGCCAATCGAATCGATTGCAGCCTTAAAACTCAAAATCCGTGATGTGATTAGCGAAATAGTCCCGCCATTTTGCCAAAAAGTGATTAAAAACTTTGATGAAAGAATCGACATCTGTCAGCGTGCTCGTAGTGGACATTTGTCAGATTTCATTTTTCATGCATAATTGCCAAACTTTTCTCTTCGTAATTCAATAAAAATTTTAATCATCTTCATCAAATTTTTTTGTTTTATTTTGTTTTAAAAAACAAAGTCCTTGTTGAAAAACCCTTTACATTTACTAGAATGAGTACATGAGTTACCTACTGAACTACTACTAGAAAAGTTCGGAAGTATAGTCTAGCAATAAAAAAAATATTTTATTGTAGGTGAGTTTCTACCTACCTGTTGATATTTCCAAATCACAACGTCAGATGGCGTGATGGGTTTGTTTTCATTATCATTTATCTGTCAAGTTGGTGCGTAATTTGACGTGTCTTGTTTTTTCAATACAAGAATGTGTTGTTATACAATGTTATCAGCTGTAAATGTTTGCTCTATACAAGATAATGGAAAATGTACACTCTGATCTCCGTATATTATGACACCATCCATCGTTGTCCGCGGTAGTTCATCATAAACATTCGTGAAGTGAAAATGGAGAGTTTCGATATGTCTACTGTATAGTGAAAACATTATTGTGTTGTGACAAACAATATCGAAAAAATATTTGATTTTAGTGAAGGACTATAAACAACCCACGATGAATTTATCATTTGCGGGTTGTGGCTTTTTAGGGATCTACCACGTTGGGGTCGCTGTTTGCTTCCGCAAATATGCACCCCATCTGTTGTTGGAAAAAATTTCTGGGGCTTCTGCTGGAGCAATTTCTGCTTGCTGTATGTTATGCGAAATGCCATTAGGTATGTTATAAACAATTTACAGAACAATTTATAATTCAATAATGTTGTTTACATGTGTGTCCTTGGCCAGATATGTTAATGAAGGGCAGCCTTTATGAAACCCTTATCAAAATTTATCCAAAGATATTGAACCATTTGAGATCAAAATGATTTTTACAGAATCAACTAGATTGCTTCGGAATCTTCTTATTTACTCCCTAATTTAGAATTTATGTATCAGAGACACATTAAGGTTAAACATAATATTTTATTATTATTTAAATGCAGATAATAATGTAGTATTTCACCTGAGGAATAATACATAATACTCCCCAAGTACCTAACTATGTTTTGTAAAAGGCAGAAACCATCCAACTTAGGGTGCATCGCTGATATAAAAAAAGTATCTATGGTGATTTTTCAAGCACAAAATTATTTTTTAAATTTTTGTACAGGTTTGACGTGTCACAAGTTTAGTTACATTTTTATTAAATGCAAATAATTAATTTTGTGCTCATAAAATCGACCACATTTAGATGGACTATCATCTCCCAGGTGAAATACTATATAATTATGTAAATATTAATTACAAAATACATAGATTGCATTTGACCACATTGTACTTATTGTAAATATTTACCCTAATTTTATCGTTTTGTTTAGGAAGTCTCCCATATAAGTTAAAGTTAATTTTTTACAAGTGTCAATTTATAACATTACTATACTATACCATCACGGCATATCCCACAAGTGGGGTAGCCAGCAGACCAGCTGCATATAAAACATGCAAGCTGTCTTCTCCGTGCCAATATAAAATCAAGACATTCAGGATGGGTGGCAAACCTCATCGCTGAATTTAATTTTTTTTTTTATTTTACCTTTATTATAACATTACACAGTTACAAATTTAGTCATGAGGTTTGCCAATCATCCTAAAAGTTTTTTGTTGGTACAGAGAAGACAGCTTGCATGTTTATTTCATGCAGCTGGTCTGCTGTCTTCTCCACTAGTGGGATATGCCGTGATGGTATAGTATAGTAGTAGTTACAGGTTTAATATATCTTCATGTATGTCCACTTTATGTACTTTATCATCTTTTTAAAACAATGTATTAAAGATTAGAACTAGGAATACATAGTGTGTTTGAATTTGTAATTTGTTCTTCATTTTTTGCTTTGTCAAATTATTTGCTTAAATATTTTTCTTTTCTTTATTCCACACACTGCTAAGTATCAATTCTATTTAAATCATATATGTATAGGTTATGAATGTGATTGTGTAAATATAGGAGATGAATGCTTTTTGTGAGTGTGTATATGTTTCTATATGATTGATATGTTTGTGAGATGTTTGCCCTAGTACAGGTTATACCTAGTTGGGCAGCATCAATGAAAATATGAAAATAGG
Source organism: Athripsodes cinereus (assembly GCA_947579605.1). Classification (NCBI taxonomy): domain Eukaryota; kingdom Metazoa; phylum Arthropoda; class Insecta; order Trichoptera; family Leptoceridae; genus Athripsodes; species Athripsodes cinereus. The sequence goes on from OX388310.1 coordinate 25,015,137, forward strand.
TACCCCACAAAAGACGCAGTGCGGGAATATGAATCAGTTGACATTATAAATATAATATATGTACCGAATCTTTAATCAATATACTTTTTCTAGTTTGTTAGAAATTCCTGGAGTGTTCTAGAAAAAGGAAATTGTTTTTTTATTTTTATTTGACTGTGTATCTAATCTTTTATCATGCCTTTGATTTTAAGGATTAGGAGATATAATTATTATCTTCTCTTAAATATTTAAACAATACAAATACACATTGGACAGTAGGTATTTATAAGCAATGATGCACACAATGTTTTTTTTATACCGCACAAAATAAGTTTTGATTACGCATGTGCTATATTATCACTGAATAAATTTTTCTCAATATAGCACATTGATATTGAATGGAAAAAGCTAAATAAAATGATCCCCTCTATAAAAATTGTAGCATTAGTATATACCAATAATAATTCCGAATAAAAATTGGCATATCGTACAAGTTGAATACTAAAAATCAAAAATGTTAATAGGTAATTTTGTGATTTCAAAAAAACTGTCAATGTGTAATACACAAGTAGATAATTTTAGTGTTAAAATGAATGTATGTATGTATTTACCATTTGTACCTGTCCGAATTTTACTTTCACTGTCTGGTGAACACCTTATTGCCTCTGGGCGCAATATTATTCCACAAACACTTTCACAACAATCCCATACTCCACTGCCTCTTAACTTATTTGAAATGTATGTATTAAATTAAGTATTTATTTCACATCTACGTATAGGTATTATGCAAATAAAAAAAAGTGAAGTAACTATGTAGGTGTATCTGTAAAACAAGTTCCATTCATTATGAAATCTCTATCACAACACAGTTTTATGGCATTCAACATTACAAATTGTTCAATGCACAATTTTAAGTTTCAAACATCCGTTTATACTAACAATAGTGATTATTTTATTTGATTCTTTTCTACTCAATATTGTAACTAGTATTTTTGTCAAAGATGAATCTTGAGATACCCATCATGAAAACCATAATTCGGGTAAAAACATTCTAATGTAAAATCTATCTTCACCATCACAGTATCTCCCACAAATGTTGTAGCCAGTAAACTAACTGCATGGAATGAACATGCAGGTTATCCTCTACGTCCCGTCTACATCAGTAATTTCATATAAAATTTATCAATAACTCGATATGTTTAAATAATGAATTTGGGTTTATTATAAACCCAACATGATTATGATATGCAGATGTTGTACGTCAGCAACAAGATTTGAACCTAGGATCTCCCTTTTGAAAGTACGAAACTAGTTATTTATCAAAAAATATCTCTGCATAATTATATATTGTACCCTCTCTTTACAAATACCTTCTTTTGTCTATTTTCTCTAAATTTAGAAATTTGATAGAAAATCATATTGCAAAGTAGCAAATGAAATTGTATTATCTCTAGAATAAGGCAAAGAGATGTGGGCATCCCAACTTTTAGATCACAGAACTAAATGTGGATACAGAAAGAAATATTGTGTAAATATTCTATCTTTAAAACATAAGTTTGCCGTGAGATTGTATTGAGATTTATTTAAACCTAGATTTTTCTTTTTAAAAATAATGTTTGTGAAGATGTTGATAGAGTTGTGTTTATGATAAACCGAAGTAAGCGAAGTAAAGTAACTGTTAAATTTAAACCATGGTCTTTCCATTTGAGCGCTCGAGACTCTACCATCGGATTACCAGCCACTTCCTTTTATTGTTAAATTGTTGTTACTCTAGACATTATTTTGTTTCCTTATAATCCATTTAGATATGCTAGTCTTTTACAGTTCATCTTCTTCTTCTATTAGTACCGTATCAGGTCCCCCCGACCTTGGCGATCACTCTGGAGAATGCCTCTGTCTCGCGCTGTGCAAACCAGCTCTTCCATCCGTGTTATTTCGGTCCATTGCCGTATATTCCGCAGCCACGACATCTGCCTCCTTCCTACTCCACGACGTCCCTCAATCTTGCCTTCTATTATATACAGTTCATGTCCTTGATATTCTGCTTGAATAGGCTTTAAAGTAACAATTTATAACAAAAAAGATCATTAGTTTTTACAACTCCGCTTTAAATATCTCTGGAATATACCATTATGACCTTTTATTTTTTTTGTATTTGAATATATCATAAACCTTGACAAAAAGAACAATTCCTCATTGGTACCAGATTTAACCAATGTGTAGGTACACAACTCTTCCGTCAATAGTTTGTCAAGTATTTGTAAACATATTATTAGCATAAGCTTGTATGTACTTGTAAGAACATATCTAAGTGTGTATGATATGGTATTGATGTTCTCATAGTAGGTATATATCAGAAGTGACGCATCAATCGATAAGCTATTCCTAGTCAATCGCGTAAAATTGGTATGATTTTATTTACAAAAAAAGAAAATCTTATGCTCTAGACCAGTGTTTCCCAAGGTGGGACATATGCCTCAGAGGTGGGGCATCGCATTTCCGCATATTATTGAAAAATTACCAACTGTTTAATTAAAAAAGAGGCCAGTTGGGCATATGACTTTTGAAAAGACTACGGTGGGGCATGGCATGAAGAAGGTTGGGAAACACTGCTTTGGACTGGATGACGTAAGAACTGATGTTTTTGAAACATCCATGTGTAAGTGATGGAAACCCCTCCCTTAGTATAATTCTCTCGAAAATAAATGAATTCCTTTGTGTCTTTATATTTCCGTACTTTGTGATGTATGTTATATTGAACTTGACATAAACTAGCAATACTGACGTAAACATCAAAATATATAGGTACGTAGAAAAAAGAAGACCTCGGGCATAATTAACTTTCCTATGAAAGTTTGGCTACCCCTGGTATATATAATATTTTGTAATAATCTATTATCTCATGTTCCATGTTGCTAAATACTTGATTAATGACATTTTATTCCTAAGTTGAGTTACATATTCTGTCAATTTTAACATTACGATAATATAATGTTGATGTGGTAATCGAACTAATAATTATTATACCAATACATATTATTATAATTTTGTACATTATTATTATCATCTAAGTAATACTTACCCATTGTTTGCTTATCTCTGATTTTATCAATAACCTTTGAACTTGATGCGTATATTCACATGAAATATTCATATAACATATACACTGTGTCCTACTTGAATTAGCATTGAATTGAATAGCAACTATTTCTTTGTGATAATTTCTATAAATGTACATATATACTGTATTGAGATTATCTGCACTTTGTGAATTTTTGGCCAAATTGACTAATGAACATAGTTTTTTAGTTCTTATTATATGCTTTTCAGTGGCACAATCTATGCTGGAAACACATGTTTTGTAGCATCCATACAAAACTTGTTCAAAATGTTAAAAACACATTGTGTTGATAACTTTTCAAATGTTTTGTGATTAACACTGTGTTGTGTGATGCCGTAAATAAAAAATTATAATAATTTTTTGTCAAAGTAAAACAATACTTATTCAACTTAATATAGTTTGCATTTCAGAAAAATCTTATAGCTTCGTTTAATAGAAATGATCCAACATCATCTTGGTTAGTAATTTCATGTTAAATGAATTTAAGAAATAAATGTAAAGATTCCGAAAGACTTACAACGTCTATAATAAAAAATGACATTTCTGGAGATAGTATAGTTTCCCTCTAACATGTAAATGTATTCCATCAGATTATTATTTTCATGGTATTTTTTCCTATTATTTTACAGGCGAAATTACGACTGATGTTTTAAATTTAGTTACTGAAGCAAGGGCTGGATCTTTAGGCCCATTCAGTCCATCCTTCAATGTTCAGAACATTATTATGGATGGGCTGCTTAAGTTTCTACCGGATGATGCCCACATTAGAGTCAGTGGGAAGTTACACATCTCCCTTACCAGGGTTTATGATGGAAAAAATGTTATAGTCTCACAATTTAATAGCAGGGAAGATCTCATGCAGGTAATGAATGCTTTTACAGCTCTGTATCATCAAGTAATCTGGTTTTCTTTTCTACTTACAATTACTAATTTTTAACATATTTTTCTGTAGGCTTTGCTTGCTTCTTGTTTCATCCCAGTATTTTCGGGAATGCTTCCTCCCAGATTCCACGGTGTCCGCTACATGGATGGAGGATTTAGTGATAATTTACCGGTACTAGATGAAAATACCATCACAGTCAGCCCCTTTTGCGGGGAGAGTGATATTTGTCCCAGAGACACTAGTTCGCAGTTATTCCATGTAAGTAATATATTGCTGACGTATTTAGATTTTAAATAAACAAGGTATTTATGCTTTTAAGGTTGATGATTATATATTTAATTACTTAAATTTTAATTGAACCATTTTGTGCTGATAACGCAGTATCTTAAAAGAAATCATTATTGTTTATATCTTAAGTTGAAGGTCATGCCACACTTACTGACGTCATTTGATAATCATTTTCTCATTGTGTCATTATGTAACGTTGGTTAAATGTGCTATTACTTTATTTTATAAATATGTTATTTAGGTAAACTCACTACTGATATTATAATAAATATTGTTATGTTACGTTTACAGATAAACATTGCAAACACAAGTATTGAATTATCAAAACAAAATATAGGTCGATTCACCAGAATATTGTTCCCACCCAATCCTGAAGTGCTTAGTAAAATGTGTAAACAAGGATTTGATGACGCCTTGAGGTTCCTACATAGAAATAATTTAATATCGTGCACGAGATGTTTGGCTGTGCAGTCTACCTTTGAAATACAAGAAGCTCTGGATGACTCGGCCAACTACGATCCCGAATGTCTGGAATGCAAACTACATAGACAGGTCAGTGTTTATCAATTGAAATTATGAATATGAATCTATATAAAATATTATATTTTTAATTTATTCACCAACCTTTACACAAGACACAAGGATAGTGACCACTTATTAGCATTATATTAACTAGGTTATATAATATTAATATGCAAAAAAAAATATTCCATTAATTTCTTTGCTTTAGTACTAAAAATTATAGATTTTTTTTTCAATATCATATCATTCATTAGCGTAAACATATGGATAATTATCACTTGCTATATTCTCACGCCACATTCCAAGTGGGGTAGGCAGAGAGGATGGAATGCTATATCGTTCTACCCTTACGTACTTCTTTCACTTCTTCAACATTCATGCAGTTTCTCATACGTGCATGCTAAGTTCTTTTACTCAACACGTGGCCATCCTTGATAATTCGATCCATATGGTCAATCCGCATAGTTCTCGGATTTCCATACTTTCTCACGCCCGTATTTTAGATAAATATTCCTTCTTCGAATCTTTTCATCAATCTCTACCTTTCCAAACCATCACAAGTTATTTACACATTTTGTATCCACAACACTTCTGTCACGTCCATTCATTCTCCTCACATTTTCATTGTTCACTCTTATCATGCAACATATGCATTACTTATTCAGTAATTGACTATACCTATATCTAAAAGATTTAAATACAATAGAAACAAAAATACATCACACATACTACAGATTTCAAATCAGCATATTATAAACATACATAGTTCTGCAGTCTCATTGGATGGACAGTGGACACCTGTGGTTACACACAAAGCTGTATTTTGTTTGTCATCTCAGTACACAGATGGTTATTATCGTCATATGTGATGATGAATTATCGTCTGCCAATTATAACAATAACACACAACACTTGGTACTCTAGTAAAATAATAGTTCATGTTCTTGTTTATTGATTTGTCGTTATTTATGTTGTTATTGTTTTTATGTTATAGTATAATTTAGTATTAGACTAATGTCAATCAATCCGATATTAAAAAGGTTTCAAAAATAATTTGAAGTCAACCAAAAACTTATCAATTTTTTTTTTAAAACTGTTTCATGAATAAAATATAACAAAGTAAAGTCACTAATATTGTATTTCATTTTAATATTAACTTTAACAGAGTCTAGGATTTTTAAAAAATACGTCAAACCACAGACAACATGACAATCAGTATAGAAATGATAGTGGAAAGCACAGGGTGAAAAGTGTGAATAGACATGTTCACTTTTGATAAACAGTTTGATCCTTTCACTTTGAATGATCATACGGAATGAAACAATGTGAATGGGTCTTAACTTCCAACCTGTTCTTTGAATATTGCGTTCATATTTTTTATTATTTATTTTATTTCATTAATAAATTACAATTTACATACATACTTTTATTGATGCTGCCCAACTAGGTATATCCTGTACTAGGGCAAACATATTAATCATGTAGAAACATATACACAATTACAAAAAGCATTCATCTCCTATATTTACACAATCACATTCATAACAAGAAAACACTGCTGTAAACCATCCATACATGAAACAACACACAGACAATCCTTTTCTCCTATAAAATAAGAAAAAAAAAACAAGAAAAGACAACATATCTCTCAACCACACACATCACAAATCCCACACCACATACTAACACACGTATATCACCCCACCCCACATATTGTTCCATATAGAGTTGAAACAGATAAATAATATCTATAAAAGACTCTAGAAAAATGGAATGGTTGACCTATAATACAAAAGAATTGACACATGTACCAAAACGACACATTTTACGACGAAAAATATTTTCTCATCTAAAAGAAACTTTGTATATTGATTTAAATAGATACATATTAGTGATAAAATTATTACAATATTTACATACACCCACCCATTATGTTTGTAAAATATTAATTTGTATGCATGTTAGTGATGATATTAATGAAATGTTAGATAGGTATTTGGAGTATCTCCGAGTTTGTTATATCAACACATCAACATACTGTAACCTTCTCTAGTTTAATCACCTGATAAGAAAATATATTATTATCATAATATATATGGTACGATTGATTGACTGATTATCGTGGATGGATTCAATGTCATGTCAATGTATTCCTTCTGTTATCTCGTTATAATCATCAAAAGTATTTTGCCACCAACAATTTACTTCGTTTTTGGAATTTCTGTTATGATGGTTTTATCAAAATAATATATCATCACCCTGAATTCAGAATTGGGTCAGTTTTTTTGTGTTGTTTCCTACATTTATCCTACTCGTTGCTCGGTTAAGAGATAAGTTGTTTTGTTATTCAACTGAATAACACTGATATTAAATATCATGAACTATCTTTGAAACACATTTCATTATGTTATGAATTTTTTGACACATTTGGATGTCGGGGACTCAAATGTTGGAAAGAGTTTCTAAAATAATATTAAATTCTTCCCTCTATGCATTCGAGCTTGTATGAAGATGGATGCTTCTGATGTTGTTTCCATTGAACTGCAACAGATGTCTTTCCAGTTTGAAAGCACAGAAATTGTATGAAATTGTATAAAAACTTGATTTCAAGAGTGGAAAAATATTGAGTTGTAACATATATACAACTTTCAAAAATTTCAAGTCATGTGATAAGCATGACACAGAGGAATTGGGAATGTTACCTAGGTTTAGAGAGTACTCTTAACCAAGCCTAAAGTCGATTCATAAGCGTCGAAACTCTGTGTTGTGCACTCCTTAAGGAAGTTCACTTATGTATGTGTATCATATACAACAAACCTACCTAGTTAATACCTTTTCAAATAAGTTGACTATGGATGAGTGTGATCAGTTGGAATGATTAATCTGTAGTAGTTCAAAATATGTTTGACATTTCATTATATTTTACTTCATCAAACGATGTACTTACATAATAAAATTTTCAACATTTTGATTCAGTAATGAGATTTGCCACCATTTGGATTATTTTTATGACATGGCAGGGACGACTTGTATGTTCATTACATGGATTTAGTTTGATATGTACCTGCTTGTAGGAGATGTGATGACAATAAAGATAGATTAACTATATTATTTGCATCATATATTTTTTTGTCTTAGCAATTTATTCTATTGTATTTTTGTTTACAATATATAACATATTTTGTAGTACAGTATTCTTCTTTTTTTACACCAAGAATTATTAAATAATGTCATGAGTCACTTAGGCAGATTAAAATGTTATAAAAGAATGGGTGGAATTATTAATTAAAATAGATCAGAGAACATTTTCAAATAGTATAAGTAAGAAAATTCACATAATATTCAGATTTTCCATGTACTTTTTATTTTAGTTTAGCACTGATATTTTATTTTTACATTTTAGTTAACACTCTTATATTGTCTTCTTCGTGTGTTGTGGTCGGGTTCCCCTAACGTTGACAACCACATGTGAGAATGTGTCCCTATCTTGGACAATCTAAAACAGCTTCTCGACGCTGTTTTGGATTGCTTTGATCCACTTTCTTCCAATACCTCTTCGACCCTCGATCTCATTGATGATCAGTTGCAGCAACTTGTACTTTTCTCCTCTGAGCATATAGCCAATATCTATACAATTATATATCTAGAGTATATTAATTTTAGCAGAATTCACACGAGTACTACAATATAACAATATTGAATAATAAACATAATTTATTAATATCGGATATTAGTTTTTGTTTGACGTTGATCAAATAAATGTAAGTTGTCATAACAAATTATTATCTTCCCATTGTTTACTTGTACAACAATGTTTTGACTTATTAGAATAATGTGTACTTAATAATACTAATAAATAATATAATGTTCACAGAATCCAATATAATACACAACATTATCTATTTGATTTACTTGCCTAAACAATATATTATTTTGTGCTATAGTAGACTCATCCACTTGTATTATTATTAATAGAATTGCTGTCCACTCTGTTGGATTTCTACTAATTTCTATGTGGAATAAAGACTAGCAAAACTTTTTGAAATACCCAAGATCTATAACAGCGTATGATACTCCTATTATGAATGCAAGTAAATGCAATAGAACATTTTATCACATACTTACTACTTACATACATCTGAAATTTTCTTTGCAACTTAATAACTGTTATATATTATCTTAATATGTGTATCATTCTTAAGATGCAATCATTTAAGATCTTCAATTGAACGATGAGGTACGGCATCCATCTTAAATGTCATACTTTTCTTGGCATGACATGTACCTACATATGTTTGATACATACAGTTACTCATGTATGTTGAATGCAAACACCATGATTTTATAAATTGATAGATTTACTGGTGACTATTTGCTTGATTATTTTTAAGATTTATCAGTTTTTTTATGAAGTGTATTATATAGCTCATTTTATGTTATGTGTCATTTGTATTTCTGTTACATCTACACAGATATATTATTAACAATTGTTTTTATTCTGTCTACAGGAATCCATGATAGCCAATTTACCCGACACTGTAACATCAGTATTCCAAAATGCAATCGACTCTACAAACAATAGATTTTTAAGCAAAGTCTTCAAGCGCAAAGGTGGCAAGTTGCTCTCCTTGCTAACACTCCCCTACACTGTACCAACGGATATTGTGTGCGCAACGTTTACCAAGTAAGTCAACACTCGAAATTATCTCTATCATTAGTTTTAATAATTGTTTCCCAATATCAGAAAGGTTGGTGAACTGTCTTGTTTAAATATTTTTTATTTATTGTATTTCTTCTAATGACAAAATAGGATAATTTCAACACTGATGATGACTTCATGTTGATAATCGCGAATAAATATTTGGTTGAATCATTCGAAGTAAATGTACTTTGAGAAATCATTCACCACCAAATCAAATAAATACCAATTCATATTTGTACCTTTGTCTTTTGTTTTACGTTGTCTACCTACTAAATGTTGAATATTGTTAGGTATATATATATTGGCTTATCTTAATTAAATATTTTTTACTTTATCATCGCTTATTGAAAAGTGTGTATTGACAAAGATAACACAATATGTTGTTGTCACTGATGTGTTTGTGTAATGGCAGTAGGTACTGGCCCGCTACTCTAAATATAATATTATCTATTTTATACTAAATACCCATTAGCATGTACAAATACCCTCTTAATCACCCTGCAATAAAAAACATTGATGACTATCCTAGATCTTTGTACTCGGAATTATCAGAATAATCAATAATCTAGTAATAAAATTTGTAAAATGCTCAGGAGAAAATCTTATCGTTATGTCATATTTTATTTCACAAATCCAGCATTTAGTTACGCTGTTTAATTTTATACCATATAATATTATGGTGTTTAATAGATATTATTGTTATGAATATGTCTCCTATACGTATCATCAATGCATGATGAATGAATAGTTGTAGGTAGTAGTCAATCTGATTGCTAATAATTAATGTATTGTGTTTTTAATATTGTAAATACTAGTTATATCGGAGCCAGTTATGAAACTCATACTTTGCAATACAGAATTGTATCTAACATGCTCACGTATCGCCAGGGATGCAACAAACATGTCACTATTAGCAAGAGGTAAATTATTATATATTAAAAAAAACATTTCAAAATGTTCTTGTGAGACGTTTGTTCGCTCCTGTTTATCGTTCATCTTTGATTCTTGTTAACGCTTCTTCATGTATAACATCACAGTATCTCCGATATGTGGGGTAGCCAGTGAAATAGCTTATATTTCATTCTCTTTACATTGTAGTTATTCTTTTGTGAATCTTAAATGGATGTAGTAAATCTACTTATTTGTGTATTTGCTTTTTTGTCGTGTGCATTTTTTTATTGAGGAATTGGTTTTTTTGTTAATATTCAGCATTTTGTGTATGTATTTAATTATAATTTATTCTTATGCAGAGTGTAACTTAATGTATCTCTAATATCGTCCTTGAATATGAAATAAATTACTACAATAATCGCTGACAAAGAAGACAACCAAGACATAATTTTTAATCATTAAATTAAATGATATTTTAAGTGAGCATTAATATTAGGCGGAATTTTTTTCTTTTCTCGAATAATATTTTTCATTTATGAAATGAATATACAAAGCAAAACTGTCTCGTCTAATATTAATAATTCGCTTTGTAAACATAATGCTTCGTTGTCAGCTACTTACTTATTTTGAATAATCAGTAATACTAGAGAAGTTAAACTTATGATTATTCTTTTATAATTTTTATGATAGAGAGAGACATCTTTCGTTTTATTAGGACATTATAAATCATGTTTATTAAAATTCATTTACTTGAACGTCAAGAATATATCTTCAATTATACATTAATAAAACAATAGCTTTTATTCATGACTGGTAATAGTATATGTAATGTAATGAGTATGAATAAAAAATAAATTCAATCTTGATTACATGTGATGTTTTATTTTCATTTTTACTTTGATGTATTATAATAAGATTTAGAGTAAGTGAAAGTTAAAGTAAGAATTGAAAGATGTTGTAACATTTTAAAAGACGATAGCCATTTATTGCACAAATAAATCAATTTCATAATGTATTTGTTTTTATTTCAGGATCATGTCGTACAAACCAAAAGTACAGTTTTCCCTGTGGGCCGTATGGAGAATGTTACTAAGGCAAGCACACACTGTTATTTATCCTAGTGCTGAACCCCAACAATCGACTTCCCATAGAGTTCACAACTCTAACCGTCATATTGATCTGCACAATAGTAAAAGGTAGACATTTCAACAATAATAATTATCTTCTTTCACACATCTGCTTTGTACAGGTAATCATCATCGCTTACACAATTCATAAGGCAGCTTTGACGGTTTGAGTATTATACTTTTTCTAAATATTTATTAACTCGCTTTAATCCTTGCTTCGCTCAAATATTAATCAATCATAATGGCATCTAACAAAAAAGCTTTTAAATAAAATTTCACCTATTTCTGATTCTATGTAAGTTTGTTTAGATAGTTTTAGGAGTAGAAACATCACAAGGAAGCTTTCATATTGTATATCTATCTACCTATTCCTTCATGCCGCATCCCAATTGGGATAGGCAGAGAAAATGGATTGCCATATAGATCTGTCCTTGCGTACCTCTTTCGCTTTTTCTACATTCATACAATTTCTCATGCACGCACGCTGATTTCTCTTACTCAACAATTTCTCTTTCGCATTGTCATTACATAATACCTGCTCTTAAATAAAATGTGGATTTTTTTTTATCTATAACATGCTGAAAGCATTAACATTTTCGTAGAGGGCACTAAATTCCATATTATTATCCATCTGCAGTGGGTGCATACATGCATGTAAGTGAACTCAAATATTTATTAGATTTTCGGGTTGGCATAATTGTAAATTTTCTTTAAAGTCTTTTTTTAAATTCATCATCACGATCAAACTTTATCATAAATATCAAAAATGTGAAGTTGTTAATGGCGAGATAAATCCAAAAAGCTTTGTTCCCAAGTAATGAGTAATATATATCCAGGAAAGGAGTCTAATGACCTGATTTAACCTGTATACAAAATTTCAAAGTACAACAATTAAATTATTATTATGTTGCAATAATATTAAATGGGTATATCGTCATCTGATCCTGGCAATACATCAATCACCTGATTGACAATGTATAAAACGACCTTAGTTACTTTTAGTATGAGTAACTCGTTTCTATATCGCAGTGTTATCTCTATTATATTATTCTTTCCCTTTATCACTTATCATATCAGCTGATGGATTATATTCACATCAACAGTTTGACTTTCCTATATCCGTGTTAGTACATACGTACTTACATCTTCTTCACTTGTTCTAATTATGTCGAGAGTTCTTTGTGCCTAGATACTACTGCCTCTAGAAATCTCTGCCCATTCCAAACCAAGTATTTCAACTCGCACGTTTGATATTATTTATGTTGCTCTTGCCAACTTCTTCTGGCGTAGCCCACTAGCCTTCTGCCTTATTCCAAAGCCTTCAACAATCTTGATGGTAGTCTCTTTTTCCACACTCTAAGCATGTAACCAAACCATTGCAACTGAGACCTTAAAGGTGCAAGAGCACTAGGTCCATTTTGTTTGGACTTGCACTCATTTAAATAAAGAAAGTAAACTTTATGGCATCAAAATATGTAATACACAAGCATATGTTTATGAAGAATACCAAAAGGGGGGCTTATCGCATATGCAATTTTTTTCAGCCAACCCGAAGAAAATAAATAAATAATTATAAAAATTCTATACATTATGCACGTATTAATAAATTTTCCAAACACTAATACTACTCACAATGTATGTGTACCTATTGTTATAGCTAATATAAAATATAGATTATATTATTATCTTCTAAATTAATATTACTTTGATTGAGATTATGCATGATCAAAAGCGGTTTGATGAAAAGTGTCACCAAGTTAGATTATCTCTCCTCAATCTAGAATTAGTCTAAACTTTGAACTTTTCTAGAATCACGTTTTAAATTTTCGCATCTAATCTAATCTTATCATCTTTCAACACTCGTCACGAAAACACAGGGCAGATATATGCATCCCCTTATTCAAAGTGTCTCTACATCAATTGTGTCATTTCTCCTCCATAAATCCTGACATTCTAATGTCTTTGTCATAGGAATAGCGTACTGAGAATGAGAGTCACCCAGGGAAATGTTGTGGACAGCACTCTTTTTACCCATTATTGAACATTATTCTCAAATTTTTTTTTTCGCGGCATTTGAATAATAATCGACTATTTTTGTTGTAGGAAAAAATCTCATGTAGTATCGAGTTTAGGGAATAGTTCCACAATGTTCCCAATGCTGGATGAAGATCTGCCAATAGATGATGATACATTTGAACAAGTTCTTCGTGTTACGTCGCAGCACGAAGCGTTAATGGCGTACTTCTACACTGATGAACATAATCAAGTAATGCAACATAATTTTTTTTATTTAAATTAAAAATATTCCTCATTTTTGCAATCATTATACGAATGATATTATGCAACAATGTGCTAAACCACACTAACCTCAAACTATTTTTGGACATTGAAAATTAATTCAGAACACAGTGTGATGTACTATAGAGAGAAGTTGGGAGTACGATGGATTAAAAACGAGGAATAGAATATAACAGTTCATCGATATATCTCATGTTTTATAATCTATTTTTCTAGGTGAAAGTGACGGAAATATTTGATTTAACGGATACAGATGTTGAGAACATTCAATCTCCAATGGAAAGAGAAGTCAACAGGCAATTGGAATTTGACGAGTGGGAAGATGACCAAATCAATTTTTATGAGAATGGTAAGTTATATAAGAATCTATTATTGTCTGAAAATCTCTGGAATATATTTTATTTTGGTCATTGCCATTGACTGTAGCCATAACCATTTTAAATTATATTAAGTTCATTTAGTGTTGTTTTGCTATAACAAAAATTAGACATATTTTTTTGTTTATAAGTATCGCAAAACATAATGCATTTTGAACATAGGTCAATATATTTTGTTGGGTTAGTTGGAAGATATCGCGTCCCTGCGATAAACTCGCCCATTGTGCAAAATTATTTGTTTATACCATGTAACCTTATCATTTGTATCCATATATTTTGTACAATAAAGTTTATTATTATTATTATTATATTTTTTTAGATGTATCTGGGTTTTTGTTTTAACCCCAAATACAACTTTATACACCTTTGACAGTAAATTAAAAGCTTGCTAGCACTTGCGATCGAACCACGTATCTCTTATACATGAGGCCTAGACAATTCCTCCAGGCTATTGACAATTTCAATTCCTTGAAAACTACAACACTATGTATAATAAAAAATACATTTACATATTGGGTTACTAATAAAAAACAAGCATTTCTACTACTATTTTGAATATTGGAAGAGATATCTTTCGACTTGCTCATCAATACAATAAACATAACAATACTTTTATGATTTGTATTATTTTTTTAGAAATGGAAGATGTCCCGGACTCAAGTATGAATGACTGTATGATATTATCTGATCCAGAGAGTGAATGGAATGATACCAAGTCTTGTGATGTAACCATAAAGGATGTAACAGATGAAGATACAAGCGACAAACCAGAATCCGATCAACCTTTACCTGAAGCAGCTTCAAGACCTTTGCAAGATGTGTATCAATTCTGTCATCATACATAGATATTTAGAACAAAATCAAGTTATTTATAAAAAGAAATAAACTTTTATATTTTTGCACAAGTTTTTCAAATGGAAAGTATTTATACATAGTTTTAGTTTTGATACATATTATGTTTTTCAATTTGTTATGACAAGTAGTTGAATACTCTATGTACCTTAATGAAATATTAAATTGTTTTATATTCATATATTTATATCTAAAAAAGTGTTGTGATGGGCGCTTTAAAGATTAAAGTTGTTCTATTAATAATTGTGATATATTTTAATACTACAGTGATTAAAGAAAGCATCCCGACTATAATAAGATAATAATATATTTATTAGTATATTTCTTGTTTAAATTGATATCTCAATTACACACAGATTATTTTACCAGTGTATTTGATTTGATTGATTTTATTAAATCTTTATAGTTATTGATTATAAATTTATTTGTCTTTCCACATTAAGCATTCCAGATGTTAAAAATATTTCTTATATGTATGAGGGTAATCATAATATGAGGGCAATTTCCGTTTCATCAAAAAATGTAATACAAATTTATAACTGAAGGATTTATAAAAACCTCAAAAATATTAATATTAGTAATGTAACTACAATCACAAGCAATGATTTTAAATAAAATTATAAATTTTGTGAGCTATTTACTTATTAATACATACCATTATAGATTTACCCACTAGTAGAGCAGCCAACAAGATATTTGCGCATATGTTTTTTGTATTTGATTTTCTGATGAAATGGAAAATGTTTGTCATTCCCTCATCTCATATTAATTACATATAATAATAAACTAAAAAATGGCTGCTTTGCAAGTCATTAACTACCGTGACAAAAAAATTATCCATGGCATATTTGACATAGTCGTATGTAACTTAATGAAAATATTTTGTATAGCTAAATATTATTTTTAAAATGCGTTCATAAGTGTAATGTTTTAGAAAATATTTATTATTGTTAATTGCAATATTTGATGACAACTATTTTATTATCTTTTTTTATAAATTCTTTAAAAAGAGATGTAAAGATATTAATTATTGTTAATGTTTTTTTTAATGAACACATTATTTATATCGCAGTATTTAATACAATTATGTGATATTTATTCTTAAGTATGTAGTTAGGTTTTATAGTAAAACATTTTAACTGCAGTTTATCTATAGAATAGAATAATGCTATTCTTGGACCATTTAAAGGATTGAGCAACTTGAAAAATACTGTTCACATGTTTTTCAAATAAAATATTTCATTGCTTAGATATAAGAAAACAAAACCCAAATACATTTTAAAAAGTGAATATTGTTTTATTCATTATGAAGATTCAATATTCGAATCAATATTTCGAATTTGATTTAGAAAAGTGTTAACCGTTTTTTGGCTCAATTGGAGCAAGTCATGATAGAGCTCAAAGCTTTTAAAATTTGGTTTATTTTTTCCTCATGTCACCCTCAAAAAACATGATTAAACGTTACCTTAGTTGTGTTTCTACAACTGCAAAATAGCAAATGTTGTACATATTAGATTTATAAATACAGTGGTACCTCGACATACCAGTTTAATTCGTTCCGCAACCTTGCTCGTATTTCAAATTACTCAAAGCAAATTTCCCCATTGAAATTAATCCCTTCCAGCCCCCAAAATGTCACCCCAGTTATTTTTGTTATGTGTTTTTGAATAAGAAAAATGTATTTATAAATGACAAATACTGTACAAAAACATAAGAAAAGAGAATTTAAAGAAATAAACTAGATTTATATAGTGTTATTTTCTCTTAATTTTATCACTGCTTTCCTCTGCACTGGTCTTTGCCTTTTTCACCACGCTTTTCTCACATTCACCTGTAGGCCGTTTAAAAAATACATGTCCAAGGAGGTTTGTTTCTTCCTCTGTTTCAGAGTGTTCCGGAAATGAGTTAGGCAAGTGTCATTAAATAGCTCGTATCTCAAACTTTGGTCGTATTTCAAAACAAAACTCGCTCGCTCGACAGCTCGTATCTCAAAAAACTCATATTTTGGGGCACTCGTATGTCAAGGTACCACTGAACTGTTTGCTATGTAAATATATTTTAATTATAATAACTTTGCATTGATAAAACTTTTTCATTTTAAGATTGTTCTTACGCATTGGATTAGTATTCAAAATATAATACTTAATTCTCTATATGCATTGTAATTATATCCTAGTACTTATGTATGCATGCTGAATATTTTGATATTGTTGTTGGTCGTTCAAAACTGGTTGAATGAGCTACAGAAAATATCGATCTGCTTGAAACAAACTGTTTATTGCTACACTGACAATGTTTTAACTATTTATTTGTATCAATAAACAAAATTTAACAATTTAATACTATTATTGAAGAGAAATAAGTAGTTTAATTACTAAATTTAATGTTGTATCACAATATTCTTTTGAGCATGCCAAAATTTTATGAAACTTGCATCAAATGTTTTGAATGTTCAATGAGGATTTGTTATTTATGTATAGTATTTATTATACTACTCTTTTATCCTTAATTTAATTCATATTCAAATGTAAGATATTGTACATAGTGATTATTGTAAATAAATTATATTTTTTTATGAAACACTTTCTTTAAATATAATGCCATGCCATTTATCACCTCAATCCTTTTCCTAACAAGATTGACTTTTTAATTTATGCATAGAATTTTTTTTTTTAGATTTATGGTCGTTGCATATTCAAAAAGATACATGTGCGAAAATTTATATTTGGGCATACTCTTTTGAAACTATTCATTAAGGCATTAAAATTATAGTTTGGACTTTTTATTGACATGTGATATTATTCTTCAAGTATTGCATTTTAATATTTGATACTAAGAATCATTTTATAAAATGGTTATAATGTCATTATGAACAGTTTATTCTGGGAATGTCAAAACATTTATGAATTCACATGTCCCTTATTGAATATGCAACGACGATATCTGGGTTTTGTTTGTTATAAACCCAAATACAACCTTATACACCTTTCACAGTAAACTACTAAAAGTTTGTGTTGTGAAAGGGGAGTTGGCCTGCACTTGGTATCGAACCACGGACCCCTTGATCACGAGGCCATGACTCTACCTCCAGGCTACCGATGAACTCACTCAATACAAATGGTTCAAGTTTTACTATTTTTGAATAATATATTGTCCTTGTTTCGACTAACAAAGTCATCATCAAACTCATTGACTCATTCATTCTATGAGTTGTCCACAGGATACATGACAAACATTGTTAAGAGGTTATTTGTGTAATAAGAATAACAATTTAAATTTATTATAATCATTTATTAATCAAACTAAAAAATTAGACATTTTAAGTTATTAATATACTTTATGAAAGTGCTTATTTAACAAAAATGAATAAACCCTCGTCTACTGTTCAAGAATCTTATACCAGCGACATCTTCCAACGTTTGATTAATTTGAAATCATGCAATGTTTTATACTCACTACCCATAAGATAAGGAAGTGGTGAACTTGGAACAAAATGTTGGTTTTATCATTTTTCATTTAATTCTTTTAAACAGTTACACAATATTTACAATAGTACTTTCATTATAGATTATTAAAATGTAACAACATACATCCCAAAAAGATTTTCCTTACCTAAGCTGTTTTAAGATTATATACGTTATTTTGTTCCCTACAGATAATCCTGAAGTAACTTTATGACTGTCATTTCAAAGATCATAAAGAGATATAATCTGGTAATAAACTAACCAGTGACTAACTGCTGCAAAAAATATTAAAGCTTCTTCTATAAAATTCTCATTCGCTTTCAGGTTTTTGTTCTTCTAATTTCTTTTTCTCAGATTTTTTGCTCTTATCATCACCTCCTTGTTGCAATGCACTTGCAGTTTGTTGTTTTAATACCTCCAACATTTTAGCCTCTTTGATATTCTTTCTTGCTAACTTTTCAGCTTTTTTCTGTTCTTTTTCTTTCTTCTCTAACATTTCCTTAAAACGTTCATCTTTGGGATCTACTTTGAAACCGAAATATCTTCTCACCTCCTCTATGAGTTTTTCTTTCTTTGCCTGTGAAATAATATAAAATATAGACAAAAATCAATTTATTAATAAAAAGAATGTGAGTAACATTATTTATACAATATTATACAAACAGAATATATTTAACACAATATTTTTTTCAACAGAGCTATATAATGTATAATTTTAAAGACAATTCCATGCCCAGAAGAAGGCAGTAGACAGTGCTCCTCCAATTAAAGTGGCAGATCGTCAATACATAACTTCATGTATAACCGTTGTCCAAACGGCGTTAGTTGTGAACGATCCTATACAAATTAATAGTGCAATGTATTGTCGGCATTTGTGTGACATTAGCAAATACCATCTTCCTTATCAAAATAAAACTCTAAAGCTTTTTATATTTGCTCCATGCAAATCTACCAACCAATATTCACATAATTTTTTTAATGTTGCATTCTTATACACTCTCATTACGTACAACTAGAAAAAATACACTTTATATTCAAGTATATCATGTTTAATAATTGCTTTGTATTGGTTTTAATACCTGTTTCTTTCTGTATGAATTATTTTTATTAAATGAATTACGATTTATGTAAGTTCGCAAAGGATTAGGTTAGGCCGTTAAATATTGGATAAATATTATTTCTAAAGTGAATGAGTAACTCAAGTCAGGTTTTACCTTGGCCATTTCTGTCTCAGCAGTTTTCTTTGCTAATTTATCCTCCAATTCCTTCTTCCAGGTGTCTATTTTTGCTACGTTTCTAGCAACCTGCGCATCACGTTGTAATATTGCCTCTTTTTCTAATCTTCTTCTCTCTTTGATTTCTGCTATCATATCTGGAATTGATTTATCTTCTGCCAAACTATTGTATTCTTTAATACTTGCAAGTTCTTCCTTATCCATCCAACAAATACCTAAAAACCATTCCAACAAAAATATACCATATAAAAGATATAGAGCAACAATGTCCTACTTCACTTTTACAATACACGCTATTGCATAGTGTGAGGAGTATAAAATAATTTTTGGGTTCTGGATTCATCATATGCTCAGATTAATCTTTTGAAAGAAATATTATGTACATTTCAGCATTTATCATTAATTAGGGCTTAGGGTAGAATTTTTATTGTGTGATTATTTTATGAACACCCATTACAGGGCATATCCTGCACCCTTTTTAATGCCTGCCAACAATAAGCCCAGCTTTGAATTCAGAAGTTGATAAAGAAATTATGCAATTTATTATAAATTAATTGTGTACGGAAATATTAGACACAGCTTACGGGGATCCATTTTGCTATCAGATCCATAAATGCCATACATTTTCCTGAGATATCTCACTCTGTTGTGGACCCAGTTAGCAGGCTCATCATATGGCATCTGTCCATGAAGTTTTCTATAATCATGCGGAGCAAGCCGAGATTTATTTCTTTTCTTTTCAATTTCTTCTTCTTTTTGTAAATTTATTTCTACTGTTATAGCTTCTTCGATAGGATCGACATTTTTTGATTCTGTTTTAACGCTTCTTGAACTTACTGAAAGCCTAGAAATGTCAAAACCCAAACGATGCACACGGGACCGTAACATATTTTTTTAAATATTTTATTTCCAGAAATTGAATTTGGCAAAACTACCACCCAAATATACTTAAAAATAACTAAACTCGACTTCAAACGCGTCCACCACGTAGTAGTATTATTACGTAGTATTATATTCTCTTTGGCGTCCACCTAACCTAGCATTTGGTTAGAATCCGTGGGAATGTCAATCCTTTTGACATATTTTGTATTTGCACAAATTATCTATGGAAAATTGAGAACTTTGATCGAATCAGAGAGCTTGAATCGAAATGAATCGAAACACCACTCAAGTTTACAAAATTTAAATACATCTTCAATTCGTATCATATTCTTCTCGGACCATTGATCTTCCTTCCTTACGATCAATGAAATAAAATAATATTAACTATTTTGCACCATAAAATCAGGAGTAAAATAATAAGTATTTTTAAAACCAATTTTTATTTAATAATGCAATTTAAGTTTGTTGCAAAACTAAAAGATAAAAATTAAATGAACCCATAATTAAAGAAAAGAAATTTGTTGAATTACTGGACCTAAAAAATATATAAAAATGTGAAGGATCATGAATTATTGAATCGTTGAATGTTAGTTATTCGACACAACCCTATAAATTTCTGCCCAACTCTAGCTTTGTGTCATGGCCGCCGGTCTGGTGCTTGTTTAGTGTTTTGGTTTCATATAAGTTTTAAGAAATGTTTACAGAATTATTTTATAAGTATAAATAAAAGTTAAGCCTAAAGATATAAAAGCTTAGAAGTATTATTATCAATGCTAGAATGCATAGTTTTAAAACCGAATAAAACAACTAATAATGATTTATTTCGGTATTACTTGCCAATGTAAATAAACTTTTTGGCTGTAATAATATAAACCATCATACAGCAAATGAGTGATTATCCAAATTAGGCAAGTAAAAATGAAGTTGAATGCGATATTAGTTCACCAAAATAAATGGATAGCAGCCTATATTTGGCTGCTACTCTGCTTCGTAAGACATACGCGTGGTAAGTAACTTTGTGTTTTCATCCTTTCTTTCGCTCGTCAACTTTATTCTTGAGGGTTTGATACATTTCTTTTCATTAATCAGTGATGAGTAATGTTAAAAACAGTATGCCACCAATCTTGAATGTCATTAATTCTATTGTCAGGAGAGGACAGTTTGTTCATTACATGCAATATTTATCTACAAGCTACCCCACTCTTGGGAGATGTTGTAATTGTATAGATAGATGTAACTTAACATTTTTGATTTTCTCCTTCGCTGTCTATTAAACTTACGCAATTTGTTAATTATATTTTATTGTTTAAGGATTGTCATCCACAGGTGGACCCTCTTTACTTTACACAACAGCTCATGACATTCGAATAAAGAACACGACGAGATCTGGAAAAGTAGCGACAACCATTGTTGACAATTTAGATGAGGGTCAGGCAGTAGATTTCTATAGCGAAGGAAATTTAGTTTGCTGGTCTGACCTTATCACAGAGTCTATACAATGTGTCGGGTACAATGGAACTCATGTCGGTGACAAGGTAACACAATTATAAATACTATATAATTATGCGATTTGTAATCAAACAAAAGAGATTGTTGTAGTTCAAAATCGAAACACTATGCTCAAAATAATATGTAACCAAGTTAAGCAAGTTTGTGAACAAATCATGGATGGAGATGTTTTGTTTATTTTTAACCTGTCCGTGAGTGAATAAAGAAAAAATAAAAGTGTATGGCAGAGTAAATTAATTCAACTTTCACTTTTTGAATATTTGTTTATTACATGTTATAGAAAATGATCCCTAAAATAAATATTTATAAAGAACCAACTCTCAAAAACAGTTATCAAACAAAAACAATTTTGATATGTCATGTCTGCTCCGGTATTGTCAACAATGGGTTCAATGAAGGGATATTTATTATTATTAAAAATATATTTTTTTTTAACAAAAAGTTATGTAGGTACTGAAAATTAATTAAATTGTCCAGAATTAGCACAAAAAGTAAAAAAAAACTTCACAAAACACTCCGTAAAATAACACCCATAGCGGCAAAATGGTTTGCAACCGCGAGTGACGGTATGTATTTCAAGCGGCGGTCACGTGACATTTTGTATAGGCGATAAATAAGGTCTAAACACGCCTATTTTTGATTTTTTTCTTTGTGATTGGTAAAGTATATCCGACAGATTGGACCAATGATGAAATTGACGAATTTGGTGGGAATACCAAAATATTACTTGATCAAACGCACCGGTGCGTGCGTACTCCAGATCCCATAATATTTTTTGCACGCACCATGCGTTGGTACTCCTTTACAGGTTAACATTAGCACATAGAGTACAATCAAACATTACTTTATTATTGAAATGACTCTACACACCCAAATGTTTCAAGAGTTTCATATTTACATTTGTTAATAAAAAAACACAAGTAAATCCGCCTTGTGGAAAACTTTTAAAATAAATTTAATAAGTCATACCAACTCTCTGTAAAAGAATATCAGACGTGAAATAATTATTTATGTGTTTTCATATAATTTTTGTTTAGATTAATGTTATCAGCAGTGGTTTGAACAATCCATTTGGCCTCGCTATTGACTGGTACACTGAGAAAATATATTGGCTGATAGATGAAGACACATTCAGATTAGAAGTAGCCAGTATTAACGGGGATAATAGGAAAGTGCTGTTTTGGACGGACATAGATCAACCGAGGGCTATTGCAGTGGCTCCTGTAAAAGGGTATAATATTTGAATTTTATTGTGTTGTCACATAAATATTTTACACATAATGATTAGACAACAATCATAGGTAATTTTGACATTGATCTGTTCTCGAACTAATTTTAATAATGTTTACAATTCAAATTTTTAGATTATTGTTCTGGACTGACTGGGGAGAAATTCCAAAAATAGAAAGAGCTGGAATGAATGGAGACCCAAAAACCAGACAAGTGATTGTTACGAAGAATATAATATGGCCCAATGGTCTAACTGTGGATTACGAAGGCCTTAAAATATATTGGCTGGATGCAAAACTTATGTTTATAGATGTTATGGATTTTGATGGGAAGAATAGAAAAAGAATTGTGGAAAATGGTTTAGTGCATCCCTTTGCTCTGACTTTCTTCAACAATAAATTCTACTGGACCGATTGGAAGACTTTGTAAGTTCCTTTGAATGTTTGCTCAGTTTTATGTTAAACCATGTATAAGATTTTTTAAAGAAGTGACAACTTTTATACCATGTATTTACGCATAATACATAGGATAATAATAGTATAACATCACTTTTGCTACCACCTTATGTCAGAGCCATCTATGCAGTTTGTGTTAAACTTTTAATTGGGAAAATGGTTCCGGCATTTTGGGACATACTTTCACTATTTATTTAAGTTTATAGTTCATAACTAATGCTGAATACTATATAATAACTAATATTAATCAACTATTAGTTTAGTTAGTTCATTAAGATTCAGAATTGGCCCTATTATGACTATACTACGGTGATTACTGACATCTAATCATTTCATATTAACCTTATTAAATGTAATCTTTACAGCTCAATATATTCTTGGGACTTGGACACCAAAGGTCCTATAAAGGAAATTATCCGTCCAGATGGAGCTCCACGTGACATCAGAGTGTGGGATGCTCGCAGACAACCCCCTCCTCTGACACCACATCCTTGTTCCATAAACAATGGAAACTGTTCTCACCTCTGTCTTTTGTCCCCCAATCCACCAGGTACGCTACAACTACCAATCACACATTCTAATTAATACCTTATATTTTTTCACTTATAATATGGACAAGTTTCAAGTAATATATCGACTGTGCTCAGGACAAAGGCATCAAACCACGATTTTGACAAAAGTCATTTTATGTTTTAAAGTCAATCATTTGTGTCTTTTACACATTCTGGCAAAAGCATTCAATTCCCAAATGTCTAGTTTTTATAAAAAATGCAAAATAATTTTTTTTAGCTAGGGCTTAATTGCAAATATCCAGTAGGACAAAGGACTCAAACAGCATGAGTTTCATTATTAACACCAAAAAAATTCATCCAGACATAATTTTACGGCGAGGTAAAAGGCATCAAACCACATAACCCCAAACATGCGACATACATATCTCTTTAACATGTTGCTAAAGTTTGTCAGGACAAAGGATTTAATCCACATTTTTGTTAATTTGTTGCTTATCACTTGGGAATTTCTGAATATTTTCTCTTAAATTTTTATGACATAATAAAAAAACTACATTACAAAAAGTTGGTAAAATAATAATGACAATAATTTTAAATTTTCTTTATCCTACAGTTATTTGCTTCTCCTATAAAATTTGACCAATGTGGTCTGAATCCTTTGTCCTGAGCACAGTCGATATATACCTATCAGCCATTCATAAAACTAAACATAGTTTTCACATTTGACTGAATTTTTCATACTTCCATGAAGGTATATGAGAAAATATTACCTAGCAAAAATCATTTGCTATTGTGTTTGGGGTGCCAATATATACTTAGACAATTATAAAGATCTTTGCTGTTAGTTGATGTACAATCTCAACAAATATCGAATATAAAAATTTGAAACAGGAATTAGCGACTTTGTTTGGGTTTACAGTTATCAAATATTCATCTCACAGTAGGTGATCAGAAACTTAATGCACCGCTTAAGGCCGCACGGTGCTGGCGACCTGTCCGCGCAACCACGTGGTACCAACATACCATGGGTAAAGTGTACTTAGTTTAGTTGAGCAGTTAGTACCGGAACACCATTCCTGCTTAACTGAAATTTACACAATCTGCTGCTTATGCAAAGGAGGTGTCTATATTTTATATATTTTTTTTTTATTTTGCAGGTTTCACATGTGCTTGTCCGACTGGAGTTGCTTTATTGAATGAATACCAATGTGCCAATGGACCTCAATCTCAACTTGTTCTTGCTTTAAGACGTAGCATCAAGCGTATGTCTTTAGATGCTGCTGACTATACTACAGTTGTTCTTCCACTTCATGGCATCAAACATGCCATTGCTGTAGCTTATGATCCTATCTCTGAATTCATATATTGGACAGATGATGAAGTATGTGCTGTTTTATTGTAATAGATTATAATAATAGAGGTAGCCAATAATCTAATGGGTTGAATTTCGATCTTGCAATTGAAAATTCTTGGGTTAGAATTCTCCCACAGCGGGTCTACTTTACTCCACCTTCACAAAACAAACAAAACATATTGGTAATTGTGAAAATATATTGATTTATTTCAAACGGAGATGGATCATGTTTTTTTATTCCATAGTAAGAAGGGTTTGAGAACCAGAAAAGTTTATTTTTAGCCTTTTGGAAGAGATAAAGTGATTGGGATTATGAAAAACGATTTCAAATAATCCTTTTCAGTTTGAATAAAAATTTTGGATGGTATCATTACTAGGCAAATATTTATTGAAGGAAAGAGTGTCAGTCGACATCCTTTGCTCTCATCGGGGGTATTAAAAAGTGATATATAAACAGTAAAAAATTGGGGCTGTGGGCTATATAGATACTTTGGTTTGTTTTCTTACTTCGAAGATAGGAAATATAAAAAAAGAAGACATATTTCTACCAAATATCATTTTACACATTGTAAAGGTACTGTAATTTTTTTTAATATTCTGATTAATTTGATTCCTTGCAGGTACGAATGATATCCCGTTCCCATTTAGATGGCAGCAATCAGTCTGTAGTGATATCCAGAGAACTTGGTCTTCCTGATGGTATTACCATAGATGTTGTTGCTGGCAATTTGTATTGGACAGATCCTGCTACGGATACCATCACTGCTTCTAGATTAGATGGCTCCAGCCGAAAGGTAACAAATTGATTTCTTTTACTTATGTTGGATCAAACATTTGGATATCTCTCGGGTAGATAATGAGCCAGATGCGCAACAACTGTAGAGGAATATATTTTATTTTATGTATTGTATTTTTAATTATGTGTATTGTATTTTTAATTTGGGAAGTATGTTTACGAGGGATGGAAGATGCGATAGGGACATTGAAAGAAGGAAAGTGGCCTGTGCTAGAGTAAACGGTGCACTTCGACCCATTGTCAGCAATGACAATGTGTCGAACATGGCTAAAATGCTGGTGCACAATACCATTCTGGTACCGTCACTTACGTATACAAGCGAGACATGGACGTGGTTGAAAAGGACGAAAGTGGAATAAATGCAGTAGAGATGCGATCGTTGAGAAGAATGGTTGGTAAAACGCTGCGTGATAGAGTGAAGAATGAGGATATTAGAAGAATGAGCGGATGCAAGACTGTTGTGGACAGAATGCGCGTGAATAAACTACAGTGGTTTGGGCATTTTGAACGAATGAACGAGGTAAGAATGACAAAGAGGATATACTTATCTGAAAGAAAGGGTGTGAGGAAACGCGGGCGTCCGAGAACCACGTGGCTTGATCACGTGGATCAAATTCTCAAAGACGGCCGCGTGTTGAGTAAGAGGAACCGATGTGCGTGTATGAGGAACTGTATGAATGTGGAGGAAGCGAAGGAAGTGTGTAAAGATAGATCGGTTTGGCGTTCCGTTCTCTCTGCCTACCCCACTTGGGACACGGCGTGAGGGTATAGATAGATAGATAGATAGATATTTTTAAACTGAAATATTATTCTCAAAACTTGTAATTATTGACTCATTTGTTTTTCCCTGAATCTAACTTAAACATTATTTTAGCTGTGAAGAAAAACATTGGACATATGATATTTATGAATATTGTTTTAATTTAGGTGCTGATCAGCGACAATTTATTTGATCCCCGAGGGATAGCTGTCGCTCCAAGCTTGGGCTGGATGTTTTGGACAGATTGGTGTGACAAGGCTCCTAAAATAGAGAGAGCATCTTTAGATGGCAGCGATAGAACGCTGTTAGTTTCCACAAATCTTGGCTGGCCCAATGGAATAGCTTTAGATGTAGAAGCCAGGAAGATTTATTGGGGTGATGCATTAAAACATGTGATTGAAGTAAGAAATTTATTTATAGACTGTTCTTTGTGTTTAATTGTGTTATATTATAGATAACCAGATGATGATGATAATAATAATAATAATATGGACAGTTTGTATTTGGCACCGTTCAATGATCCGTGACCATCTCAAGGGTGCAAAATAGAGTATTGAACTTTAACTCTAGAATTCTCTCACTGTCAATCTACTTCACTCTCCCGACATTAGCATATTGATTGCTCTAAAGACATTTAGAAGTGTATTTAGGTTTATTACACATCCAGACTCATCTCAATATAAACTTTTTTATATAGGTACATTATCTTTCCAACTGACCTGAAACATTGAGAGATGTTCTTACATTAGCATAAATTTGTATTTGTTCATGTGATTCTTTTTGTTACAGGTTTGCAATATGGATGGAACAGATCGTAGAGAAATATTAAGCGATAACCTTCCACATGTATTTGGCGTGGCATTATTAGGAGATTACATCTATTGGACTGACTGGCAACGGAGAAGTTTGAACAGGGTCAATAAAACGACAGGAACCGATAGAGAAATCATTTTGGAACAAGTACCCGACATAATGGGCATTACTACATTCCGACTTGGAGAAGTTATCGAAAAGAACCCTTGCAGTATCAACAATGGCAACTGCTCACACCTTTGCTTTAAAAGACCAAATGATTTCATATGCGACTGTCCTATAGGTAAATTACTGCTATTTCTATTTATGTGTTTTCCACAAGTGATAAGCCGCAATTATGGTATATTCTCCAAGTGGATTAGCCCAATGATTCACTACCTATAATAAACATACAGGTCATTTCCTCCGTGCTATAAACAAATAAGACATTCTGGAAGGTGATATACCTCATTTTTGAATTGATGTTGTTGAATATCATTATAAACATCATGTTTGTCTTTATTTCCATGCTCTAAAAAATATGTCAGTCTTGATGTTTGATACTTTAACTACCGCAATAAATTCATCTTAAAATCTAACCGTCTTATTAGTAAAAGTCAGGCAAGTGTGAAATCACTAATCAGAGAAAAACATTCCTACATTTGTGGCTTAATCGGTGGCGTTAACACAGGACTTTGATACTGTAGAGCGAGTCGTAGCGCAACTTTGTGTTCCGACTTACTTAAATTATAAACGTTGTCTATACATAGTATTTTTTCTTTGATATCTATGTCTCTTGTCTATTCATTCTCTTCCTATAAATATTGTTAATAAAGATGGTCGTGTTTTAAATCGCTCTCCCAAATTTTTTATTTTAAAATCCCGACATTTTCACCACTTCCTGAAACACAGGTGGTTCAACGCTCACTGAAAATGATGTACGTTTCTCGATAACGTGATAAATATTTATAGTGTTAGTCAGAAGGTTTGCTGTTGTGTAATTATTATCCTTTTTTCTAGGATTGGAGCTGAGTACAGATAATAGAACATGTGTTGTTCCATCAGCCTTTTTACTGTACGCTAAAAAGGAGAGGATCGGAAGACTTAGTATAGAAAATTCTAACAATGACGCATTTCTACCCTTAAAAGACGTAAAGGATGTTCGGTAAAACTCTTTACTATTTGAGTTATTTCATTATCTATACTATCATACCATCTCTCATTATGTGAGGTGGCTAGTGGACTGATAGTAAATTGAATTGTATAACTGATTATTTTATGTACTGTAGAAAATTTTATAAATAATACATTAAGTTATCGTCCTTGTGCTTGAAAATACAAGGCATTGAGGACAGGTAGCATGCTTCATTGCTGAATTGGAGATATTAAACATCTCAGACATGTTTTTTTTTATTTTTTTAATAAAAGAGTTAAGTAATGTTTTGAGCTGTTCTCTTAATCCTCACAAATGGTTTTGACATTAGAAAACTTCAAAATTAAAAAAGGATGTATCAAGGACGTATTCTTTTCAAATACTCTACGGATATAAATAAGTATATACACATCCAATATCTCATGACATTGTTAATAAAACTAAAATACATTCTCTGATGTTTATTAATATTTTTAGAGCTTTAGCAGTCAACGCAGCGGAAGGCAAAGTATATTGGGCAGATTGTGTGCTAAAAACTATTGGAAAAAGTGATGTGAACGGCTCCAATCCACAAAGAATTGTAGATTGGATAATTGTTGTTGAAGGTAATAATGATAATAACTTATTGTCTATATTATGAGGGAATAAGATGCCTACTGTTATAGTCTCTAAATCAAAAGTTGAGCTAGGTGAAAGTTATCACATTCTTGCTAAAGACTCGCCCGCTTTATATTGATTTTAAATAATCTATCTATCCCATCACAATATCTCCTACAAGTGGGGTGACCACCAAACTCTCTACATGTAATAAAGTTGTCCTCTCCAAATTGCATTTTATTTTATTCAAGTGTAATTTTAAGGATAACTGCTTGTAATAAATATTGAAGAAAATTCCACGCACTAAAGTACTAATGTGTAATTAAACTATGTAAGTATAATATCAAGTTCAATTACAGAAAAAACAATTGTTTTTATTATGATACAAGCTTATGTAGTATGTACTTAAGGTAGTCTATAGCTTAAATTTTAGCTGGTAAAATTTCAGTAATTCAATCAAATGAACGCTGGTTCGAATACTCCCTTTACTGACCTACTCTGCCTAAAGTTGCAAACCCAGATTCATCTTAAAAAAATTGATATAAATCAAAATTATTTTTGATTGGTTGAATACATATCGTCCCTCTTCTGACTAGCTGTCATATGTGCCTAAATGTAAATTGTTCAGGAAAGCGTTTTTTTGTGTTTTGCCGTGCATATTTTCGTCTCTCCTAGTTATATGATACAGTGTTAATATATGTATTACATTATTTTATTTGTACCTATTCTTATATATCTCAGAATCATTTTTGTGATGAAATTTTGAGGAATTAGTAGATATGTACAACACATTTTATTTAGAATAATTCGTAAATACAACAACAAATCAGAAAGCTATTCCAGGATAACGGTAACAGTTACAGGTGTGATCTTCAGTGAGAACATGCAGGGCACATATAAATACACATTGGTGATCATAACTCGATTTCGCCAAAAATATCAGATACAACAGTTAGTCAGAAGAGGGACGATATGTATACAGAAATTGACACCTAAGATTTTATTCTCTATTTAATTTCTGTCATTGTACATGTAATTAGCAATAATTATGATATGTTTATAGGTTTGGCTATTGACTGGTCAGGGAATAATATATATTGGACAGATACAGAAGCTCATCGAATAGAAGTTGCGAGGTTGGATGGATCATTCCGTAGAACTCTCATATGGCAGTCATTGAGGAAGCCTAAAAGTATAGTTTTGGATCCATCTAAAGGGTATGTTTTATTGCTGTACCACAAATATTGCTTTGATTTTCAAATACTTTTGGATAAACATAGTGAAGTGTTGGATAATCCTGTGAATTAAAAACAGTTAACAGAGTGTGCTTATTATATAAAGATGATGTGACAGCATGTAGAATAGACACAGCAATTTAATTAACTATCTACATATCTCCCATATGTGGGATACCTAATGGGACTAATTACATAGATAGATAGCAGTATAGGTATAGATAGCCAGTATACATCATCTCCCAATTGATGTTATACAGTAAAACCTCGTTATTTCGAAATCCAAGGGACCTCGAAAATCTGATTTCGAATTAGCGAAAACCCCGATAAATCGAAATTTTCGAAATAATTTTGATATACGCAGTATATAATATATATTATAGCCATAGGTACCATACGTAATAGAAACAGCTGATTTGGACATGGGTTTTTTTAAATTTCGCGCGTTCAAACAAAAAAAAACATTTGTAAGGCTGATGAAAGAGCCGCATGGAAAGGGCTAACAATTTCTACTACTCTTATACGCATTACAAATAAACAGGCGACCCTTTGTACAAGAATGGAATAGTTTGTAGTAAAACATACGTAATAAAGACGTCATGGGCGTATCGTGGTTTATCATAAATGTAAAGCTTCTATCACATACCACGTTTTTGTCCAATCCTTGCATTTTGCACAATGAAGATAATAAAATATTGATGAAACTAACAGTTTTTGACATAATTAAATTACACACACATGTAAATCTAAATATGCATGTACCTACCTAAACAATACACAAATATAAATACGTACCTAAAACACAGTCGAATATTTAAAAATACATAATTTTAATGCTTCACTTCACACACGTTACTAAAAGTTCACTATAAATGTTAAAAAATGGGAAAAATATTTTTGACCAAATTTGTATTTAAAACGTGTATAAAAGTTCGGATATAAAATATTTATTTATTTGGAATGGAAAATAAAAATATTAAAACACAAAATATTTCGAGTAGGTATAGGTACGTATGACGAGACGCCCATGAACAACACGGAAGTACATAATGTACATCGATCACGCTATGAGCCAGAGGATATACATAGGTAGCAGGTACCTGGTACATACTCAAAACAGCTGTAGATAGGTACATATTGAAATACAATACATTTACGATGTTTACATACAACATAGGAGATCTACTTAGAAATTTGGAAATCCCGTTGTTAAAATATATTATTATGTAGCTGGGTAGTGGGTAGGTCCTTTATGTGTATTAGTGTGAACACAAATTTCACATAATAAGTTTTATTGTCCCTGAAGGAGCTTTGGGAAAAAACAAGGGTATTTTTTATGGCAACCAAATGTTTTCGAATTACAATATACAAATTTCTATTGTTTTGTTTTGAAAGGACCAAATATTATTTCGAATTACGTATTAGCGGGGATTTCGAATTATAAATGTCTTTTGTATGAAAATTTCATTATGGGGACATTTTTGGGGGGAATATTTCGAATTACGACGAATTTCGAAATAACGGGGTTCGAAATAGCGAGGGTTTACTGTACGTATTGCTGGGGGAAATTTGCGAAAAATACTGCAGATGTATTGTATTTCGAGAACTCAATTAACTAAGCTTCCTGTTTTAATAACATAATGAAGGCAGGAGAACATTGATGTATTGTGTCTGTTACATTAATTTATAACTTATTTTTAGGTATATGTATTGGTCAGAGTGGGGATCAAAGAGTATCAAAAAGGCCAATATGGACGGCACAGACGTGACATTGCTATTTGGACAAGTTGGCAGAGCATCGACACTCGCTATTGACGTTACAAAAGGAAACTTATATTGGACAACATTGGAACCAGCCATCATAGAAATGGCCAACTTAGATGGAACTAACAGAAAGAAATTTATTGTAGATGGTTTTAAAATGCCATATGCTTTGGCATTATATGAAGATAGCATTTATTGGGCTGACTGGAATACAGGTAATTTTTTTCGAACATTATTCATGCAACTTTTGTTTTTATTTTAATTTATTAAATACAATAATATTGTTAAAATGCTTGTTGTAGGTGTTATCGAGAGAGCGTTGAAAGTATCAGGAAGTAATCGCAGTAAGCTGTATTCAAATGTGGAGTCAGTAGTTGATATGACTGTATATGATACCACCCCTCAGGTACACAACACCTCCTGTACGTACAATAATGGTGGATGTGCACATCTGTGTCTTACAATCCCCTCACAGGATCATACAAAACACAAGTGTGCATGTGCCACACATTACACACTAAACAAGGACAATCTCACCTGCTCTGGTATGTATGACAAATAAATATCTATCTATATATAGCAAAGCTGGCTTTAAAATTATATATTAATAAAATAATTTGTCAATTTTAGCACCAAATGAATATCTATTATTTAGTCAACGTAATGGAATTGGTCGTATAATAATGGGTGGTTCTGACTGTTCCGATGCAATGCTTCCCGTAAGTGGACGTAAAACAATAAGAGCAATAGCATATGATCCACTATATCGCAACATATATTGGATTGAGAGTAAGGCACAAGCAATTAAGTATCTACCAGATTCTGGCATTGGGAACCATATCACACT
Source organism: Athripsodes cinereus (assembly GCA_947579605.1). NCBI lineage: Eukaryota > Metazoa > Arthropoda > Insecta > Trichoptera > Leptoceridae > Athripsodes > Athripsodes cinereus. The sequence goes on from OX388310.1 coordinate 25,048,762, forward strand.
AGTGTCTGGTGTCCCTTGTTTATCAGATATGGCTCTGGACTCCATTGGCAGAACACTCTACTGGTCTTGCTCCAAGACAAATACAATAAATGTGACTAAATTGGATAATACAACTGCTGCTGGAGTGGTGATTCAAGGAGAAGGAATTATGCCAAAACACATAGCGTTGCACCAAATTAAAAGGTACCACTGTGTTTATCTTATTTTCTACTGTTTTGATATATCATGTAGTGTTTTATCTAAGCAATAGAATTTAAACATAGACCATTAAAGGATGACGTCACAGAAAAATCATTGAGGGGCATCAGGCATCCCAACACAACAGACGATTACGGTGTAATATTAGGTGAAACGCCTAAAGAATACCTAATAATCAAAAAAACTGTCAGTGTCGATTTTGTTATTATTTTGTCGTCTGACTTTCTTTTTTTTCTCTTATGGCATAACATCCTACAAGGATGATTTGCGCAATCTGACTGTTTGCCCCCCAAGCAAAAGCAAATCCATAGACAAGGCCACGTAACCTTTAATGGTCTATTGTTAAGTATCTCAGTGGAAGGAAGAGTATACTGTATCAAAATTTGGTCAAACTGACTTATGGACATAGTGTTTAGTCCTCATCAGGTCCATTCTGAAGTGATATTCACTTATGTTGAAAAAGCATTATATTTTGTAAAAAAATTATGACAAATTTTGTCAAAGCAACTCCAATTCAAAAATGCATATAATTGATTTTGTGGTTAAAAAAAAACCACAAAATTCCACCGGATTCTTGTTACACAAAAATAATTAAAATAATCGAAGTTAAGATGCGTTTACATAATCAGATAGGCGGCCGGTGTGGTGCTGATGTAGCACTCATGCCTTTGAGTCACAAGGTCCCGGGTTCAATTCCCGGCCAGGGCAGATTGAGAAATGACCTGTTTCAAATTGTCCTGAATCTGGGTGTTACATGTATATGTGTTAATTGCATTGTGTATTGTCGTGTTAGTATCCATAATACAAGATTCATATCTTAATTTGGGACTAGCTTGATCTGTGTAAATTGTCTATACATTGTTTTTTAATCTGGACAAATTCCTAATATTCTTTGACATGGTGCAGTTTCCCTACAACTTTTATTTACATTTTTTTTTCTATTGCAGGTTCTTGTTCTGGACAGATGAAGGCTTAGGAGGTGTTCATAGATCGGGAATGGATGGATCCAACCGCATTGAAATAGCGCAAGCACCAAACATTACTGCAATGGCTGTGGATCCATACACAGATACAGTGTATTATGCTAATGGAAAACAAATAAACGCATGCAACATTAATGGTGCTAATGGGTTAGTTAATTATATTTGAATGTTTTAGTTTAGCAGTCAGATATTTTCTTGTCTCTCCTTCCTCTTAATTTATAAATGCAGTAGTGGTGTACAAGTCATCCTAAGTTTACATGCAACCAGTTCACTTGTCACCCCACTTGTAGGAGATATTATTGTCACGGTATAGACAAATAACATTTTTTTGGGTTATCCAATTTATTTATAAAGTGTACATCCAAAGTGCACCATTCTTGAGATTTAAAAATTATTAATTTATGGAAGGAATGAACAAGTTGTTGAGTAATTTACTTGATGCAACATTTCAGGAGAACTATCTGGAAAGGTGGTGTGGTGACATCTATGGCAGTCCTCTCAAACACTCTTTACTGGATAGACAGAGATACGCAGCTGATGTATCTGCCCCTTAATAAAAAGGATGCGCCGGCTCATCCAGCTTTGCATGTTCCCCACATAACTGATATTCTCGCCGTTTATAAGGTAAGTTTGATTTCATAATTAATGATTTTATAAATTGTTTCTTTTTACAATTTAAATTGTCAAACTGGGCAACATGAATATTTTTTTTTAACTGAGTTAAGCTTTAATTTTTCAAAACACCATTACCTTTGATGATCTTTGAAAAATTTCATCTCCCTCTCCCCTTACTTCTTTCTCATAAAAAGTAACAGATTTACTTTAACGTTTTTTTAAAAGCTTTTTTAACAAAAATTGATTTATAATTTTGACCACCCAAAGAAAAGAGATTCTATTTATGAGACTTTGATCTATAAGACCTTTGAAATCTTCAATTCACCAATGTGATATGCCACTTGTTCCGAATTTCTTAACTTGTATTAGCACGGAGAGGACGACCTGTATGTTATACAATTAATATGCTGGCTACCTCATTTGTGGGAAATGTCATGATGGTGCAGATAGCTTTTATTTATCATTGTGCCAGTGAATATGGACATAATTCATTACTAATGGATGTTTCAGATGGTGAGCAAACACAGTTGCATGCACGGAGGTGGGTGTCAAGGTGTTTGTCTTAGTGGAGGAAGCTGTGGATGTGTGCGAGGACTCAGTGGGGCCCACTGTGGTACGGGGGCTCCCTGCGGGCCCAATCAGTTTACCTGTACCTCTTCTCCCAATCTCATACAACCGCACGGCTCATCACATGCACAACTCGACTGTATTCCTTTAACCTGGAGGTAACAACATTAACATATTGTATTAACAATTTTTATTCATATTTGATTTTATATTGTATACAGTGATGTTCACAAGAATTTTCTTAGGACTAGGTAGTCAAGCTCAGCTTAGGCAATTTGGTGGAAAAAGGGTCCCCCAGTGATTTCCAAGATGTCGTTTTATCCAGTATGTGTTGGATCTGACTTCTAGAAAGGGGCTGCCCATTTTGATGCTATTTTGCCTTATTTTGGTACTTTGTTTCCCTACTTTCATGCTGGAAAAACTTTTGTAATGAAACTGCTTCCCCCGGGGTGTGAACATGACGATTGTTACAATAATGTCATTGGGTTACTATAGTTTATATTTCCAAAATAATATTTCTAGCTGCTGACTTCTTTATGCATAAGTACAATTATTCTTTATTTTACATGGCATAAGTTGTCATTGTAGTTATGATATTATCTTGTTTATCTTGTGCAGGTGTGATGGAACTACGGACTGTCCAAACAAATCAGATGAAGAAGGATGCAACCTCTGTCCTGGCAGATTTAAATGTAGTGATGATCAGTGTATAGACAAATCTTTAGTTTGCGATGGCATCAAACAATGTTCAGATGGTAATGATGAGTCTAACTGCTGTACAGGACCGCAGAACTTCCAATGTCCCGGGACAGGAGAGTGTATACCTGCTAAGTTCCTCTGCGATAACTGGGATCATTGTGCCAATGGCGCTGATGAACAACTCACTTATTGCTCTCAAAGAAGAAACAGTGCAGCATACAGTAGTTCCACTGCATCTTATGTTGTGGGTATTGTAGTTTTTATCATTGTGGTATGTATTGTTGTGTGGGTAGGAGTATATGTATACAGGAGAATTACAGCTTCAAGGAATGTCCCTCCAGACTTGTTAAGCACAATCGATCCTCTGAACCCTAAGCCAGTTCCCCATAAACCTAACAACAGTATGCGAGCATCCACTAGTAATAATGGATCCAGGTTGAGTAGGGGTAGACTTATGGATGGAGTCCGAATGTCTACACTAAAAGGCTCATCTATGAACAGCTATGATAGAAATCATATAACAGGTGCTTCTAGTACTATTACAGGTATATCTAGTATGGGGTGTAGTGCATACCCTGTAAACCCTCCCCCTCCTCCTAGTCCTGCTACTACACTTCCACCAGTGGGGCGTGCACACCATCCTTACAGATATTACAACATCATGAATCTGCCTCCTCCCCCTACACCGTGCTCTACAGACGTATGTGATGAGTCTGACTACACGCTCTCCTGTCAGACTATGCCCCTATATCTAGAGGCCCCTCCCCCCACTCCGTGTCCCACATCTCCCTCCTCCCCTCCATCCCCTTCCTCTCGCTCCTCCACGTACTTCTCCCCCCTACCGCCTCTTCCGCCACCCCCCTCCCCTGTCCCAATGCACTCTGACTCCAGTACCTCTTCCTCCACCTGACCTCTCCCCTCTCTTCCCTTTGCTGTGACCTATCTAACATATCATTATGTACTATATTATTTCACTCACATTACACAGGGTATGTAATATTTGATACAAATTGTGAACATATACGGACATATATCTGCGTCCACACTGTGCACCGAATCATGTAACAAATGTTTCTTTTTCTCTTGTTAATGTAAACGAAAGAAAAAAACAAAGTAATTATCTTTCTTTTGTATATTGACAAAGATAAGAAAAAAGAGGCAGAATATTCATTGACGTCATTGTTTGTTAAGTGTGAGTATGGCTTTTAAACAATATAGTAAATCATTGTTGTGCATTTAAAGTAGATCAAATGAGTATCACAAAACTATAACTTGATCAAAAAGAACTGTGCATTTATTGAAATTAAAATCAGTGTTAAAATTATTAATTGCCATCATTAAATATTACTACATACTACTAATATACTCGTAATAAACTGGCAGGTTGTCCTCTCCATCCCAACAAAAATGAAGACATTCAAGATGGGTGGCAAACCTGTAGGGTTACTCTTCAAAATCTAAATACGTGTATACCAATCTCGTGGTAGTGGTAGCGCAGTATTTTTTACCATAGTCCTTTCGCTCGTCGTATGACTAAGAACAAGATTAGATTAAGATCGTATTTAGAATGTTACAAGAGTAGCCCTGATGATCTTTAAATATAAGATGTGAAATATTTTTATTTTTTCAAACACCTATCCCACCACAAAAAATGGGATATCTATTGATAATGATACAAGCAAGTTTTAGGGAATGTGTGAGCATATAAATCACCTTTCTGAACAATTTTTAATGTAGAATGCGGTACTAAGCACTCATATACTCAAGTAATGTTTTTAACGCTGTCTATTTCAAAAATGTTTTTAAGTTTTGCGAATCTCATATGATTTATTTTAAACTAGTGTACAATGACAATATAAATCATTACATACCTACTCCTGTACTGTTATGTTAACTTTCTCAGAGTTATTGATCTCTTATAGCACATTACGTTAGTATAATTCATATGAACAATTCATTTTATATAATAACTCCTAGGAAAACCATAAAATATTCTAACAATTTATTAACAAGTAACTACTCCACCCTTAGTACGAGTTTTTACTTTGCCCAATAAAACTTGAGATATAGCACTTTTGTATGAAAATGGTCAAGCACCAACGAAATTCTCTAATACGTTAGAAACAAAAAAAATATATATAAGAATAAAACTCGTACTAGAAAAAGTGTAAAACTCGTACTAGGCCTATTGTTTACTACTTATAATGGAAATTTAATAATAAGATTCACATTGTGCCTTTATCGCTACTTACTGAGAAGATTTTGTAAGTAGTGTTTTATATTTGTATAACAATCTAAATATGTACTATATTTCCTGCCTTTTGTGTTGATATCAAAATTATTATAATATAATGTGTAGTAGTATTGATAATCGTTATTGTTGTCTTTAGATAATGCATATGTATTTTAGTTGGTGGTATTGATGTAATAATTATAAAAATTAATTTAATATCGTGCATGCGTATTGGAAAAGGGATTCTTTGTTCTATTCTGTGTAGCACGTACGAGTTATTACTTTACTATAAAATAAAAAGTTGTGACCGGTGTGTTCCTATTAGTAGCAATATTTGAATTTCAAAAATGGGTGACGTTGTTTCGTTTACTTAATCATCATGTACAAACTCGTACTCTGCACTCCAGTATAGTCAGTTTCATTCATTATTTTATATGTAAAAAGACATTCTAAATTTTATTTGTGGGTCTTGCAGTTTAACTGAATAAGGTACTCAATAAAAAAATATATGTGATTTGCTTGTCAGGCACCATGTACTGGCTGAATGTAAAAAAATGTAATTTATATTAGGTCTGTCAACATCTACCGACCAACCGAAACAAATGTTTTTTAGTATAACAGTGGGCCACTTGCAGTCGGGGGGGATTTTAATAAAAATGATCGAATTAAGTAAATTTGAGGTCGGAAAACACAAATGTGTCAGTTAAATTTTTTTAAATATCTAAGCTATGAAGAATTTCAAAAAATAAAATCCAAAATTTTTGATATTTTGAATGTCTTGATTTTATATTGGCACGAAGAGGACAGTTTGCATGTTTCTTGCATGCAGTTGGTCTACTGGCTGCCCCACTTGTGGGATATGTCTACTAAGTAATATAGTAGATTTTTGACGTTTGGCAAAACACTCTAAATGGCTTTTGACAGCTGATGACGTCGTGGAGTCCCATGTGTGTATGAGATTATAATCTGTGGTGCGAAAGTTATTATGATGCGAAAGTTATTATGATTCACGGGACTCCGTGACGTCGTATTGTTTTTGATCACTCCGAGAATATCCAATTTTTAAAAGCTAATATCTAAGAAAATAGCTCAAGAAAAATTAAAATAAATTGTAGAGTAAGTTCGGGTATTATGGCACACCATAAGGACTTTCTTAAATAAAATGGCGAGTATTCAATATAAAACAACATTTTATTTTTATTTCAATAAAAAAATATCTTGGTTTTATAAAAATAATAAATAAAATTATACTGACGGTTTCATAATGTAACAAAAAAAGAATTTCTCGAACTATATAAAACTTAAAAATCAAAACATGGGTGGTTTATATGGACCTGGACCATATAGGCCGCCATTTATGTGGTCCATATTACCATTCCGTCACGAAACTTATTCTAGTTTTATTTTTTATTACAAAATTCACATATAAAAAAGTCTGTCTCTATTCCACTACATTCTTCATGAGCCCATAATTTACACAAACTACACTGAACCCATGATTCCCCATTTTTGTCATGTGAAAACAATGATGCGCAGTACAAACACCTTGAATTATCTCGATCTTGTCTATGAGGACTTTCATCAGAGCTGTCGTTATAGGAGGGTTCACTTTCACTTTATTCTGAAGAGCTTTCTATCAGTGCTCTAGTCATTTTCGAGTTTTTAAACCCTTTTGCTTTAATTTTCTTTGTTTTTCTTATCTTGCTTTTCGTCTGGACATTTTCCTTCTTTTTCGATTTCTCGTCTTTCTGTTTAAGAGAATTTTCAAGTTCTCTTTTATAAGGTGATCCAGAGAGAAGCGTAGATTTAGAAGCTTTTCTTCCTCTATTGCTGTTTTTTTTAGAGGCGATTCGAGGAACTGGAGATATGTAGAAAGGTGTTATAAATTCTTTAGCACTTGAAGTTGAAGGTTGTGGGGAAACGGTTTCTTCAGTAACAGTAATCCTGTGATGCGAATGTTGCATGTTCGATAGAAAATGATTCATTCACTTCAGAAGGAAGGCCGCCAGCTTGGTTTGAGGAAGATTCATTATCTCGTGAAGTAGTCTCAGGTGTCTCATCACGTGTAATATTTATCACTGTGGATACAGGATTATCATCATTGGTATTAATGAAATCATGGTCTCTAAACACGTTTCTGTCTACAGGATATATTCCTGAAATGCGAAAACCACTGACAGCAATTTCCCCGGTTTGCGCTCGCAAATAAGCGCGGCCAAAAACTTCCATAATATCGTATTGACTTAAGGGTCTTGCGTTGCTTCTGATCCAGCGTCGAATTTCATTGGATACGTATTTTTTCAATGGTCCCATAAATGATCTATCTAGAGGCTGCATTTTATGGCTTGAATGTGGAGGAATTGAGAGCAAGTGAACATTATTTTCTCGTGCAAGATCAATAACATCGATGTTTCTTGTATGACTGGTATGACCATCCAATAGAAGTAAAACCGGAGATTCTGAAGACGGTTTGACATTTTCTATGAAATGGTTAAACCATTTTGTGAATAAATATGTCTGAATCCATCCGGATTTATGGCAATCGTGTATAGCACCTGGAGGTGCTCCCTTCATTAAAAGTGGATGGCTACGCTGACGCGGAAATATAATTAAAGGTGGCACGAAAGATCCTCCGGCACTCATACACATCACGCAAGTTATGAGTGAGCCTCTTTCTGCGGATGTTAACGAACCAACTTGCTTCTTTCCCTTTTGACTCAAAACTTGGGGAATTTGTGACGGAACCACACTTATCCCCGTTTCATCAACATTGTAGACTCGATTACTCGGAAATTTATACACATCCATTAAATTTTCCAGGATGTCAAAAAAAAGATGAACGCTTTCTTTATTAAATCCTTTTACTCTGGCAAACGACGTCCCTGTTGGACGGCGAAAAGAAAGTTCCGGATGACGATTCAAAAAACATTTAAGCCAGTCTTTACCTGCGCTTTCATTTTTGACAGAAAACTGATGAGAAATATTATTTTTGACTGCAACTTGATACGCCAAAGACGTGATATCCTTTCTCACTAAACCAAAGAAATTAGCTTCCATTGCTAATATATAATCAACAAGGTGTTTTTCAAGTTCAGCGTGTAAAGTTGGCTTCCTCCCCAATTTCGCTCTTACTACCAAATCCGATGAAACTTCTTTTTTTGCTGCTAAACGTCTTAGTGTACTCTTGGGAACACCGTATATTTTAGATGCTTTAAGAAAACCCATCTTTTTACCTCTCGCGTCTTCCACGGCTTTTCTCATTGATTCTCTGTCCCATTTCTGACGTTTTTTCTGGGATTCAGCTATCCTAGGAGCCATGACCTAGGAATAAAACAAGTACGAATTAGGCGGGTAATATGGCACACTGGTCCATATTGGCCTCCTATACAGTGGGCCATATTGGCAACAATGCATGGTTTTCAAATTGTATTTCTCAGAAAAATCAAATAATAAAATACGTATATTAATCAATGTTTATACTACACCTTGTAAACTAGTTAATAATGTGTCATTCTTAGATTGAATATTTATAACGTATTATAAAAAATACTGATATAAAAACTTACCATAAAAATTAGATGGCGAACGACAAAAAATGTTTTTAGTGTGACGGACACATACGCACTCGCCGAACTACAGAATTCTACTGAGGTGGTGCGGTGAGGCGGGTCATTGTTTTGTAACTAATTTCACTTCGCTGGGTTGATCCATTTGGAAAAAAATGTGGTGTGCCATATTGGCAGACTGTGCCATAATACCCGAACTTACTCTAGTTGTGTTTCTTTCATACTAATTTATAATTTTATGTAATAAAAAAAATCTGCATGTGGCCCATTGCTTGGTCTTTTTCACCAAACTATATTCACAACAGAAGGAAAAGGATATATGTATAACATTTATTTGTTTGTATGCAACAAATATGAATCATTTCTCTTTATGGAAATTAGTTTGTTCCCTTTGTCCAATACAATATAATATGTAGTAGGTAGTATTACAAAGGTGCCTTGGTTATATTAATAATAAGAATGTGCCTGAAATGAAGTGATCAACATTTTATTGGTCTGTACGGTGAAATATGTATCTAATATTTTATATAAATTTTATAAAATAATTTAAACACGCAGTCTACTCATGTGAACTGCAGGCTTAGAGATTTGATGGAGGAAGCACTTCTAATACGGAATTTTGTCCCCATTGCCTCTAATGTGCTCATTGAAAAACCCAAACACCCTCAGAGTAAATAGTATTTTTGTATTAACAGGTAAATTGGCAGCGTTAAGTTTCGAACCCAGGATCTTATGATTAAAAGTCCCATACTCTATCATCAAACAAGCCCTAAAATTAATGGTTTTTCATACTTTTATACTCAAAACCATAAAATTAAATTAGGCACACGGGGCACATCTATATCATAGAATGTCAATATGGACTTAGCAATATGTGTATACGTAAATAATGATTAATACATTAATTGTGTGTCATTTTTGTTTAATATTGAATTTAGTTATCAAAGTCGTACGAACAAATTTATTTGTGTATTTATTTTACATATCGGACAAATCATGGTCTCAAATGGATTGTATTAATTGCAATCTGAAACCTTGTATAAAAAAAGTTAATTCAATTTTGATGTGTGCATTTTGCATTTCAGAAATTAGAAATGTATCTTGGAAGCAGTAAATATAAGATATGTTTAATATAAATGCATTTAAAATATGAAAATACACTACCTTGCATACATTAATATTATTTAATCAATTGTATTTTTATTATTTTATCTTACAAACGACAATTTTTTAATTGATATTATGTAATTTTAAAAATGGAACTAGATGTTGTATAGTAACCCTTGAAGTGCTATTATCACACTACGGCACTATATAAATTGTCATATTATTACCTTGTGAATCTATTTTACGTACTGATTTGTGAATGTTTTGTTTTTTATTTTAAATTATAGGTTGTAAAGTAATTCTGTCTGTTTCGCAATTTCCACGAAAATTTCTAGCCCAGATTTACTAATCTCTTATCGGTCATTCTTACATTTGCAATAACAGCTATTCATTCTATTTTGTCTCACAGAGATTAGTGTTGTTCCTACTTTACATCTGGCAAAAATTGTTTCTTTTGTCAATTTCTTTGACTCATTTTGACCGTAAAACAATAATCGTCATTAAAAAAAAACTAATTTTATTGAAATTTTTCTCCCATTTAAAATTGAGTGAATTGACTATGAAATAAATTGTTTTGTAAGTATAGTTTTGGTTTAATCAGAGATTACTATATTCTAATTAATTAAAAGATTTTTTTGTATTAATGTATCAAATATTTTGCCAAGATTATGTTTTCTTGACAGTGGTGGGAGGCGCTTTTGCGTTGGTTAACTTGTGCCAATATATTAAATATAACTATCTACATATATGTATTGTAAATAGCGAGCTTATTGTTATATCTTCCAACAATATTATATTGTATACACTATGTTATTTATTTAGAGATATAATTTCTAAATGATAAGTTTTAGTAGTTTTTAAGTGATAGAAAAGTTTTATTTTATAGTAATGAAAATGCATATATAATAAAGTAATAGAGATGTTTACTTTATTACTACCTCAAATTAGTTATGCAACAATATTACAAAACTAAGCTAAGCATTAACCCGTCAATTTGATAATTAACTTTCATTAAAATAATTACATATTAACTATTTGAGTTAATTTCAAAAATCTGTAACAGACTTTTTAACTGTTATGATGATGTACTCTTTGGATTGGATTATGATCTAATAGATATTTTTAAATCTTACATTTCACCTGTGACAGACTTCTTCAGAGATAGTTTACAGCTTGATACTATTGTATTTATTATTGGGTGTGAAGTTTCGTACTTCCTCCTCCATTGGCGATCTACTAATAAATCGATTGAAAGGGTTGCTAGTTGTATAATATTGTTAATGTTGTTCCTCTTTGTGTTGCCATTTTATTTTAGTTTACATCGACTGAGTATAATAATAATAGTGCAAATTAAAATATAAATTATTTATTAGAGTAGGGAATTATTCACTAAAGTGGTCTTATCTTTTATATTATTAAGATTATGTAATTATTATATACTATGCCTACAATAAAAATACTTAATTATTGTGTAATAATAAATTTATTGTTTTATATAAACATGTTTTTTATAATTAATCCTGTTTATTCTATTCTACGTGTTGATGAAAATTTACACTACATCGATGAATGCTATTTTTCCGTATGCCCATACAAAATTTTATCAACATATTACATTTACATACTTCTCATATGGTTGTTAACATGAATTTATGGTGGACTTTTGCTGTTAACCGTAGCTAAAACCTCTCTTGAAATGCAAATGATCTCATGTTGAATCATCATCGTTTTTTCTTTAGCAAAAGTTATACTTTATTTATTCATCTATGAAGAAAGCGAAAGAAGTATGCAAGGATAGAAATGGAAAAATTAAGTACGGCATTCCGTCCCCTATGCCAGCCCCATTTGAAATACAGTGAGAGGGTATAGTATACTAAATCACATGCAAACGAGTGGATGGTCTTGAGAAGCATTGAGGGTTTAGTATAGTATAGATATTACAAAATTCAATCTAGTTTCGAACTATGTGGGTGAATATGCCATGAGAACGGGAATATCAAGATCTTTCACAAATAAATAAATTACGAGTTATAAAAAATTGTTTATGGCAATACATGTGACAAAAGAGATATTATGAATATTATAATGAAGTAATTTGTTAATAGCTGGGCCAATAATACAGTTTCACTTCCATCTATTATGTGATTTTAGTCTTCCACTCACTGAGTTGGATTGCAAGTTTGCTTCTTCTTGTGCAGCCAATTCTTCGTCTATCAATAATTCGAAATTACCCATTGCTTCTTGTGAAGGGATTTTGTTCCAACGAACACTGAAATCAAAGCAATAATTGTATGTCTTCAATAACAGCCCTTCTGATATACATATGTATGTTTATTACAACCGCATTGCATAATATTATAACAATATTTTTCAATTTCTATCTTTATTATCACGACTTCTCCCAGTAAATATATAGGTCATCCTCCTCGTACGCATTAAAAATAATATTTTCGGGATGGACGTCACACCACATTGGTAAGTTGTATTTTTAATAAATGTATTTGGGTTTCTGTTATAAACATAATACACCTTTCACAGTAAGCTAAAAGCTTGTGTCGTGAAAGGGTAGTTTGCTGGCACCAGGGATCGAACTGCTATGTTTGTCCAGTTTACCAATGGATTCAATATTAAACATAAAGTTTTGTAAATAGCGTAATCACTCTTTGAGTTCAATCGATTGACCTCTTGCCATGATATCCTTGATGCTCTGATATCATTACCAGGATCCAAGCCCCAATTGTAAATTAGTAAGTGATCAAATATTGATAAATAATAATAAAAGTACTTACTCTGGTATTCCATCTGGAGGCATTACGACAGACAAGACATTGTCAATCAGCTTGTATTTGAGAATTCTATCATTCACTGTAGTCGATGTCAATGAAGGGGACGAATTTACCTGCAAATTAGATGAACAGTGTATTTTAATACACTAATATAAGCCTGCACTCTATGGCATGTGATGCTGAGATTGGATTTTCTAAAATTTATGTATTTACCTCAACCAACCAAGGCTTCAAATTGTTATCAATTATAATATCATACCCGTAGCATTCAAAGCAGTGTCTGGAAGTTTAAAACAAAATTATTATAATCTAAATTGTTTTGTTGTTGTACATTAAAAATGGTCAAAATAAATAACTTATTACTTTTGTTTATTTATTTATCAACTTAAAAGTATGAACATTACTTTGATTAAATGATTGATTAATAAATTATTTGTGATATATATAAGTAAGTATTTAAAAACATTTGAATCTTTCCTTCTTCTTAATATTATTAGTCAAAAATTAAAATTTGTTAAAGGATCAATGGTTTTGTTATAATAGCCTGTTTTGAAAATGCAACAATGATTGTAAAAAAGGAGTCAACGTTCTTGTGGTGTTATTATAGTGTCACCTGTCATTAGCCATTACAGGTGCAACTGCTTTCAAAGAGTGAACTATGAGCCACTGTATAGCAGAGAATAGTTTCTCGGTTATAGCTTTTCCTCGGGTACCTTCCAGATACAATCTCAGATTCTGAACACTCATCTTTCCACCGTGCAAACTGTTATATTCTCCCTGTAATATTCAAATAAATTTGGGTTAGTTGGAAGAAATTGTATCGCTGTAATAAAATTGCCCTCTAATATGCATTCGCAATGTTGCCGAATAAAGTATAGTAAAGAATAAATAACTATATTTTTCACATACATTTGAACCACTTAGTAAAATACTTATAGATGAATGTCGTTTGTATATAATGAATATTTATTTCTTTGCCAGTGTGGTTGCGACCAATCGAAGTTTTGGTTTCAACCAATAAAATGTTTCGATTATGGTAATAATTTGCCCATGATTCAACTCGATCTGAATTTCATGATTGATATCTGGTTAATGCACTGTGTTAGAATATCTTCCAACTTATCATTTATGTCATACAAATTTCATTCGTAATAATGGATTCCTATTCTATATTACTCATGTAGCTCAGAGTATAATGTGAATTTTTAGACATTATTTCAGTGAATTTCAATTATTGTCTTAAATGCAATGAATGTTGAAATGTAATTTCTGAATCGGCTGGACACTTTGATATTGATTTAAAATTATATCAAATTAGAGTGCTTACCCCTTGTTTCTGAACACTGACATTCGTCAGATGTACATACATGTTGTCTAGTTCGGTTACACTTTTATCATACTTTACTGTGCAGAATCGACAAAATCCCAGTTTGAATAGATATGCTTTCAAAGGACGGAACATTGAAACCAATACATAAAGACGCAGATCAAACTTTTTTCCACCAATCAAAAGTGGATTGTCTATGTATCTGGAAAAGAAAGTTTTTTTTTTATTTTAATTTGTAAAGATGATGGATTTGGGTTCAAAACAAACTCTAACACACGCCAAAAACTCTCTTGGCGAGCAATGTGAGCAAAACTGGAATAGGTTGGGATTGGAAAAAATAAATCATATTTTTAAGAACATTATTGTTTATGTAAAGTCATAATATTTAAGCAACAACACGGTATGTAATAATATCAATTTGACAAAGTCGAAACCAGGTTACTGCTGATTAAAATCTTTTAAGTAAAACTAAAACCAATTGTGTTTTTTTCCATATATAAACATGGAGTTTTTCCACATATAAAAATTGTAATTGGTTAAATGCATTTTTTACCTGGATATAACATAGCTTTCCTTAGCTAACTGTGGGTGGAATAGTGTCCTGGCTTCCCGAGACCACTTCCTCAACTTAGAAAGTTTATTAATCAGGAATATTCCTGCTCCTTGAGATTTTCCACAAGGTTTCATGATCCATGTGCTTTGTGGAGATTTCCTATATTCTTCAACAAACATGTTGTAATCTGAAAACAATATTAATGTATCAGCTATCAATAAACCGCATTTAGAGTAAAATATAAATATGGGGTGTGTTTTAGGAATACAAGAATCTACCAAGTTACAAAATGAAAGAAAATAAATTTAGTGCCATAATTCAATCCTAAAAATGATAATTTTGCTTTACCAAAACGATTGAGCAGCTAAAGTTAACCAGTCTTCTGTACTACCTACACTTGTTAACTCACAACTCATAAAACTGTTGTTAGTGCTAACTCAATACTAAACACTGATTATCTCAGTTAAAGGTTGGTGTGGATAGAAAAATGCAGAAATATTCTTCTAAAACTACATTTTCAAAAATTGCCAAGACCTATGAAATGTGTGTGAGAAATACTTGTGTTTGTATGATAGTCAGACAAAATCCAATAAGTGTCTGAGGTCTACTGACATTTTACTACAAAAGGATTTGTTCAGTTTTGATGTCAGACTACACATAGGTATGTGCGTTGTCTTAAAGTTTGGATTATTTTACCTGCAGGTAACACAAATGTGACAGGTATAAAGTCTAAATAAATATATCTTGTCCCGAGCTGTCCATTTGGTAGGACAACTTCTGTTTTCTCAGCAAGAGGACTCCCATCTCTCTCTAACTCCTTTCTGTATCTTTTGATGTTCTTTACTAACAAATCCTTTCTAGACAACTCATAGTGATTAGGAAAATGGTTGATTATCCTATAACGAGATTAAAAAATCAATAATAACCGTGAATTTTTTTTAAATAAATAAAACTTTGTCAGCTAATCAGTACAGTATGCAGCCATATAAAAGTTCACAGAAATTTTGCCAAAAGGCAGAATTGTCTTAATGTTTTGCGTAGATAGTTATTTCTACAGTTAGCTACTGAAAGGACGACATCAATTTATTTGGTAGTTGTTCATAATTTTTTACTTTGCTTTCTTACTTTTATTTTCAACTTCAATGGCATAAACCACACCTCACTTGAAGGATGGGTGGTGAGTTCAAGCCCCATCTGGGAAGCTACCAAATAAAGTAACATCGTCGTTTCTAAGCCTCTTGTGATAGTTCCAGGTTATCAATTTTATAGAACATCCATCTCGAGTGATCCTCCGCCAAGTGCAGGGCCCCATGTATGAAATTTATCTTAGTATATTTGCAACATAAATATCTATAAATTATAGAGATGCAACGGATAGTATATTTGCCGAATATCGAATATTATGCAAAATGATGTGACGAATAACCGAATACTCGGTGAATATTCTGCATAATCATATCATGCATCCCCACCGCGCATCTCCGTGTTGGTACATCATAGACATATGCACTAGACTTGCAGCGCGGTACATTTTTTATAAATTTTTGTGTTCCAACATTAATAATAATAATGATAATAAAATTATGTTGTTTCACTCCATATCAAATTTAATTAATCAATTTGATATTTGAGAATTAATAATTATGCATCTGCAGCTGACAATGAAAAAGCAACAATCTACAAGCTATTAGTTCCTTCGAGTTTTACATTTAAACTATTCGGCAGAATACCGAATAATAGACCAAATATTCAGCATTCGGCCGAATAGGCAGAATACCGAATAGTTGCCGAAAATTAGTTGCATCTCTAATAAATTATTTGAATAACTTGAGGAAGAATAAAACTACAAACTGATTATCATTCATTCTGTATCCGCTGTCCACACTGAAAAGACTTCTAACAGTTTGTGTTCCTGCCCAATAGAAATTCCATTCATCCTCAGGTCCAACTTGAACCCATCCTCGTTTTTCAAAATTATTTATTAAAACTGATTTATCTAAATCTGTGCAGAAGGTAACTCTGGATCGCTCCACACTGGGACAAGGTATTCTAGAAAGAAATGTTTAATAATGAAAGTAAAGAATATTTTATATTTATAAGCATGACATTATTATATGTATATATAGGACAACAATTCAATTATTAAACACAAAAATAAAAATATACAAAAACAACAAAATCTGGCCCCAGGCAGCACCATAGAGCTGGTATTCTTTATGAAATCATTTATTTTATCAGATGGAATTGCAACATTACGAATTAATAATATAATTGTATTTCATTTATGATTAAATTAATAAAAAAAAGTAAAACAAATAGTCAAGATTAAATTAAATGAAATATTGTATATGTATTACAGTCTCAAAACAGACTAACATTCTCACTTCTATTCTACATATCGTCGGTTAAATAGAAAAGCGACATAATTCAAAATAAAAAAAATTTGAGAGTACATTCGTTAAAAGTTTTATATTTTACTAATTAATATATTTTAACTAAAATTTCACATTAACATATCGTCAATTAAATGTTAATGTGGACATATGTCATGTGAAATTATAGAAAAATATATTAATCGACAAAATAAAAAAACTTCAAATGTACGTACTGTAAAATTTGTTCATTTTGAATTATGTCACTTTTCTATTTAACGGACGATATATTTTAAATTGATATGAAAGGAAAGTGCCCATCTTCTGATATAACTAAATAATATTAATAAATACATGTTTTCCTTATTCTATTGAGAAATATAAAATTATAATTTGGAGCATACAATAGTGTAAATAGAGAAAAACAAATATGGTCAATAGACCCTCATTCTCACTAACCTTCCATACGTAGTAACAAGATTTGCAGATAAATTTTTCTTTATATCAGAAGTCATTTTATAAACTTATTAAGTTGACAATTCTCAATATATACTCAAGATCTCAAAATGATTATTTGATTACATTTTCTTGTGTACAATGTGAGTACATCATAGAATAATTGATATACTTTACTGAGCACCATAGAATTATAAAATATATGCTGAGTACATCACAATTTCTTCATTTGATATATGGTTACTACGGTAACCAAAAACTTTTCCAATAGAAGTGAAAGCAGTTTGATGCCAGCTGCATGATTGTTGGATACCTTCTCAAGTTTGATCAATAATGTATTGAAAAACAAGGAGACAGTGTACATACCTAAATATATTTAAACACTGTGAGTGTTCCTCTTCTGTGTGTGAAATGTAGATGAAAATTTACCACATGAAAACATTTTAATACAGAATACACCTCCTTCATTCTGTATTTGCCGAATGTAATATTATAATATTTATTTATTTTTTACTACACATATAATAAAAAAATGTGATAAATAAAAAAATTATATGAAGTTAAAGAACTTTTATTATACAAACTATTTCTAAACACAATGCAAGTGTTACATGATACTAATAAAAATAATAACAAAATAAAGTAAGAATGTTCACTTTATATTGAAAACCAATTGGGGAGACCTGGTCTATCTTTATTCTGATTCAAAAAATTTCTGTGCTCCTTCTTAGTCTGATCAAAGTGTTTAGTTTGTTCTTCTTGGTCCTTATCGTCACTTGTTTTTGGAAATAGGTCGGGATAGACAAATTTTTCACCTTCAGGCTAAAATCAAATAATTTATTTTAAAAGTAATTAAATAAAATTGGCGGCAATATTTTAAATTTCTTCAATTAAAATTGAAATAAAATAAATTTTCGAAATTTTCGAGAGAAACTTTGTGGAACGTCATTTTATAAAATAATAAAATTAATGTATTACAGAACACCGTTTTACTTCCACTTCACTTTATTTAAATGTCAGAACGTTTTCGAACATTAACTGTTCATTATCGATGACATTACATTGTCATCGATAATGAACAGTTACATAATGTTCGAAAACGTTCTGACATTTAAATAAAGTGAAGTGGAAGTAAAACAGTGTTCTGTAATACATTAATTTTATTATTTTATGAAATAAAATGTTAAAGAAACATTATTTCAGATTTAATGGTAAAAATTTCCTCAAGGTCATAAATTCTCCTTTTAAACAGAAAACACTATAGTATACCCTTACACCGTATCCCAAGTGGAGTAAGCATAGAGGACATAACGCCATATAGATCTATTTCTACATACTTCTTTCACTTCATACAATTTCTCTTACTCAACATGCAGCTGTCCATAAGAATTTGATTCAAGTGATCAAACCACATAGTTCTCCATACATTCACTTTACATATCCAAACCATTGCAACTTATTTACACACATTCTATCTACAACAATCATATCGCATCCACTCATTCTACCAATATCCTTATATTCACACAACATTTTACCAACCACTTTTCTTAACAAACATCTCCAAAGCATTTATTCCACCACTTTCTTCCTTCTTCGGCCAATTCCAAATTTCGCTTGCATACATAATTAATATTGGTATCAGAATGGTATTGGACACATTTTTTTCTTCTTAAATATAAATGTTACGTTACATTGAGGCTTGTGTCTTATGGGATTAAAATACAAGATTAATCATGACTTATTGATTGATTAGTTACATAAGTCGAGAAATTTGAAATCCTAATATCTTGAGATACAGCATATCAGGGTTTTGGGAAGTATTTATGTTACAGGCAGCAGAAATGCGATTTTTCAGGGCAGTGGCTGGGGTGTCATTGAGAGTCCATATAAGGAATACGAATGTTCGTGAGGCTCTCAAGGTGGAACCAGTACTCCTGCATATAGAGGTCGCAGTTGTGATTGCTGGGTCACGTGCTCTGCATGCCAGGAAGACAGACTACCACTTAGATCTTTGAAGGCTGTGGGAAAGGGTAGAGAAGCGGTGGGCCGCCTTAGAAGAAGCTGGCAAGGGCAGGTGTCGAACATGTGTGTTGAAAGACTTGGTTTGGAGTGGCCAAAGGTCATCAGATATGATAACAATGAAATCTATAATGAGTTATTGGATTACGGAACTGAGATACCAAAGTGCTAAGTATCTTTCTGGGTGTGTATTGACATAATACAGTCGATTCTGCTTAATTGGGACACCGCTTAATCGGGACAGTCCCTTATTTGGGACAAATCTCAAAGAACAGAAACCAAACCAAGAAACTAATAGTAAATTTATGTTTAATTGGGACAAAATTCCGCTTAATTGGGACAGTAAATTTAAGATAACAGCACAAAATTATTATGTTACACATATTCTCAAGAAAAAATATGTACAAAGAATGGGCCACTTGCAGTCGTGGGGGATTTTAATAAAAATGATCGAATTCAGTAAATTTGAGGTCGGAAAACACAAATATGTCAGTTAAAATTTTTTAAATATCTAAATTATGAAGAATTTCCAAAAATAAAACCCAAAATTTTTGACGTTTGTCAAAACACTCTAAACAGCTGATGACGTCACGGAGTCCCATGAATCATAGTAACTTTCGCAACCACAGATTATAATCTCATACACACATGGGACTCCGTGACGTCACAGCGCCGCCATATCGTTTTTGATCATTCCGAGAAAATCCAATTTTTAAAAGCTAATAACTAAGAAAATAGTGCAAGAAAAAATAAAATAAATTGTGGTTGTGTTTCTTTTATACTAATTTACAATTTTATGTAATAAAAAAAAATTCTGCAAGTGGCCCATTCTCATTTTTGCATTGAATTATTTTAATTAGGATTTTTTTTTCTTTAAAGTTTATATTACATATATGTAATTTATATGATAATTTATATTGCCTATATGTGATTTACAGTTTTCAAGAGTTTATAAAATAAAAAATATGCATTGTTGTTTTATGAGGGTATTACTGTTTAATGGCATTAGTTGCCAAAACCCAATATATTAATTTTAAAAAAAATGTGAACTTCGCTTAATCGGGACAAAATGCCCAAGTCCCGATGTGTCCCAATTAAGCGGAATCGACTGTATAAGATATATAATTAAACTAATTAATTTTGCACTCACCAATGTAACATAGGCTAGCTTATAATCATCATCTTTTATGATGTAATTTCTGTTTACACATTTCTTGAAGTCTCCAATAGCAATTCTAGTACTAACATTTACCACAGGTATGTTATATATTTTTGTCAAATATTCCCTTATATCATGTTTTGTCATTTGAATGGGGCAACAGAACTGCACGACATTCTCTGGTAAATGATATTTTGGTCTCACTATCTTCATCCAAAAATTAGGTAGAAATATCCTTAGCTGAGGATTGCCTCGCTGGTAAATTGGATACCTGAAAAACAAATTCTTATTAATCATTTACTTAAAAAGAAAAGAAAATGAGACAAATAGAAAACAATGAGAATGTTGTTGGAGCCTTCAAAGAACATTTAATTTCTCAATGAAATTAACAAGCAGTATTACCATCTAGTCGACATTTGTTGTGCTTGTTTCTGTGTATGCTAACGTAAAAAATGTTACCGCACAGTTTATTAATATTAATTAAATGAGAAATTATTTATTTAATAATAATTAAATGAGAAAAATACTAATTTCAATCCCCGATAATCTAGGTTATGTCGCATCGAAGTTTTGACAACCTTAAAACGTCAAAAAATTATTGCCATCATAAAATAATATTAATACATTATTTCATAAAGTATAAAATGTAATTTTTTTTTAGGTATCCTTCTCAAAGCCATCCACTCGTTTGCAGCACTACTAAAATGAATTTTAAAAATATAAAAAAAGCAATTTTTCGTGCACGACGAAGAAAGCTCCCAAAGTCTACTCTTCAGCCCTGTATAAAAAATATATTACGTATGTTACCAAGACATTAAAAAAATCGTAGATTTGGGAAAATTTCCAACCTAGATTTTAAAAAGTGAGGACGTTTTTAGGTCCCAGATCAGATTTGCTATCTGGATTTTGAAAGGTGAGAACCATGAAGTAAACGAACCTATTTTATATAGATCTGCTTGGATTTCTTAAGAAATATTTTAAAAAAGTGATGCATTCTTCTTCTTCGCCCTCGCCTTTATCCCATTTACTTGGGGTCGGCTCTCCTAGTTCTCATCTTCCAAGTTGTACGGTCCCCCGCATCCTCCGCGCGCAACTTTGCCTCCTGTGATGTGGTGAGAATGAGAAAAGTGATGCGTTCGAAAGCAAAAATTCCTAGATTTACAAAAAAAAATGAAAATTATGTAGACCTACGTAACATACATGGAATGTGATAGGTAGTGTTGCCAACAGAGTTGGAAGAAGATGTAGTTTAGACAAAAAAGACAGATTTAGGAAAAGTCTGTGGAAAAGTTTGATTCCGAATTTGGTTTTTTGACCTTTTTTAGGTCCCTTCTTTCACAATTTGGAACGGGAATTTGAAATATTTCACAATCTTAGAGGTTTTGTAATACAATATTTTTAGAAAATCACACATTCTTTGAAAAAAATTCATTGACTTGATGAAGAGACCAATTCCTTGAGTACCAAATGGACTTTTCAACACTGGTAGCACAAAAGGCAGCTAATTGAAAACTGAAATTATGAAAAATTGAATTTCATACACATCCATCATAATACAGTTGCTCATTTTTATAACAGGTTATACCAAGCAAACACATTGTATTTTTAATAAAATTTAATTAAATTAACAAGATTAAAATAACATTACAATATATTATATCACAGTTTAATAATGTAAAATACATTATTTGTAAAATGATCCTATGTGGGGCTAAAGTTTCAATCTGTAATCATGGGCTGAGATGATTTAATTTTGGGTCTCTTCATTCTGCCTTTGAGGACATCAACCTTCTTTCTTTTATAATCCTTTTTCTTCTCTTTCAGTGTCTCTTTTCTTTTGGCGGCCTTCTCTGGATTGATAAGCTTATCTTGGGCTATTTTCTGTAATAAAATTATAAAACTTAGAACAATATATTAAAGATGTCTTCATTCCAATGCAAACACAATACAAAAATCAAATAAACAATATTCTAACTACTATGTACTTAAATAATTATCTAATATATAAAAGGAAGTCGTGTGTGTTACAACACTTATAACTCAAGAATGGCTGTACCGATTTGAATGATCTCTGATTTGTTGGATTCTTCTCCGCCCGGAATAAACTATAGGCTATTAAAACATCTTACAAATTCACGGGAAGAAAAAATATGAAGAAAATTATTTACGCCATACATTTTTAATTTCAAAAATAAAAACAATATGGAGAGTTATGACGCTATTAGCGCCCCCATGTCGCCTGTTGCATTGTACTAAAATAATCCGTAGGTTCTGCTATATTAAGAACCAAATTACTATAACTAATATGAATGAAATGTGTACTAATATTTGTTTACTATAATTCGGTAGTTACATGGCAATAGGTTGTATCTCACTAAAACATAATTTTACAGGAGAGCAAAAAAAAAGTTTGCAAAAGAGATATTTCAGCCAAATTTCGAGCATTATATATCAAAATGAAGGTAATTATTATTTCTACAAGATAGATGTAACATTCTCTTAATAATTTCTTCTACAAGATGTATGTAACATTCACTAAATAATTTCTTGCAGTTTAAAAATATTTGAGTTTTTTGCCATGTTGATGAAAACAATCTTTCTACATGTCAATAAGTTACGTCTTTTCTCTCTTTATTCTGACTATAAAGAGACATATCCTTTTGCCACATCAAATATTACACTATTCTGAGCATTTTATGGAACAAACTTGAAAACGCAAAAAATGCGAGATACAACCTATTGCCATGTACTTAACTACCGAATTATTCGACTAATATTTATGTATCGATAGATCTTCTGTCACATAAATGTGGACGTGCACAGATTATATTTGAAATTGTATTTTATTTTTGCAGATGGAAAATTATTATTGAACCAAAAATTGTGCTATTAAAGATGAAAATAAGAATGTGTTCATGTAGGTAGTTCTGATGCAAGATTGTGTAGTGAAATTTGCAGACAGAGAAGAAAAATTACGAAGAAAATTATTTACGCCATACATTTTTAATTTCAATAAAAAATGCAATATGGAGAATTATACAAAATCAACAATGAAGTTTTTTTTATAGATTGGCCTATTTATATGATAATTTTTCTATACATTTTCAAATTAGAATCGTTATCCATACAATTTAACATCTGTAGTTCTGATATTTCAATTTTTAAAAAATCATGGAAAGAATTTTTATAAATTTTAAATGAATAGGTAAAATCTACCTGTAAAAAAAAATAGTACCTACATAATTATATTACGTACTGCAGATAATTTATAAACAAATCTGAGTTAAGTATAATTGTTCAACATAAATTGTTCATGTCGGCCGGTGTGGCGCGGAGCTCTTTCCTTTGAGTCACGAGGTCCCGGGTTCGATTCCCGGACAGGGCAAAGTGAAGAATGACCTATTTCAAATTGTCCTTGGTCTGGGTGTTACATATATATGTATATAGTGCATTGTATATGTGTTTTTCGTCGCGTTAGTACCCATAATCAAGATTCATCGAAGTTTGGGACTAGCTCGATGTGTGTGAATTGTCTATGTAGAAAAAATGAATGTAACTTTCGCAGTTTAGCGGCCCCATCCGTTGTCGAGTACTTTTTTTCCATAGAAAAGGTAATATTTTTGAAACTTGAGGAAATTTTTGCCATATGTAGAATTATTTTAATTTGCCGGCAAAAAAAATCCACTTCGAAAATTAATTTCCTAAAATTCCGTACATGTTACTCGACAACGGGTGGGGCCGCTCAAGTTTCATAGTTGCGAATTTTTTATCCTATAAAAGAATTTTCCAAAAATTTGGTGAACAAAAAATAATTCACCATATGGCAACAATTTCCTCAAGTTTCGAAAATATTACTTTTTCTATGGAAAGAAGTACTCGACAACGGGTGGGGCCGCTAAACTGCGAAAGTTCCAAATGAATTATATTTTTTTACACTATACCTTCGATGACACACTTTGACAATTACGGGAGTTTGTAAAGAGATTAATAATATTAATCATTCATAAAGTCAGTGGGAGAGGGCAGAAGATAGGGCAGGTGTCGAACATGTGTTGAAAGGCTTGGTTTGGAGTGGTCAGAGGTCCTGGAAGCAGCGGTGGACAGTTATCTCTGGAGGAGATACTTAGGGGCAATGGGCCCCCGACCAAACTAGGACAAGGGGAAGAAGATGTATGTATGAAATCGTTCATTGATTCTTAGGCGGTACGAAGTTCGCCGGGCCAGCTAGTTATGAATAAATTTGAATTAAGTAGATAACTAACCTGTTTTCTCTCTTTTCTCTTAGCATTTAGTTTAGCCTGAGCCTTGGTGAGGAGATCATTATACACCAAGTCTCCTAGCGACTGACTGAGAAGAAGCCCTACCCTCACAGCCAGGTCCTTGACGCTGTCAGCTGATGAATCAGTCTTGCTAATCTCTCTCACAATACACGGGAGAAGAAGTTTTGTGACGATTAACACCACATCATTTCCTACACTGGGCAATGTACTCTCTAGTGACTTAAATATACTCATTCTCTGTAAATAAATAAAAATAAAAGCATCCATCAAATAGAAACTAGAATATTGTAACAAATATTAATAACTGGTGAAGGAATATTCATAAGAAGTATACATTCTTTCAATATTTAAAAGGTGTCTTTACTAAAATGAACTAAAATTGTTGTTGAATAACTCCAAACCTGAAAATAAGAATAGTTTATAACTGGATATAATGAACCACACATCTTCTTTTACTATAGATTAAACAAACACTAAAGATACATCTATTGTAGAAAGAAACGCTTGTTTCAATATATCTACTAGTGAAATTTTACTACTAGTGCACCATCGCAATGAATAATATAGTTTATAATTTATACTCACAATTATTGTTGATCCTGGTGCTTTAGTAACTTCAGAATTTAGAGAAGATTTTATAACTCTCATAATCCAGAACACTGTGATACTGTTCTCTTCATCTTTATTTGAAACGGAGGATACTATTTTGAGTAGAGACATTAAGTTAGCACACACCTGAAAAAGAAAAAAACATAATATTTTAATTCATATTGTAGAGAAAATCATAGCCATCACCGGTGGCGTAACTATAGGGTGGCAGGGCTGGCAAAATGCCACGGACCCCCGGTCCGAGAGGCCGCGAACCCGGAAGTAATCTAACATTTTCAACAAAATTTAGTAAAAATTAAAAAATATATATAAGTACTTTTAAAATCAATGAAAGTTAGACACAACTTCAAATTTAATTACAAATTCAAATAAATTATTAAGATTTAAACGCATTCATAAGAAAAACACTTACATTTATTTACATTTATAAGAAAATAAAATTTATTAGATTTTAACTAAAATCACACAATATTAGTTGGGTAACTACGTAAGTAATGTAATAAAATCAAATTACAAAGTGACAGTTTTTACTGGGGGGGGCCCATCCAATGAATTTGCCATGGGCCTCAGATGAGATAGTTACGCTACTGGCCATCACACGGCTTCCTTTGAGAGGTAAGTAAAGCTGCAGGTTATTCCAATCCTTGCAGACATTTTGGATTCCATCAACATGCAATTACAATTTCTCATGCACACTTGTCATATGTATTATTTTAGTCATCCTGTTCTACATTCTTTCTCAAAATCACATATATTTGGTTAAAAGAATTCAGCAACATACCACATCTGCCATATCTGATGAGACTGCACCAGGAATTAATTGGGAGCTGAGATCCAACACCAACGATTTCAAAGAAGCTTGGGAACAAAAACACATCCTCTCTGTCTCCTTATTTCCATTCAATATATCTGCAAATTCATTTACATCCAGTGCTCTCAAATAATTTGCCAAATATTTAGCAGCATTGAGTCTCACCCATGAATGCGAATGAGCTAATAAAGCTTGGCAATTAAATGCCATCTCGTCTATGGTAGTTATACATTTAGAATCATTGAATATTGTTGGAATTACTTCACATATTTTATCAAGCAATAATAATATTTGTATAAAACTGTTGTCCTTTGCGGCATCATATTTCTTTCCGTTATTAGTTTGAGCCTTGATTTTTACACAGCGTCCCACATTGGGATCATCTTCGTATAATTGTACTGATAATTCTGGCAGAAGGACCTCAAACCTATTTTTGAAATTGTGCTTTTCAACATTGACAAATCTCGAGCACAACTGAGCTGCCATTTCAACGTGAGGTGGCTGAAACAAAATAGAAAAATATATTAAAATAGATATCATACTACACTACTCACATTCAAATAAAATGACAAGCTTTTCAATTTGACTTACTTTGTAGCTCTTAAACAGAGTCATATTGATCTTGAAGAGTTCACTCCTTTTAGCAGCTGATACCCTTTCTAGAAGTTGTTCCAGACACTGCGCTATGAGAATCTTACAATCTGGAGTTGGATCATTCACTAACCTCGTGCCCAGTGACAGATACATTAGGGCAGCATGTTCATTTAGAACATCCTAAAATAAAATAATTCACACTGTTACAATAATAAAAGAACCAACAAATTATAATTTTTTCTAAAAAAAAAAACAATACTTAATGAAATATGAAACTAAAACTGAATTATTATATCACCTCTGTAAATTTCTCAATAAGTGTTTGTAACATTTTGATAGCGGATATTCTACCATGATCCAGTTCATAACTGAGTTGGTTCAGATAGAATTGAATGTGATGAACCAATTTATTACCCAGAGGATAATTCATAATGAATACCAGCATCACTATTCTCGACTCCTCTCTAAAAATGCATACAAGTAAATTATATTATATAAACTACATATATTTTAAATAATTGATTTTGTTTTTCATTTATGTTTATATTACAATTCATAATTTACCTCGTCCTTGGATTCTCACTAAGAATGCTGATAGATTGAACTTTTTTCATTATGGTATGTATTTCAGGTATCTTGTATTTTGCTCCAATGATGGTCTTTAAAAGAGAGAATGCAGTTGCTTGCTTCTCATGATGATTAATGTCATGTTCAGCATACAAGAGTAGGGCTTTCATTTGATCCGTGTTGATGGTGTGGTATTTCACTTCTCTTATCAAAGCAGTAACGGCCTAATAACATAGGAGTAAAAAAATTATTAAAAACTCTACTACTACTATACCATCACGGCATATCCCACAAGTGGGGTAGCCAGCAGATCGGCTACATGTAAGAAACATGCAAACTGTCCTCTTCGTGCCAATATAAAATCAAGACATTCAGGATGGGTGGCAAGCCTCATCGCTGAATTTAAGATGTCAAATGTCTTCATTTTTTCGAACACCTGCCTTTTACAGGACACTCGAAAACTTACGCAGAAGAGTGGGAGACCAATTCTTTACCGGGTGCTCCACGGGATTATTAAAAATTCAATTGACTTTTTAGACATAGCCAACTTTCTACGAGACAACTAAGAATTGAATTTTGCTAATTTGCTATATATACTCAGTTAAATACAGAAAAACTGTATTTTAAGGACTCTGCTATTAGTGTACTGAACACAGAAATTTGTTATGTTTAACAAAATAAATATAATATTACCTTGAATGCATTAGCAACTAAATGGAAGTTATCGTCTTTCTTGCTCAATCCTGTTGTAGCAAATTTATGAAGAATTTGGAAGACCATGGCTGTAATATTTTCTATTTGATTTTTAATTATTGGTAGCTGCAGTCTCTTGGACCAGATTGTAGTAATACACTTGAGTGCAACTGTCGTTACTTTGACTTGGGTGCTCTTCAAAGATTCAATGAGGTATGGAACACAATTGTTTATAACTTCTTTGAATTCATCTTCAGATATGTTATCTTTTTGCAGAAGAGTATGCAGTAAAGTCAAACCAAATTCAAGTACCACATGTGAGTTTGCTTGTGCTGAATTAAGAATCACTTTGTTAGAAATTCCTTTCTTCCCTTTAGGATCTGGTGCAATAATAAGACAATCAGGTTTTAATGCTCGGTATCTTGATTCACGATCATCTTTGGGAGTCTTTCTCTTCTGTCCAGGTGCTATCATTTTTTCCACAGTACCCGACAGAATATCGTTTACAAATTTGAGTAAAGAAAAAACAGAAATGTTTGGATTGATTCCCAATCCCAATGAGATATTTTGAAGAGATGTTTGAACTTTAAGTATTGTTTTTTTAGAATGAGAAGTTTCTGCAGTTTCTTTGAAAGGTTTGACCAACTCAAGTAAACTTATTTCGGAGATATTTTGAGCAACAATGCGTAATGTGCTGAAACTTTTCAAACTAGGCTTAGCTTCCGGTGCCTTGTGTCCTAACTTGGCTACCTCTTTCTCTTCTGATGCTTTACCAAAGAGGTCGTTCAAACAAACTTTGAGTATGTGGTAAACATGTTTATCCATCTCTCCAACACAGAAGTTATCTTTCACTGCGAGTAATACTGTATGGACTGTGGATATAAGAACATGGACATGAATTCCTCGGGTCAACATAGTGCTTAAGAGTTCCAGTAGTGTGCCCAGATGTGTAGCACCAACAGCCAGAGTGATCTTAGAGACAATGTCTCTCGCTTCAGTACGCACACTGATTAATGGGGATTTCAAAAAGTTTGCCACTTTGATAAAGATGCTGAAAGTAAATGAAAACAATTCAAATCAATATCAAGTAACTGATTTTCATTTGAAAAAGCTAAAAATCATATTTATTACGTGTCAAATTCCATTCAGTCATAGATCAAGATGTTGCAAAAATATCCTCACTTACCCTTGAATACTATTTTCTAACATTTGCTGCGG
The DNA here is from genome assembly GCA_947579605.1 of Athripsodes cinereus. Lineage (NCBI taxonomy): Eukaryota > Metazoa > Arthropoda > Insecta > Trichoptera > Leptoceridae > Athripsodes > Athripsodes cinereus. Next base: position 25,078,177 of record OX388310.1, read on the forward strand.
AAGTTTTTGCAATAATTTCACTATCGCCAATGCCATTGGTAATTTTAATATTTCCTCTTCTTCTCTATTTCCCGATCCAGACTTAGCTTTCTTATGTTGAAGTTCGTGCTCCATTATCTGAGAAGAACTCCTACAGTAAAAATATATTTCATTAGAATTCTATTTAAAACTCAATTATTGTTGAAAAGTTGTATGTGTAACAAAAAAAAACTATAATTTGAAAATAAACTTACCATCTCAATTTATTCAAAATATTTCTTATGATAGTTATTGCCCGTTTAGCATTTGAAGGAGATAAAATATGAATCCTTTCAAATGGAATTTTTTGAAGTTGCCCCTCTGTAATATCTTCAGGAACCTCATCAGGTATTTCCAATTCTTCTTCTTTCTCTTCCACTATCTCTTTTGTTTCACTAGTTTCGGTCACTATATCAATGCTGTCTACTTTAGTCAAATCAAAATGGAAAGCATCCAACACAACACAAACAATTTTGATTAGTTGTTTTTGAAAACTATTTGCTTTTTGTAATTTGTCAACATAAAACTTCAATATAGCTTCATATTGCCTCCAGGGAAGTAGACGACAGACTGCTCCAATTGTATCTATGGCTGCATCAACTAACGCATGTTTGGGGAGATGTTTTTCAGAACAAATATATTGAGAAGCCAGAGGAATTATAATCTGGGTGAGTGTTTTATTACTTGGCACCTCTTTAGATTCTTTTACATAATTACAAAATTTTTGGAATGCTCTTATTCTCCTATGGAACTGCAAATGTTGCAGATTTTCAAAGAAATCAATTTCCTTGTCTGTTTTATTGGTGAGAGGAAATAGCTCACTAAACACTCCGGAAACTTGTGAACACTCTCGGACCACTTCTCCCAGTAGAGCAATTCCTTCCATCCTCACCACGTCATTATCTGTTTTCAAACTTTTCTTTATGATGAACAATATTGTGTCTTTTATTAGATAATCTTTCTCAGGTAAATCTTTGAATTGCATAATAAGTCTTGGTGCAATTTTTTGCAAACATGATGTAGCCATATTCCGGAGAGAGAGATCATTGCTGTGGCTAATAGTGAAATAACAATTATGGAAAACTAGAGCTCCTAAATCTGCACTTAATGCTCGATTATCCAACAAGTCATATATTTTTTTAAAAGCACTGATTCTTTTTTCAAAATCTGGTTGATCAATCCATTTTTCATCAGTGGCATTCATTTCCCTCACAATTGTGACTGTTTCTAGAATATTTGAACTGGCTGCACCCAAGGCTTCCAATGCCTTACAAAGAGTGATCCTAGGTGCGGCTGGAATAACTTGACTGAACAGAGGTGTGATGAGACGAATGTATTTAGCAGGTTCTGAAGATTTACACAATAAAGTTGACAGAGCTGATATGGAAGACTGCACAGTATCCTCTGCTGTATTGTGACCGATTCTGTTGAAAAGTATTGGTAATGAGAAATTGAGTAATTTATCTATGACATTTGATTGATAAACCAGTTCTGTTACTCTTGCAATAATAAGGAGATCACGTTTCTGCAACTTCTTGGCACTCAATTTACCAAATTTTTGTTGTAAAATATCAACAATAACACCAGTATGAGGCACAAGAATACTGCTGCCATAGTTTAACTTCTCATTCAAAGTCAATTTTTGTATTTCAATAGTGTTCAAAGGCACACAATATATTGAAGGAATATCAAGAACTCGTCTGTCTTCCTCACCACATTCTAATGTTAACAACTTTTCTATTATTTGCATGCACATTTCATTTACTGTGTAATGAAGTTTGTCATTTTTCAGAAGTTGTATTAAAAAGTGAAGAGGGGTGAAGTTATGATGTCCCTTAAACACATTCAATAATGGATGATATTGTGGAAGCTGGCTCCAGACAGAGAACAACTTCAACAAGGCAGTTGGACTGTAGACACCTTCACTAGGCAACTTTTCAACAATGGGCCAAATAAAGACTTCGTAAATTGGTAAAATATCAGATTCAAACTTCCAGTCGTGTCCTCCGAATTGTTCAAAGAACCTAGATATTGACAAAATACACCGTCTGCGAATATCTTTCAATATCTTGGAATAACCAGTTTGTAGTTTCTTAGGTTGCATTAGAATGCCATTAACTAAGCATCCAATGCAGAGCACAATTTTTAAAAGATGTAACATCAATTTCTCCTGTCCAGGTTTGGTAAACTGTTCCCTCATTGTATCCACTAGTTGGAGTGCTCCGAGAATCTTTTTGGGAGGAATACTAACCAACTCATTTATAGTTTGAGTAACTATTTCTGGTAGTTCTGATATTTCCAAGTTCAAATACATTTTGAAGATACTGAATGCCATATTAGTGAAAGATATCAGTTCACTTTCTTCACACCCAAAGAGGAATCTAATAACCAGAGATCTACGTAGTTGACTTCCTCCTTTTTTGTCCACTCCCATGTTGGTGATCATCTTGCTGAATGTGATGCGCAATATTATAGGAATAACTTCATTTCTGTCTTCAGGTCTTATTCCTTCTTCATCAACTTGTATTCTGAATGTTCTCAATTCGTCTTTAAATTTTTTACCATCTACCAAATTGTACAGATTCTCTTTGTATGGAGTGAGATGTTTATTTTTGTACTTCATGAGACAGTCCAAAGCAATCTTTTGAATGATAGGATTTTTGTGCATCAAATACTCCAAATATAAATTTTTAAGTGTAGCTTCCATGTACATTGCCTTGGGGTTCTGAATATTGGTGTACACTTTAAGAATGGCAATGAATGTGTCATAAGTTGATTTTGTAAGTTTGCCTATTTCTCCATCTTTGAGAGTATCAACTTCACCAGGTTTATCAATACCTTCATTAACAGTTTCTTCTTCATCATTGGTTTCCATTAATGTTTCCTGTTCTGTAACATCCATATTTTCAGATTCTTCAATGAAAACATTTCCTTGGCTAGATTTTTCAAATTCAACCGTCATAAAATCCATAAGTAAAGGAGTCAAATCTCTATTTCTAGCCTCACTTAAAGACGGAGCTTCGTGCAACACTTCCCATAGATGTATTCTATACAATGGATAATCTGGTTTATCAACTAATTGATAATATTCGACAAAAGATTCTTTGAGGAAATCCAATTTTCCCGTGAATATATCTTCATAAACGGGTAAATCTTTCCTATGTCTGATATCCTCCGTGGCTTGCTTCAAACACGGATAAAAAACTTCCCAAAACTGTGCACCGGCCATTCTGTTTGCATAACTTTTAATAAAACTCTTTAAAGGTTCCCACATTAGATTGAAATTGACATTTATGAATCCCAATGCATATTTTAAAGCAAATGTCTCATATCCAGCATCTGTCGCAAGTTGATATTGTGCGTTTCCAAATGTCATTTTGGATAATGAAATTAACTGATCTCTATAATCTTCCATAGATGGTCTAACAGATTCAATAGAGAAACACAAAGAAAATATTTCAATCTTTTCTATTCCCTTTCCAAGCTCTTGTTTGTTAATTTTTAATTTCTGTATTTTCTCTTCAAAAAGACTAAAAATGTGTGTTGTTAATAGTCTAACCTAAAATAAATAATAAAATACAGTATTAAATATTACATTTGATCATTGAAATTTATCCAAGATAGACAATATTTACACCTTACATAGCTGTAAATTACCTGTACATACTATTATTTTATTTATTCTTACCTCATGGAATGGTGACTTCAAATTGTTTTCCATGTGTGACTGTAATTTTCCAAGTAGAGCTAGATCCAAGTTTTTTTGTCTATGACAAGCTGTTAGGTACAAATCTAACGCTCGAAGAGAGCATAAAGATTCTGGTTCACACACATAGGACATAAGGACTTCTACGAGCCCACTACTCATACAACACTTTTCTAAATCATCAATGTTCACAGTGTGTATGGCAGATTCCATTGCAATACACAAAACATACATTGCATTTATTAAATATCTTTGATTTTCTGAAGAACACTCTTTATTGACATTTGTCTCGCCAAAACATTTTATGAATGTAATAATTTCGGCTAATAGTTTTTCTAAACATTGCTGTACTTGGTCCGCATCAAGATTTTTTACATGAGGTAGACATATAAGCGAGCAAATACAATCATCCGGATTCTTTACAATATTCTGAATTTCACAATTAATATTTGCAATAAGTGCGTTAGAAATATCTTCAGTCTTAGATCTAAAATCTATGGGATACTTAACCCAAGAATACAAATCTATTCCATTTTTGCTCAGTGGTGATTTCTTCACACAAATTTTGCTGATTACTCGAATGATATCATTATCAATTTTATCTACACGGGATATAAAATTAGTCAAAATTATTAGATCAAAGCAGGAGGAAGTAATTACTTCTTGAACAAAATCAATTATCACTTCCATGTGAGGAATATTTAATATTCTTCTCACTAGCAACACTGAATCTTCATGAGCTATGTTAGTTACTTTTGATACTAGAAGCAGAACACCTAACTTAGACGTAACATTCAAAATATTTTTTGGCACAGTTGACTCCAACACTTCATGAATTAACACAATAACTGATGATGGATTGTTCAAGAATGATGCATCGTCATGTTGCAATGCTTGTCCGATAAATTTAATAATAGCTTCCAGAGCACCGAGATCATCTTCAGACTTTGACAAATTAAGATTTGTTTTGGCCGAGCACAGTATGGCAGACCAGAACACTTCACTATTCTTAGGATGTATAACTTGTAACATGTCACTAAATGTTTGTGTGATGATATCAAAGTACACACTCTGATTGATTGACTTATCTTTTAGACTCTCCAACAACAGTTCTAAGAATGGTTTAGTGCAGCTGTGAAACTGTTTGTTAACACCTCGCATTATTTCAAACAGCAATCTGCCACACCCGACAATGCCCTAAAATGTATTCCAAAATATTTATGAATAGTAAATTCAACATGATGCAAAGTTAATATTCATAGATACAAATAAGTTAAATTCACTTACATCCTTCCTGTGTCCAACAGTTTTGACTAAAACCCGGAGAAACTTTTTCTTGTCCTTTATTTCTCTCGCTACAAATGCAAAACTTTCTGCAGCAAAATTGTTGATATACCACGGCATTGACTCTGATAGCAAGGGTAAAACAGCTTCAAATACAATGAGAATATCTCTCTTGAGATATGTCCTCAGAGATTTGAACAAGAATGCTAAACACACTAGAGTCCATTCTAACTGCTCCGTTTCCTTTGTATTAAGCAGTGATATTAAAGTTTTTAAAATTTTTGGAAAGTATTGATAGAAATCTTCTTGTAGATCTTTGGCAAGTACTACCACAAGTCTGAAAATGGAAATGAAATAACTTATTTATAAATGACAAAAGTGGAAAGAATAGGATATTACAAATAATTATAAAATTAATATCTATCTATGGCATTTCTCATAAACGGGTAGACAGCAAACTGGGTATAATAATCATGCAAGGTATCCTTTCCATGACAATATAAAAATCAAAACATTCAGGATAGAAAAATATTATATAACTAAAAAGCATGACGATATTTTATTTTTGTTTGGTCTATTAGTTAAACAATAAAGATAAACATTACAGATTATACAGAAAAATAAAACAACAATACAGAGTAAAGAAAGTTATTTATCCACAATGGGCAGGTTTATTGCATGAAGATGGATCACTTCTAAGCCTAGCCTGCTAGATAAACTGCTTATGTATACACACAGAAGATGATAAATATAATATTATTATAAATAGTACTCACTCTAATAGAGGTTGCAATGTGAGAACATTTCCAGCCTCAATATTCTCAATGAGCAAGTTGACAACTTCATCTTTTTTGTGTATCAGTTGGGGCAGTGTATGAATGTTCCCAACTTTCTTGCTGAAGTTGACATATTCTGTTGTAAGGTTGAGCACCCTCCATTTCTGTACTGTGTTATGAAAATATGTCTCATCCTCCTCTGGTGTGCCTGCATTAACATGGTCAATGAGATATAGCGCTGTGTGCCTGACATCTATAGCACTCACTCGTTCAGCAAATGGTGTAAACTAAAATGGAAACTGTATTAAATCATCTAGGCTCTCAACAATTTCATGTTCAAAATAACAGTAACTTGCATTGATTATAGGTGCTTTAAGAGCTCATGATAGACTTTGTAAAACACATACACGTCAGTACTTTGATTACAAGAGGTTATGTCGTAAAAATATTGCTAATATGTAAAATGCATAAAAAATAAAATTCTTCCTTATAAATCTAAAGGTATACAATTGAGATAAATATGTAAAAATACGTAGGTAATATCTCTTGATCGAAACAAATATAAATTTGTTTTAAATGAAGTTTTGAGGCAGCGTAAATACTGTTAAAAACCTGATTTTTAAACAAATAATAATAAAAATATGTCAAACCTTAAATCGATTTAACGATTTGTGATTAGACGATTTATTCTTCATAATGATAGTATTTGAGATTTCCAAAATATAACACGATAAATTAATCCATTTCAAAATTAGCGCACGTGAGATTGTTTCTGTTTACGTCAAATTTGACATTTCAATGAAAGTTTTGACAGCTTCTATGGTAAGAACTGCAGGGCTGGGTTCACGATAGCATGATTATCGCTCGACGTCGAATGACCTGAGCGACCATGAAGTTGCAGTGAGTGGCGAATGTCACCCCGGATATCGTGAACAACTTTGAGCGTTTTATGATCCAAATGTCATTGTAATGGCGCAATTTTCGTAAAATTCATTCGCGATCTGAAAAATCTGCACTAACTTTTTTAATTTCTCTTCCATTTCACATCTTTAACTAAAAAAATATGATTTTCTATTTTGAAAAATTGTATACGACAAGAATACATCATAATTACGATTAACTTCGCAATTGTTTTGACAGCCATCATCACTCAAACGTCAAGTTAACTGTCAGAGCGATAATCACCCTGCTATGAATTCGGTTGTTCGGTTGTACGCCCGACGACATCCTGAACGCGAAAGTGCGAGTCGTCGGGTGACAATCGAACAACCGAAATCATAGCAGGGTGATTATCGCTCTGACAGTTACCTTGACGTTTGAGTGATGGTGGTTGTCAAAACAATTGCGAAGTTAATCGTAATTATGGTGTATTCTTGTCGTATACAATTTTTCAAAATAGAAAATCATATTTTTTTAGTTCAAGAAGTGAAATGGAAGAGAAATTAAAACTCGACGTCGAGTGACCTGAGCGACCATGAAGTTGCAGTGAGTGGCGAATGTCACCCCGGATATCGTGAACAACTTTGAGCGTTTTATTGATCCAAATGTCATTGTAATGGCGCAATTTTCGTACGATTCATTCGCGATCTGAAAAATCTGCACTTGCTATTTTAATTTCTCTTCCATTTCACTTCTTGAACTAAAAAAATATGATTTTCTATTTTGAAAAATTGTATACGACAAGAATACACCATAATTACGATTAATTTCGCAATTGTTTTGACAGCCACCATCACTCAAACGTCAAGGTAACTGTCAGAGCGATAATCACCCTGCTATGATTTCGGTTGTTCGATTGTCACCCGACGACGTGCCTGAACGCGACAGTGCGAGTCGTCGGGTGACTCGCTCCGGCTTCGTGAACGATCGGAGCGTCGTCGAGTGATCACTCGGCGACTGTACGAACGCTGCCCAGGGCTACCAACCAACCAATCATGTAAAAACCCATAGATTTAAATCACATAAAAGTCTATGGTAAAAACTAGTGATGTTAAAAATTACATCCTTGGTGTGATAGTAAGTGATATAATAATTAGATGTTTTTTTTTTATCATTGGCCAGAAAATAATTTCAGAATAGAATGCAGGTATTAAGAATAGTTATCGTAGTTATCAATTTCTCTGTTATCAAGAACAAGTTTAAAACAGCTATTGTCAAATATCTATAGATGCCTCTTATTTTTTCCATGAAATATTCAGACCATTAAAGGATGACGTCACAGAAAAATCATTGAGGGGCATCAGGCATCCCAACACAACAGACGATTACGGTGTAATATTAGGTGGAACGCCTAAAGAATACCTAATAATCAAAAAAACTGTCAGTGTCGATTTTGTTATTATTTTGTCGTCTGACTTTCTTTTTTTTCTCTTATAGCATAACATCCTACAAGGATGATTTGCGCAATCTGACTGTTTGCCCCCCAAGCAAAAGCAAATCCATAGACAAGACCACGTGACCTTTAATGGTCTATTCTCTATTGGTTATCACTCAGTCGCTATCAGAAAACATGCCGTATTAAGTATAACAAAACCATAAAAATGGTTAAGCCATACATTATTTTTCCTAATAACACATTTCCCATCAAAAACCAAATCCAACATATTAGAAAGTTGATTACTATGTAGGTACGCAGACAGTTCACAACTGAATATCTCTGAGTGTTGGTTCATGCACTTAATTCCTCAAATAAAACCTCCTTCCTGTTTGGTGGGGCAGTCAAGTATGTGAAACTTAAACGGTGTTAGGAGTTCTGGGCAATCAAAACAGGAATTTACTAATTTAAACTTTAAAATTATGTCCAATAATATATACCTATCAATCAGTTTAGACATCTGCAGTTCCAGTAACAGACACTCATAAAAAAATCAGCATTAAGAATTAATACAACGCATGAATCTGCGCTGGACCCTTTCAATAGTGTTCTCATGCCCTTCATAAATAGGGGACCGGATTGACCAGTAATATTTAATAGACATAATATTTCATTTTATTCCATATCTTTATTTCGCAAATAGTTCATTCATTCTCTCTTTCAAACACTGGGTTAATAATTAATCATATTTAATGGTAGATTTGAGGGAAACAAAATGAAACACATTTTATAAATAAAGTATTGGCCAAGTATCATGTTTTATCCATAGTTATTGCATGTAGTGTAATTTTTATTGAAATAAAGTAATAGATTTTTCACAATAAGTATAATTATGAATGTACAGGAATTTGAAATAAAACACTTAGTTACATACACATGACTATAAGTTTATTTTACGCTGGCACTCAACATTTAATTAATTAACAGATAATTTCATTAGAATAACAACATTTCAGATTTATTTAACTCAGATTAAATTATAATAATAACAATAGTTATAGAATAACAATACTGAAGGAATGTGATTAAATATATATAATTTTATTATACAAAAATATAACTCATTTTAAGGAGATCTCAGGATCATAATTATAGCTGATATGTCTACACGAAATATCAGGTTGTTTTTAAAAATATTAATGCAATTGTGCATTTTTTCTTTGATTTTAAAACTGATTTATAATAGAAGGAAAATTTAAAATCAAAAGAGGAATTTTAGTAAACCAATTGCAGAAGACAAAAAAATAATACATAAAATATAATATAAATTATTATAAAAATAATATTTGTACACAAAACAAAATAATGCATTACACATATAAATAGTCTTATTTATTTATAATTAATATGGAGAGTTAATTACGTAGAATTTAAAAAGATACTTTAAATAGAATATTTTCAGATATTTTATGGTTTGATAAAAATATTACATTTATTTACAAGCATAATAATTTACCTTTCAATGGAGAATAGCAAATTGATATAATATTTAAGGTAACCACCTACTTTCTAATATTGAGTTTTAAAAAAGATATTTTTACAGCATACAAAATATGTTTGAATATTTTCAGATATTTGTATATTTGATATTAATTATTACAAATAATTTAAACATACAATAATTACATAAATTTTATTTGAGGTTGGTCTGGGAATACAAACAAAAAAAATAACAAAAGATATTATATGACATATTCATAATAACCCTACGACATATAAAGTTATTGAGCTTGTTTTTTGTCTTATGAAATAATTGATTAAAACTATATTGATAATAATAACTTTTTACATTCTTATTTCCTATGTTAAATTAAAATTACTTTATTATAAATATAACAAATAATACAATATTAACAATTCAAACACATGTACGTGGACAGGAATGTGTATTTGCTCAGTCCAATACATTTACTGTAAAATGTAATATGATGGGATACAGATGTGTAACAAAAATTTATAAAATCACAATTCAACAATGTGCAGGTACTCCTAAAATGTCACTAATGAAGGACAGAGACAGGTTGATCAGCATCTCCAATTACTGTCGTTCTGAAAATTGAAATAAAAATATTTAAATACAGTCGCGAACACTATAATAGTTAGTATAAAGAATAGTTGTGTCCACATTAGAGCTACAGCTGAACAAAAAAAATGTTGGTTGCTTCTTTTCATCCCTTTATGAACAAAGAAAAATACACAGAAAATTGTTCAGTCCGTGTTTATAAAGGGAAGAAAGGATATTTACAAAAACATTAAGCATTATTTTTTTTTTAATATATTATAATCTGATTCGAATCATTTAGATACATAAAAAACTAACTATTACAGCAAAAAATCTCATCTGGTTCATATCATACATTTACCAGAATTGTTTTCTAATGTGTGTACACATATGTAATGTGCTATTAGATCAAGAAAAGTTATGTTTAGTGACAGAGATTTTAGAAGTAGCGAAGTTTGATATTGGTGGAAATATCAAACTGCAAAAAATGATGATTTGGTGATAAGAACAATATGCACTTTGCAGATTAAAATATTTTGTTCTCCAATTATTACTCTCATTAAGAGATGTTCAAAAATTATAACATAAGAATGCCACAGGTTCTATAATATATTACTGTTTAAAAAATATGTAGTTTTTAGAAATCTAGCTTATAATAAAATGAATGTGTAATGTAAAATAAATTTATTAGCATAAGTTGTATCTCACTCATAGCACTTAGGAAATAATCCATGCATAATATATTTCATTGTTAGAGATAAACTTGACAAATACAATATAAGATATCTTATTCGTCGTATAAGAAGTATAGTAAGATGCTTGTATAAAACAACAAAAATGTGATCTTGCATCAACAGCAGTCACTTCATGCAAGCAAGCAAAGCAGATTAAATGCATTATGTACAAAGACATTACATTTATAAAAGCAATAAATGTTAGCTGAAAAATATAATACAAAGTTTGTCAATAAGAAGCGTAAGTGCTATAATAATATAGAGGACATAATACATATATATAATATACCTACAGATAATAAAATAATATATAATATAATAATAATGTATTTGATATATTCCATAACCATGTGACTAACTAACAGTACAAACAGCTATTCACTACTTGTTTTAGTTCAATAATATTTTGACTTCTTACGTTTGACCAAACTTTATGCTCTTTTGATGTGAAGGTATTTTATGACTAGCATTTCTTTCATTTACAAACATTGGTGTGGAGTTTTTCAAAATTCCTCCCTGTGGTAGACTTTCTGTCTTAGTGAGTTCGTGTTTGCCATTGGCAAATGTTTTTATTGTTATTCTGTTCTCACCGCCCACACCAGAAGTGATGTTGTGGGACAGTGATTTGCCCACTGGGACTTTTGGAATGCTAATACTCGGAGGTTGTGGAAGTATGTTTTGACCGTATCTTTTGTGAAAGTTGGCATTTGGCTCTACATTGCTGGGCAATGTGGAATCAAATGTTGATATATCTGATTTATATATTATATCACCATTTGCTATGTCCTGTAAAATATATAATGATTAGGAATGTTTCAATGATTATGAATACTTACCAATAAATTAGACTGATTTATTTTGATAATATGCGTAATTATAGAAATAAAAGAGTTGCTTTGACTTTGGATAAATGATCACATGTGATGACTTGTAAGAGCATCCATCCATTATTACGCATGATGAAAGTCATAAAATGGAAGCCTTTCCATTCAACTACATTATATTTATTTTATACAAGTACCATGCGTGAAACGATAGGCAATGAAATCATGATTAAAGCGAGTGATGAATATTTAGACGACACCAGTATTGACATCATGCAAATGCACTTCCAATCAATTGTTCCAGGGAAGAGTTTGGGTGCCCTAAATATTATTATCAGGCATAAAGCAATTATGGCTATTACATTCTCAATATGTGTGTGACTTATTTACATACATAATTATATATTATTAATATCCTTATTTACATTTAAATTAATCAAGTTACAAACTTAGTTGAGTTTGTATTGCTCAACTAAGTTTGTATTGCAGAAATATCAAACAGTTATATTTGTTTTTTCTTTTATTTTTTATCATAATTTCATTTTAGTCTGTGTATAGGGGCACGTATAGGGGTTATTGATAAAATATGTAACTAATGGTACACAAAACTATATGTTTGTACCTAAATCATTAAAAGAACAATACATAATTATTATTTAATGTAAAGGCTCAAAATTTCACACAGATTAATTTTTTCATGGGACAGATGCCAACTATAATCCTAGAATATCTTTATTTCTATAAATAAATTGAGTGTCTGTGGTTACTCACACTTTCAGTCTTTTTCTTCAAGTTAGACCTAGACAAAGTTTGAGCGAGTTCAGATTGTAGTCGACTTCCTACAGGTTCATCATTTGAAGTTTTCCCATCTACCACATCACCATTATTATTATTTAAGAATCCCAATTTATTTGGTTGTTTCCTGAATGTATTACTTGGATATTCTCCAATAGTGACAGACACTAATGGATTTGCTTTCTTCATTGTCAAGGTACCAGTCGGTTGCTTCATGAAGTATGTGTTTGGTGGTCTGGGGGTTGGGGAAGAAGGATTTGTCAATTTGAATGATTCTAAAGATTCCATTTCCACTGCATCTGAAGTTGTTTTGATTAGCTTTGGTTTACTTATAACTTTGACAAGAGAAGAAGTGTCATAATCCGGAGTAGGAGTGGCGGGCGGTCTGTCTGGCAAATTGTCCACCTTTGGCGTCCCATTCTGAATTTTCTTCAGGGGTGGGGGAGGAGGAGCTTTTGCTTTCACATGTGTCGTAGTTTTTCCATTGCTCACAACATCTTGTTTTGCTTTGTTTTGATCGGGCATCTAGAAAATAACAATGTGAACATAAAATTTTAATTTATTGGTAATGAAAATGCATGCTATTAATTCTATGCGATAACAACAGTCATGTATTCACGATCATTTAATAGTTCAGACATAATTTCAATGGGAATTGCCATAACGAGCTAAAAACATGTTTATTGATATTGTGTAGGTAGCAAACAAGTACTTCTGTTTGCAAAATTATATTAAATGTCAAAGTAGGTTCCTATATTTTTTCTATTTGATAATATTTTTGAACTTATAAAATGATATTGCTTAGCAATATAATATGTTAACTCCTTGGATAATTTATATGTGTTATGGGTACAAGTTTTGATAAATTAACTGAAGTACAAATAATAGCAGAAGAATATAATGTAAGAGATTATTAAATTCGAATGTAGATAACAGTGGTTTTTAACATTATACTGAACCCTCTGTTGTGCAAAACTGATTATGCAAAATGATTTTTATTTTCAATATATCAAAATAACATAAAAAAATTTGTAGGAATATCTGTTCTTATAAAAATAAACACAGTAATATAGGTAAATGAAAATTCTAAGACTTAGCTGAAAATGAACCACAGAGTTTAGTAAATAAATAAATACTCACTGGGGGAGGTGGTGGAGGTTGTCCAGGAGGTTTGAAACTCTTCCTTTGAACCAGATTTGTTGTGCCATTTGTTTTTACTGTTTGATTAACAGTTCTGACGAGAGGTTTCTTGATTATTTCTTCAGTGGTATGTACACCATTATGTATGCCATTTTGTTTCAATCCATTCATTCCATTATAATTGGCTATATTAGATTTAACACCATGTTGCTGAACACCATTCTCTTTAACTCCATTTTGTTGCGAGATGGAGTCTATTGATGTGACAGGTTTCTTTGCTCCGTTTGTTGAGTCTAAACCATTCTGTTGAACAGTGTGTTGTGGCTTTGGTGTTGTGGAGGTGGCATTGTAAGCATTGAATGGTCGATCCTGAAAAAATACGAAAATTATAAATTATTTTTTTATTTCTTAACAAAATTTGAATGGAACACTCAATTGAGATGGTTTGGTCATGTGGAACGAATGGAAGAGGAAAGAATGACAAAGAGGATATACCTGTCTGAAAGGAGGGGTGTGAGGAAGCGCGGGCGACCGAGAACTATATGGCTAGATCATGTAGATCAAATTCTCAAGGACGGCCGTGTTTTGAGTAAGAGAAAACGACGTGCGTGCATGAGAAATTGTATGACTGTGGAGGAGGCGAAAGAAGTATGTAAGGACAGATCTAATTGGCGTTCCGTTCTCTCTGCCTACCCCACTTGGGATACGGCGTGAGGGAATAGATAGATAGATAGAGATAGAACACTCCTTTGTAGTTAATAGTATTTTTCAATATAATAGTTTTTCACATTCTAAATCCAAGCATTTTTTTTGTAATTTTGAATGAGAAACACAAGTGAAAAAATAGATATGATAAAAATGGCAATTTGATATCAACTTTATCGTCATCTGTGACCTACAATTAGAGGTATTTTCATTAAAACCATTACGAGAATATTATTGAGTCAGATAAAAGTATGACATAAAAATATCTTTAGTGAAACTTTTAATATTTATAATTACACTAGCTGGCCCGGCGAACTTCGTACCGCCTAAGAATCAATGAACGATTTCATACATACATCTTCTTCCCCTTGTCCTAGTTCGGTCGGGGGCCCATTGCCCCTAAGTATCTCCTCCAGAGATAACTGTCCACCGCTGCTTCCAGGACCTCTGGCCACTCCAAACCAAGCCTTTCAACACATGTTCGACACCTGCCCTATCTTCTGCCCTCTCCCACTGACTTTATGAATGATAAATATTATTAATCTCTTTACAAACTCCCGTAATTGTCAAAGTGTGTCATCGAAGGTGTAGTGTAAAAAAATATAATTCATTTGGAACTTTCGCAGTTTAGCGGCCCCACCCGTTGTCGAGTACTTTTTTCCATGTAAAAGTAATATTTTCGAAACTTGAAGAAATTGTTGCCATATGGTGAATTATTTTTTGGTCACCAAATTTTTGAAAAATTCTTTTACCTATAGGAAAAAAAATCGCAACTATGAAACTTGAGCGGCCCCACCCGTTGTCGAGTAATATGTACGGAATTTTAGGAAATTAATTTTCGAAGTGTTTTTTTTTTGCCGGCAAATTAAAATAATTTTACATATGGCAACAATTTCCTCAAGTTTCAAAAATATTACCTTTTCTATGGAAAAAAGTACTCGACAACGGGTGGGGCCGCTAAACTGCAAAAGTTACATTCATTTTTTTTACATAGACAATTCACACACATCGAGCTAGTCCCAAACTTAGATGAATCTTGATTATGGGTACTAACGCGACGATACACACATATACAATGCACTATATACATATATATGTAACACCCAGACCCAGGACAATTTGAAAAAGGTCATTCTTCACTTTGCCCTGTCCGGGAATCGAATCCGGGACCTCGTGACTCAAAGGAAAGAGCTCCGCGCCACACCGGCCGACATGAACAATTTATGTTGAACAATTATACTTAACTCAGATTTGTTTATAAATTATCTGCAGTATTATGTAGGTACCTACTATTTTTTTTTTCAGGTAGATTTTACCTATTCATTTAAAATTTATAAAAATTCTTTCCATGATTTTTTAAAAATTGAAATATCAGAACTACAGATGTTAAATTGTATGGATAACGATTCTAATTTGAGAATGTATAGAAAAATTATCATATAAATAGGCCAATCTATAAAAAAAACTTCATTGTTGATTTTGTATAATTCTCCATATTGCATTTTTTATTGAAATTAAAAATGTATGGCGTAAATAATTTTCTTCGTAATTTTTCTTCTCTGTCTGCAAATTTCACTACACAATCTTGCATAAGAACTACCTACATGAACACATTCTTATTTTCATCTTTAATAGCACAATTTTTGGTTCAATAATAATTTTCCATCTGCAAAAATAAAATACAATTTCAAATATAATCTGTGCACGTCCACATTTATGTGACAGAAGATCTATCGATACATAAATATTAGTCGAATAATTCGGTAGTTACATGGCAATAGGTTGTATCTCGCATTTTTTGCGTTTTCAAGTTTGTTCCATAAAATGCTCAAAATAGTGTAATATTTGATGTGGCAAAAGGATATGTCTCTTTATATAGTCAGAATAAAGAGAGAAAAGACGTAACTTATTGACATGTAGAAAGATTGTTTTCATCAACATGGCAAAAAAACTCAAATATTTTTAAACTGCAAGAAATTATTTAGTGAATGTTACATACATCTTGTAGAAGAAATTATTAAGAGAATGTTACATCTATCTTTTAGAAATAATAATTACCTTCATTTTGATATATAATGCTCGAAATTTGGCTGAAATATCTCTTTTGCAAACTTTGTTTTTGCTCTCCTGTAAAATTATGTTTTAGTGAGATACAACCTATTGCCATGTAACTACCGAATTATAGTAAACAAATATTAGTACACATTTCGTTCATATTAGTTATAGTAATTTGGTTCTTAATATAGCAGAACCTACGGATTATTTTAGCACAATGCAACAGGCGACGTGGGGGCGCTAATAGCCTCTCCATATTGTTTTTATTTTTGAAATTAAAAATGTATGGCGTAAATAATTTTCTTCATATTGTTTCTTCCCGTGAATTTGTAAGATGTTTTAATAGCCTATAGTTTATTCCGGGCGGAGAAGAATCCAACAAATCAGAGATCATTCAAATCGGTACAGCCATTCTTGAGTTATAAGTGTTGTAACACACACGACTTCCTTTTATATATTAGATTATGTAGGTAGGTTCCTAGTAATTATTGTATAGCAGTATATAATGTGGGAACTTTCTTTGTAATAATTATAATTGTTTTATGAATGCGCCATGTTCAATCATTAAACAAAATCTCATCAATCACTTGCTTACAAAAGAAATATTTGACAGTTTGAAAACAGATTACCGACAGTTGTCCACGACGAAAACAACATCAATAATATTAGGCACGGACAATGAATCATAATGTGTAAAATATGTAACTGTCGGAAAACATTAGAAATTTCGCGCCATTTTGTGAAAGATGGTCGCAATGTCAATGTTATTTTAATTTGTTACCCCCCCCCTCAGCCTCTCATTTGTTAACTTCTGCAAGAATTGCTGTTTAATATATAAGTACCTATAAAAAAATTATACAATTCCTCATCCAAACTCCTTATTCCTTTTGAAATTCAGAATGCCGAAATTTTGCAAAAAGGAAAAACACTATTAAAATTAACGAAACACAGAAGACAAATATTTTAACATGTCAATTGATTAGAAAAATTAAAATGTTGAAAAATAATTACTATGCGAATTCAAAACTAATAATAGCTTGGCGTCGGCAAAAATAACTCACAAAGGGCGAAATTATCGCATTTTACTTTCATATATAGCTTTTTAGAACATACATTATCCGAGTTTCTACTAAAATTCACATACCTACTTATAAAAAAGAATTAAGAAAAGAATGAGCCCATAAGTCACACACTATATCTAAATCATGGGCGTAATAAAATCATACACACATATAGATATCTTCATAGCTAATTGTTACTTTCCGCATTGTTGGCAGACTAAAAAAGTATTTACCTAGGTATATAGGTAGGTATTTAAAAAAAGCCGCAATTGAGATTAATTGATTATATCTAAGTATATATCTTACGATTGATCGCCCAGAACAATGGGTAAACCGTTTACATCGCTCGGCGCGATATTTTCATAATAATGAAATCAAAGTGAAAATATTATTATTATTATTGTTTGTAGCTAGCAAAGATACATAACACAGAACCTATACCTATAAACCTACCTGCTTATTTTCATTATCTCTCACGGGAAAACGTCGCTGTCATATTGCAGTAATAACAATAGGTATTTAATGCTGTAGGTAATCAGAGATGCTTACAATGCATCGTGTCATCGAAAAAACATAATTATGTCATCTATGGATGTTCATAAAAACACTAAATTACTGTGGAGGGTGGTATAATAATAATACGACTACTTATAATTATAGCGCCGTACTGCGATAATATAACATCAAGGGCGCTTTACATTATTTAGGATCAACATCCACGTCCATCATAAAATTACATAATACATATCAATTGAAAATTGTCGTCAGAACGATAAAAAATCATAATAATAAATAAATAAATAAAATAAATTCATTTTTTTCAGCAGACATTCAGTCTTTGTCCAAAAAAATAAAAAATCATGTGTAAAACCTTGTGAACAAATATGTTTTCAGCCTCTACTGAAACTGTCGTAGTCAGCGATCCGCCTAGAGGTATCTGTCACCTTATTAGAACGTTATCATAAATTAGGATCTATTGATCTATACCATCACGGCATATCCCACACTTAGTGTAGCCAGCAGATCAGCTGCATGTAATAAAAATGTAAGACAGTCTCATCGCTGAATTTAAAATGTACAATGTCTTTATTTTTTCGAACACCTGCCTTTTACAGAACACTGAAAATTTACGGAAATGAGTGGGAGACCAATTCTTTGCCTGGTGGTCCACGGCTTATCAGAACTATGATGTCAAAATAACATGTCATCATTGATAGGTGCATTTGAAAGGGTTACAGGAAGAGTTTCGCAGTTGCATTTCGACTTGAAAAATCATTGAAAATTTAAGCAAATTATCTGTAAAAAAGAAACACTGGCAAATTATTTTTATGAAATCGAAGATACCATATACCTAAGAGGTTGAAAATTGGAGCAGGTACCTGAATAAAATATTGTGAATCAACTTTTCTTCTGCTGCTTGAAATGTGAGTGGAAATTTTATTTTAAGTTTAACGTAAATTAATAATGTAAATGTATCTTTGATATTCTATCATCTGTGTTCGTATTTATTTCAATGTTATTCTATCAATAGTCTATCATTTGTGTTTGTATTTATTTAAATGTTTGATATTGTTCCTGTACATAAAATTTGTTTCTTATCACGCTATGTAAAATAATGCTTAAGTTTGTAAAAGACGTAAGCCGTTTATTTGCTAAAATAAATAAAATTAAAAATATAATAGTTATTATAGTCATAAAGAATTATCGTAATTTATATTTTGCACATGGTCTTCTCTACAACAATTAACGTTGAATAATTGATGGTATGTCATTGTAGAGGGAAAGACAGATTGGTAAGTATATACTGTAAGTAAATATGTGAATCTAATGGTAATTATGATGTGATATGCCAGGTGATAATTAAATCAGTTCTAGTATGCCTGAATACCTAATAATCATAATATCATCACAATATAACTCGTGTTATCTGTACAAACAACATACAACATTTAGGAAAATGGATGAATTACTTTTTGCCCAGTGATATCTTAAAGACGATTAAATATTTTTTGACACTCGTAGATGATAAATCTTAATTAGAAAAACAGTGTAATAACAATAATGTTATTAATTCCATTGTTTTTTTTTTATGTGGACGCATTTAAGAATCATAACACCTCCTGAACAATAGGGTTTTAAACCTCGCCTTGAACACCTCCACACTCTCCAGAGTCCGCAAATCATAGGGAATTTTATTCCACAGCAACGGACCAGCCACACAGAAGGCACGGTCAACATAGTTAGCAATACTTTCCGATTGACTTTTGAACAGCTAATTGCAATTTTTTTATTTCAAGGGTTTATAGATCCATCAACTAGCAATATATGTATATCCGTAAACATGTTTAATACGGGTATCATTAGGGAGCACTAAAAAAAAATCAACAGAAAATAGGTAGGTAACCACTAAGTACAGTAGGTAGGTACTCACCTCTGCATACCTCAGTCATTGTGTAATGCAATAATTATTGTTTATTGTTCATTGGATACATGTAAAATAACATAATAAAGGTGTGAAATTGAGATTACCCGTGTACCTACTTACATACCCATCTACCTGTTTCATTGCAATTTCATGCTCACGTTGTATTGTGTTTATTACATCGCAATAATTATAAACAGGTAAAATATGTCACTTGCTATCGTACAGAGATCAATTACATGATACAATTAGATGCAGAGCTTAAGATTTTTCGCATTTATGGATTCTATGAAAAATACAACACAAAAAAATAATGCCAGTTTCACAATATTTTTCTTTCAAACAGACGAAACTATTCAATGATCTGTGCTTGTATGGAGTGACGTTTTCCACAAACCTTTTATCATCTTGATCACAGTGCACTGTTCATTTTTGATAACGATAATTATAAAAAAAGTCTGAAATGCCTAATTTATGCATATATGTAATTATTATTAAAGGGAAGAGGCAGAGTGCCAATAAGAAGGAGCGACCAAATTAAGGAGGCCACACAGGGTTCACTAAACGGGGCCTTGCACATGGCGGAGGATCGCTCAAGGTGGAGACAGATAGTCTACGCAGAACGAAGCATGATGGTTACGATCCTCAGGATTGAGGGACTGACGGAGATGATGATGATGATGAATTATTATGACACGAGAATATTTGTATCTAGATCTTAGGTATTTATTTATTTCAATTTTACAGGATACATACAGTTGATACAAAAAATACAATGGTCTATAACATATTTAGCAATAAGCAAACCAGTGAAGATCCCTATATTACCCTTGTGTGCTCTACAAAACATATATAACTAAACACAACAGATAAAATCAACAAACAACAATTACAATAGAATAGAGTAAATTATGTTAACAAAATTAATAGAATAAAATAGAATATACCTAATAGTATAACGAAGTAAGAGTAACAGATATAAAATAGTATAACGAAGTAAGAGTAACAAATGATTTCAGATACATTATAGATCTAGACTTGACTAATTGATTTTGATTAAATAACAATCATTAATAATTGATAAGATAATTTCAATATTATACTAATTAGTATTATGTTATATAATATTATGATAAGTATGTTGCCAATATCCACGTAATAAATTATGTACTTCTTGATCTCTCACACCGTGTCAATATTTCACGAATAAAAACGATTATTATGTAAGCACGCATGCAATCGGTGGATATTATAAATCGATAAAGTTTTTTTTTTAAGATGAATTTGGATTTAAAATAAACCCAAAAACACCCTAGACACCCTCACAGCAAGCAATGTGTTAGTGTTGCGAAGGTTGATTCAGTCTGTAGCGGGTGGAATCGAACCCGGATCTCTCTCTTCAGTAATTTCCTCAATAGGTACTGGGGGGTTGTGATCTTTAGATCTTCAAATTTAGCCCCACATGAACAACACTGCGTCTCTTTTGTTCTCAGCCAGGTGTACTGCATCGCAAATTGATAGAGTTACAGCCTGCTTAATCTGATCATTCCAACGTATTGTTATCCTGCCTCTAATTCTTCGACCTGGCATGGATCCTGTCTGTCAGCATCAGCTTACGATACTTTCATCTTCTGTACGCGTGGTGTGTCCAAAAAACTGCAGAAATATTTGGGAGCAGATTACGGAGAGCCTTTGTGTGACGCTAAATTCTTCCAAAATGGAGATATTTATTATCCGCATCATTCTTTTCCAGCACCACAATTCAAAGGGATCCATCTTCTGCCTTTCACTCGCACAATATGTCGCAAGATTTGACACAGTCAAGAAAAATAGAGAATACCAAATTTTGCACGAGTTACTTCTTTAGGGATTTGGAGATACGTGTAAATATATCATGGGTTAAATAAATCGATAGACGCTAATATAAATAATACATAAAATTAAATCGCTGATACAGAACGCAGGTAGATCTATATAAGAAAATAATAAAAGTGCATAAACCTCGGATGTACATATTTGAACAGTTGACAGGTTTGTACAAAAACTAGATTATGATTCAATTAGCGATATAAAGAAACGGAAATCATTGATTTTAATAAAATAGTTGATTCCGCAAGGCATCACATTACATTATACTTGTAAGTTACTATTATTGCTAACTAAAGTTAATAAGTGCATGTTACGTCACCTTACTTACATACATAGTGGTATTAAGGAAATAAAGTATTAAATATCTGATATTTACCAATTTACCTAATAATGTTCCGTATTATAATATTATGTACTATTAATTAATTAAAAGTATTAATGTTACATGATAAATTAGAGTTAAATACTAAAGATGATTTCTTGTATAATTGCATTTTTTTGTTGTGATTCACTTACACTATTTTGACTATCATAAATAGGCTGACCAATGTAACACTGACCAGTGTTTAATTATGATTTAAAAGTTATTTTCTAAATAACTAAATTTGGGAAAAACGGTAACGCGCAAAGTTTTCTGATTATGTATAAAACAGTGTATGAAAATTGTAAGTGTAATAAAGAAACAGCTGTTTTACAAAAATTACAAAAAATAATTTAAAACACAAACACTGATTACTTTCACGGAATTTATTGATTGTAATCGGCAGAGGCCTTTAGGACTTAGTCCATCTTTCAAGAACTGTTTTTAAGTATATAAGGCACTGAATTAAGTCCGAAAGGCATCTGCCGATTATAATCAATTCTGTGAAAGTAAACAGTGTTTGTGTTTTAAATTATTTTTCGTAATTTTTATAATTCATATAAAAATGAACTTTTACAACGTTGAAACCGACAAAAAAGAATCTCTGATAATTATAACTTGAGCGCCTTCGTCAAGATAACTTGACATTATCAAGCTCATGATTGATTAATTATCAGTGTGATAAATAAAGTGTTGTTTTTTTAAACATTTTTTATAATTCTTAAATAGGTATGATTTTTCACGATGTAAACACCCCAATCTTTGAACAATTAAGACATTATTAATTTACAAATTATCTTTTTTTATTATTATTATATTAAAACAAACATGACTATTGAAAATCTTACTATCTTCAAAAGGGAGGTTTAATACTTGGTGTCGATTTCATCCACCTTAATTTTTTTTTTTTAAAAAGATATCTGGGTTTTGTTTGTTATAAACCCAAATACAACCTTATACACCTTTCACAGTAAGCTACTAAAAACTTGTGTCGTGAAAGGGGAGTTTGCCGGATTATTATGAAATTATAATGAAAACCTACTGAAAAAAAACCGTTGCATTTTTATTTATAAGCAATTTGATTTACCATATTTTATACTATGTAATAAGCACTTACAAACTGGTTTTATATCCACGTATAAAAAAAACGAAATAAGGACGGTTGTGAAAAATCAAAACTAAATAAACAATACTGTTTTTTACGATGAATGCAGAAATAATGGATTCGTATAATTTGTAATAATATTCTTTTTGGCTATTAATGTACCTATGTATTTAACATTTTATTAGCGTAATAAAATATTTAGCAACATCCCAATTATTATAACTCACTATAACGACGTTCTTCGATATTAAAATACATTATATTATAATAATAAAGTAAGTATATAATACGTTATTATATAAATATAAATACGCCCAGATACTGTTATGTATATTTTATTGTTTCGCTATAGAGACATCACGGATAACGTTTTTAAATTGGTGGATCGCATGTAGATATGGAAATTAACGACATTCCTCTACTTAGAATATGTAATAATAGGTAAGTATTAGGAATATTATCTAGAGACAATACAAGAAATAAAATTATATTATTACATGTATTAGGAACCTAATAAAGCAATATATGCATTGGAAAGGAGGAAATGTGATAAACCTTTGGTGGACAAGTCGCTTAGAATTGACATTGATTTGCAGTAAATATAAAATTTGTAATTTATATTTATTTATCATTTCTATCATGTCATTTTGCAAATAAATTATTTTCATGTGGAAATAACATGAATGTAAAAAAAATGAAGATGTTCCGAATGATAATTATGTCTAATTGCTGAATATGAAATGAATTGAATTGATAATTTTAAGAAAAGATATTGTAATTCTTTTGTTTGTTTGTTTATTATGCCTACATATTACTTATTATTTATCGGGTCCAGAAAGCCCAGCACGTAAAGACGAGTCAAAAATATCCTCCATAGTGCATCCGAAAGGGCACAATGGACACTCCAACAAGTGTAGCTCAAGAACAACTTGCTGCAGGAGGCGAAATACTAGACTATTGGACATGGAAAACCCTGAACCGACTGAGATCTGAGCCCGTAGACAATTTGTACTTGGCGATCGCCTACAAACGAATTTTCGTCAATAACTGCAACAATAACGCATAATTATACGGTACGTGTAGGTAGATTGTCGAAAAGTTCGCCAGTAGACGATCGCTAAGTACAAATTGTCTACGGGCTCTGATGTAGAAAACTGCCGTGAGACTAGAGAACGATGGGGCTTCGTACAAGACGAATCTAGAGCGTTTGACTGCGGTGCTGCACAGATCTTGCCTACATATTTTTACATATATATAATTGTAAAAGGTACAGTAAAGAATAAATAAATAAATATATTTTTACTGTTTCAACAGTGTTGAACTAGCATTACCTACTCACAGTCACATCTTTGTATTGTATATAATTATAATGTAGGTATCAGCTGTCGTTGAAATCTCCATATAAGTATGACAAGTTAGAAAACAATGCACGTAAATGAAAAAAAGATAAAATACAATTTTTTTTTTAATTTCTAAGATTCATTAAAATTAGCTAAGCCCTTTAGATAAATAAGTAAATAAATAATAAAACAAAACGATGTAGGTATTATTTACATATTTACTAACACGTAGGTACTGCTTACAATAGGATGTTAGCATGGTTGCATGACTGGCTATAATTTTCCATATTATGGAAGGTCATATTATTAATACTAATACCAACTACATAGGTAGTACATATTATTATATAAAGCTAGCAATATTAGCTGTGGCTCATACATGGAGTTGAAGAGACTGGCTGAGAATAGGGAGGAGTGGAGAAGAAAGTCCAAACTCGTTGCAGACCAATCCAATGGATTGTAACTCATTATATAGCAATATTTCAATATAAAATAACTAAAAATATAAAAATTATATTTTGGCAAATTAATCTGTTACTTTTCTTTATAAATTACCTCCATACAATTCAATTTCACTGAAATAAATGCCACACATTTTATGTACCTATATAAGAAAGTACCTAGGTAGGTACTTAATTACTTTAGCTGTCACTTTGTTAGATTATTCTTATTTTAAAATAAGTACCTAGGTTCTTCCCTTAGTAGTAAGATTATTTTAATTTTAATTTTTGAATGATTTCATTTTGTTCCATTTCGTTATTTTGTTTCAAATTATTATTTTTCATTATGATGGATTTTGACAACTAATAATGGAGACGGCATGTAAAAAAAATAGAAGAATGAAATTACATTAATTGTCGTTTCTCTGTTTTTGTCAGAGGAAACTAAATTACTTATGTTTATTTTGTGTTGATTTAATTATATTTAAGTGTTTATTAAGTAATTGTGTTTATGTACTTATTATATACCATTATATGTGTATATCAAATTTATATGCTCTATGACTATTAAACATAATATATCCAAACCATCACATCAACTACTACAAATGAGGTAGCCAGCAGACTAACTGCATGTAATAAACATGCAAGTTGTCCTCTACATTACGCTAAATAAATGCCTTCCCTATATATAAGTCTTTAGACTTTCCTGCCTTGGGAATTTACCAATGAATAAAAATAAGTACGAATTTAAGCTTAAAAACATGATCATCTGAATTTTGTCACTATCAAAGTATAGTTACAGATAATAATACCTATAATCTACGATTAGTACGCGACACAATTAATAATGTTTTTATCAGATAATTTTAAATCAGAATTAGTAGTCTAGTATAGGTAGGTACTACATAAACGTAGGTATGTACAAATCTATATGATTGTTTTTCTATGTAGGTACCTATATTTAATATCATAGTTCTCAGTATCCATATCTAGTCTGAACACTGTTTTTTGTACATTCATTCTACTTATGGTCGTTCACAACTGTTTTTTGTAGAACGCTAGTTAATGGTGGACGCTCCACCGAAACCGCGGTAGCGAAAATAGCTCATTTAATATAGGTAATAATTGATACATAGTGACTCTAAAATCATATCAATATGTATCTAAAGGTTTATTCGTTTTCGAGTAGGTACCCTGTAAAAGGCAGATGTTCGTAAAACATCTCGTATAAGACATTAAAATTAACATTTTCTGTTCAGTGATAAGACATGCCACCAATTCTGAATGTCTTAAATTTTATCCGCACAGAGAGTTCAACTTACGTGTTTGTAGCGTCCAGTTGTGAAAAATGCCGTGATGGTATGAACGAATGTATCTAATGGGTTTTGAGGGATTTTCATTTTTAGCTTTTTAGTCCGCTGACGTATCGATACGAGGAATAACCGCAATAGGATAAATAAATAAAAAGAACAAAATAATATTACATATAATTATAATAGTACCAAGAGATAAATAAAGAAATAAATAAATAAATAAATAAAAATATACATATACTCATCAGTAGATACATCATTATTGAAAATAAGTAAAACATGAAAGAAGTCATAAATATTGATAAGATGACGTGATTGTTTCGATTCATGTAATATATTATTATTGCCAAATTCGTAGAATTAATGAATAGGTATCAAGGATTTTCTAGTAACATCGAAATTCGAAATTAACAGGTAGATAATTATTTAAAATTAAATTATAGATTTATTGTATATTTATTAATGACGGAATAAGGATGCAAGCATCATCCCCACAGCTTCGCGTATGTTCTTATTGTTCTCACACCAAATATTTTTATCTGAATTGTTGATTTTGTGGATTCGATATGTCAACAGTTACAAAATCAAGAAGCAGTGAGTATAAGTATAAGCCTTTCAGAATAATAAAAGAATACGCCTATATTAGTTCTAAGATGCAATTATACCTACGTACCAACCAATCAGAAACCTCGATTGGAGAACCATGTCTACACAATGCAACATTGTGTAAAATCTAATCGGAAGAAGTGAGAGAGGTGTCCCAATGCTTACGAATTGGCTCTAGGCTGGCTTAAGTGATCACTTTCGGTGTCCATAAATTAGTAAATATTCTAAACATTTATACGTACCAATTTATCCATGTAATATTTTTACAACAAGAAAAGTGTATCATTCATTTGTAGGAAAGGCGCAGTCAAATAGAGAAGAAAAATAAATCGAATTAAATAGGTACACAACACAATAAAAAAAAACTGTGAAGTATTAATTGTCAGCAGATATGTACTATTGTACTGTAATGGCTGATTTTAAAGAAAAAAAGTGCTTGAATATAATAATACTAATTACTATATGCACTGAATCCACGTAATGAAACGTTATATTAGATTGTTTAAGATTTATAATTGGTTTTACGACATACAAATGCTTAAACAAACTAGCGAATACTAAGAACGGGATATTATTATATATCACAGCGAAATGATAAAAATGGAGACTTGAATAAATTTCTAAGGGAGATGACCAATAATTGATAATTAACGGTAGATGTTAAAAAAATAACTCTGTGGGGTGAATCAACAACGAGTTTTTGTAAAATCAATGAATAATAATTATTATTATTTATTTATTAGATTCACTATAAACGAAAGAAATTTCACTAAAATATCCTTTTGGTTTTTAAAACTATCAGATCAAGAACCTATTACTATTTTTAATTATTAGTTTCGAATAAATAATATATGTTTCAACGGTTAGAGTATTTGATTAAATCATTTTGTGGGAAATCATCCCACAAAGTGGTTATTTTAATATCTTCGGTGAATTGATCATCTCTCTTACGGATTTGATCGAATCTCGATTTCCATAATTTCCTTGCGACCTATTATACACAGTTATAAATATTTTCAAACCAATATGCATATAAACAAAATTACGAAAAATTTTCATCTCTCATATTTGATACATGGAGTTAGTTCACCGACTACCTCACTCGTGAAAGACTGATGTGGTAACAGACCTATAGATTTTAACGTGAGGTTCGAAATTCAATTTTCAGTTTAAGATAAATTTAAGTAAAGGATTAAATTTAATGTTTCAGTGTTGACATTGTGAAACAACATTTTAATAATATAAAATATAAAAAAACACTGTTTTATGTTTCACATTTATGTATACCAAAGTATACTACAATTACGCCTAGCGCTTTCACCAATATATTGGCAGAGTTTATACTCCGCCCTGATGATGCCAATATATTGGTGAAAGCGCTAGGCGTAATTGTAGTATACTTTGGTATACATAAATGTGAAACATAAAACAGTGTTTTTTTTATATTTTATATTATTAAGTAAAGGAGTTTGTCCTAAAAAGAAGAACTAGGTTAATTGTAAAATATTTCTTTATAGCATAAGTTCGTTCAAATTGAATGTTGATGTACCTACTCAACTGATTAAAAACAAAGTTTTATAAAATTACATACAAAACATAATATTATCCGTGCATAAGAATTTTTTTATTATTACCGGCAATCCACCCGTAACGAGTGATTTGTGAATATATAAGAATTAATACTACTTAATTCACGTGTTTCATAAAAAAAAAACAAGAATATATGAATTATAAAAAAAGTATGTACCTCACTATAATATTTTTTTATTAATCTCTGATTGCTTTGATATTATTCTTGATTAGGATTTGGGTGGCAAAACCTATGACTATAATGATTATTTATAAAAAACAATTCTACTTCTAAATACAATGTTATGTTATCAAACAAAATTCATAGTAAAAAAACAAAACGTTATCCATATTACTACTCCAATTGTCAATAGAAGAAAATACTGATTTTTATCAATTCAATTATGAATTTTAATGCTTGTGCATCAAAGCGGTGAATCTCCATATTGTATTTTTTGATACCATATCATCTTGAATATTATAAACAAACTATTACTAGCAATTTTGAAATCATGTCTCCTTTTAATAGTAATAGGTACAAATCATTCATAATATTCGCATACAGAGAAGTGACAATCACAAATCAATCCGTTATTAATCAATTTGTCTCGGTAACATTGTCATTATTATGTTCATTTCCCTTCATCTATTGACTAACAATAAATAATTATACCCACACCACATTTTACTACACTTTATTCTACGTATGTGTTATACCTACGCTATCCATTGAAATGCAATATCATTCATACCTCCAACAATACACAAACATACGTGGAAATCAAATGAAAATATTTATTCCAAGTAGCTCTAACACAGCTTCACAGAGAGAGTAGAAGCAATCCCTGTTTATCAAAAAGGCTTTTGAATTTGTTTTACTCACGGTTTACTCATGTGACATCACCACAAACAGGCTTTACTATTGTCTGAATTTCATCATTTCTAAACATTTACCTAATCATAATATATTGAAAAGCTGTGTGTTTAAAGTAGAAAGCTATTTGGTGTCTGAATTTCTTCATTTCTAAAGGTTCACCTAATCATAATATTTGAAAAGCTGTGGATTTAAAGTAAAAAGTTATTTGTTGTCTGAATTTGCTCATTTCTAAAGATTCACCTGATCATAATATTTGAAAAGTTGTGGATTTAATGTAAAAAGCTATTTTTAAGCAATTTAATTTTTCTGAAAGGTTGAGGAGTAACTAAAGCTGCAAACATTATTTTAGATATCATAAAAATTGAAAATACATAAGTACTTAATACTTAATAGTAAAATTAGTTCATGATTCATATTTTATTCATAATGATATTATGACAGATCCCAGATGACATAATAATCTACATGATTAAATAAAAATACACATGCACTCGAAGATATTTAAATATCTGAATTGAACAACAATCAAAATGTCACTCTAATCTTATCTGAAAACTGAAACTGTTGAGTCAATGGGCGACTTTGTCATTTATTTATTTACAAACAGTATTAAGCATATCAACGTATCAATATAAATCTAGGTATAATTATTAAGTACGTTTATTAAAAAAATATGACATGTCAAAACTGTTTAGTAAACAGAGATACCTACACCTAAATAAAAAAAATGGGTTTTTATTCCTTTTATAATCTTCGGAATAGATCGCTTAGTCTAACTTCTAAGCTAGGTGTTATTTAAAACTGAGTTTAAGTAATTTCCCCCTCACATTTTTGGACATCACTTTCACATTGGCAAATACGAGCTTTCTGAAGTTTTTTGTTTTAGAATAATTCTTCTTTAACGTTCTTCAAAACATAAATACTCTTGTCATGTGGTATTGATTTCATTCATTTTGATTTATTGAATAATTTTAAAATTCCTATTCCATTTGATCGTATTTATAATGTATTGAATGTATTGAATATTTTTCCCGTGGAGCACCCGGTAAAGAATTGGTCTCCCACTCTTCTCCATAAGTTTTCGAGTGTCCTGTAAAAGGCAGGTGTTCGAAAAAATAAGACACTTTACATCTTAAATTCAGCGATGAGGTTTGCCACCCATCCTGAATGTCTTGATTTTATATTGGCACGGAGAAGACAGCTTGCATGTTTTATATGCAGTTGGTCTGCTGGCTGCCCCACTTGTGGGATATGCCGTGATGGTATAGTATAGTATAATGTATTGATTTTATAATGATTTTTTTTTACTTCTTTTTTTATTATTTCAATTGTTATTATAATATTCTCTGGTTACTGTTTTGATCTTCGACGTGTCTATGTATGTATTTTATATATTGTTAACATGTAAAAGGCTTTTTGCCATGTTTATTTGAATAAATAAATAAATAACGTAACAGGTATAATATAGGTAGTACAGGCTACAGCAGATGTTTCATAGAATATAGAAGATCTGGTTCCACAATACCTCGTTATACTTGTACTTCCATGGTCATTTCCCCACAATCTTGTCAGAGTGCATAGCTGAAGTAAAGAATATTACAACAGAACATGGTATCTCTGTACGTATCTATTCGCAGGGAGTGAACTTAGCGGGATATATTGTAGGTAACAACTACCTCCATAGCAGTTATTAAACGGTAATTTCATCTGATAATATAAGGAGCTATTGCACGAGAACGCAGAACTATAATAAATAATTATTTACTTATATCAAGTGTTTTGTATATACGAGTATTCCATCGACAAACAATTGATCTCCCACTCTTTTCATTAAGTTTTCACGTGTCCTATACACTGTGAAAAATACTAACGAAATTTCACAACGAATCATTGGTCCTAATCTCATAGTACGTACCAATGATTCGTTGTGAAATTTTCTTAGTATTTTTCTCAGTGTAGAAGTGTCAGGTGAAGAGATTTTACAACATAAAGTCAGCGATAAGGTTTGCCACCCATCCTGATTTGTCTTATTTTTTTTGGCACGGAGATGATAGCTTGCGTGTTTATTACATGCACTTGCGGGATGTGCCGTAATAGTATAGTAGCTTTATATATGTTATGTATGATGCCTAATATTGCATCTAAATATGAGCTGTTATTTAATACTAATTATTAAATTATACAAAATAAATGCACGCACGTGTATGTAAATCTTGTAATGGTTTCGTTTAATATCCGAAATTAATGTATTATAGTTTAACAGCTCTATGTGGGAGTATTAAAGTATATAGCAAAAAATCTGAGACTATTTTTGGTTTGATGTAAATCGCTTGGACATACCTACCTAATAATATAATATCTACAACATTCAGAATAGTTAGCATGCCTTCCAATGCCACGCTGTCTTCTCTTATATGATATAATATGCATATCAATGGGAAATCGCTATGGCATGGTGATTCAGTATTTGACTAAACCTTATTATAATCAGTTATGGAAAAAAATATCATATAGAACCACTGAAATGTAAGGCAAAAAACTAAAATTAATAGCACTGCTAGTCCAAGAAATTATATCTAGAATTAATCACAGAAGTATGTACCAAATATTTTCAGTTGTACATACAGGTTTCAATAATCTATCTTTCCATTACTATCGGTCAAAATATTTTGTATAAAATACGTTATACATTATATTTATAACCGATAGTAATGGATATAATATAGATTACTAAAACTGGCCATACATATGTGGTAATTAGTTAAAATATATATGTGAACATATACCTATAGTCTCTACATAATGTTTTTATTAGATATCTTATAAAAAAATAATTAAAATGTAAATTACCGCACAAACGGTATGTACCAAATAGTATTTACGCATACCAAAGATTTCCTTCACAGAAATCAATTTGAATTTGCATATAAAATTTATCATAATAAACTAATTTCAGAGACAAATGGGGTCACAATTACCTACATATTTACTCGCATTTCCGCGAAACAATAAACTATTTTTAATAAGATATTTATATCTTTCATAAATGAAGGTATATTGAAATAATTATTGAAGCGATTAATAAAAAGAAAATCATTTTTGTTGTACACACACAGGTTTAATTTACATATCATGTGGGACGTGCTACTATGCAATAATAAAACCTAGATATTAAATGACATTTTGAACACAGGTTCGCGTTTTCGTGATTATGATATAAAATATACCTATTTATTATCAATAAAATCTATTTATTATAAAATTTCGATGTTATTGACCAAAGGTACTTGTTGGAAGTCCATTTCAAGATAAATTGAAAAAAAAACACAGTATTTAGTTAACTTCCAAATGACTTTTATTAACTTCGCGCACTAGTATTCGTAGACTCTCGACTGCATCATCAGGCGATTAAAAAGTGTACATAAGATTAGTGAATTTTTACTAATCGCCTGATGACGGAGTCGAGAGTCTACGAATACGCGAAGTTTATAAAAGTCATTTGGAAGTTAACGACATACTGTGTTTTTTTCAATTTATCTTGATTTATTATAATATGTACGCACCTATGGTATTTATTATTTTTGCAGAGTACTGTCATTTCGATCGTCCGAAAATTCTTTCAAGGAGATATTTCCACTTTCACGGTTTCAGTTGGAAAGAATGAGCCAGTCTACCTTGGTACGGGCTCATGCCCAGTTAGGTAGACATTAGTGACTTATCTTTTAAAAACTGTTTTGTAAATAAAATAAATAAATAAATAAATAAAATAAAAAATTAACTCACGTAAGAAGTAACCCCAATGATACAGAAGATCCTCGCATTGATTGATTCATCTCATGTCAATTTTTAAAAAGTGTGATGCATTACTCAAGTTAGGTAATTGAGTGCCAATCCATTTTTCACTGTGGTTCATAGTTCAGGAGCCGGTCAAACGGAACAAAACCAGTAGCAAACGCATTATACGAACTCACTGCAGCCGGCATGATGGCAAACATGTTTCATAATACCTAACTAATAATAATATTCTGTGATAGTACCTACATAACATAAAGTGTACTTAACTCAATAGGTGTACATTACATTACAATGCGCTGTTAAATACCTACCCAACTACCGTGCAAACAGGTGATATAATTGTTCTTGGTACTTTACTATTACTGCAGTGCAATCTTACATCACACCTGAGGGAATACGTTGCAAAAGAACTGTTACTAATTACATTCATTAACATACCTCACCTCTAGGTGAAATATTATAAGAATTACATTAGTATTTACATATAGTTTGATTTAATAGTAGAGTAGGTACAAATTACTAAATCAATTTCACCAATGTCTATTTTAAAGGTTTCATTATCTGCTTAGAGATTAAAAACGTGAATAAAAAATCTACCTACATATTTAATAATTCCTAAATCTGAATATTATTTTAATGACTAATTGGAATGTTTATCTTGTTTAAATATGGAAATAAACACTTATAAATGTCCATCAGTCTGAATTGGTTATGCCTCAATATTTTAAGTGTAATGCATGTAAAGTATAAACCTACATAATAATAAATTTACATTAATTTACATAATATGTACTTGTTCTATGGTCATAGATACCTACTAACCTAATCGTGTATAACAATACCTGTTTTTAATTACAGCGAAGAATCATTACCAATCATTATTACCTCATTATGTTATAAGCTAGAACAAATAGAAATTTAGGACTGCACAAACATCGACTTATGTACGTTATTACATATTACATCAGAAGGCGACCTTTTATTATTGTTGTAAATAAATCAGACCATCCATAAACCTACTTGCTTATCAATACGTATCATTTAACAAAAATACATATTTTTATAAGAACATTATCATGTAATCGTCTGAAAAATAGCAAAGGCCGCAAAGGTGACTATTGATTACACTTTCGATGAATGAAAACATTGTCACAATTTGACACAATAATTGTTTCGTTGACCCATTCAAACGGTGGAACATTGCTAGTTCAATAAATTGCAGACACAATCACTTCTAGAAATATGTAATGACATCAGGAGAAACAACGTAACACGCACAATAAAAGTGTGACAAGATTCTAACCCTTTACTGCGAAAGCTGATATAATTCAACATAATACAAGTTTAATAAAGAAGTGAATATTTATTATATTGGTTGGATAATCTCTCTTCTTATTTCATATCAAACGGCATTGTTTATAATCTGTAGTCCTCTAAAACGAGTTCTCATTGGCGTATATACGATCAAACATAATTTTATGGTTCAATAAATCACAACAAACTTTATTGTTTTCGATGGCAACACTTTGATTATGAAAAAAAAAACACAGCTATTTCAATTAAACAGCAGGTATTTATTTATTACTTGTTCGTAGTGATTCCTAAGAATCAATATTCAAAATAATATGCTGATGTATGCACGATGTTATGAAGAGGTATGATGGTAACAAACAGGTAGGAATTCTCAGTAG
This sequence comes from Athripsodes cinereus, assembly GCA_947579605.1. Taxonomy (NCBI): domain Eukaryota; kingdom Metazoa; phylum Arthropoda; class Insecta; order Trichoptera; family Leptoceridae; genus Athripsodes; species Athripsodes cinereus. The sequence continues at coordinate 25,113,042 of OX388310.1, forward strand.
TTTATGATTTGATGGACAGTGTGAGAAGGTCAAGGCGAGAGTCAAATCATCCAATAAATAAAATAATATCATTATTAATTATATACCTCCATGAATGTCTGAATCATGATTATAATAAGGCGCGCCTGTGTCTTTAACTGCATCTTGAAATAAATAAAAGATAAAAAACAAAGACTCATTAGGATAAGTGCGGATATTCCAGATGTATAGATTAAAATGATGTCAGCAAACAAAGTTCATTAGGATATTGTTTTCATACGTACGAAAGAGTGGCGACACCACGCGACGTCAGAACTGATACGAAATCAATTCATGATAAAATGCATCATTGATGATATGGGAGGAAAAACTAATTAAGTTCGAGATACATATTTTAAAATTGATATAACTTCAGTTTAAGTATATACAGATAATCATATAGTGCGATTTATTAATAACACCTCGTCATTATTTAATTCGAATTATCAAAGGCGTACCCATGATTTTCTCTAGGGGATAGCAGCTTCGAAAAGTCTCATTGTGACAACTGCTCTCTCAACTGTGTGGACCCTTTTTGTAGTCTAAGTTTTCGACATTTAGTAATCAAGAAGCACCGGATAAGGGGGTGTATGTATGCAGAAAGTGTATTATGTTCGATGAGCATTGCTTATGAAATGCTTTCATATAAAAATAAATACATTATCTGAGTACAATGCACTTAGATAGGTACAGGTACTCATCATTGCTATGTTTTGCTAAAGTTTTATTAATTGTTATCTCAACGTTATCAGATTGTCACAGTAAACAACGCTAAACAAATAAAGCCTTTCTACCTACATACTAATCGCAATGAAAAATATATCTAAAAGTAGTCTCTAAAAATCTATGTTTTCTGCGTTGTATTTTACGTCAATATTATGTTCCAACAAGAGAATTGAAATTAACTGGCAAAATCTTCAATCTAAATTAAGTATTATTTAGTTAGCGGTCGTATAACTTGATTTTTGGGAAAATCCAAATTCAACGACGATAGACATACCCACTCCGATGACTTATATATTTTTATTTTATTTATTATGTAGATTTAAATGATTTTATACGATCATTTTTCTCTGTTGACTGAAAAAAAAATATATGCACGGAAGACCTTCATAATTATATATAAGTAAATAAGAGTTATAAATAAAAGGACAAGTGTTTTACATTTTTCCTTATAAGAATGACCTAGTTTCCTGTGTAGGTGTTACATCTGAGAGTGATATTAAATTAATGCTATTAAAATTTGCATAAACTATTTATTATTATGCGAATTAGAAACTATAACCTATAAATGCAGTCTCCGCGTAGGTGTAATGATTATATCTGAATTTCAAGGATATTTAGTTTTAAAAATAAAAGTATGTAAGGAATTGTTTTTATTCGCAATACTAAATAGATCCTCACATAAAAATATATGCTTGATTTGCAAAGGTGGAGTAAGTCGTCAACGAAGTTCAAGCCCGTAATCTCCTGATTGAAAATAATACCCGGCTGCCGACCACCTTTGTTTTCATAATATTTATCACCTTACACTACCTGAGAATTTTCGATTTATTTGTTTTCCAAAATGTTGTCACATAAATAGTTATGTATAGTTTCATAAACTGTATGTGTTCGCTCGCATTGATACACATAATGTCGTCGCTCAAATTTTGTCCCCCAGTCAGTAATTTTGTATGCTAATTTTCCAATTTTGCGGAACCTTAATTTTGAATTTTCCGTCGCTTAAATACTTTCCATATGTTTATAATTTTATCAATTATTTATTGGTTTATTAGAAACTTACTTCATATGCTTGTACTATCACCAGTGGTTTGAATTTGCCTCCCATCTTCAGAAATCAATAATGAAAATAGCACCACAAATTAATTTATCACACAATCAATGCACTCTGAAGTTAATATTACAAAAAATCACAACTAGTGCATAAAATATTTTTATTACATTGATAAAAATAATTGAAAACGTACACGACTGCTACACGTCATAAAAAGTAACAACATTTGCCCTTAAAATCATTAATATAACGGCAATAATCGCACTATGCTATTAAAATAGCATGCATCGCCGATAACACATCAATCAAACATAAATAAGAAAAAAAACAACGATGCAAAGAAAAATAAGTACTTAGGTTTTAATCTTTACTACTTGCAAAATGAAAAACTGTAAATATTGAAATGTTTATCAAAATTATTATGTCAAAACCTTTAATCCATATTATTATAATTCACATATTATGTTTGTTATTTTTATCTGTGATCTTATAAAGTTAATTTAAGTTATTGTTATTAGATATAATAATGACGGAAATGTTATTGTTGTTTTTATTAATTTTCTTCTCACCGGCGACGTCGTGTATCGAGGCGACGACTTTACCTGCGCGACTACGGAAAATGACTGATAGTGTGATAGATGAAATGAATTGACTCGAATGACTTGTATGTAGGGGATTCGATCCCGGGATCCCGAATCCCGGGATCCCGGGATCCCGGTCGTATTTTAGTCCCGAAATTTTCGGGATTAAATTTAAGAAATCCCGGGATTTTCGGGATTAATACAATTATACAATAAGTCAAATATTTGGTACTCAAGCACATCAATGAATCACTGACAGCCGAAGCTTGTGTTAGTATCTTAAAAGAGCACTATTCTGAGTTCGATATCTCACTAGATACGATATTGTGGCAATAGTTACTGATGGTCCAAATTACAGTTGGAAAACTTGTTAATGCAAAGCACCTAGTTTGTTTTGCACACGGTATTCACTTAGCCGTTTGTGATTTATTGCATAGAAAAATACCTGCAAATGAACCTTTCAGTGATGATAGTTTATTTATTTATTTAGTTATATATACGGCCTTTTATTGATGATTTGGATGGTGATAATGAAGAACTGGACTCAGGATTAGTCATTAAAATCGGTAATGGTGAGTTTGACCAATGACCGGAATATTAATGAAATTGTAAAGAAAGTTCGTAGTGGTTCTTATTTTCAAAAGAGCATCTTTGAAGAATGATACTATGCTTCAAAACTTTTTTGAAAAGGAACATGGAAGCGAGCTTAATTTATTGTTTAGCTGCAAATCGCGTTGGAATAGTCTTTTAACAATGCTTGAGCGATTTGATATTTTAAAAAATAGCATCAAAAAATTACTCATCGACCTAATTCGAATAAATAATTCATAAAGTCTCTGTTCAATTTGATTTAAAAATACGAGTTAAAACATTGATCCCAATAGTATGTATTTTTTTGTTATGGGTTAAGCTAAATAAGTCTAAGTTGATTTTTTTAAAAAAATATTCCAAAATAGTACATACAAACAAACATAAATAACAACATTATAGAATATATTGCCCCACTAAACTAAAACTGTTCTGGGTTAAAACCAGAGATGTGCAAAATACTTTCAAAAAAGTATTTAAATACAAAATACAAATACTTTTGAATTTTTGTATTTCAAATACAAAATACTAAATACTTTTTCAAAATGGTATTTAAGTACAAAATACGTATTTTAAAATACTTATTTAAAATACCTTTTACAAATAGTCGAACAAGGTGTAAGACAGGGGTATTCAATATTTCCAGCACTTTTTAACTATTATATACAGCGAGCCATTGATGATGAATATATAGAAGAAATGAATAACTGGACAAGAGTATTGATAAATGGAGAAAGGGTTGACATGATTCGATATAGCATTGCTTGCAGAAAATGAAGATGAGTTGAATAAAGTCTTAGGAAGAACTATCAAAATACAACATAAAAAATAAATAAGACAATACAAAATGCATGGTCATTCGAAGAGATGAGGCGACTGCGAAAATTATCATAAATGGAGTGAGTATCAAGCAGGTTAGAGAATTCCTGAACTTGGACTGCAGAATAAATCAGGATGGATACTCCGAATCTGAAATCGTACGGACACTGTAACATCATATTATATACAGGACTGCTCCAGTCCTTTGTCGATCGTTTTCAGATGGTTTTGAATGTTGCCTCCGAATCATTTACAGAGAGAATCAGAGCTGCCACATCACTTCACTTCTAAGAAGTCTACGCTAGCTGAGAGTCTCAGAGAGAGTGGAGTTTAAACTCTCACTGTCCACAAGGTAGCACAACACCCACTGACCTATTCCGCTGACAAAAATTTGAGTCGAAGACTGTGCTCAGCTTCTAATGCCGTGAACAAACTCGCAGAGTTCAATATTGCAAATACCTCTAAATTTACAGAAAGGAGAACCAGAGTCTCAGCGTCAATTGCCTGCAGACAAAGTTGAAAACGCTGCAGTTCAGAAGAAATCACAGCGCCCTTGGAATGGTCATGGATCATTCAACGGCGTCATGTATAATTAGTTCAATCATCATTATTATGTGTGTATATCTCAAATATGGAGTACTCTAATGGAAACGTTGTATTCGTAATTCAACAAATTGACAAAAAAAAGCTTGCATACGCGCATATCAATTAATGGCAGAATTTTGTTTCAAACAAATAAAAAGATATTTTGTGTAAAATACAAAATACTCAAAAAAAGTATTTCAAATAAAATACAAAATACTTTTTACGAAAACGTATTTGAAATACAAAATGAAAATACGTACTTTGTATTTTGTACTTGTGTTTTAAGTACATTAATTTCAAATACGTCACATCTGTTCAATTTAAGAATAAAAAAAAAAGTTAAATTGTTACTTTTATAAATCATAAACAGAAGTGCCTTGTTTGTTTATTTTAGAATAAGTTTGAAGTGCAATTTTGTTTAACCGACTTTTTACAGATTCAAAACTTAAATTCATTGCCAGATAAGTAAAAAAAAGTGATTTTGACATGGCCTACTGACTTTTTGTTACCACTTTACATTACCAATACAATCCCGGGACTAGTCCCGGGATCCCGGGATCAACTATAGATAATCCCGAAATCCCGGGATAAGAAAAAAGGGTCGGGATCGAATCCCCTACTTGTATGTTATGTTGTGTTTGTATACAACGTAAAGGCAGTATTGTTGTTGTATTGTAGGCTTTTGTCGATGTATTCGTACGAGACACGACAACTCGGTTATTACATATATTATTATGTGTATGTTCGTCTTGTTGCGATCATTTGTGAAAAATAAGAAAAACGCGTCCAATGTCACATTGTACCGTCACTCATGCTATAAATACTTATCTGGTACATGTATACTAACATAATAATTATTGACCCCTATTAACAATAATAATCTGTCACCCATCATTTAGAACCAAGTTAAAGACGCTGCTGTTCGGGAGAAGTCACGGCGCCCTTGATATGGTCACGGATAATTAAACGGCGCCACATATTAATAGTCTAATTATTATTATCATATTTTTTTCTTGGCACGGAGAAGAAATATGCATGATTATTACATGCAATTAATGTAGTGGTTTACACACTCGAGGAAGGTGTTATAGAACAAACATTTTGATACATATTTACTCCTGAAAATCACGTAACATGACGTAGGTAATTTTATTTCGAATTAAAATTTGTGCTAAGTATATAATAGATTCGTCCGTCCGCAAGAGTTCTGACGGCCCGGACGTCCCTCTTTCACAGTACACCATTCCTATGACGATGACATCAGAGCGCTGGGAATGTCACAGAAGAAGATGACGCAATTAGCCCAGACTCCAGAGTCGCTCTGGAAGGAGGAGGGTGGTTTCTGCTCTGGTCTATTGAGAGAAGCGTTGAGGGCGATGATGATGTGTGTTTCATTTACGTTGATTTACATTCTGTATATTATAGATGATATACAGAATGGAAATAATGTTTAAATTAAAATATTGTTTTTCAACACAAGTCATTTTTATGTTACTAATAAGTGAACAAAATAATGACAAAGTATAGTAAAAACTTGTAGAGCCATAATATTGCTTAAATTTTCATCCCATAAACTCTCATTTAACATTCTTACATCTCAAATACCACTCGAGTAGTACCTGCCTACTCAATACGCGATTAAATAAACTACCTCACAAACATTAAAATACCGTACATTAATTTGTTAATAAATTATTACTAATAGCCTTTTAACTAAAAGAAAAAACTGGCATCAAAATTATATTCGCAGCAAAAAAAATATTACGTTATATATAGTTCTACTCACTTATAAAAATATATTTTATATTATGATTCGTTTGAACACCTACTTAATAAATATTTTAAATAAAATAATGTATATAATAATAAATTACTACCTGTATTATTTTAGCATAATAATTGTATAACAAAAATGTTAGTTAATGGTTTGTCTATTCGGAGTGTCATAATATTAAAATATTATTTTGTAAGATGGTATTATTATTCACACTGCGGAAACAAAACGAATTAAAAATTATTTGCAATCTTCAATTTATGTATTCATTGATTTAGAAATATTACTATTAAGTACCTACTTATACAGGTATGTTCCTCCTTTCTTTTTGTTCCGTTCCTTAAACAATGAGGTTAGAATACGAGGAAGACGTGAATTAAAGTAATTACAAATTTGAGAGAAAAAACTATACATAAATCATCAACCTTATACGGTCGTAAAAAATTGTACTATCTTCTACGACGTGTTTTAGTTTGTATGCAAAAAATAATTTAAAATTCATCGTTTTAGATTCAGACAACCTGTAGGGGGCGTATTTCACGCACGTCATCAATTAATAGAATACTACTACTACCCCATCACGACATATCCCACTAGTGGGGTAGCCGGCAGAACAGCTGCATATAATAAACATGCAGGCCGTCCTCTCTGTGTTTGAATTAGGCCAACCTTATCTTGGGAAATGTGATCCGGGTTTTTTAGCCTATACCTCTCTGTGTTTGAAACAGTCGGTTTCCGGGCCAATAAAAAACTAAGACATTCAAGATGGATGGCAAACCTCATCGTTGAATTTGAGATGAAATATGTTTTTAATTTTTCGAACACCTGCTTTTTACAGGTCACTCGAAATTAACGGAAAAGAGTGGGAGACCAATTCTTTACCGGGTGGTCCCCACGGCACAAATATTAATAGAATAAGGGGCATAATGTGATCATTATGGCGGAAAAAATGATAGACATCATGAAAATGGATAAATTATTTAAAAAATTACTCTTGATTAGCTCTCCAATGAGTTTCTCGCACTCATTTTAATAAGCTAACTAAAAATATACTTACTACCTACTGTAGTCTTGAATTTGTTATAAAAATATGTAGTTCAAATAAATAAATCACATATATTTGACCCAATGAATATTATGTAGTTATGGTGCATCTTAGAATGTTTCAGGAAATATTACATATAATTATTAAATAAGTTAATTACAAATACTTTACATAGTCTACATAATTAAGGGGTGGATACACTTTTACCATTGGCGATCTATATTAATAAAATTAGGCGACAAGTGATTGTCTCGCAAGTAAAAGAATGTCTCAGATTTTAAGATTATCCTTACACTCTGAATGTCTACGCCCCGTCACCAGATTTCCAAGGAGTATAGGAATTTTAAATATAACACGATCTCCTCGGTTTTATTGAAGATTTTATTCCGATTTTGAAAAATTAATATCATTTTTATATATACTATTCCAATATTTTATAATATCCTTTGCACTCTAAATTACTATACCCCCCTCCCGTCGTTTAATTTTTTAAAAAAGGGAAAGGAATTTGAACTGTTTGATGTTCTCATCGGTTTTCTTAAATATTTTCTCAGAATCTGGTATTGTTAGTCAACTCTTCAAAAATGAGGACCTTTTTTTTAGAGGTATGTGCGCGATCGACTGATGATGATAATGATTTTGGATGGTTTTATTTTTGACGCCGTTTAATAGTCCCTAGACAGTCTGAAGGGCGGCAGTGAAGAGTTCAGTTTTTAATTTGATTCTGAAGCTGGTGACAGTTTGACTATCTCTCAATGGCACCGGTAGCGATTCCACATAACCGGTCCAACAACACCAAAGGCCCTCTCATAGAAGTAAGACTTACCAGCTCTATTGGGCTCATTAAGTTTATTTGGTGAACGTACCATGGGTAAAGTGCACTTAAACCAGCCTAAGCCGATTCGTAAGCATCGGGACACCTTTCCTGTTTCATACAAAAGGGAGTTTGCACAGTCTGTTGGTTGTGCGGATGAGGTGTCTGTTGGGTAATATTCTTAAATATATATATTTAAAATATATATAGGTATACATATAGGTTTTTTTTTTTTTAAAAAAGATATATCTGGGTTTTGTTATAAACTCAAATACAACCTTATACACCTTTCACAGTAAGTTGTATATATATATATTTAAAGGTAAGGTAAATATATATATTTAAAAAATATATATATATATATATATTTTCAGACAGGCGTTAGACAAAAAAGAGATGAAGACAAAGAAGAAACAGAAACATCCACCCGAGGCAATACGTACTTGAAAGTGGTGGATGCCAAACGGAAAACCGACTTCTTATTGAATTTGATGGTTCTCAATAAGATGTACCAAAAATAAAAAGAATTGCTGAAAGCTGCTTTGAAAAACGAAAAAAATACGATCATGAAAGCCGCGGCACTTTCCGATTCAAAGGGTGAAGATGATTAATTTAATAAAAACGACAATATTTGGTGTTGTATAAAAACACTTGGGTCCAAAACCTGGAAGAACCTTCATTGCACTTAATATACATATTATCTTTTATATTACATAAAGTCTGGTTTCTGAAATTATAAGAACATTATTATTCTTAAATAAATATGTATTTGATGAACGCAATAAAAACTAGTAAAAAGATATTAATAATTTTTGGTTATTTAGATGGTGATTGGTGGTAAGTTATGCTTATATAAATTAAATTAAATCATTTTTTTATGAACTAACCGGAATAAATCCATATATTATATTACATCATTCAATAGAAGTGTATAAACTGAAAAGAAAGGTATATGGTATTCTATTTTGAAAGGCCATCCTCTCGTTTACGAGTGATCTGGGGATATATAGTATATTGACGGTAAAAATATATTGTATAGATATTTATATTCTTATTTATAAAATAAAAGTATCAAATATTATTTTTTTATTTATCAAATTACTTTCCAATCAACACAACAACAGAATGTTGCATTTTTGGCAATAAATTTAATAAATACGAATTTGAATAGGACACAGAGTCTCAAAGAAGATCTATATAATATATTATTTATTTGATTTGGAGTCCTCGGCAAATTATATTATATCTCCCACTCTTTTCTGCAAGTTTTCAAGTGTCGTGTAAAAGGCAGGCTTTCGTAAAAACTTACTACTTTGCCATCACGGCATATCTTACAAGTGGGGCAACCAGGGGACCAACTGCATGTAATAAATGTGCAGATTGGTCTATCTGTGTCAATAAATTCGATGTGATGCAGTGTATTGTAACTTTATTTTATGGTTGGATATGATAGGGGAGAGGCGTACAAAATGACATAGGCGGGTAAAATGGCACACCTATTTTTTTCCGAAACCGCTATCATAAACTTTGTCATGCACACCTCTAAAGAACCTTTTAGTAACAAGTCGTAACCTGTGGTGGCGCCAGTCGCGTCCGTTGGATCGTTTGGCGTGCACGTGCGTTTGTTTGGTTTTTGCAGTGACGAGTTTCAAGCAGATAGATTTTCTTTCTCGTAAAAGTAAGTATTTTTTAACGTTCATTTGTTTGTGGTTGTTGTAATTTGATAACAAATAGATTATATTACTTCGATAAACTTTTGATAACTCAAAATTCTACGTACACTTTCAGTTATTGTTTTCTAAATTTGAAGGTTACTAGGCGGACAAAATGGCATACATCTTGTTCGGGTAAAATAGCATACTATGTCATTTGACCCACCATTGTTTTATTTTATTTTTTTAGATAAATACAATGCCTCGTAATTACATGAGAAAAACAGACCGACAGGGTTGGGATAAAACGTCTATGGAAAGGGCCATTGAAGCTGTGAAGAAAGATGAAATGGGTTGGTTATTGGCTTCTAAAGTGTTTAATGTCCCGCAATCGACTCTCAGAAGACATGCACTACAAAAAAATCCTAAAAAAAATCTCAAAGCGCAGGCACCCAGGACTGCTCATCGCAATCGCAGAGGGAAGGTAGGACCGAAGGCACAAATGGCAGAGGCCGACCGAGAGACGCTTATATGAACTAACTGAAGAGGGACATACGTGGCTCATACGTGGAGTTGAAGAGACTGGCTGAGAATAGGGAGGAGTGGAGAAGAAAGTCCAAACTCGTTTCAGACCAATCCAATGGATTGTAACTCTATATATTGCTCCGACAGTGAAAATGATTTCTCTTTACAAACTCCCACTGAAGTCGGGGATGATGATGAAGATTGCCCTTGTATTTATTGGAATGACCTTTACTCCAGGTCCAAGCCCAAAGAGGTCTGGCTAATGTATTTGACCTGTAAGAAATGGGCCCATGCATCATGTGCAGATGTTCCGAAAAAGACAAAGCGTTTTATATGTGAACTTTGCATGTAATTTATTGATTTTGTTTACAAATTAGGTATGCCATTTTGTCCACACTGCGTATGTCATTTTACCCACATAGAGTGGACAAAACGGTTTTTATTGAAGTTTCTGAAAATGTCTAATAATTGTTTTGTTTTTGTGTTAAGTTGATTGATCTTTATAATTTTAGTTAGGTAATGAACCAAAGATTGTATAATTACTAAAAATATTAATTAATAATATAAAATAAATATTTTCTGGCTGAATTTATAACTGGTATGTCATTTTGTACGCCTCTCCCCTACAGTTTGTTTTTTTTAAGATTTGACATGATGCTGTTGATATGTTGTAATTTTATTCTATGGTTTATGTGACACAATGTGTTTAATTTTTATTTTTATAATTTGAAGTGATGCAGTATATTTTATTTTTGTTTTGAGTTTTAATTTGATACGATGGTGGTGTTGTGCAATTATTGTTTGTAACTATGTATTAAAGGCGTAAGCCGTATGTATTATTATAAATAAATAAATAAATAAAATAATAAGGCATTCAGGATGGATAGCATGCTTCGTCGCTGAATTGTAGACGATACCTAACAGTTTTATTTACTTACTATCTTCATGATTCTGATATAAATTTAGGGAGGCAGGTGCGGCACAATGAATGCATGACATGTTAAGAGTGAAAAAAAAAACTTTTTTTTAACAAATTTTCAACTTTTTTTTCATAGTGATAAATGTGCTTATTTCAGATATATTTTCTTTTCTTCAAATAGATATTTTAAATAAAATATTGGCTCGTATTTATTCGGCACTATTTTGAAGAGAGAATGATACATACATAAAGTTATACCTATCAAAATGAGTGGCGAAATGAACCTTGGCGAACACCATCTTGGTAGGTTTTTCTTTTTTTGAATATTTGTTCTTTTTCCACGCTCAGAAGGGTTAAACAGAGGGGATTCCCTATACAGGTACTTCTACTCATTCCATCCTGCAGATGTAGCACAGGAAACGTTGTATTTATGAGTGCACATTATCTATGTAACTATAAATACCTACACACACTAACAGCTGATCCTATCGATACCCTCAGACTGGGTGACATTCATCAACGCTAGCTTAAGTATATTACACGTTTTAAAATAAGTATTTATTACCATAATCCTTAAAATAATCTGCAATCAGATGAAAGATCAAATACAAGAGGAGGAATATTTTTCTAAATCGCCTTTATCTATGTAGAGACCAAAAATGTATGTACAATAGTAATATAATATTGTTTACATCATTTCAAACATTGAAAATAAAAAGTACTAGTCTTGTAATACGATTGATTTCAACAAGTAAAACAATATTTATGATATAATTTTATGTTCACGGCAATATGCATGTAAATACTACATCCTCTGTCTTAACATAATAATCTGGTGCATATATAAAAGGACGTCGTTTCAAAATGACGACCAGTTGTTATGCAGAACTATTTGAATCAATAATTCACTGTTATTATATCATGGTGTTATCATACACAATGTCTCGCATGAAAACTATGACTTTACTATGTTTTGTGATGTGTGCAATAAAATTAGCCGAGTCAAAACCATTATTGTATAAGGTTTGTTTCTATTTCGGGATATGTTCAATGTTATATTACAAAACATATGTTAAATCACAATAAAACGTTAGCATAGTAACAATAAATATCATAACACATAATTTCATATTATTACAGATGAATGGTATCGGGAAGAGAGAAACTGGCACAGAGACAGACGCTGACAAGATGGAGAAATTTTTAGAAGATTTAATCCTTAACAGTAATGCAGCATCGGATGAGTCTAATAGTAATAGCGCCTCAACTGAAGATGTGTCAAACAGTGGATCTATTGAAGATAATCCAAATATCTCAAACAGCACTTCCTTTGGAGATAATTCAAGCAACACATCTGCTGAAGATAACTCAAACAGTACATCTAATGAAGATGACACAGATGCCACCAAAAGCAAATCAACTGAAGATAACTCAGGCAGTACATCCACTGAGGATGATGCAAAGATTACGAACAGCACATGTGTTGAAGATGATACAAATGAACCAAGTACCATTACCATTGAATATGGCAAAAATGACAATAATACAACTATCACTTCCACCACAGATACAGCCTCATCTTCTACAGATGACACAGACAACACCTCTACTATAGATGACGCAGACAACACTATTGCTACAGATAATGATGATAGATCTATAATAGATAATGTAGACACCCCTGACGCTGTCGATACAGACAATACATCAATGATGGATGACACTCAAGATTTTGCATTAGATCCTGACCTCACTACATCTAATATACCAAAATCAACTGGAATCGATTAGGCAACATGTTTCCTAACGACGACGTGAAGAAAAATAATGGACAACATTAACAACAATACTTTTTTCGCGTTACTTTTGATATTATTTATTGTAATCAACATTTTTGTTATTTCTTTAGAAGTACAAATATTAAAAAAAACAGCCACCTGGTATTATTATTATTGGACAATATTAAAGTGTTGTTTACGTGCCAAGACCTTTTATTAAATGTCAAGACCTTTTCTTTTATATGTGAAGTTGGAGCAACTGAGTCAATAGTGTGCCTATGTTTTTTTTGGAAACAGCCCCTACTTCAATCAGTATTAGTCATCAAATATTGCGACGGGAAGAAAATAGAGATCTTATTTTTACAGTGCATGTAGGACCTGATTCCTAGGAGGAGGAAGGGAGCAGCTGACTGTTTTGATGCTATTTTCTCAATATTTGAGTACGCCCTCAAGTTTGCCAGTGATTTCCATTATTTAATAATTGGTGATAGAATTATGCATGTCACTGTTAAATTTGCATTGTATATTGCAAAAATTTAATTGCTTAGTAATAATAAAAATCTTTATTGTACAAAAAAACAAACATTAATAAAATATAAACATTGTAGAACCAGACAAATAAATTTGTGCAATGGACGAGTTTATCATTATTGATAATTTAGCAAAGTGTTAAAATTAAATTTATTTAAGCTATTTATTATAAAAAATATATGTTGGCACCTGTGATTTCATGAGGATTAACAATAAATATTTATTTAAATTTCAATACAATATTTTTTTCCCTCCTACCATCTAAAGGACGTCGATTACCTATATACTTTAAATAGGACGTAATAATTATATTATGATTGTTTTTAGTTTATTAAAAAGGAAATCCCATTTACAGAAAAACAAAAAATAATTACAAAATGTTATAGGTACAATTGTACAAATATTAGTAAGGCTGTAAGGCTAATTAATACCTAGGATATAGCAAGGTATAACCTTGCTAGACTGAAGTATTTTCAAGACACAACTTCGATCTATATATTTTTATAATGATACAATATTATTAATCATCCTAATTTAGTGAACTACCACGGTCCTACAATTTTATACTAGAAAAAGGAACTAATTAATTGCTTCCTCTACAAATCACCTACATAGAGACCAAAGGCATGTGTAATAAAGTATTGTGTTAACACCATTTTAAACATCAAAGACATAAAAAATAACATTATTGTAAGTAATATAGTTAAAATGTTATTTTATGTAGGTATACAACATCCTCTAATTTAACATATTATTCTGGTGCAGTAGGTACCTATATAAAAAAATGCTATTTACTGATTACTATCAGTCATGTGGAACTACTTGATTCGATTCAGTAAAATATTAATAATACTATTAAGTTATTTTACATTATGCCTTACATGAAAATTGTACTATTACTTTACTTGATATTTTTTGTACAATTATTTGAGTCAAAATCATCACACAAGATTTAAGATATTTAAATTTCACATAACAATGCTTTAAGTTAAAATTAGGTTAAATGCTAAGTACTATATTTATAATATATATTTTAATATTGTTACAGACAAATGATATCAACAAGAAAGAAACCGATAGAACAAAAGACGCGGATGAGAGAGTCAAATATGAAAAAGAAAGACGTAAGAATGAAGAAGAAATAGACAAAATTCAAGAAGCTATTTATAAAGAAAAAAAATTATTGGAGGCTATGATCTTGAAAAATATCACCAAATATCATAAGAACACCTTCACTGTTGATAAGAAAATAGTTATCATAAGTAACACATCAATGCCAAATGATAACCCCTCTACAGATGATACCTCTTACACAGATGATGAAGGTGATATCTCTACCACAAATGATGAAAATGACAACTCTACTACAGATGATGCAGATGATATTGTTACTACAAATGATGAAAATGGCTCTACCACAGATGATGCAGACGATACCCCTACCACAGATGATGCAGATGATACCTCTGCCACAAATGATGCAGATGATAATTCTACCACAAATGATGCAGACGATACCACAGATGATGCAGATGATACCTCTGCCACAAATGATGCAGATGATAACAGTACCACAAATGATGCAGACGATACCTCTACCACAGATGATGCAGATGATACCTCTGCCACAAATGATGCAGATGATAATTCTACCACAAATGATGCAGACGATACCACAGATGATGCAGATGATACCTCTGCCACAAATAATGCAGATGATAATTCTACCACAAATGATGCAGACGATACCTCTACCACAGATGATGCAGATGATACCTCTGCCACAAATGATGCAGATGATAATACTACCACAAATGATGCAGACGATACCTCTACCACAAATGATGCAGATGATAATACTACCACAAATGATGCAGACGATACCTCTACCACAAATGATGCAGATGATACCTCTGCCACAAATGATACAAAGGATAACCCTACCAAAGATGATTCAGACTAAACTTCTACTGCAAACAATTCTCAACTACAGATGATGCAGGCTGGTAGTGACCATATAGCAAAATTATATAAGGATTATAAGTTAGGGTAAAGATTTACACAAAATTTTACATAAATGTGGAACATAAAAAAGATATTACTGTTCATGTATGAACGCCTAAAGAATACCTAATAATCAAAAAAACCGTCAGTGTCGATTTTGTTATTATTTTGTCGTCTGACTTTCTTTTTTTTCTCTTATGGCATAACATCCTACAAGGATGATTTGCGCAATCTGACTGTTTGCCCCCCAAGCAAAAGCAAATCCATAGACAAGACCACGTGACCTTTAATGGTCTATTACAATACCAAATTAAATTAATCTGTTGATTTACAATAACAAGCCTTTAGTTATTATATTTTATTTACCTACTCTAAGAGTCATTCATAAATAGGAAAAAATGGGATAAACAATATACCTTACTCTGAAATATGGTAATCGAGGGATCGTAGATTTGAATAATATCCCAATCAACTCTACATTCATGAAACAAGCATATTGTCTAAGAATGAACATAAGAGAGCTTGAGATGCAAAGGCACATGGATCCTAGAACATTGAAACTGAGAAAATAGCACTTTTCTATTTCTACCCAAAATATTTTCAATTATGTATTGAAAATGTTTTTTTCTGCATTGATATTTATTTATATCAAAAATACTATGAAAAACATAGGGATTTTTGCATCTCAACCGAGTGGATCAAAATGAATTTGCATCTTACATAAGTTAAATGATAGTTCGTTAAATACAATGCCCTGTAAGTAATTGTGCAATCCGTCTTATTGGAAAAAAATTGGAAATGAAGACTAAAAAAGAATCCTTTTTTGTAATAAAACAAACATATTCATACCGAAATACCAACACATTAAGACAATATAATAATTGTTGTGAAAGTAGAATAGGTTGGCAACAGGATTTAAGTCTCATATCCTTCAACTGAGAATCCAAGACTCTTGTATAAGACCTATATGTAATATTATTGTAAGAGATTTTGGTTCTTTTAATTTTCGAATATCTTGTAAAAGGTAAAAATTCGCAAAACATTACGTCTAAGAATTGTGCAGTGTCCTTGAGGTCTTTTGGCACGTAAACAACACTTTAATGTTGTCCAATAATAATACAAACATCTTCAATTCAGTGATGAAGTATGCCACCCCCGTTGTCCCAAAGGTTTGTATATTATTGGCACACAGAAAAAGAACTGCATGTTTAATACTTGCAGTGATTAGCTCACTGGCTACTCTACTTATGAGATGACCCGTAATAGTTAGTATATTAGATAGATTTATAGTAATTTTACTGTAATTTACTGTAGCATTTATGTAATTTTATAATTATTGATATAATTTGTAAATAATTACGAGTGTTCTAGATATTTCATTTTATAATTACGTAGACATAATATTTAAAATAAGATGAACCTGATTAAAACTTTGTAAACCTACTTTATAATTTCAAAAATATATTATTATAGACTAAACAATAGAAGCATTTAAAGAATGAATCATAAATTCATTACTGCAACCTACAATTTGACTAATCAAACTATTACAATTAGAGATTCTACATGCACAACCTCTTTTCTTTCAGTATTTAAGAGATTGTTGTAAGTCAGAAGAGTTAGTTCCAGAAAATCATTCACAATGTTGGTATTAAAGAAGCTACTTTTTGTATGTTTTGTGGCGTGTTTTATTCAACTGACTTTATCGCATTCATTGGTGAGTTTTTTTTTACTCTATATTAATATATGCACTATTGAATACCTTTTTTACAACATGAAGAGAACGCCTCTCTGTGTGCTATTTTTTTTTTTTTAAAAAGATATCTAATACCTGATATTTTTTTTAAATATATCTGGGTTTTGTTATAAAACCAAATACAACATTATACACCTTTATTATATGTGGTATATATAATGAGTTACAATCCATTGGATTGGTCTGCAACGAGTTTGGTTTTTCTTCTTCATTCCTTCCTATTCTCAGCCAGTCTTTTCAGCTCTATGTATGAGCCACAGTTCACATGTCCCTCTTCAGTTGGTTCATATACGTATCTCTTGGTCGGCCTCTGCCATTTGTCCCCTCGTACTCCGCGATGGCGATGAGTAGTCCTGGGTGCC
This sequence comes from Athripsodes cinereus, assembly GCA_947579605.1. Classification (NCBI taxonomy): domain Eukaryota; kingdom Metazoa; phylum Arthropoda; class Insecta; order Trichoptera; family Leptoceridae; genus Athripsodes; species Athripsodes cinereus. Next base: position 25,130,570 of record OX388310.1, read on the forward strand.
TGATGTTGTGGCCAATCCAGTTAACTCGTTGTTGGCTGATTCATTTAAGAAGTTGCCTTTTTTCGTCTACCCTGGTTAATACTTCTTCGTTTCCGACGTGTTCCGACCAATGGATCTTCAGCATGCGTCTGTAGCACCACATCTCAAAGGCCAAGTCTGCTGGTTATCCCACTTTTGATGGATGCCATGATGGTATAAATAAAGATTGATGGAGATGGACTCTAAAATTCTTTACAAATTGGTTTCAGACACGTAGCAGAAGACAAACAAATGGCAGCTCTAGAAATAGCACAAATACAACAACTGTCACTGTTGACAATTCAACTGATGCAAAAAATATCACAAGCAAGGGCGTCAACACAAATATAACGTCTACTCCAGATACTGCAGACAAAAATTCTATTGTAGTTGTGAACAGCACATCTATACCGCAAAATATAACAGGTGATGCACTTGTTAATCAGACCTTTTCTGCTGGTTTCAAAAATATGTTCCAACTTTCTAACCAGCCAGTTGTAAATGGAGTTAACGCAGTAGTGGGCTTAGTAAATAATCTTACAAACGTAGCAACAGATACAGAAAGATCAACACAGAATGTGACTGTTGTAACAGTGAATTAGGTTAATCAGGTTGAGAATTTACTTCTTTTTATAATTTTTTAACTTTTATATATTATGACAATGTAAGAGCACTTTCATCACCAACCATAGAGTTCCCCTTACAAGTAGAGTAATTCTCTCACCCTGTATCAATTATGCTGTATCGTATTATAAATTCACTTAATCAAAGGGCTTAATATTGTTGAATTGTGAATATTATCATACATTATTAAATATTTGTTTATTTATAATGAATCCAATACTGCACCACATTTTATAACAAATAAAAAACTGCAATGTCTACATTACTACCAACATAACAGTTTTTATTATCATCTTGATAATCCATAATTATTGCAATATCTTTTATATCGATGAAAAATGTCTGGACAGTTGGTTGTCAATTTAAATTATTTTGTTAACTTAAATTTCCAAATGATCATACAGCTTTTATACAAAAGTATTAAGTACATAAAAAGGCAGTTTTTCACCTACTTATACTTATAACTTTGACAAAGTTGTTTGACAAGTTTGACAATAGTAAAGTTTTAAAAAAAAATCTCAACACATGACCAAATTTACCAATTCTACTCTACTACTTACTCTTATATATCTGGGATTTGTTATAAACACACATACAACTTACACCTTTCACAGTAAGCTAAAAGCATGTGTCGTGAAAGGGGAGTTTGGCCGGCACCTGGGATCGAACCACGGACCCCTTGTTTAAGAGGCCGAGACTCTACCTCCAGGCTACGGACAAACTTTTGTATAATATTGTTTGTATGTTTAAAATGTTTAATAAAATCAATGACTCACCGGAGCAGCAAATATAATTGTGGACCCTGTAGATCTTGTAGTTTCAGTATCCAACTGGGAGAAAATAGAATTCCTCTTCAATTTTTCAGGATCTTCTTCAGATTTGGTAGAATCATGATCTTCATTGTTTGCAGAACTACTATTGGCAAACATTCTCTTGTGAGCCTTTTTAAATTCATCCATAAGGGCATCATGTTTTTGTTTCTTCTCATCATCTACGTCTTTCAACACCTTGTTCTTCCTAGCTTCTTCCATTTGTGTAATGGTAGAACAGGTGTTCTTAAGGCGCTAGAAAATAAATTTAACGGATTAATTAATTTGATGTGAAATATTAAAAGAAATCCTAAAAATATAATTTGAGCAATACTTACTACAATATTTATTTAAGTAGATGGTTTTGCAAGAGAGTGAGGGAGCTAAGTAGTATAAATGTTAATTTGAATTTTATAATTTTATTATTATATTTAACAACTGTATTCGGCCACAACAAGGTCCTATGACTAATGTGGTAGACAATTTTTGGATAATGTTAAAATCTTCTATGTTGTAGTTAATATGCAAATGTATTGGAAGATATTATTTCAATAAAGATTTATAAATTCAAAAAGAGAACTAAAAAAAATTCAGGTAAAAATATTGGTCCGTTGCGCATATCCAAAATATACTTTTTAAGATAATTTTTATTATGAATAAATAATGAGAATGGTTTCTATCAGTTCATCAATGAAAAGAAATGTACCTATATTCTTACTACACACATTCACAATGAATGCTACTTTATGAACATTGAGTATTAGACATATTTTCATTTATCATCACGGCGATTCCCACAAGCGGGGTAGCCAGCAGACCAGCTCTATATAATAAACATGCATGGTGTTCTCTTCATACCAAAAATATTAAGACATTCAGGATGGGAAGCCTCATCGCTGAATTTAAAATGTAAAATATCTTTATTTTTTTTAACACCTACCATTTCTACTACTACTGACAATAAGACGATTCTTACAAGGATCATTACAGCTGAAGGCCAATGCGATCCCAGAAGAAATCTTAAACGATATCCAAACGATAACACAACTACAATATATCCTCAATTTTTCTTATAAATTCTGCAAGACACTCCACTCGACAACTTACGGAAAAGAGTGAGAGATAAATTAAATTAAATCAGATAGATTTTAAGATATATAATTTGACATAGAAATTGTGATGTACAATGTTACCTGGGCTCTCTTCTGTAACTCCTGTGTTATGGCACTGGATAAACTGCTGTTTGTACTAACAGTGCTAGAGGCTGAGACCTTCCTGACTGTTTGCATCTCTTCTACATGACAACTGATGTTAGTTACATTCTCCTTGTCTGCCTGCATCTCCTCTTCACTCCTGTGCACATCTACCACAACAGTTTTCTTGTCACTCATGACTACAGGAGTTGCAGACCTATGTCCATTTAATATCTTATCACTATCAATTGTAGTCACAACGTAACTATTTTGAATGGTTGTGCCTTTTTCAGAAAGATTGATGATGGTTCTATTATGTGCATTGTCTGGAGAATCTTTATTATATGATAAAGGTTTTCTTCGTTGTGTGTTTGTTTCATTATAATCGTTGTAATCTCCATCAGACTCTTTGATGATGTTTTCTCTCTCCCATTCGTAACTTCGGTGTTCCCAAGTTCTCATTTTGTACCTTCCTTTATCTAATTGACTTAACCTGAAAAAAAAAACAATATTTATAGTTCTAAATACCACTACTAAAATTATAAAGTCACACATTATGGCAAATCAACTCTACCAATAAATACAAATTTGAGAGATGTATTTTCGCAGAACTTCAAATAAATCTAGGTGTATCTATCACAATTTTATGAGAATGTGAGAGTGAAAGAAATATGATAAAAAGTTGAATTATAATAAACCGCACATAAGCTTTCATTTGGAATTTCACATTTAGGATTTGTTGTCCATTGATGACTGTGTTTTGTACTGCTGAATCTATAGCTTTTTGACAGCTATCATCTTTGAAAACTATCACATTATTACTACCCAAATAATGAAAGTTTAATTACCTATCTTCTAAATCCATAGATTCCTCTTTTACTATTGACAGCCTCTTGTGGTCTGTGCTGGAAGGACTCTGGTCTCCTGTGGCACTAGAAGCTGAACTGTTATATCCACTAGATTCCCCCGGAAACAGTTCCAAACCAGATCCTGTTCGTACCCATAATTCAAGTCTTCGAGATTGTTTCATCACATTAACAGCCTGGAAAATATACAGATATTTCATAATTAGTTCAATATAGATTTACTCGTTTTTAAATATGACCAAGATAGAATTGGCAAACATCAATAAAAATATCAATATGATTTAATGGAATATTTTAAAAAAAACGATGGTTTATGTTATAAGCCCAATACAACTTTAAATATATTTCACAGTAAGTTAAAAGCTTGCGTCATGAAAGGGAAATTTGTCGGCACCTGGGAACGAACTATGCACCTCTTGTTAGTATAGCCGAGACTCTACCTCCGGGCTACCAATGAACTCGAACTATTAAAAAGTAAAATTAAGGGGTTCACATGCAAAGGTACATCAATCTTAGAACTTTGAATCTGGGAAAACTCTCAGGCAGCTGATATTTACAACACATCTGTAGATCATTTCAAATTGAGTTAGGAGTGTGTCATACTGCAGAACTAATCTATTATTTTGATTGTACTGGGTATGATTTTGTGTTGATTATGATGTGGTTTGTTTTGGTGGTGCTTGCGCCTGGTATATTGGTGTCTTGTCACTTTGTTTTTAATTATTCTTATATATTTTTGCAAATATCATATATGTATCATCAAATATTAGTGTTGCTTTGACAAAATATCTACGTAATATTTTTTCAACATAAATTAATGTGTCACAAGAAAGATCAAAACAAGGATCACAACATTAAGTTCATAAATCAAATTGTAAAAAAATCAGTACAGTGTAATTCTGATGCACCTAAACAGAATTATGGGAAATTAATAACAAATGTTTTTATCTACTACATTGATTTTTATTAAGAGGGACGTCGTAAGACGAAAGACGCCTCTCTCAATAAAAATTAATATGGTAGGAAGATATCAGTCTTTAATTTCATTATTTATTTATTTATTCATTCTTTACTGTACATTGATCACAATATATATTATTTCATAGAAAAATGCATTCAAATTCGATATAATCAATATACAGGGAATAATAATATTATATTATATAATCGATATTATCAAACAATATGTAAACAATAATCAGGAATCAACATCTTAGTAGGAACCCTTCCTCCTTTTATATACCTACCCATTTTTTTATGTATGTTAGTAATATTGATTTGTTAATTTTGTGTTTGGTACCTATGTTTTGTTATGATATTGTACTTATGTAAAATATTGTGTAAAAGGCTAATTAGCCGTAAATAAATAAATATCGATATAATCAATACAGAGGGTGAGTTTATCGCAAAGGAGCAATCTATTCCAACTAACCCAACTTATGCAATTTTACTACCTAAACACTGGCACAGAGAATAGAATTTGTAAAGAAGAGAAATAAACAGAGATACTAACATCACCAAATTGTATCTCCCTGAAGTCAATTCCGTTGCACTGCATAATCTGATCTCCTGGTCTGAGGCCTGCTTCCCTGGCAATGCCATTCTCTTTGGTGAACTGTATGAAGATGCCGGGCTTCCAATCAGGGCCCTTGCAGATTCTGCAATCAACAAAAATAATTAGTAGATTTTCTTACTATGTGTGTTAATTATTTTTTTCTTGCACAATATTATTTTGCTAAACATTTTACTTCTATTATCTACCTAAAATACTTGTTGGTTTATTGGTGATATACATGGAAATAATTTTGTGGGAGAAAGTTTTTGTGGGAGAAAGAAAACTTTTCAAAAATTTAAGGACCCACCAGAATAAGCAGGTATTTATACTATTTAAACTTTTTTAAACTATAGAATATTCACCCAAATTTCAAGTTTTTTTTGTATTTTTACAATAATTTGAATCCAGTGATAAAACAGTTAGAGCAGTGGTTCCCAAAGTTGACTGGGCTCCGGCCTATCTAACAAAAATTTCCAATATTGGGACCCACCTTTTAGCTGTCTTAGAGAAAAGAGGTCACAAATATTGGTAATGCTCAGATTCTCTAGTAGCGAGTTATGGACCTACTCAAGGCTCAGGGCCCACTCAATATTTGCTCGCGACCCACCGGTGGGTTATATAATTCAAAAATACAAATTCTTGCTAAATTTGGAATTTCAATTTCATTATCACAAAAAAAGTCTGAAAAGGGCTGTCAAGTATACTTACTACTAAATTTTATCCATACTTAACTTATTATTTTTCTTTTAAACAATGACCTACCTATATTAAACACTATATTAGTTTTATTGGAAGACATTGCCTTCAGGCAATATGTACACGCCTTTGGAACAAATTTTATTTTTATTATGTTGTTATTTCATTATTTTGTTATATTTTTGTTTTCGGACACTTACCCACATCCTAATTTGGATCTTGAAGGTACAATAAGTGTGAGTTTGGTATCTCTTATTCCTTCCACTTTGCCAGTGAGAGGAGGAGAGTGCCGGTGTACCAAAGGAGAAGCAGGAGGCTCAGCAACCAGACGCCAAGTCAAAGGATCTTGTGGCTTCCTGCAATAAGAACATCATAATTAATTAAGTAGGTATTCAATTAAGATATTTGAAATGCATGGTAAGACCAGAAATGTCTGTCCAGAATCGGCCTTCACAGTCACCTTAGATGGCACCGTCGACAGGATGCTCGATTAAATTCAGTCTCTCAATAATACCCGGCAACGGGTACAAGGCATTATTATTATTATTATTATTATTAAGACCAGAAAAGTCTTTCCACTGCATTGCACAATGTCGAGGAATATTAAAAACTGTTCCCAATATTTTTGCATCTAGACTTTAACCTAATATCTTTGAAGAAGGTTGAACATGTTTTAGATGTACTCGTGGTAAAAATAAGATGTATGTTTAATGTAACATTAATTTACTATCAAGGAAGTACATGGATTAGTTGGAAGATATATCGCGCTTCTACGATAAACTCGCCCATTGCACAAATTTATTTGTTCATGTTTTCATGTAATGTTTTTTTCTACTATTGTTTTTTGAGCAATAAAGCTTTTTATTATTATTATTACATTCAATTTCTGAGCTGGGTTAGATAACTCAATTCAGACCAGTTGGCCTTAGAGCGGTCTCTCAGCTATTTCTAAGTTGCCATTTTACTGTGTTTTGTTGGGTTTGACTTCCAAAGGATAGGAGGCGACTGCCCACGTCAATACTATTATTTACCATACTTTCGAAGACACAACTATTTTGAGACTTCAAATACGGATGCTCTCACTGACTACGCAAATGAGTAATCAAATTTAATAAATTTAAATAAAAATTCGATGATAACTTACTCTTTCACTGGCACCATTCCGACATCTGAAATATAATAAAAAGAATACTTAGATGATGGATATTAGAAAAATACACATAGAATGAATATACCCAATATAATTCAACAGAACACATTTTCCAATAGACTGATATTTATTTTTTTCATATTAAGAATGAGAAATTTAACTGAGTAGCTTATAGAGGGAACCGTAAAAAATTGAATAACAAAAATCACGTTCTTATAAACAAAAAAAAAACAACATAAAGTTATTAGTTGTAAATTAGATTGATTTTATGTACCTGGGACGCGCTCATGTTGAAAATATTATGATAAAAATACGAATTATTTTGACAATTATTGCGGTAAAATGTACAGTTATTAAGTTATTATTGAAATCAATCATAATATTGAATGGATGGTGGCCTTCAAAAATGTTTAATCTCCGGTGAACAATGTTCTTTGTCGTTAGACACCCTCAAACTATGATCATAACAAGAATTCTATAAAAAAGTCTACGATACCATGCAATAAAATAAGTGTTCGAAGAATATATTGAACTGTATTTATGTTATTGGTTTTGTTTTTCTCTTTTTGAATGTATTAGTGCATTTTTTTTATATTTATAGACTGTTTGTATTATTGATTTGTCATACTCATGTATTATACCTATTGTAAAAGGCAAATTGCCGTTTATTGATCAAATAAATAAAAAATAAATATTACCTATTAATTTTTTAGTGAAGTGCCCACTAAGAGCATATTTACGACTGTTTCTATGAAGATACTTGCAAACTATAAAAAATTAAGTTAATTTTTATTACATGGAAAAGTTTAATTATTCTTTCTAAATGATAAAATTTACATAATTATCTTCTACTTTCTCAACGACAATCATATACCAAGGTATCTACATTTTTATATTGATGTAAATATTGGCAAATCCATTATAATGCCATACCATACCATTATGGGTTAGTTGGAAGATATCGCGCTTCTGTGGTTCTGTGATAAACTCGCCCACTGCACAAACTTATTTGTCTAGTTAAAATTCTGCCATTTTTATTATCTTATGTTGATTTTTTTGTGCAATAAATATTATTATTATTATATTATTATTACCATCACGGCATCTCCCAAAAGTGGGGTAGCCAACTGCTCTATTGCATGCAATAAACACGCAAATTGACTTCTCCGTGCCAATAAAACTTAAGACATTCAGGACGGGTGGTATAACTCATCGCTGAACTGATGATGTTAAATGTCTTAAAATACAATGTTTTAAGAATACCTGTCTTTTATAGGACACTCGAACACTTACAAAAAAGAGTGGGAGATATTATATTCTTTACCGGGGACTTTACGGCTAAGCCAGTACAATGCAAAAACTATAAATTAAAATATTAGTTTAATCTGTAGGTGCGTAATTATCTGTGAATAATTTTCACATAAATATTTTAGTATGTTCATATATGTATAATGTATACATTTATGTCTGTTTATATGTCCTCTGTGATCACTCTTATTAGACAAGGAAGAGGGAAACTAATGCCTTCCATATAAATTATCATAAACTTATCGTGTTTCTGGATACCAATAAGGTTTTCATATTACTTATTACCAAACATATTACAGGTTGTACGAGGGCAAATTGTCAAATTTGTATGGAGAGCAAACATATCTTTCTGAATATTTTGTCAACGCATTTTTATATAAATTTTATTGTATTGAGTAGTCAATTAAAATATTATTAAATATTAAAATGAGCTCAGTATAACATTGTGATTGATAACGAACAGATATTATTGTTCGAAAACGTTCTGACGTTTAAATTAAGTTAAATTAAAACAGTGTTTTGTAATACTTTCATGATATTGTTTTTTATTTTATAAAATGTCGTTCTACAAAGTTTCGCTCACTAATTTCGAAGATTTATTATTTTCGGGTTTATCTACTAGTTACCATCATCGCCCTCAACGCTCCTCTCGGGAGCACAGGGCTGAAGCTAGTTATAATACCAAATAATATTTTTATACCAGCAGGCGTCATAATTTAGTATGTCTCTATTCACAAATAATACATCACATTAACGATAATAATGATGATGGAAGTGTGGCAATAGGATAAATTAAATACGATAATCATCGCGTTTCCCAATACAATTACCTATAAGTTGTATAAAATGGATAATATTCTTTACGATTACAATCAGAAAACACTCATTAATAACAAATTAAATTATACTGCAAACAAGTCAACGACAAAAGATAAACATGCATTAAACAAAATGGACAATTTCTTAGATTATGTACATGCGAGATACATACATGGGTGTTATCCTAAAATCAAAGAATTTCATAGCAAATGTGAGTAGGTATACTCACCCAAGTAATTTGTTATGCTTTGTGCTCATTTTGGTTTTGCGTCAAAATTGAATCCATTAAGATAATAAATCTCTTAACGAATTATTAATTGATATTACGTGTAAGGAATAAGTTAATAATATAAACAGAAAGAACAACAAATTAAAAATATAATAATTTTTACTCATCCGTCAGAAATTTTACATTAAAAGACGGCAGCATGAAAATAGTTCATCTTTATCAGTGAGTAAGTACCCTACACGCTAAGCAGATGAGATAGCCATGTTTTTTTTTTTAAATGCATTGTAATTTTTATGTGTGATTGATGATACTTACTTCTGACTTTCAGTTTCAAATAGTTGAGGCTTGCTATGAGACTGAGCATTTCTTTGTGGAGAGCATCGCTGAGCCTATATCCATTGACTCGTACCACTTGATCCCCCACCTGAAAGAAAAAGAAAACGTTTTATAAATAAAAATTAAAGCATAATAGCTAGTCAATAAAATGTTGAAATATCTTTATTTCTCGGACTTGGACTCCTATTTATCCGTTTAGGTGAAGATTTTTTTTATTATTTGAGCTCTCTCTATCAATAAAAATAAATGACCTAAGAATGGGTATTATCACAAAAAAAAATAATGAAGATGTAACAAGAGAACTCCAATAAATACAATAAGTGTAAGGCCAAAGTAAACAAAGGTAAAAAATGATGGACCAAAGGTTAAACCTTGTGGCACTCCAGTTGCGAATTAATTTTTAATCTACAATTTTCAAGAAAGTTGTAATGATTACATTCTTAATTGAATAATGACACCTAAATGGATTTATAATTGACAAATCATTAAACTTCAAACCACAACCACAAAATTTATGAATTCTGACACTCAATTAATTAACAATACAATTCTCATACTTAGTTCTTGAGACAATTTTATGATGAAGCAACGATGCCTAGTGTTTGTATGAAACATTTTATTAGTAAAAATCTAGCTGTAGCATTCATAATAATTATCATAGCAGAGCAGAGAACAATATTATGTTCTTTTCACAATGAAGATGTTTGTTGTAATAAATCTATTTTTAATGTTTGTTTTTATTTCCAATTAACGTTTTGTTCACAATAATGTAATATTTTGCAGATTTCACTTTTATGAAGAGTTCACGTTGTGTAACAGGTTTGACGACAAAATAATTACATATAGGTACAACTAGCGAAATTTCGATCACAAAATTAGCGCTTTTGTTTACGAAATTCTTAAGTATTTTATTATGGTCATAATACAACATAATATTGTGAAAGGAAAACCGTTTTTAGATAAATTTACTGGCCTCACAAATTCAAGTAAGAATACTAAAACACACATAAATCTTCTTCCCCTTGCCATCAAGTTTAGGTAATTTCTCCAGAAATACCTATCCATTGCTGCTTCTAGAGCTTCTATGGCCACCTTGACCCTCTCACTACCAAATGAAATTGGAGAATCCCGGAATTATACTGTTTGATACTTTATTTGATTGACCATAATTACTTGTCCACGTTTCGCTTGCATACATACATACATTATGTATGCAAGCGAAACGTGGACATGGTTGAAGAAGGACGTAAGTAGAATAAATGCTGTGGAGATGAGATCACTGAGGAGGATGGTTGGTAAAACGTTGCGCGATAGAGTGAGGAATGAGGATATTAGAAGAATGAGTGGATGCAAAAGGAGTGTTGTGGATAGAATGCGTGTAAATAAATTGAGATGGTTTGGTCATATAGAACGAATGGAAGAGGAAAGAATGACAAAGAGGATATACTTGGCTGAAAGGAGGGGTGTGACGAAGCGCGGGCGTCCGAGAACTACATGGCTTGAACACGTAGATCAAATTCTCAAGGACGGCCGTGTTTTGAGTAAGAGAAATCGACATGCGCGCATGAGGAATTGTATGACTGTGGAGGAGGCGAAAGAAGTATGTAAGGACAGATCTAATTGGCGTTCCGATCTCTCTGCCTACCCCACTTGGGATACGGCGTGAGGGAATAGATAGAATTACTTAAAATTTAGCTTTATACGTTTATTAATAAGTATAAAGGTTTATGATTAACTAAAGTTTTTCCTGTGTATTGTTTTCTGAGGCCAATATTTTTTTTGAAATTTCAATTCATATTATTTTAATAGGTAGAAATAGAAACCTGGAGAGACTTGTTTTGACTGGAAGTGTGGAGGGCAATAGAGCTAGGGGGCGCGCACCAATGAGATGGAATGAGCAGGTGAAGGGGGCTACGGGGGGGACCTTGCATGAGGCGCTACGAAGAGCGGAGGATCAAAGTCGCTGGAAGCAATTTGTGCACACCTATACAAATTATGGTCACGATCCTCAGCACTGAGGGACCGACAACAAAGAAGAAAGAAACACGCATTTTGTGAAAAATATTTTCGTTAGTTAGAAGGGAAATTTTATAGTCATCTCAAGTTTCAAATACACCCATTTGAGATAATAGCTTCACCACAAGTAGTTAAATAATAAGTAATATTCCATTTAATGAGCATGAAATAAAATGAGATTCTGAAGTGAAAAGGTTGACAATATATTAAAATACTTAGACATTACATACAGTCTCATAAAACTTTCATAAGATTAATTTCTCAGATTTGCATACAAAGAACTACTAGAATATATGTTTATAATTGTAGGTATATATTATAATATTTTATTGTTATTATTGTCTTTATTATCAAGTGAAATGCTGTCTTCTGTAGAGATGCGTTACGCAATGCAATCAGGCTTGTGCAATTATAATAAGTAATTAAAAAAAAAAATTAATCGTCGTATATGCTTTTATTGTAATTTTCTTATTTCTGTAGAAGAAATGGAGTCATTATGTATTATGATGAATGTTTTAATTACCATCAACATTTTGTTCATGCTAAAAATTGAAGTGATGTTTTGAGTTCGTCGGTAGCCTGGAGGTAGAATCTCGGCCTCGTACACAAGGGGTTCGCGGTTCGATCACAGATGCCGGGATACTCCCCTTTCACGACACAAGCTTTAAGGTTACTGTGAAAGGCGTATAAGGTTGTATTTGGGTTTATAACAAAAACCCAAATAAGTATATCTTTTAAAAAAAATCTCATTAGTATTTTTATGGTGTTGAGGTAAAGATCATTATTTTCAAAGTCCAAATGGCGATGTTTCAAAGATTGGTGCCGTTAGATATGTACCAAGAAAAGGTTCTATGTAATAATATTCTTTTTCAAGGTAATTTAAGTAAATATTCTTTCCTTTTTCAAACTAAATGTTACATTCCTAAAAAAGCGCACTGAGTTATATGTTTCCACTGGCTAGAGCTGTGTAGCAATAAGAGATCAACAAAATAATTGTACTGGAGCGTACATACACCTTACTATTGATCCCGCACAGGGGGTTATAGTGTGGTTGAGCTCTTATTGTAGCGCTGCTCGAGCCAGCGGAAACATATCTCGAGTGGACATGGAAGTCTTTTGCAAAAAAAAAACTGGATCAAAATACAGTAGCGCCTATAGTGTACAAATCGGGGTTAAAGGAGTAAAGAAACGTTTATCGTTACAGATTAACTAAATACTACCTTTCTTACCCAAAGATATACTAGATATGTAATTCAAAGAAAAAATCTGTCGTGAAACCGATACAGCCGATGCAGCCAGTTTTAAACTAGCGTCCGTTGAGACGGTTTGTGAGACAGCGCATAACCATTATCATCTCAATGATATGGAGTGAGACAGCATAATATTATTATTGTTATTATTAATGCGTTAAGTTGGAACACGAATATTCCGCAATAATGTACTGAATTGCAAGTCTAGTATGTCTATGTTCTTACCCTATTTAAATTTTATCTCTTTGACGTGCCTTTTCCAATGTTTTATATGTATATTTACTAGCTTATTTTGACACACCATAATTGACTCATTACATAGACCTTTTTTTATTAATTCTTATTATTTTGTTTGTATTTTGATCTTGACTTATGAATTTGCAATATACCTGTGTGATTGCGTATGACTGTTTTTTTTTGTTGTTGTCTGTCATACTTTTTTTTGTAAACATGAAAAAGGCTCACGCGGTATATGATTTTAAATAAATAAATACAAAATCATTATAAATAAAAATTAATTAAGAGCAAATATAGTAAAATAATAACCGAAAACAATATATAATAAACCACACATTTTAACTGATACATATCTAAAAAGAAGACATTAATATATTTATTTAACAATAAACGGCACAAGTCTTTTACTGTTTTAGCAATACAGCTGAGATAAAATCATAAAACAATTACATTTATTGAGCCCTATTTTAATTATTGATGGTAGATTGATATGACATGATATGAATACCTTCCCAATTAGCAGCCATCATTGTTTTCGATTCACAATACCAAACTACTACTGACATTATACCACAGCTGCCGAATGTTTTAACCAGAGTAGTTGGTTACTACAAACAACAATGGCACACGTGTGACTTGGCAAATATTTGGCAGTCTTGTTAATTCGCAATAAAAACCTGTAGCACGTGAATTAACAATTGCATATGTATTACTAACTTGCTTTTCACATCTAGATTGTAATATCAGAACATGTCAAATGCTAGGTAAAGGTATATCTTTTACGAATGAAAAAAAAACTACTACTACTATCTACTACTATACCATCACGGCATATCCCACAAGTGGGGTAGCCAGCAGATCAGCTGCATGTAAGAAACATGCAAACCGTCCTCTTCGTGCCAATATAAAATCAAGACATTCAGGATGGGTGGCAAACCTTATCGCTGAACTTAAGATGTAAAATGTCTTAATTTTTTCGAACACCTGCCTTTTACAGGACACTCGAAAACTTACGCAGAAGAGTGGGAGACCAATTCTTTACCGGGTGCTCCACTGAAAAAAAAACATTTGTTAAAATACTATTTTAAAACACCAACACCACAAGATAGTATGTATAATACAAATGTCAAGTACCTACAATATTTATTTTATTTATATTTGATTATGTAAGCTATTAGATTCATAAATAATAAATGTTCATCGTTTTAGTGATTTATCAAAAGCAAATCTTAAAATATCAGGAATAAATGTGTCCAAAGTCTCATTACTAGATATTTTAGAAATGGTAGCTTCAGTGTCATCCGTTACTTTCATACACTGTTCAAAATTTTCTCTGAAAATATATTTTCAAAATTTTCCCCAAAGCATTACTCTCCTTAAATTTATCACAACAATTGAATACCTACAACCTATAAAAAATATACTTGAATAATGTTGCATTTGTTTCGCGAATTTTCCTGCAAAAAAAGGACTTCTAGTATTTTTAGTAAGTTTTTGAGTGTCCTGTAAAAGGTAATTGTTCGTAAAATATCACGAACAAGACATTAAACATTTTAATAACATTAACATTTGACACCAACCAAAAGACCATAACATTTGTCTAGCGATTATGTAGGCTACCCATTTTGAATGTCTTATTTTTTAATGGGACACAGAGGACAACTTATAGCTATGTCGTGATGGTATTGATAGACTATCACTAAAATAAATGCCTCAACTAATTTACTATATTATTCATATAACGTGAAAACAATGAAACGCCAGATTATGGTGGTTAAAATGTATCTATGGCAAATGTAGGTTAAAATTAGATAACAAACATAATTAAGTAGGTATGAATGACATTAGTAGTCATGGTGTGTAGCTGGGTGACTAGTAGAAATAATAAACTAGAGTATGTGTAGCGTAAAAACCTTTCGCCATAGTGACCGGAAGTCCATAAATAATTCATAATGACGAGATAGAATCATCAGCACCATCGCAATATCCGGTGTACACTGTTTTGATATAATAATTACGCTGCTTACATTACTACTAGACAATGTTGTTTTGGATTCGTCACATTTTTAATTAAAATTTAAACAGCTATAAGTTAGATAAATTGGAAGATCACTCATAAGCAGTCCATTTATTTTTATTTACCGGATCAACCACACATTAGTTTTTACTTATTTATTTACATAACAATACATTCAATAATTTTTGCAGCAGGTAAAACAATTTTCTGCACAAATTTTCTTTAAGACGAGATTCCAACCCGAATTCGTATTTCTTCATCCATTACCCAAGTGGGATACAAAGCCTAGATCTCCGAAGGAAAGTGTGTATTAACAATTGCATCATTTAAGAGTTTAGACTAACATTATTTATCACAAACGATATTTTGTTGTTTGTGATTCAACGAAAAAAATGGCATTCGCGATAATATTATCTTCATATTTATTGATAAATACCTGCTAATGAAATCCTATTGAAAATCACGCCGATATTATTAAATTTAACAACAATAAATAAAAACATTATTCAGTATAGTACACGTTTACTCGATTTGGCAATAAACAATCGATGAATCAATCGAAATATTATTTAATAACGATTTTACTATTTCGATACCGAAAATTGTTGCACAATCGATATGTTATGTGTGCAGTATTAGGTATTGTTTGTAATGCGATTTGTTACGGGTCGAAAGCTGCCAGTGATCCATGGAAAGATGTGTTGTAAGAATCAAATGTTCGTAACACATTGAATATCTCGATATTTACGAGTATTATTACATTCTATCGAACAAGTTGTTATTGTATTAGAATTAGACGTACATACATAACAATAGATTCAAATTATTAATTTAGTTTTGTAAGATTCTTGGTAAAAGTTACTGGACTTATAAAACAACGTGTAGTTTAAACCTATTCAAATATTTACAGCACCTTACCAATGTAAATTTTTGTTCTTTCATAAATCAATGTAACAATTAAGTAAAATTACAAATAACATCTAAATGGAAAATTCACACAAATCGAGCTAGTCCCAAACAAAGATATTTATCTTACATTATGGGTACTAACGCAACAGCACACTTATACAATACACTAAACATATAAATACGTACGTAACACCCAGACCTAGGACAATTTGAAAAAGGGATTAAGTATATAATTTTGCCTTGGCCGGAAATCGAAACCGGAACCTCGTAACTCAACGCTAGCCGTTGATAAACAACACTTTAGTTTAAACAACTGTGAAGTGTGAACAATATTGATCCAAAGCAGACCATAAAAAAATTAATACATAGATTGTTTTTAGATTTGGCGTGGTTCATTATCCTAAGATGTATATATTTCTTATTCAATGTATTATTTTCATTAAATAAATAAAAAAAAAGACTCATTTGCTACAAAGACCAAGGGTTGGAAATAAGCGTCGTTGATACGAATATTTAAAAAACAATAAATATGTATATTATATATCTTTATAGTTACCTTCTATGAATGAATTGAGTCGAAGTATCATTATATTTAACTAATTTACATACAGTGTGAAGACATCGAAATGAATCCAAAATTAATTGGTCTAAGAACATATTGAAGGTTGGCACGTCTTTGTAACAATTGTTTGAATTTCAGCCTTGAAACAGGTTAATTCTTTCTTGGTGATTGATCGACAATAGTAACTGTGAACATTGTTAATTATCTAGATTTCGATATCGAGTAAACTACAATTTTATCAAATTTAATTTACGTATTGAATTTTACTCATATCACGAACTATTTTAATTGGACATATTTCATCAATAGTTCTATATGAATAATTATTACAATGCAATAATAGATATTTATATAAACCTACCTATAAGATTTCCATTAGTGTAATTATTATTGTTTCTTAGTAGAGGTCGTACAAAACTTTAATTCAATCTTGCCATTCATGCACTGAGTACTTTTCAATACACTTTAGGATATTGAAAAATATCTGGATAAAATAAATCGATGTCCAAATATCACATTGAAAATTAACGCAAAGTAATTAGGAATGTAAAATGATTAACAACGAATTCCAGAGTAGCTATTAATGTATATTTACAGTGTTAAGTATAAATACGAATTGGAAAACCTAATGATATGGTACATTATCATGGGTCAAACAGGAAAATAAATACAAAATATCTACATTCTGCTGTGAATGGCTTGATGGTGCTATACAAGACCAACTCAAATGAATCCCATGATCGTTTTTAAGTTACAAATATCAAAAATACTATCAGTATGATCGACTGATGAAATTGTGTCAATATTTACAAATTGTATAATTACATATCGATCTTTTTAAAGCAAAGGGATTCGGACTTAGGTATTATACTTTTTTATTTAGGTTATATTTTTTTTAAGAATAACGTGCTCTTATTTATACTCATATATAAAATATTACGTATTTTAAATAAATTTATTTGCCATGGAATTCAGTCTTCTTAGTTCTAACTTACTTTACTTTTTGTATGGCTTCGGCATATATTAATTTTCTTTGCTAAACTGCTGAATTTAATAGTTATTCCAAATCATATCCTTGGTTCCCGTTCAGAAAGCCGCTGCACCGCCTCTAGGATCAACCTATGGATGACCATCACTCTTCAGCGACGAGATATGCCACCCATTCTGAATGTTTTATAAAAATACCTTTCAGTGCTACCAGCTATCTTACATATAGGTAATAAGATTTAAGGGTGATACAATTGTATTTAGACCTGAAATTAAGTTTTTTTTTTTGTTTTGGATTAGTAATACCTCTGCAGTCAGCAGTGATAGTTTTTCAACCATAGGTACTACTACAGAATCTCTCATAAGTAAAACTAAGTACATACCTATACCAAATGGACAAACGGGTCGCCCCCTTCGTGCCACAAAATGAGACATTTAGATGATGCCAAAAGACGTTTTGTAAACAGTCATTGTTTTCATATTATAATAGGAAGCAACTATAATATACATAATAGAGAAAAAATAAAAGTGTTTATTTAAAGACATCACGATCTCCTCCGTGTACACAATCTATTTAATAACTTGTCAAGATTATTATTATTATTGTTATAAATGATCGCGTGACTCTAAATCATTGCGATGATCACTATAAAAATAATTGTTTATTAGATATCGTCGTCGTTGTATATAAGGCATAATTTTGACATCCACTGTAACTTTAAGAGAAGATAAAGAACAATATATATATAAACAAGTATAAATGTCACAGGCTAATTGTAATAATACGTAATATTACAAAGATCCTATGTTTTTTATTTGTTTGTTGTTGTGTTATGAATTGTCAGAAAAGTTTAAATGTCAATTTATCTTATATAGGCACAATGTTAAAATCATTTAACTATCGTTTTGTATTTTTCGATTTCTTAAATTTAGAATTATATTTTGACAATCAATTTAGTGAGCAGAATTGAAATTCGATTTAATACGTAATATATTATGTGATAATATAATCTCAAGATTAGAAAAATATGACGTAAAGTTCAGAATTCTCCGGAAGAGACGACCGAGACATCGTGATAAAAAGTGTTGTTCAAAAGTGTTGTTCAAAAGTCTTCGCGATTTTGAAATTAAGACTTTGACTTCCATAATATTATCTTTCTTATATTTCAAATAGAAAATTTTGCATGTCATTTAAACCATGTAAACGAGTAGGTTGTCAATTCTTTCTCAGTCATCAGCAATAAATTTGAAAAAAAGCAAACTTTACAAATAATCTAGGATTTACATAATTATTCAAGAATTTTGTGCGTTTACATTGTGAAAAAACATATTTAAGAGTTTTAAAAATGTATCGAAGCAATAAACTGTTTACTTTTCGCTGTAATGATTATAATATGCTAGAGCGCAAAATAGTTTGACATTATCAAGAGAATTGAGTTTATATATTAGCTTTTTTACAATTTTCCCTTGATAATGTCAAGCTATCTTGACGAAAGTGCTCGAGCATAATATAATCATTTGTATGGAAAATAAACAGTGTTGTTGTTTTGATACGTTTTAAAAAATCTAGGATTTTTGGTGAAGATACATCAAATCTAAATCATTCTGCAACATGTATGATATTGAAACACAATAACCACCCGTGACACAATATACACTGTATAGTGGGAAACTGTGTGGTGAAATGTCACTGTATATTTGTGTCACAAGAATATTGACATAAATAAGATTATTACCTACTAGAGTATGTATATACCTACTATATATTATAATATAATAACAATATGTTTATCTCAGCTGTGACAATGTGCCATTGATAACATTATAATTTTTTTTTTTTTTTTTTTTTTATTTATATACATACATACAGTTTACACAACATAAGAAGTCAATTAATACATACATTATTACTAAAAATACTTGTATAATTTGTATAATATAATATAATATAGTATAATAAAAGTATAGTATAATAAAAAAAAAAAATTTGTATAATTATTTTATTTCGACAGTGAATCAATAAATTCATCACAACATGGATGAGATCAAATCACCATGTAGGTAAGTATGTATGTATTAGAATGGAATACACATAATAATATGATGAAATTAAGACTTGAAAAATATGTAGGAGGTAGAGTCTCGGCCTCGTGAACAAGGGGTCCGTGATTCGATACCAGGTCCCGGCAGACTCCCCTTTCACGACACAAGCTTTTAGTAGCTTACTGTGAAAGGTGTTTAAGGTTATATTTGGGCTTATAACAAAAAACCCAGATAGGTACCTATATCTTTTAAAAAAAAAAAAAAAGTACATAATTGTAGGCATTGATTCAGCAAATGAAGAGGTATGCCACCCATCCTGAATATATTTAATGGTGTTTATGTTATAAGCACGAAGAGGACAGATTGTAATGATAATAATAACTAGTCAATTTTTTAAGATTCGCCGTTTTGTGGAAAAAACACCGCAAGGGCCCAGTCAAGTAAATATCATAACATCTCCTGACCAATAGGGTCTTTAACCCTGCCTTGAACACTTCCACACTCTCCAGAGTTTGCAAATCACAAGGAATTACATACAAAGAGTCGACAGGCTACCTCAATTGTGAGAGATGTCGTGATGATATGTATAGTAAAACTAATACGCAATTATTATTGATTTGAAAACGTATACAAATAGCTATAGATACCCACTAAACTAAACCATAGTACTCACTATTCAATAGCCAGAACATAATTATAATTTAATGGCTGAGGTTATTTCTACCCATTTTATTTTTTTCTTTTTTACCATAAACAACCCGAGGTAAATAAATATATTTCTATATTTCTGTCCTTTTCCTAAATGAAACAAAAACTGTGAAAGCACTACTCTATGGCATAAAACACTTCTTTCCGGCTTTTGTCAGGTTTTCTTTTTGCCGCCCATGTTGATATAATTCATTTTATAATCCAGAAATTTAACCCATAAACGACTTAAAAAGACTCAATTTGTAGAAAATATTTAAGAGAAAATTAAATGCAATAAAAATATCCATTAATATAACCAAAATAAAGTTAAAACACGAATTAGAAATTACTAACAAAACGTCACACAAGTCTAATGACAGTATAAACGTCAAACAAATAGTTGGTATCTGTTATCTGTGGTTGGTATGTACTTTGGGTAGAAATAACCACTTTTTCGCGGAATATTTTTGTTTGTATACAAAAAAAAAAATGGGTGAAAATAGCGCCTCCGTAATTTAATACAGAGGGGTTCACATGCAAAGACACATCGATCCAAAAAAAACCGAAACTGAGAAAGTAGCACATCCGTATTTTCAATTGAAGTATGTTTGTGAAATTGATTTACTTAAGGATGGACGCGGATTTTCATTGTTTCGATCAAACTACAGTGTAGCCAGCAAGCATATGAATATTTTGGTATTCATAGTTAAATATTTGTGAAAAATTAATCGATGTGCTTTTACATAATGAACCTTACAATTATTGCTGCAGAGACCCCCTGTCCTTTTTCTACTTTTTCGAGGACTACTATTTAACCTGACTTATAATTAATTATATTTTACAACATATTCCCGACTTCATACAAATTCCTTAATAGAAGCCTTATTACATCGAAAAACGTCTTTAAAAGTGTCATAGTTGAACGAGGAGTTATGAAGTTATAGCTCTGAAATAGCCCAAATAAAAAAAAAACACTTTGACTAGTTTTATACTTAATAGAACAATAACTTATAACGTACCTAACAAAAGACAAAACATTAATTTGTCCAATTTAACAAAATATAGTTGATATCTCTATAAGGCCATTTAAAATAGAAAATTCATGCCCAAAATAACAAATAGAAGAAAACGGGATATAATGGTATAATAGAGTCATTTCTCGAAAAGTATAGACATTGTAGATAAACATAAGACTTATCAAAACCTACTATTATCAAAATGTTGTTTTCAAAGAAAACTGTAATAAAATGAAAATAAATATAGGCTTTGGACAACAAAAAGTTGTAATAATACGAATTTCATATTACAAGTCAAGTTCATATAATTTTGATAACACCTGACTCTTTAAAGTTACATACCAAGTAAGAACATACAAAGTTAGTGATGGTATTTTATAAATCTTGGTAATCGAATGCCTAATTGCTCGATTCGACTAATCGAATCATTCGTTTGAATATCTTTAAGAGGAGAATGAATATCCATTCCATCAACCAACCAACTCCCTGTAATAAACATGCAAAATGTTGCCTCCGTAACAAAAAAGTTAAGACAATCAGGATGGGTGGCAAACCTCAACACTGAACTGAAGATGTTTAATGAATAAAATAAGGAATAGGGATTTTAATGAGCCATGTTAATATTATCGAGTAAATTGGGTGTGTCGGAAGAGATCGCGCTTTTGCGATAAACTCGTTCTCTCTATTTTGATTGTATTTTTTTATAAAGTAGTTTCTAATCAATGTGCAGTAAAGAATGAATGAATAAATGGCTCTATAAAAAACGATGAATGAATAAATATAGAAATTAGCGAATGATTTTTCTTATTCCTTAGCTTTCGTTTGGCATTTTACGAATTATACATACCTACATTCACGATACAGCCTATTTCCAGCAGAAGATGAACACAGGCTGAAGAAGAAATACTTACTCACAATTTACAATCTCAATACTTCAAATAATGTTATTTTACTAACTTATATTGATTGAAACTAAATTTAGATAAAAATAGAAATAAATTTAGTCTACTACTTCGATGATTTGCCAATAGCTACACGGTTTGAACAAATCGAACAAAAATATTCGAAACATTCGATGGAACAGTTTGTGCAAACATTCTAAATTCGAATCACTAAAGACGCGTTAAATAAATAAATCGACATTAATATATGAATAACATAATATTACGCTCAATTTAAAATACTAGCAGATATATAATGCATAATTTTATTATTATTATTATTAATGCTATCCATAAGAATGTGGAAATGACGAATTATTATTATTTTAGCGAAATTCTTAAATTACGGACAAGGTGTTCCAAATACTTTTACTAGAGGTAAGAAGAAAGTAGAACGCGTAAGAGAAAAAACGAGAGTGGTATAACGAGTAGTGAGCAATGTTTGTATGTATGGGAAGCTGCGTAGGAATACACCAATAGGTTTATCTTTAATACTGTTAAGTAAAATATTATGAAGGTACATATTATTGTATATACGCTACCTAGTGTATATATGATTTTACAGAAAATAGTTACAACAAATCGATATTTTTTGTATTTAACATTTATTCCCTATACCTATCCGTATACACTACTTGTATAGTTGGTAGATTTGAAATTATTATTAACACTCAATTGAAACAGACAGCATAAATAAATAAATAAAATAACAAATCAGTGAAGAATAAAATAAAATAAATCACTGGAATATGAACCTAAGTATCAAAATACAGAAAAAATGTAGAGATTTGAACCTGGAATTCATCAATTGAACGCAGATTTGATGAAAGATATATTAAAAACCATGTACGTCCAAGCATTAGTTTACATAAATTTAATTATTTCATTTGTTATATTGAGAGTAGTGATGTAACGAATATTCGTATTCGCATTCGCAAAAATACATGCGAATGTTTTGCGAATATTATTTTGGTAATAAAGTATCAGAAATACGGTAAAAGTACCGGATACTTACCCGGTACATTAAGGAAAAAGGCACTGCAAGAAAATATTCTTTAAGAAAACCGAGGAGTTTTTTATTTCAAATTCCTATACCATTTTGAAAATTCGGCGACGGGGGGGGTAGAAATTTTAATGTTTGAGCAATATTGCAGAAATTTAAGCAAGTCAATATTCGCATTCGCGAATATCCAAGATCACACATTCGTTACATCACTAATTGAGAGTATTATTTGTATCCCGTGAAGTCCCCCATAAAGAATCAGTCTCCCACTCTTATCTGTAAGTTTTTGAGAAATCGACGACCGCGCATGAAAAATTGCATGAATGTAGAAGTAGACTGTAAGAAGTATGTAAGGAAAGATAGAAGGATTCCGTTCTCTTTACCTACCCCATTGAGATACGGCCGCGGCGTGAGGATATAGTATAGCAAAATATTACCTATACTACAATTTGATACAATTATCATAATAATATTTCGATATGTATATAGGTGTATAGACTATCTGTACCATATTGCCTACTTCTACTGCCATGATTTTGGTCATGACTTGTGTTGGGAGTTTGATGAACTTTCCCAATAAGTCGTGATGTACCAAAGAGTGACGAACATAGAACATCGGTGTAACCAATCCGTTACGTTAGGCGAAAAAAATAAAATAAAAACACGATTCGTTGTCAGCTGTAAGTCGATTAAAGTCTCCAAACAAAATCATAACATTTAAGGCAAAAGAGACATTTATACCAAAAACTTTATGACGAATGTTTATAACTTTTTTACAACGCTGAATTTGGACACAACGCAACGTGCAGATCACAACATCAATTAGATAATCTCACTTGAAGAATTATGTTTATTAAATGAGACAACATCGTGCAAAATAAAACCACGTATAAGACATAGCGTCCCTCTTCTGACTAACTGTCGTAGGTATCTGCATTAATGTAAATTGTTCAGGAGAGCGTTTTTAGTGTTTTGCCGTGCATATTTTCGTCTCTCCTAGTTATATGATACAGTGTAAACATATAACATTATCTTATTTGTGCCTATTCTTATATATAAAAAAAAAAAAAAAAAAAAAAAAAAAAAAAAAAAAAAAAAAAAAAAAAGAGGTATCCCAGAATTATTTTTGTGATGAAATTCTGAGGAATGAGTAGAAACAACACATTTTATTAAGAATAATTCGTAAATACGACAACAAATCAGAAAGTTTTTTCCAGTATAACGGTAACCGTTACAGGTGTGATCTTCAGTGAAAACATGCAGGGCACATATAAATACACATTGGTGATCATAACTCGATTTCGCCAAAAATGTCAGATATGACAGTTAGTCAGAAGATAGACGATATTAGGTACCTACAACATCTTCAATTTATTTATTTATTATTTATTTTATTCTTTACTGTACATTGGTTACAATATTACATAGTGAAATAGTGGCATAAAAATAACAATTATAAATTCAATGTACAGAGGGCGAGTTTATCGCTAAAATGCGATGTCTTACAACTAACCCGGTTATGACAGAGTATGTCACCTATCCTGAATGCCTTAACTTTTATTGCCAAGAAGAGGCCGACATGGAAGTTAAAACTACATCCGCTGACTGCCTGACTTGTGGGAAATGCTTTGATGTAATGAATAAAGGGATAATTTTTGATACAACTCTGGAAAGTGTGGAGGTGTTTAAGGCAGGGTTAAATACCTTATTGTTCAGAGGGTGTTGTGATTCTTGAATGGGCCCTTGCGGTGGTTTTTTTCCATAAAACGGCGCATCTTAAAAGAGAATGTCTAGTTATTATTATTTTACTTCATTACGTTGTGTTAACATCACATCTTTCCAATATTAATTTTTTTAATAAATTTAATAGATAGATAAAAAAAATAATTGATGACAAAATGTCAGCTTATTATCAAAATTTTATGACAATATAAGAAAGTTACAATAAAAACAAATGTCAAAAGTATTTAATTTATTTACATATCTAGGAATTATTTTATTATTATCGGAGACTATAAAATTATTATGCAAAGTGTGTATTTTCTAATATTTTTAGACATTTCGATTGCTTCACAAGTGGCCATTATAAGTTTTCCAATCCATTATACATAACAAAAACAAATTAGCATTAACCTGTAGAAATTATTATACGAACCTATCTTGTTATTATAAGTGTTAATGAGAGAATCAATATTGCGGTGACTTTGGTCTTGTGGAGAAATTTCACTCATCGTCCCTCGTCTGACTAACTGTCGTAACTGACTTTTTTGACAAAACTGAGTTATGACCGCCACCATGTATTTTGATTTGATACGCATGTTCTCACCGAAGATCACAGCTGTAGCTGCTGCTGTTATCCTGGAACAGCTTTCTGATTTGTTGTCGTATCTACGAATTAATCAAAATAATATCTCACTAACGGACGTAAGTGCAGATACTACAGTTAGTGTGATTTTTTTATAAATGAAAAACATATCCGATGTAGGCCTTACCTTGAAATACGACACTATATAGTCATTAACTGGGAATAACTTTTCATTTATTTTCACATAGGATAGCATTTTTCTTTGTTGGAATCATTTTAGTAGAGATTCTCAATATCCCGATCATAATTTAGTATAGCATAAAGTACTGAAAGAATTCATATGTCAAATATTTACGAAGTGCGGCCACATTATTTTGAAGTTGACGGCTCATTGAGGGAAGTACTAAGGTAAAAATCTTCCAAGGTCAATAAAAATAAACAAAAATAAACAACCAAAAGATCACAGAAAGGAATACATGACCCTTTCTGTGATCTTTTTAACCAATGTACTCCCGAAATGATTTGAGAAGATTTTTGGGGTCTTGGATCGATACAATTACAACGCGAGTACATCATTATACACAACAAAAATTGGGACGAAAAAAAACTGCTGGTTTGAATTCTAGAAGAAATTTTACAATTTATTAGCATCTTCTGCTAGACGGACAGCAGATATGCCGAACATTTTTTTTAAATACACTGAGTGTTGGAAAAAAAACGGTTAAACCAGCAATCGATAAAATTACTCCGACGAGGATTTTAGGAAAAGAAAATCGTGGCGGGCGCAAAGCATTTTACATTGAAAGTGATCTGAGAATGAGACGCAATATTGAGGAACAAATTGAGAGATTTCCAAAAGTTGAGTCTCACTATTGTCGTAGACGACATGAAAATACTTGCATAGTGACTTGACATTGAGAAATGCACGCTTTGTTTCTGGATACTTTGAAAAACAATCCTGAAAAACTAAGTTTTGTATCATACAGAAGAGTTTTAATATAAAAAAATCTGTCTTTCCATCTACCGAAAAAGGATCAGTGTAGCTTGTGTACGACATATTGCGAAGGCTCAGAAGATGTTAAAACTAAATTGAAAAATCAATGACTTAAGCATGAAAATAAAAATAAAAAAACTTGTTAGTCCTGCTAGAATGGTTGGCAAAACAAAGGCTCAGCAAGATTCTGCAACACAGTGTGCTACGTTTGATATGCAGCAAGTTATCAACTTACCAATCAGCAATGAAAATGCAGTTTTCAATAAAAGACGTTTATTAGTATATAACTTTACAATATACGATATGTCTTCTGATGAGTGCTATCGTTTCACGTGGCATGAAGGTGCAAACAAGAGGGATTCCTCTGAAATTTAAACTACGTTTTTCTTTTCTGAATATGTATGATGAAAAATGTTATAAAAAAATATATTTATTTGCCGACGACTGTAGCGGTCAAAAAAAAATTCAATAATCGTTTCTACCCTAATTAACTTTATAAATAATTCAAGAAATAATAATGAAATAAAATTACGTTTATCTGTTCCATGTCACGGACAAAGTGAAGGTGATTCGGTACACAGTGCCATTAACTATTCGCTTAAGAAAAGTGGTAACATTTTTGTCCCTAGTCAATTAGTTCCTATTTTCAAATTAGCAGGTAGAAACAAACCTTTCACTGTTACACCCCACAACTATTCAGATTTTTAGGATTTTAAGAAATTATCAATTGAGCTACGTCTTCTCTCCCTTCGAATTGACGACACAGGGCTAAATGTAAACTGTATAGAGATGACGTAATTTTCAGTAGAAAAACACAGTCTTACTAAGTTTTCTTTTAAAACTAGTGATGGTGAAACGAATTATCGTTCAATATCCTTGAACCGACAAGTATCTAAAATAATATTGCATAACGAGATTTCTCGACTCAAATCCAGTCCATCTAAAATTTCCCAGGTAAAATATGCTGACTTGATGTCTTTGACTACTGGCGATACATCGATGATAACATTACTCAAGGAGGCTGAGTTTTATAAGTCCTTCCATCACTAAATTCGTTATTTTGAAAATAATCACGAAATTTAATTTTAGAGTAAAAGAAACTGACGTGCGTGCATGAGAAATTGTATGACTGTGGAGGAAGCGAAAGAAGTATGTAAGAACAGATCTAATTGGCGTTCCGTTCTCTCTGCCTACCCCAATTGGGATACGGCGTGACGGAAAAGATAGAATTTAATTTAATTTATTAACATCTGATGATGAGGATGAGAAGTCTCGAACACCATAATCTGTATACTAATTTATTTTTTAGTGATTTACTATCATTTTATTTTCCATAAAACTGCTGTTATTACATTGTAAACACTCTTGTTAATTAATATACTTTCTCATATTATAAAATCGTTTTGTTTTAACCTTTGACTCTTAAAATAGTTAAGTCCTATCTGAGCACAACTAAATATGGCCATGAAAAAAAAATCTCACAAAGAGTCCTATCTACTTTGACGGCGCATAAAAAAAAATCCAATATACTTATGGAAATTAATTTATCATAAAAATGATTCAAAGATACATAAAAATACAAATAAAATAATAAAATACATTTAGAGTCTTTCGTATTGCTGGGAGAGACGAAACTATGCACGCCAAAACACTAAAAATGCTCTCCTGAACAATTTACATTTCACCAGTTACGACAGTTAGTCAGATGAGGGACGTCATGTGATAATCTAAATAATGACGCATAATGGTCATAACATATTAAACCAAGAGAAGGAAATTACATAAATTAAATATTATTATTGTATACTTATTTAATTTATGCTTGTTTACTGAATGTTTTCAGTTGACAAATACCACAAGAGGTTGTCGTTTGGATAATATTGGTAATATTAATGGAAAGTGCAAAATAATCAAGTGTAAATGAAAAGTGATTTAACTCAATTATTAATTATTTATTTATAGTATTATAGAGTATTCCGAACACGTAAGATAATCTGGACAGTTTCCCAATTAAAAGTGTCTACAACATGCATAATTAGACAATCAAAACTTATTAAACATAACTTATTTTCAAAAAAAAAAATGCGGGGTGAACGGAGATGTTAAATAGAGGAAAAGCCATTTTGATCTGGACGGAGGATGATCCTCAATAAAGTGATCGTGAACGTTAAACTCCGGGTTAGTTGGAAGACGTCGCATTTTAGCGATAAACTCGCCCTCTGCGCATTGAATTGTATATTTTATGATACTTTGTTTTGATTTGTAATATTGTAACCAATGTACAGTGAAGAATAAATTAAATAAATAAACGTCAAAAGGATCTGACATGACATTGAAAAAAGAAGAAGGTGATCAAATAAAGTGAAATTGTTTACAACCAATGGACAGTAAAGAATGAATAAATAAATAAATAAAGCTGTACCGTCACGGTATCATCCACAAGTGGTAACTCGTGAAGATAATAAGTAACCAATGGTCTATCTACCGATTCTTGTGATACCTAGATTGATAAGCATGATGTCCTCTTTATGCAACTAGAGAAATAAGACATACAGGATTTCAAAACAATAATATCATCCTGAATCTCTGAATTCAATAGATGAAACAGAAATGGTGATTGGATGAAATCAATTGTTAATTAAAATTCATTAATTTATAACACGGAGAGAACTAATCGTTTACTTATTATCTATCTACAGTAAGTTCACAGGCCACTTTACTCGCCCGATAATATGTGGGATGTAAAAGATTAATATTTTATCATTCAAAATAATTAACGAATCACAGTCATGAAAACTCCTATTAAAACACACATATTATTACTGTGGCTATCGCTATCACATACTACTATCACTATAATAGATCCATTGGGCAATCATGAATGTCAGTGTCATTAACTAACTAAATAATATTATTATTATCAAACGAGTATGTATTAAGTTTGTCAAGTTTAGTCCGGTTTATTGCACTATGAGAGATTGACATTCACTCACATCATCTAATCACTCATTTACATATTATTATCACACAGCTGATGATGACTAATGTTAAAAGTATTAGGTATCTATATCTATCACAACATAAAATCAAGTTTTATTGGTGCATGGCACAGCACACATGAAGTAACCACCGAAGTTCAGAAAAGAAGAAGCACATAAGATTCCGTCGGGTAGGACTATTATAACCTACTCGTACATCATACTGAATGAAAATTTAAATTTCCTTTCAATCGGTGATTGAAAAATATAAAAATTACAGAAATTTATCGGAACTCTTAAGTTCCAAGATGAACGTGTTTTTTATCTGTATAATATTGACGAGTTTGATAGAAATAGTCAGTGTAAATTCAGACAGTGGTAATTTTGTGCACTCTATAAATATAGAGTGCACAATATCTATACAACTTTATAAATAGTAAGTGTGAAATGCTTGAATAAAAATCTGTACCTGAGAGCCATTTAGTCTTAAGTGCTAAAATGCCATTTTAAAATTCAATTTTTTAATCGTAAAAATCTCAACATTTTACTAGTAATAAGAAGTATATAGTGTATACAGCTTATTACATAGACCCTATAGTATAGAACCTAAGTTTTTCTGTACTTTATACTCACGACTTATGTGTTATTTTCGCTTTTTTCGTAGCTTTGGCATTTTTATCAAAAATGCACTTAAGTCCTAATGGCTCTCAGGTACAGAAATATATATAAAAAAAACTACAATGAAGGGACGATTGAAAGCTCGTTTATTTGCATTTAAATTGTATACCCTGTGGGAGCTTCAGAAAAGATAACGTCACTCACTCTTTGAGTAAGTTTTCGAGTGTCCTGTAAAAAGCACTTGAAAAACAAGTACGACATTAAACATTTTCAATTCAGCGACGAGGAAGATTGAATGAATTTTGATGATTGAATTTCTAAATTTTTATTGGCAGGGATGGAGGATGACTTGCGTGTAGGTATTTTACACGTAGTTAGTCAGCTAACTACCCCACATCTGGGGAATCACCTAACAGAATGCAAATAAAATCTTGTACAATAATAATAGTACCTACCTCAATTATAATATAACATTAAACAATAATAATAATTATGATATATGGTAGCAATGAATATAAAACTAAAATGTTATTGGAGGAGATCTCGCCGATTAACTTGCTCTTTATATTTAACATAAATGCATTTTTATGTAATATCGCTTGTGATCAATGTGTAGTAAAGAAACAATTCTTAATAAAAATATTTAAAATTCATAAGTGTAATTTTTTTGTCTCTGCTAAAATCCTTTTAATAATATATCAATATTCTGATTACGCGTATAGCACTTTTGAGTTTTGAGTCTCAGCCTCGTGAAAAAGGAGTCTGCGGTTCGATCCCGCAGGTACCGGCACACTCCCCTTTCACGACACAAGCTTTTAGCTTACTGTGGAAGGTGTATAAGGTTCTATTTGTGTTTATAACAAAGCCCAGATACATCTTTTTAAAACAAAAACAAAAAAGTTGAACAAGGCATAATTAATGTATAATTTATAGGTACCTATTTAATATCCCAATCAAGTTAATTTATTTATTTAATACATAAACGGCATTTAAGCCATTTAACATTGTATTACAAAGTATATTTATTTTATTTATATTACATGACACTTTTTCACTAAGAGTCACATATATATATAAGATATATTTTGTAATATTGATTAGGACGACACAGTCAATTAAAACACAACTGAGTTTCTCTGTAAGTAAAGAAACGACATTTAATGTTATTAATTACAATGTCGATTCCTAAATCACAACTATATCATTATTCGTTCTATTAACAAAATTAGTTTTTATAAATTGCTTTATCATGACAGCTGAGATTATAAAAAAATACACCATAGATTAAATATCCAAAAACTAAGTATCCACTCGAGTCATACAGTAAGTACCTACTAAAGAAAATTATATTTTTCTTTACATCTCCCCCTCCCAGAGAAGACCTAACAACACCTACACATCGTCTGCGTGGTCTTCAACCGCAGGGGTAGGAGTTAGTTTCGAAATGTGGAAAAAATTTGACTCTGACTTCCTATGGCTAGTGTTTATCTTGAAGATTGAGTTTGATATTTTTTCTATGATTTTATAGGGCCCGATTCTTAATTCATCTAGCTTTTTCCTATTCAGTTTATTTCCATTATCTACAAAAACGGTATCCCCAACATTGAATACTACATGTCTTCGATTTTTATCATAAATCGTTTTGTTGTAATTATGTGATTTGATTGTATTTTCTACAGCTATCTTTCTGTCTTGGATCAAATCATAATCGGTCTTTTTAAGTTTCAGCTCATTTGGCAAAATTGTAACATCTGTGCCGTTAAGAAGATACTTTGGAGCATATCCAGTGACGGTGTGCACTGTTTCGTTATAGTTTTTTACACATTCTTGTGCTATAGTTGTCCATGCTAGTTTAGTGTCTTTTTCGTTTATCTTACATCTAATTTTATTGATTAACGTTTGATTTAGTCTTTCGTTTAATCCATTTGAGAAGGGTGAGTCAACAGCAGTAAAAATTATTGGAATATTCATTTCATCTAAAAATCTTTTGAAGTCTCTAGAATTGATACCTGGGTATTGGTCTGAGAGAATCATGCCGATGTCGTTAGTTTCCGCACAGTTTCTTACTAGTTTTATGAAATCATTTGCATTTTGTGTACTTGACGTCAAAATGTATGCGTACCTTGTGAAATGATCTGATAAAAGGTGCATGTATCTCTTTGTTGACCTAGATCCCCCAAATCCTCCAATTGTATCAATGGAACATATCTCAAAAGGTTTCGTGGCGGGACCCAAATGGGACATCAATCCATATTTGCTTTGTCCTCTTGATTTGTTCTTGATACACACTATACAACTTTCACAGATTCTTTTTATGTTTTTTGTCATATTTTCTGCTGTATACCACGAGCTGATCATTCTCTGCATTTGTTTAATTCCTATGTGACCCAGGTCTGAATGTACATTTTTGATGAATTGTATGCTAAATTTCTCTGATAGGACTATTTTTTCTTTGTTTTTATCTTTTTTGTAATAAACGTTGTTTTTTCTTATTAATTTTTTTTTTTATATTGTATCTGTTCATTTATAATTTGATCTGCTAGGATATTTTCTAGCGTTATTATATTGACTATTTTTAATTGTTCATCTAGGTTTTCATTTGCATCTAGGACTGGGTTCCTACTTAGGCAATCCGCTTCGATGTTGTATCTTCCTGGAGAATATTTAATTTGGAAATCGTACTGTGATAAGTAGTATGTTAGATCTCCCAGTTCTTCATCCGTTCTTGACTTTATATTCATATTCTCCAAGGGCTTGTGATCTGAAAAGACAGTAAATTTCCTACCTATCAACATATGCTGCCAATACTTCACACATTCTTTAATTGCCAGGCATTCTAGATATACAGCTTTCTTCCTTTTTTGAACTTCATTCAATTTTTTTGAGAAGTATGCTACTGGTTTTTCTTCATTGTTTTCTTGTGGCTGTTTTAGGACTGCTCCTACTCCCAGAATACTGGCATCAGTGTATATGTGGATAGGCAAGTTCGGATCAAAAATGGTCAATATTGGATGAGAACATAATATCTGTTTCATTTCGTTAAATGACTCTTGACATGCCTCAGTCCAGTTAAAGGTTTGTCCTTTTCTTAAAAGGTTATGTAATGGTTCCAATTTTATTGCTATTTTTGGCACATACTTATGATAAAAATTAATTTTTCCTAAAAATTGTCTCACATTTTTCCTCGTTTTTGGAGTAGGGAAGTTTTTTATTGATATCAAGTTGTCTTTCAGAGGTCTTACCGAATTATTTTGTATTATGTGACCCAAGTACTTAACTGAGTCGGCTGCAAACATACATTTAGAAAATTTGAGTCTTAAACCTTCATTTTTAATTGCTTGAAACAATTGTTCCAGATGTGTGACATGATCTGGGAATGATTTTGAGAATAATAAGATGTCATCGATGTAGCATACTGTGAAATCTCCAAGCTTGTGTTTCCGTATTATATTACACATTATTCTCTGAAATATGGCCGGTGAGGTCTTTAAGCCGAATGGCAAGCAAGTCCATTGAAAATGGCCTTCTTGGGTGACGAATGCAGTTTTGTGTCTGTCTGTGACACGCAGAGGTATTGACCAAAATGCTGAATTCAGGTCCAGTGTCGAGAAAAACTTGCAATCTCTAGTTTTCACTATCAGGTCTTCAATAAGTGGGAATGGTTGTGACTGAGGCACAACGATTTTATTTAGGTCTCGAAAATCTATGCACAGTCTTGACTTTTTATTTTCATCTCTTTTATAAGCTAAAGTAACTGGAGCTGCAAACGGACTATATGATTCTTCTATAATTTTTTTCTCTAATAATTTTCCAATCTGAAGTTCAATTTCCTTTTTGTCTTCAATTGTGCAGCGATACGGCCTTTTACTGCAATATTTCTCCATTGACAGATCAATGTGTGCTTCATAATCAGTTACCATTCCGATGTCATATTTGTCCTTTGCAAATGCAGATTTATTGTTCAATATTAAATCATCAATCACTGCCTGTTGTTGACGATCCAGATGATTTATCCAAACTTTGAAGTTTTCATCACTGAAGTTCTCATTAAAGTTTATTAAATTATCAGATTTTATTTCCTTAGAAATTTCAGTATCTGACTTATTTGTTTCCTTAGAAACTATCTCACTTGTTTGTATAGGAACTTTCTGGAAGATTTCTAAGTTTTCATTTTGAACTAAGAAAAACTCTTTTATACAATCTAATCCGATCAAAAAATCGTAATTGAAATTTTCTTTGTCTATTACAAAAACATTCATTTTTTTCTCCACATCAAAAATAGTTACATCGAGTGTTATAATGCCAGTTGCCTTTTTAACGCCATTAATTGTTTTCAAATTAGTATTGGTTGAGTAACTTGATTCTTTATTGTCTATCTTCAATAACCTTGAATTTATCAATGACACATTGGAGCCCGAGTCATAGATTCCAAATACTTCAACATTTTTATTCAATACTAATTTTAATTTAATCAATGGCGGCACTATTAGTTTTTTTGGTCTTCACACTGCAGTTTACATTCCAATTGAGAATTGTTAATGTGCTTTATTATTTTATTATTTCTTTCTTTTCCACTGTTTATTTTTGTTTTGAACCAACAGGAATCTTCCGAGTGATAGCGCACACCTTTTTGTAGACTTTCACAAATACTACACTTCTCTTTGAATTGCTTAGAATCATCTCTTTTTTTAATAATTTTTTTCTTTACCACTAAATGTTCTAACTTGCCAAGTTCATTAAATAAGTCTTTTGTTTGTACAATTTCCTCTTTGTTGATTCTATCCGTTATGAAATCTGGTAAGCCGGCAGCAATTATATCAATCAAAGTCCCTTGATCTATTGTTTTTCTTATTTCCAATAGAAGTTTTTCTTTTTTAATAGCATATTCTAATAAAGATCCTGATTGATACTTAAAAAACAAAGCATATTTGCTTGTAGTCCAACCTTTATTAGCATAGGTCTGCAAAAAGTTTGATTTCCATTCGGACCATTCGGATTGTAAACCATGCTTGATCATCATTGAAGAGTACCAATCAGCGCAGGATTTTTCAAGAAATAATCGGAAAATTTCTATTTTTTCTTCTTCTTTTACCATGTCAAACCTTGCACACTCTTTTTCAAATATTTCCATCCAGTTATAAGCACTTATACTTTTCCCATCAAATTTTTCTATCACAAATCTCTCTGCTAACTTCTTAACACTTTGTTTTTCTTTTTTCTGTTGACTATCAATTAATTTTTCCAAAATTTTCACCAGAGGGTCTTCCAAACTTGTTTTACTGCCAATTGTCGACTGTTCTTGAGTAATCTCCTCAAGTAATTGGTCCTGGAAAATCATATTTTCATCCTCATCACAGTACATTTGTAGTAGAGCTTCAGTCATTTTTATCCATACACTTCTGCTTTGATGTCTTCTCTTCAATGTATTTCTCACTGTATTGAAAACTTTAGAGCTTTGGATATCTTTGTGATACTGTGATACTGCTTGATATTCCTCCGGAATCAGGAAAACTCTGTCATCTTGTGTGGCGATTGAGGTTATGGCAATATAGTTAGACTTTCCGTCTATTGTTGATTTTACTTGAAACGTAAATTTTAACTTTTCCATTTTCTGACAATAAATGTCGTTTTATAAGATATATTTTGTAATATTGATTAGGACGACACAGTCAATTAAAACACAACTGAGTTTCTCTGTAAGTAAAGAATTTATTGTATTAATTTACATGTTAGATTCATTGATTTATAATTAAAAACAAAAACAGTAACAAAAACCAAATTTACCTGTAAGTAAAGAAACGACATTTAATGTTATTAATTACAATGTCGATTCCTAAATCACAACTATATCATTATTCGTTCTATTAACAAAATTAGTTTTTATAAATTGCTTTATCATGACAGCTGAGATTATAAAAAAATACACCATAGATTAAATATCCAAAAACTAAGTATCCACTCGAGTCATACAGTAAGTACCTACTAAAGAAAATTATATTTTTCTTTACATATATTAAACAATTAAAAATAAATCTCAAATTGTGGCATTTTCTTCTATCCATCGTATTCTCAGCTGATCTGTGTTAGTATTATATTGGGATCGGTGAATTTGGGGTTAACACTTTCTTTGGTCAAGGTTAATAAGAAATGGATAGTCGCATTAAATCAAGCACACATAAACTTAACAGTTCATGTATTATCGATATAGTATGTAAAAGCGATTTGATGTCATAATGTAACGCACACAATATAAGTTTAACGATTCGACATAATAAAGTATTATAATTATGAACTATGGATTGAATTGCGTCGCAAAACATATGATTACAAAATATTGTAATTTCTATCACAGTGTGTAGAAAACACGCGGTTTCACCCATTTTATGTGTGGGGGCCTGCGAACCAACTGCATAATAAAATGAACATTCAAAATCTCTCTTCTCCAAAATGTAATTTTTACAAATATCCTTTGGGGTCCCAGTAAGGAAAAAAAGGAGTGTCTGTTAATTCCAATAAATAGGAGTCCCCGACTCCCGAGATATCCGAGTTTGTAAAGGTTCGTTCAGCGATGAATATTATAGTAAAATAAATACTCTAATAGGCCTACGAAATTATCTGAAATAATGATTTGAGAAGGCACTTTTTTTAAAAAAAGATATATCTGGGTTTTTGTTATAATTTATTTATTTATTTATTTATTTATTCATATAATAAACGGCTTTCGCCTTTTACAATGTTAAATCATTCTATGACAATTTTTATACACCTACAAAACTTACTCCAATCTCACATTAAATCATTTATTCTATTCTTTAAGTAGTATATCTATACAAATAAAACACACCTATTACATTCTACATAAAATCAACAAAATAAATAAAATACACACATAAATATAAACCCAAATACAACCTTATACACCTTTCACAGTAAGCTACTAAAAGCTTGTGTCGTGAAAGGGGAGTTTGCCGGCACCTGGTATCGAACCACGGACCCCATGTTCACAAGGCCGAGACTCTACCTCCAGGCTACCGACGAACTCTTGTAACGACTAGTGTGATTATTTTAATTTATTTTGCAGTAGGTAGAGCAAAACATTTATTTTACTATGGGACACGAAATATAGGATGGATTCGATTTTATAGCTATATATTTTAGATATACTCACTAAATAGTCAATTTTGAAGTACATATTATTATGAGAAAAGAGGCATGATGAAATCGAGAACTCCGAAAATAAATTCTACCACGTGCATAACTTTGTTTTCGAGTGAAATATAAAAATATAAGAACTTCTATCGGTATTATTTCTAAGGTTGACATGGAGAGAATACAACGTGGTAAAGTGAACATACTGTATGCTAATCTGAGAAGTATAAGGAACAAATTTCACGAAATTGACTTAATGCTGAAGGAATATTTGGAAGTTGACATATTGATGTTTACTGAGACGTGGCTGTTTGAAAATGAATGCAAATTTTATGATATTAAGGGATTTACAGGAATATTCAATTGCAGAGAGTCTGATACAAGAGGAGGAGGTACTGCTATATATATAAAAGAGTCTTTAGATTACAATCTGGTATACAGTACCGATAAATTTAACATTACTATTGTTGAATTAAGAATTGAAAAACAAATAATAAGATTATGCGCATTTTATAGATCACCCACATATGACTCAGCTCAGGAATTTATTAATAAAATGGATGAAGTAATGGATAGAAAAAAAATAATTTTTATTGGAGATGCCAATATTGATCTTTTGGATGAAAAAAATATTGCTGCACTTACATACAAAAGCATGATTAAGGCTAATGACTTCAATATAACAAATAAAATTGATAGATCACAAGCAACAAGAACTGCAAACGATACCTGCACAATTATAGATCATGTTATAGAAAATACTGGATACTCAATTGCACTTAAATTAGATGATTGGCCTGGCCTGGACCATAAAATAATAAACATTTTAATTAACGATCTATGCAAACCAAAAGAGAAAATGAAAATTGTTGAGAAAAAAATTATTGATAGGGTTTGTTTTATTGACTTGGTAAAAAATAAAGTGGACAATGAGGATACTCTTGATTTTGAAAGCTTAACGAGAGTCATTACAGAAAGCAAAATAATGGCGACTAAAGTAAAAAGATGTAGAATCAGGAAGAATAATGACTGGATTACTCCTCAAATACTTGAACTGATTCAGAAGAGAAATGTGATGTATAGCCTTCAAAAGAAACCCAATGCTTCAGAAAGTATTAAAGAACAATACAAAGAGTTAAAAAATATTACGTGGTATGAAATAAGAAAGGCAAAAAGAAAACATGTCAATACAAAAATAAAACAAGCTAATGGAGACAGAAAGAAATTTTGGAGAATAATTAATGAAAGATTTGGTAATTCAAAGTCTTATTCTAATAATGGAATTGATGTACTAAAGACAGATTATGGCTTAATCAAAGATAGGTCAGATATAGCGAAAGAACTAAATGAACATTTTTGTACAGTTGGTACGAAACTTGCCGAGAAATTTAAAATGCTCAAAAAGGAACCTAAAGTATATAACAGACAAATTAGAACCCCTAAAAACAGTATTTTTATGCTACCAACGAATGAGAAAGAAATTATTGAAGTAATCAAAGAACTCAAAGACAGTGCTGCACCAGGATATGATGGTATAACATCAGGAGATATTAAAATATTGCAAAACGTTCTAGCTAACCCATTAACAATATTAATAAATAATTGTATCAGTAAATGTGAATTTCCAGAGATTTTAAAAATTGCCAAAATAATACCTATATATAAATCAGGGAAGAGGGATGAACCTGGTAATTATAGACCGATTAGTTTACTAAGTACATTCAGTAAAATTTTTGAAAAAATAATACACAAACGCTTTGTAAATTATATTAAAATAAACGGAGATTTTGACGATTATCAATATGGGTTCCAAAAAAATAGTAACACATCAGCTGCTCTTATGGATGCAATCCAACATATTAACAGAGAATTGGACTCAGGTAAATATGTCATTCCCATTTTTATAGACCTATCGAAAGCTTTCGACACAGTCAATCACAACATATTATTGGATTCCATGAGAAGAATGGGAGTTCGAGGTGTAACGCTAAGCCTGGTCGAAAACTATCTCAAAGATAGAACAGCGATGACAAAAAACTTTGATATAACAAGCGTGAGAAATGAAATCACAATAGGAGTCCCTCAGGGATCTATACTGGGGCCGTTATTTTATATGATGTACATAAATGATCTACAATACATAGGACTGACTGGAAAATACTTCATTTACGCAGATGACACATTGTTGATATACAGTGGAACAGATGAGAACACCCTAAAGAACACAATAAACAATGATTTGAAGATCTTCACGAACTGGCTCAATAATGGATCTCTAACTATAAATGTGGACAAAACTAAATACATGATAATAAAACAGAAAAATAAAGCACCCATTAATCCTAGTTTAATGATAAACGATCTACCTATACAGCGGAGTACATGTGTCAAATACTTGGGTCTGGAATTAGATGACAAACTAACATGGAACGAACATGTCAAAACAATCATCAAAAAACTCGCACCAATGGTAGGAATTATGAGGAGAGCGGAAGTATTTAATAAAAGCACTAAGAAAATTATCTACAATTCATTTATATTACCACACATAATGTATGGAATTATAATTTGGTCCCAGTCCAGTATGCAACTGCGTGGTATCGTTCACAGAATGATGAACAAGGCGCTAAAAGTAGTGTTTGACCTTGACAGATATACTAGGACTGATGAAGTCTATAAGATTACACAAATGCTGAACCTCGATGAGTTGGTATGCATGGAAAGGGCGAAAGCTATATATAAAGCAAAAAATGGTCTAATTAAAACGAACATGCTTATACTAAGAAACAGTGATATACATAACAGATATACCAGAACCAGAAACAATTTAAGAAACGTGTACCCAAGGACTGACAAAGAAAGAAAAGGATTTTATTATGAAGCTGTAAGAATTTTTAATGATCTACCGGAAGTGCTGAAGAATGTAAATAGTTATTATACCTTCAAGAGGCAATTGAAAAAACGTACATTAGAAAGAAGAGATATTAGTTTTTGATTGCCGGATTTTTGTTTTTTCTTTTCTAATTTTAATGTATTGTGTTAAAACAAGAGGTAAATTATGTGCTTTATAGAAGACAAATTCATTTGAAGATCTTCTAGCCCCTAATACCAGCTCTATGGTGCTGTCTGGGGCCAGATTTTGTTGTTTTTTGTATATTTTCATTTTTGTGTATTATAATTGAATTGTTGTCCTATATATACTTATATACTTATAAATAAATAAAAAAAAAAAAAAAAAAAAAAAAAAAATAATTAACCATTGCATGAGGTTATATGTGTAAAGTTAACCCATGAAACTACCATAATATAAGACTCAAGACAACATCACCCACGGGGTTCTACCGAATAAAATGACATTGTCTTTTCTAAGTCTTGTATGTTAGTTTCATTTGTTAACTTTGCATAAAAGAATCTCATCAAATCTGTCTGGTCAGGTGGTAATAAAGAATAAATAAATAATAGACTTACAGGTGTATCACGACTCTTGTGTTGTATGTATTATCTCTATCTATCTATCTAGAATCTACCATCTACCGCCCACCGAAATATTCGCGTCATAAAATGAGCACAAACTATGGTAGGTAGATATTATATATATTATTTATTTTTTATTATTTTTATTATTATATTATTTTAAATTGGACATAACTTTCTTCCGGGCCATGGGAACCGTGCGGTATCAATGAACTTAGATACTACTACGGTCATATTATTATCATTATAAATCAAAGCACACTCGCAAACGGAGAATAAATAAAAGTTTGGTGAACTGATCAATCGATATCAATCGGAAAGGCATTTTTATTCCACATCATTGAACTGGTTTTTATATGTATGAACAAGTTGATTTGACGAGAATCAGGGATGTACAATGAGCTGTTTTGTATTTTTCATTTTTGTTTTGAGAATTTTAGTTTTTTAGATATTTGAGATAATTAATTGTCTACATTATTTAATTACTTATTATTAATACATAAAACATAATTTTGTCATCTTGACGAGAATTACCCATATTTTGTTTTTTTTTTTGCAACATTTAGGAATCTAAGTTCACAGTAAAAGTAAAATGCGCTGTTCATTTAGGACATATTATTTTAATAGGTAGGTTATTAAAAATGAACTTTTTTCATTGGTAGTCTTCCTAGTAGGTAATACTCAACCAATAATATTGAAGAAAATCCCAGAACCATTAGATAGTTATTATCATCACTCATGCGTCCAACCAATAATTTAGATTAAATGTAAAAAAAATATAGGTATTTAATTACAAAACATGAATAAGTATATTGATAGTAAGTATATAATTTTTCTAGAATATACTAGGTAGTACTTCACCATCACAGCATATCCCACAAATAGGGTAGCCAGCGGATTCGCTGCAATAATAAACATGCAGCTCATCCCCTCCGTGCCAATAAAAAATAAGAAACCTACTCTGGATGGGTCGCATGCCTTATCGTTGAATTGTACTTATTGATGATAATTGTCTTAATCGTGAGATTTTATGTACACCTGCCTTTTAAAGGACATTGGAAAATAGAATTTGAAAATAAAACGAAAAATATAATTTCTAAAATTTTACAATGTTTGAGTTCTACTATTAGTACATCCCTGCAGAACAATCGAGAGAAAGTTGCAGGTTGCAATATAAAGATTACTCCTTATAAAGAGTAGAGCAAAAAATCAAAAGTGTGCCGGCGTGTGTGTGTAATGTAATGACGGATCACCTCCTCTTCTCATATATGTATACCTATATAGCCAATATACCTACATATATAATATACACATACCTACACTATGATTATGTTTGTTGTGTTGGTATTGGAATGCTTGCCATTATTATGTTGGAACCGAATTGCAAAAGCACAATTACTGCGTAAATGTGCTCTATTACCTGTAAAAGATTCTGTCAAAAATAGCGTTTTCGCATTTTGTATGAAAAGCTTAGATAGACGTGGTAGAAGGTCTTAATTTCCTGAGAAAGATTATATGAAATAATGAAAGCTGCTCAATCAGATAAAAAAGAATTACACTTAAAAAAAATGCAGTAGTAAATTAGTTTTTAAGTGTCTTGTAAAACGCAGGTACTCAGCGATGGGGTATGAAGCCGATCTTCAATATCTTAACTTTTATTGATACAAAGAAAGTGATTTGCATTTTTATAACATGTAGTCGGTATTCCGGCTACACCAGTTGACGGAAATGTCGTGATGGAATGAATGAACAGTTTTAAAAATGGCATTGGTTGAAATTAAAGAATTCCTTTTTTTGTAACTTACCTATACTTAAAAAATACTCCAAAAAATTTGATAATTTAGAAAAGAACCATTTACAAGCCTTCGACACTTTGTGCATTTGAAAATAAAATGCAATATCTAGTATGTACTCTGAATCTATTTACCTATATAAAAATTGATGATACGATGTTGTTTCCCGTCTTCTACAAAATCAAAAATGTGTTCATTCAACTAACAATAGACCATTAAAGGATGACGTCACAGAAAAATCATTGAGGGGCATCAGGCATCCCAACACAACAGACGATTACGGTGTAATATTAGGTGGAACGCCTAAAGAATACCTAATAATCAAAAAAACTGTCAGTGTCGATTTTATTATTTTGTCGTCTAACTTTCTTTTTTTTTCTCTTGTGGCATAACATCTTACAAGGATAATTTGCGCAATCTGACTGTTTGCCCCCCAAGCAAAAGCAAATCCATAGACAAGACCACGTGACCTTTAATGGTCTATATCAGAGGTACATTACATATACAAGTTTTAAAATTGAGACTGTGCAACATTACAACCATCACTGTTATTTTTTATTACTTTTGTATCAATTATTGTGAACATTTCTCTTACCTTTGTACAATACTTAAACTAAACTACACGCCTATTTCAAAGAACTTTTGAATGGTCATAGTGTCTGTTAGATAGATTTGTAGATTGTATTATTTTAGAGCAGGTACCTGGTACACACAGACAGAATGAAATGTATCTAAGTATCTAACAGATGATTGAAAGCCATAGCCTCCAGCTCTGGGTGATGGATTTGCCAAAATGAAACTAGGCGAAACATAACACGCACGCGCAAAGAGAAAAGTGTATTTCGTATTTAAATTGGCTTTAAACTACAATTTAACCCAACACCATTACTTATAAAAATTCACTGTGTCGGTGTTTAGGTAGTAGAATTCCATAACGAAATAATTAAAACAAATGATTTATTCTACTATGTGATTTATTGTCAATCTTTGATTGACAATATCCTAACAAGACGAAAGACGTCTCTATCAAGAATAAATCACATAGTAGAATAAACCATTTGTATTATTATTTTCGTTTCTTAAAAAAAAATTATTTACATTAAAAGGCAAAGAATTGTTTTTTCACTCTTTTCTGAGAGTTTTCGGGTGTCATATAAAAGGCATATTTTCGAAAACGTAAAGATGTTTTACGTTTTACACTCAGTGATGAGGTTTGCCACCCATCTTGAAAGTTTTAATTTCTTGATGGCACAGAGAAAAAGGCTTGCATATTTATTTATTGTAGCTTGTCTACTTCCAGAATTTTCGGAGAATATTTTTTATTTTT
The DNA here is from genome assembly GCA_947579605.1 of Athripsodes cinereus. NCBI lineage: Eukaryota > Metazoa > Arthropoda > Insecta > Trichoptera > Leptoceridae > Athripsodes > Athripsodes cinereus. The sequence goes on from OX388310.1 coordinate 25,174,479, forward strand.
TATTTAACAGTATAATAATAATAAATACTTTATTCAATCAATCAATAATGTTGAGACAATTTATCACCAATATGGCTACAATTAATTATGGATACAAAAAATGTTAAGTACCTACATAGAAAAAAGTGCTAATAATTGATAAAAAATCTTGATGTTTGACACCCCACATGCCCATGTTTAAGTTTAAAAATTGCAGGTACATACATGGAAAAAAGTGTTAATAACCTCTGATTTGGGCCTTAATCAGACCCACAATTTTTTGGATCAATCAGGTTGGCTGGGAAGTGTACTGGGCGAAATGTTATTATGGAGAGAAATTTCTCTTCCATCAGAGGAGAAATTCTCGGAGAAATTCCTCGTTCTCGAGAAATTTCTTTGGAGAATTTTCTCTTCTCACATCACTAGTCTGTACTAATCCCGAGAGGAACTTTGAATGGTGAGAAAAAAGCGGACCAGAAAGCGGTATATTCCTCAAATTGATTATGGTACATTCAAGTGAATTAAGATTCGTTAAATTATGTGATTATAATATTTATCAATGTCAACATGTGGGTATATTATTTATTTATGAACAAATCAATTGACTTTTCTAAAGCCGATTTAGGCATTTTGCATCATATTTCTGTGTAGGAGAATCTAGGACTAATAATATCATTGTGCAATTATTTATTTATCTACTTTACAAAATCACATACAATATTACATACGTTTCACGATAAAGCAATAATATCGTGTTACCGGAAATATAAAACAAAATTACATTTTACTATGGGACTATATCACATTAAAAGGCAAGTTTTAAATTCAAACGAGATTTTGATAACATGGGCACTTTCAAATAAAAAAAGAATCACACAGATATGAGATTGAAACAACCCATCACTTCATAGTGATAATCTCGCCACTGCATATCGTCAAAGTACCTACTTTAAATTTTGTATTGTTCTGTTATAAAATGATGATGTGCAAGAATAAAATAAATAAATAGTTAAACAAGATTGTTAACATAAGAGGTTACCCACTGAATGCAAAAAATTGGAGCGATTGTTCTAGCTAGCTGGAGATTTTTTCAAACCAGTGAAGAAGAAACAACCTAGACCTGCCAAAGAAAAAAAATACACTATCACAGCGCACCATCCACGAATGACTGAAAATAATAAATACATGGGTGTTCTCTTTGTGTCACGTACAGGGTGAATGGCATAACTCATCGCTGAATTGAAGATTTTTATAATCATTCGTGATGTTTTACGAATACCTTCCTTTTATAAAACAACCGAAAACATTGTGAATAAAATACTATGATAAAAGAGTCCTGGGATGAAAGAGAAAAAAAATAATATATTACTAATTGGCAAATCGGCGTTCGATGCTTTTATAATTACTTATTTATTTATCGTGTCGAAACCCAGAAAAAAAAAACAATTAAACTGATCTCCAGTACTGTGCAAAATGGACACTCCAACAAGTATGGCATGTTCTGTGCTGCACCATAGTCACAGTCATTTTTATAATTGATTAGGAGGTTAAGAGGTATATCCGATCGCACGCCATTTAATTTTTTTTAAAAAAAAACCTATATATTTTATTATGTACAAGTCTTGTAATATACCTAATATCTTGCAAGATGATCGTGCAGATAAATATTGTATGTATATTTAATTGATTTTGTAATATGAAATGTGATCTCATTTTTTCTAACACAGGAAAATATTTAATAACAGTCAATAATTTCCTCTATAAAACCAATAGGCACCACGCGATGAATCGATATAAGTAATTTAATTAATACAGGCGGTATTGTGCTTACAATACTTCGTATATACATTACTCATCTGACTTTCATTAGTAATTTATATCGATAACACAGGTCTGTCTTATTTATTAAAATTAATAAAATTTTATAAAATATTTTTATTATCATTTGGATATTCCTTTAAGATAATTGCCATCTCACTTTCTACAGTCCTAAATAAATGATAAAATCTACGATAAAAAATAAGTTGGTGAAGCGAATCGTTGCAATTTCATTACGTTTTATAGACACCATTTGATCTCAACTTATATTTTTCTGGCGTAAAGGTATTATCGTTCAATTCCGATTAGTGAATTTATATACATCGTGACAATGAAAATGGTGGAATTGGTAAACGTTGTCCATGGACACCAAAACGATCACTTAAGCCAGCTTAGAACCAAATCGTAAACTTAAGGGCACTTTTTTCACTTCTTTCGATTAGATTTTGCACAATGTTGCATTGTGTAAACGTGGTTCTCCAATCGAGTTGTCCGTTTGGTTTTGTCATCTGCGAGTTGTACCCAAATTTAGTTAAATTACTCGAAACATTCTTGTATATTACTTATTACTTCCTCAGAGCGGGGCTGTTGTAAAGAAAATGATACAAAAAGAGTTGAAATGAAGAATTACAATCCCACGGTACAAGTAGTGATTTAATTATAATAATTACGTATGTATTAACATTTATCGATTACGAAAGAAAAAAGCAATTTTTTACTGAAACATTTCCTGAGTACGCCGAGTCGGCTAGGATGGAAAGAATTCATAAAATCTTCAATTCCAAGTTAGATTTGCGACTCAACTGAGTCCAAACATGAGCACTAACTACTTCAACACAAAAATAAATAAAAAACAATAAATAATTGAAATGTCTTGATATTGAATTAATTGAATCTTGATCATGAAAATGTTTAGATTTTTCGAAGGATGCATTTAAATTATTATATAAACGCACCCGATTAAAAAAATCTAGGTAGATATCTATCCCCCGAGTATAGGACGAATTCGCTTAAAAGCAACCAATTTAGGTTATGTGACCTATTATGATGACTTAATATAGGTGAATATTACCAGTTTTCAACTTTTCTGTTTGCTGGGATCCAAAATAATTTTCTCCTACTTTACGCGTAGGCACACGGGGTATCAAACTGAAAAGCTTAACAAAAGCACGAAGAGTTTAGTACCTATTCCATTTTTCAAATCTATTCTTCAATAAATGCATCCAAACAAACAAAATACGAGTATGTATGTTCTGCATTGTCGCAATTTCAAAAGCCTACTGGACATTCAAAAACGATTCATGCAACTTCAATTTTACCACTATAAATATAGGAATCAAGTTTCATACCACTTGATTCATTATTCTTACAACTCATACAATTATTTTTTGTATTATTATTACCATGCATTGTAATAACAACCAGTATAATGCCCAATCTGTACTTGAATTGGTCACATTGACTAAGTATGGTAACAACAAGTGTTGCATACACTTCCAATACAAAGGGTAGACAAAAAATAATTAATTGTCTTAAAACAACTACCTTCATATCACATTGTACACACTACAGTAAAAGAGCAATTAACCATTTTTTTATACTAATTTGATATAGTGAAATTTCATCGATTTTCAAAAGTTCTACATTGATTGAGTTTGAACTTGTCGCGATATTGGATATGCTTAATATATGCTGCGGAGCACCCGGCAAAGAATTGGTCCCTCACTCTTATCCGTAAGTTTTCCAGTGTCCCGTAAAAGGCAGGTGTTCGAATAAATAAAGACATTTCACATCTCAAATTCAGCGATGATGTTTGCCACCCATCCTGAATGTCTTAATTTTTTGTTAGCGCAAAGAAGATGGCTTGTTTGTTTATTACATACAGCTGGTCTGCTGGCTACCCTACTTGTGGGATATGCCGGGATGGTATAGTAGTAGTATATTTTTGAATAGCCGATCTAATGATCAAGAAGTTCAGTTTCGAGAAGAATTTTGCTATCAAACTGAGCACAAAGAAAGAATGGGACGAGGATATTATACACTCTCTCAAGAATGGAACCATCGTATGGTATACGGATGGATCCAAAACAGAAGAGGGAACTGGAGCAGGAGTCTACGGGCCGCGCACCGAACACTCTGAAGCAATGGGAAAATTCCCAAGTGTCTTCCAAGCAGAAATATATGCTCTGGAAAGATGTATCCAGTTCAATCTCGACAGAGGATACAGTAAGCAACATATAGCTATACTATCTGACAGTCAAGCAGCTATTAAAGCATTGGGTTCAAACATCATCAACTCCAAGATGGTTTGGACATGCCTCCTCAAACTTAACGAGTTAGGCAAGAAGAATAAAGTCACCCTCTTCTGGGTACCCGGACACATCGGGGTTGAGGGAAATGAACGAGCTGATAAGCTGGCAAGAAAGGGTGCGGCAACGCAACTCTATGGACCAGAACCATTCTGTGGTTTGGGACATACGTTTTTCCAAGAGGAAATTAAAAAGAAAGGGAGACAAGAAAGAAACGAACTATGGAAGAATCTCCCTAGGCTTAGGCAAGCCAAGGAACTGCTCGGAGGATATAACTCCAAAAGGGCCAAGACTTGCACTAACCTAAGTAAAACAAGTCTCAAGGCAATAACAGGCTTCCTAACGGGTCACTGTAGACTCAGGGAACACCTACGCAAACTGGGACTTGAAGAAGATGGCACCTGTAGATTTTGCGAAGAAGAGGCCGAGACTCCTCGTCATCTCTTGGCGGACTGCAATGCTGTGGGATTCGCAAGAATCAAAACCCTAGGCAGGCACTGGGTAGAAGTGGAGTCTCTCCACACCTTGGACCCCCTCAGGATTCTGGACTTCATAAGATGTCTGGGGCTTGAGGGGTCGCTTTGACTGGTAACACTGGGAAAGCTAAGTAGGGGGAGTACAATAGATCTTATAGGTCGCGGTGCATACCATACCCCATAATATAAATAAAATAAAATAAAATATTTTTGAATTATCTGCAATCAAAAGACACCGACCACACGGATATTGTAGAAGTCTGGACCGTGAATTATCTAGAAAATGTAGATTATCTGCAAATCAAAATGCCTCAATATTACAAATAGACCTCTAGGTACTTCTAAATTTGTAAATACTCAAACAATAGTGTATAATATTTATGTATAACCTACTTGACCGATCAAAATTCAGGATTTTTAGTTAGGAAAAATATCAGATTACGAAGTCAATAAAAAACACAAATATCTGAGCGTTGACAGGAGTCTTACTAATCAAAATAGATGGGAGTATTCCAATTGAATTATGGTACGTAAGAGTATCGAAGAATATAGAATTTCTAGATGTGACGGATAAGAGAAATGTCAAATAAAATATTCTTCATTGTACATCTGATAAACTGTTGGTAATATAGGTAACGCGTTTGTGACATGCAAACAAAAGCGTTGATTAATTCAGTTAATTAGTTACATAAGACAATAATAAAACCTACACTAATTGTATTTTACGTGACAAAATCTCTACGTTAATAATATGTAATGCTGATACCTGTTACATTCATCATCATCATCATCATCGCCCTCAACGCTCCTCTCGGGAGCGCAGGGCAGAAACCAGCCTCCTCCATTCAGAGCGTCTCTGTGCCAATTGCGTCACCTCTTCCCACGACATTCCTTGCGCTCTGAGAAAGAGGGACGCCGGGGCCTACGGAACCCCTGCGGACGGAAGAACAGTGCTCTTTTTGGCCAACTATCATTGGGCATTCTCAAAACATGTCCCAGCCAGGACCATCGTCTCTCTTGTATTACGGAGATTTCTTGTATTACGAAGTTTGGAAGGCGTCTGGACTCAGCATCAGGACAAAATGTCGCTTGTTCAATGCGTGCATCATTCCAATCCTTCTATATGGCTGCGAGTCTTGGCACTTAACCAAGGCTCAAGAGCGGAAGATACTAAGCTTTGAAAACAAGTGTCTTAGAAGGATTTTGGATGTCAGATGGTATGAACATGTTACAAATGATGCTGTGCGCCGGCGCACCCAGCAGAGACCTGTAATCTCCGTAATACAAGAGGCCTGTTACATTCATTCCTTACATATCCTTGTCACTGAACAATACATAATATAATTTGTCCTTAATAATCTACTACTACTATTACTACTATACCATCACGGCATATCCCACAAGTGGGGTAGCCAGCAGATCAGCTGCATGTAAGAAACATGCAAACTGTCCTCTTTGTGCCAATATAAAATCAAGACATTCAGGATGGGTGGCAAGCCTCATCGCTGAATTTAAGAAGTAAAATGTCTTAATTTTTTCGAACACCTGCCTTTTACAGGACACTCGAAAACTTACGCAGAAGAGTGGAAGACCAATTCTTTACCGGGTGCTCCACGGGATTTACCTTAATAACCCTACGTTAAAAATGAAAGATATTATGTTCTTCTTTTCTGAGAGGATCCAGGCTAACCTAAATAACGTTATTTATCTTTCTTTAAATTTATTGAGGAAAAAGAAGAGATAAAGGACTATGTAATAAGCATAAAACGAAAATCCTCCTTCCGTGGAATAAAAATTAAAACAATCAGGATAGGTGCGGAATAAAATTTAAGACATTCAAGATCTTCCCGATGAAATTGACAAATATCTGTATTTTGCAAGACTCTCAAAGCTTATGAAAATGGAGAGGGAGCCTATTCAATTATAATTATAATTAAATTAAACTATAGTATTTTAAACAGTTTTCTTTATTTTAAATACACGATAGGTAGTCTAGCTATGAATTTGAATATATTCTTTGATATATCTATCTACATATTCATAGCAATTAAATAATAGTTACCTATATAAATTACAATATACCTACCTCCTCTACCGCATGTTACGTAAATATTTAACCTAAAACATACACCTGAAATTGTGTTGAAACAAAACGTGAATAATATTATCTACCATTACTATTATGAATTTCTCCGGTAGTCTTCGCCACTAATTACTACAATAACCACATTTGGTGGATAATTTTAATACATACAACCACTAAAACAATTATTATTATTTATCTACTAGTTTCCTACATATTATATAACGAACCATAATAGCCCTAGGATAAAATATTATTAATATTTTTTTATGATAATTGAGAAATAAAATTTCAATTTATTGTGTTTATTATTATCTTCATCTTTCTACATAATTGTAGATATAAGTAACATCGCAGCATCTTCCTTATGCCTGTGAACAATTTGTATGCATTGAGCACACAGATCGTTCTGACTGTGATTAATCTCTTATGGGGTGTTCACATTTGGCGAATATCGCCAGGCGAATTTCAAAATATATCGCCAGGCGAAAAAACAAAATTCGCCGGTCATCCATAGATCGTGACACCTGTTCACACAGTCCACCGATATAGAAACGATCTGTCAGATGCGCTTTGATTTTGACACTGTTTTCAAAATGGCGGACGTCGAGATGGAGATCGCGAAGTATTTATTTTTAGTCGAAAATGTTATAGTAGAGGTTATAAGGCGCCTTTTAATTAAGGAAACAAACGCCACAAACCAACAACAAAGATAACAGCTGTCACGAAGCGAGAAACATTGTAAAATTTATAGGTTATAAAGTTTTTAAACTTTATAACCTATAAATTTTAACTTTATAACCTAAACTTTATAACCTAAAGAAAAAGTTGGAAGGTGGTCAACTCGAGACGATATCGTTTCTACTGGTTTTTATCGTTTCAGACTAGCTGTAATTTTGTTCACACGGTTCAAATGGTTGGCGATATTTTGGTGCCCTGGCGATATTCGTCAAAGTGAGAACACCACATTATACCCACATATTACGTAGTAACAGCGAAATCAATTAGTGTAAAAATAAATTAACAAACACAAAGGATTGGCGGGGAGAAGTTGTACTTATCCCATTATGCACAAGTTCATCATTTGGCAGATTTCTGTACGTCACGTATTTTTTGTTGTTATATTTGATGCCAAACAACATTCATTTTAGGCAGGCAGATTATTCGTCAGAAACTTAGATTTTGTAATATTTGAAATCGGCTGTAGCTATAAACATAAACTGTCTTACAAATTTCACGATAAGAAACGTCGAAAAATAAATATATTATTTATCAAAAAATCCTTTTCACCTTCCAAAAGTTATGGTTCGAATCCTGTCACCAAATTAATCTACCAGAGGTAATTACAAGTTTATACTAAAGATACATAATACATATTATAACAATGCATTTTGAGTTGCTACAAAACTCGATTATTTGAAAAAACTCTAATAGTATCTTATATTTTATAAGGGTTACTGACTTATTTTGTTACGGTAACTCTGATAATAATTTGTTAACATTTGTTATTCAGGAAACTTAAACCTTTTTATTTTTTACTAAATATTTTTTATTTTATAAATATAAAAAGCACAAAACAGACAATTACTACATACATAAAGTTAAAAAAAGTTAATCTTTCAGAGATCAGCTATCATCTAACACCATGTGCCACAATCAATTTAAAAAACATAGGTACCTAACATTCCGGTTATCTTAACATGCTCGCTCATGTACTTTTAATCTACGTACTTTTAAGTCATTGAGCAAATATAAATGAATGAAGTAATGGAATTGTCCCTCAAATCATAAGCTTAGATCAAATTTGAGGGAATCAATAACGTTTTACTGTGTATTTATGAATAAAATTATTATTATTGTAAAAAAATGTATATTTATTCCTTAATAAACATATATTTTTTTTTATTTTTTTAAAAAAAAGATATATCTGGGTTTTGTTATAAACCCAAATACAACCTTATACACCTTTCACACTAAGTCGTGAAAGGGAAGTTTGCCGGCACCTGGGATCGAACCCCGGACCCCTTGTTCACAAGACCGAGACTCTACCTCCAGGCTACCGACGAACTCGAACGAACGAAACCGAACGAAATTTGAATTTCAATTCAATACCATTCTCCATAACAATTCTTACACAAGACAGAATCTAGCCTCTTCCATCCAGCGCCAATTGGGACATGGTGCTCTTTTTGGTAAACTGTCATTGGACAAACTTTAAATTATGTGAATTCTTACTTATGACGTTACGGCCAGATTTGAGGTGAAAAAAATTATTGTAACTGAATTTCCCTACACGACAAAATAGTAAATCTCATAACTGATAATAATTAGATGTATTTTATGTACAGTATTACAAAGCTTGCGACAACAACATCGATAATATTTGGGAGAAGAATTAATTAAAAAAGGTTGTTTATGTATATTTTTTCAATAGAACCAGATTATATAATTAATTAGGGTAAAATTTATATAATAATGTCAGTGAGGTGGTCCCACGGGATAATATAATAATAATAATAGTATAGGATAATATAAGGATAGGGTTCATCTGGGATAAGGCATGCTAACAGGTATTCAGGTAGATATCTATGTTTATTATTGTTTTACATAGAGTTCGTTACGTAATATTATCTTAAAAATCTTGTACTGCATTAATAAAAATTGGTTCTTATAAAAGTATCTGCAAACATAATATTTTTTTCTTTAATATGATCGTTATAAACCTTATATTATTACCCCCTTCTCAGTGTTTTGGTAAACTCATTTTACACGCGTAGTTTTTGGATTCAATTCGTGGATGGATAAAAAAATCATCATCACCATCACGCCGCTTTCCTTTCAGGGTAGGCAGAATAAATCGAGAGCCACTTTATCTATTTTTTTCAAACAACAATTCACACAGATCGAGCTAGTCCCAAACTAAGATTGAATCTTGTAATATGGGTAGGTAATAACGCGACGATACACATGTATACAATGCACTAAACGCATTTACATGTAACACCCAGACCCAGGACAATTTGATAAAGGTCATTCATCACTTTGCCCTGGCCGGGAATCGAACCCGCGACCTCGTTACTCAAAGGCAATAGCGTTATCAAACTTTGTATATTTTATCCTTGCATATATTTTTTGCTTCTTTCACTATCATACAGTTCCTCATAATTACATGCTCTCCACATGTCCAGTGTGCTCAACACATGTCCATCCTGGAAGATATGGTTTATTTATGCTCTTGCCATTTAATTCTCGTACGACCACGCTTCCAAGCAACATTCGTCTAACCATATTGTTTATTGTTTCTTATTGTCCCTAGGCCCCTATTATGGAGGCACATGGACTCAGCACCCAGCAGAGACCTGTAATCTCCGTAATACAAGAGAGACGATGGTCCTGGCTGGGACATGTTTTGAGAATGCCCAATGATAGTTGGCCAAAAAGAGCACTGTTCTTGCGTCCGCAGGGGTTCAGTAGGCCCGGGCGTCCCTCTTTCACAATACACCGTTCCTATGACAACGATATCAGAGCGCAAGGAATGTCGTGGGAAGAGGTGACGCAATTGGCACAGAGACGCTCTGAATGGAGGAGGCTGGTTTCTGCCCTGTGCTCCCGAGAGGAGCGTTGAGGGCGATGATGATGATGATGATGGACTCATCATACATATATTTTATATAATTATTGTCTTTGTCATTTTTATACTTTAAAAAATATTCTCCGCTTTTGTATGTTTCCAGAAGATCGCATGTTTGTTAACTTATCAATATTGGAAAGAGCTAGAACGTAATACATATTTTTTCCGTGATCTTCCGTGTGTATAAAAAAAGCAGCGATGAGACAAGCTGGCCAGTGAACTTTTTATATCAAAATGAATACGTGTTGTGTGATTATAATACCAAATTATACTTGCAGGTTCCTCAATTGTGGATAACGGGATAGAAAGAGAATTATTTTTTATTACTATGTATAAACTTTATAATGGGATTGCGTGTTTATTTATAGAAAAAAATATGCTTTTTGTTCTTATAAAATTAATAAATCATCTACCTACATACTCATTACCTTCATTTTTTATCGAACAAATACCTAGGTAGCTAGAATATTACTTAAACCTCCCATCACAACTTTTACTGGAAGTTACTAAGTATTGTGATTATAATATATTTTGTAAGCACCCAAGACTTTGTACTAAGATGAAACTATTACGAAATTATATTTCTTCGAAATAATAGGTAAGAAGTAAGTACAGTATAATAGTAATACTACATACTAATAATAAACAATAAAGTATGGAGATTCATATCGCTTACCACAAACAACATTGTGACTATACGCAATACCACGCCTACGATAGTCAAAGAAAATTGTGCTGTATTACCTAAGCTATTACTTGTTATATCACGTTTCTATGATTGTTTTCTTCTTATTCTTCTATCAGTGCCGTATCAGGAACCCCTGACGTTGGCAATCTCACTGGAGAATGCTTCCCTGTCCCGTGATATTCGGACCGGCTCTCCCACCTGGATTATTCCGGTCCATTGCCGGATATTACGCAGCCACGACATCTGCCTCCTTCCCACTCCGCGATGTCCCTCAATCTTGCCCTCTATTATCAACTAACTGTAGAAGCCGATATTTATCGTCTCGCATGATGTGGTCAAAATATGAGACTGTACGAACCTTAATATTCGTTAGGAGCTGTCTATTAGTATGCGATCTACGTACTTCTTTCCTCTATGCATACCCTTACGAAATCGTCTCACTATATTTAATAAACATGCAAGTTATCCCCTGCGTGCAACAACAAAAAAAATTCAAAACGTGTGACAGACCTCATTGCTGAATTGAAGATGACATAACATATTTTTTTTAGTTTGAGTTTGACAATGACTTCATAAGTCGAAACGGTCACTATTTTTATAAATAAATACGTTAAACTAAAAACAATTTGTTTTTTTACATAAAATAATATGGAGTTTTACAAAATAAATGTCAACTCAATAAATAAATGATATTACATAATTTGTTCTTGAGTTTTTACGAATGACGAATAAAGGACAGTCGAAAACTGAGAAAAGAATGAGTTCTATTTTTTACAATTTGAAAATTCAAATTAAACTATGTTAAAGTTTTACAAAACCAAAAGTTAAATTAATACGATATCAACAAACCTGAATAAATTTATGTCATTAAGAAGACGAAATGTTAGTTTATTACAATATTTGATGAGTTCAAATGTTACATGGCTTGAAAGACTTGGCTATAGTGACATAACAAAAAAGAAAAATTTTACGTGAGTGATGAAAAATGAGAGCAGCTGGATTTGATATGCTGAAGATAGGGAGATGTGGAATAAAGCCCATATCCAACACTGAATGATAGCTGGCTAGCGAACAAAACGAAAAAAACACTTAATCAATATTGGTATCTTTATAACAATCAGCATATTATGTTATTTATTGGTATGATGAAGCTCGTAAAACATTAAAGTTGTTTTCTTTTTATTAATCTATTGTTTTTATTTATAAAAAGTAATTTCAAAATGCAAAAAACAATAAACCATTAAAATCTATCATCTATAATAAAATTGTAAACACACTATTTACATTTAAAGGAAATTTATGTTTATTATATGAAGAAAAATACACATGTAACTTTATTAAATTTAACCATGATACATTGTATAATTTCTTTTGTTTTTTTTTTCACATATTTTCATAAAAGTACAACAAAGGAGATTGACAATGCCCCAGCAAGACTAGACATCTCTCTCGTTAATAAGTCGAATAGTAGAATAAAACATTTATTTTATTTAACTCGCTATAAGTTTTATGTTTTTTACAAGCAATTAGTTCTCTGGCTACTCAAGTTTTCTCCCTGTGTCAATAAAAAAATAATACATTCAAGATGGGTGGCATACTCAATCGCTGAATTGAAGATGTCTTTTACGTGATGTTTTAAGGATATCGCCTTTTACTAGATATATTACACAAAAAGATACTAGTATAGCACTCTTCAATATATTCAAAACTGAAAATACGTAGGTTCAAAAATGACGAGGTGATCGGCAATCTGATGGTAGATAAAGTCTCAACTAAATATATTTCTACAATTTCAATTCCGAGTTCGTTTCCTCCCGCTGACTCTGCCGACCGAATCCACCTTCAGATCACAAGCATATTACTTACTGTGAACATTATGGGGTTTTCCCTTCACTTTCCCCTGGATGTTTCAAGAGCAGAGCTCCTATATTATCCAGACTCAACGAAACGAGGGCTCAGGGTTTGCCAGAGGGACTCCGCCGACAAAATCTTCCCTAAAATAAGGGACATTAAGTGTTTTGTAATCTCTCTTAACTCTTACTGTAAACAGTGAGAGTGATATTTAGGGTCTATAACAAATCCAGATTTATCTTTTATTTAAAAAATTACCACAAAAAACGCTTTAGTATTATTAGTAGCTAAAGGTAGATAGGTACTAGGTTAATTATTCTGAATCATATTTTCTATGCAACTTGACATAATTGTAAACCATAGATAAAAAAACTAGTTGCATTTTCTTTTAACTCTTTTTAAATTAGAACAGTAATAATAAACAAATTCAAGATCAAGCGAAAGTAGTTCTGGTTCATCTAGCAATATTGTCTATGCCCTTCATTAAAAAAAAACAACAATTTCACGAATGCGACCACCATATAAAGATGTTGTTTGTGTCGATATTACGGTTAGAAATGTTGTGATACAAGTGAAAGGAACTTTTTTATAATATAACACATACTCGAGTTGTTTATGCATTATGTTATAATGGTAAATCTTACAAGGAGCATGTAGAAAGATGTTTGTTATGATTGTCTTGTCACTTTTATCTCCGGGACGTGTTCTGGTTATTAATTATGGTCATAGCCTAAAACAGGTTCACTGTATGTGACAGGTGATTCCATTTTTTTCGTACTTACTTCAGATATTTTCAAGTTTGGAAGATATTCGAAATATATATTTTTTTCATTATAAAAAACAATACTTTGTTCATAGATAATAATATTAGAACACTTATCACTGAAAACAAATAAAAGTACTAAATATAACTGTGGAGTTCTTGAAATAGGGTAGGTAATCCACAAATTTCTGTAAATTTTCAAATATTGTTTATTTAATCTTTTAAACAAGTTTTTTTCGAAAATAAGTAGTACCTACTGCGTTAGTGCCGTCTATATTATAAGCGTATTTCTAAGAAAAAATAAAAATGTCACAGTAGATCTCTTATGATCGCAGTGACACAAGGGAACAATCCATTGAACTTTATCATAAAAAAGAAGAGAGAAAAATCGTCAATTTTCTAGAAGGTTTATAAAATATCTGATGTATCAGGTATCGGATATAATTACAGTCGGTAGCAGTAACATATTATAATCACATGTTATAGTGAATATTATCTCCATCACTGAATGTGTGATAGTTTTCCCATTTTCCTCGCATTTGCTCGCAGAGATTCACATACAGCGATTTAACCTTATTCACACGACACAGTACGGAGTTTTATAGATATAATTAGTAGGTATTGTTATTGTTACTTGGTATTATTATTACCTATTATTAAACAGGTATTTAACATATCACCTATTAAACATAATAATATTATTATCAAATGTACCTACTTAAAACAACACTAACGTTATATCAAGATAGACGATTTAGATATCCATATTTTAGTACAATGTATGTTTTACTTGCGTTCATTTTGCTGGATTGATACATCAATAATTAAGGTACGAATCAGAAATTAAGTAAAAAAGGAATAACCAATTTCAATTTTTTTTTATTCCGCTAACTATTCCGCTTGTGGGACATGTTGTGATCGCTTAGTAGTAGAAGAAATAACAAATTTGACCTTGAATGCTAATGAGTAATAGGGAATGTAGAAACTGTGTCGGACAGAGTTTGGTTTTAAAATTTTATCTAGCTTTAAAAAAACTACACTGAAAAAAGTGATCGAAATTATCCTACAGCTCTTCATAGTAATATTATTATTACCAAGAAATATATTATTATTATGAGGGCACTGAATAAACACCGAATTTTCCTTAGTCTCCAACCTTAAGATGAAATAAACTTCATTACCATAGCGTAAATACTAGACACATTCATCATCATCATCTAATTGAAATAAACAACAAGTTATTTCAATCTGAAAAGTCAGTGTTCTATCATGTGAACCCTCTTAACTTGACTATAAAGTTGATATTAAAATTTCTAAAACAATATCCAACACACTATCTTCACGTGTTAAGGTGTGTACCTTACTATCAAAGCACAATTTTATATATAAAGAAAACAATTACAGCAATAGTAACTAGATACCTATATACAGACGCAGGTATTCATAATATTGTAGGTAAATATAACAAACATCATCAAACGTCTTAACATGTCTTCTTAGAAAATGCATTGGTACATTACCTAGCTATTTAATCATAATAAAATGTCAACTAGAGATAAAAATATCTACAGTGAAATTTTACACACACACATTATGCGTAACAATGCGTCTTGATAAGTTGTACGCATTCTAGATTGTTGTAAAGATTATACCGACTTATATTAGATGATAGTATTATTTTCCCATGGGATCTTACAAAGACATACAAAAATATCAAATATTAAGATGCATCGGTGACGCTATTAAGCTATTATCACGTGCGAACAACGAATTCAACGAACACAAAATGACCTTGGTTTGCACTCGCTATGACAAAATTTACACAAAGTACTTCTCTATATGTAAACTTATTATTCTGTTATTAAGTATTCTTATTAATAATTATTATATTACTTCTAACTATCATACTTATATAAAAAAAAATATTTATTACATCTTCAATTCAATAATGAAACACGCCACTAATATCATTATTATTTTTAAAATGTCACCCTAGACTGAGACCATAACATCTTTTGGCCAAGATGATCTCAGCAGGAATTAAATGCCTTGCCTATTTATATGGCACCTGCATATTCATAACATTGGCTACCCCAATTGTGAGATAAGTCTTGATGGTAGAGATGAATTCTATTATTCTTGTGCATACGACGACAGCTATTTTTCCGTTACGCTTTTGAAATATATTTTATCTACAGATACGCACAATAAACCAATAAAATAATTTGCCAATTATTGTTTAAAATTTGGAAAGGAAAATTCACATGCCTACATAAGATTTAAGTTTCATGAGAAAGAAGAAAAAGTATACATGGGTGTATAATATTAAGTACGTATTAATATAAATAATGTTTGCAAAAAGAATGGAAAGTAGCATCACATAAATCTTGTTGAAATTATTAATTATCTACTTACTCTATTATGCGTTGTGGTAATGATGAGAATATTAGTCTAAATAAATAATGTATTATACATTCAACTAACATATTAATAATATAACAACTGAATAAATAAAACATTGCCAGAATAATAAATAAATCAATTTAATCGAGCACAAGTTGTTAATTAAATAGACATAAAAATATAATTAATTCTAATTGAAATGAATTTGACGGAAAATTAGAAATGTGATATGAATATTCAATGTAATATGTCAATAAGTTATTGAAATAAATATATTTATGCACAATTATTAGTTGCTGATCCACATTTGAGACAAAGATATTATACATATTCGTATTATTAATATTTTCCACGCTTTGGATTGGTTGCATTCAAATATAGTATACCTATTCAAATATAGTCATTCGAGTATTTGAACGTGAAACATTATGAGGGGCTCATTTCATCGCGTTAGTCTTGGACGGTGATTTCCAAATTGGTCTATATCGGCCACCAGGGGTCGACGAGGACATGTAAGGGGTCCATGGCATACTTCACTACTGTTAGAAATTTTAACATTTCAAAGTGAGTAGCTGGGGTCTACCCAAAACCGAAAAACATGGCAAGTGGTCCATGAGAGAAAAAAATTGAGAACCTCTAGTATAGGAGTATATTTTGAGTTCATCGGTAGCCTGGAGGTAGAGTCTCTACACAAGCTTTTAGCTTACTGTGAAAGGTGTATAAGGTTGTATTTGGGTTTATAACAAAAACCCAGATTCATCTTTTTATATAAAAAAGGTTTAATACAGTATCTTTAAAATGTTAAATTAGGACTCTAGTCTCAAAAATGCCAGACATACAAGAATATAATATATGCAATCAATTACAGTTAGCTACTCATTTTCAATTGCACTGTCGAATCACTAAACTATATTAAAATACGATTGAAATTCATTTTGTTATGTCTAATTCTTAATATAATGTCCCACACAATATTATTGGTGTTTGTTCTCGTGTCCAGATATCAAATCTTTTCTAATCTTATCAACTCTTATAATAATAATAACATGCAGTTATGTTAAATATTCAACAGTTTAAAGCACCTAACTTGGACGCATAACGGCTCATAGAAAGTATGTATTTATAATATTAATAATATCTATGATGATACATGTGAAATAACAATAATTAAAACCATCGGCTAACTAATAATATTAGATATTATAGTATGTATGATAATATTGTATTATTTATTAAAGATATAATAAGTGGGTTATGAGGTAAACTGCGCATTTATTATACTTTTAAACCACTTATTATTATTAAATTAACATTGTTTACATTACCCAAATATATTTTATATGTACTCTCTATCAATTTATCTATGTGTACTCAGACGCAGCGTAAAATAGACGAAAAAAATTGTATGGTTAAAATTTGATGCAATGTAGATACCTACTCATTGGGGCCACTAGAAATGAAGCGATGAACGCGGAAAATGTTTTTAAATATGATTTGGGATTTGGAAACACAATCTTGTGCTGTTTTGCTGTTTTTTTTCTATTCTATATCATTACGGTATATCTCAGAAACATGGAAAAGAAAAAACACACAGTACCTACCAATTATTTCTCTCAATCATTCTCAGTTTATGGTGCTCGTTGTTGGAACAACAATTCTTCTTCGCATAGAGTTTCACAATCGCTCAATGTTTTTAAATATTCTGCTAAGGAAAAATGCTATCTTTAACTCAGTATCCGTTCTCTAGCCCCCCCCCCCCCCCTTTCCCTCCTCTGATCCATAATCCCTTCCGTATGTTGGGTGTGTGTCAAATATTATTTTAAATTTTGTTTTTTGTTGTGTATTGATGTTTTGTATACATTTTACATAAGTAAAATTGTTTTAACTAGGTATATCTCAATATGTCGTGGTTAGATGGAAGAAATCACTTTATAGTGATAATCTCGCCACTGCATATCGTCCTAGTTTTTAAATGTTGTATTGTTTTTTTAACACTGTTATATAATGATAATGTGCAAAAAGAATAAAAAAATAAAGTATTCCTTTTTCATGCTGTGTAATGTCGTCACATAAAAAGGTGATAGTCCTAGTCACAATATCAATATTTTGTTCGTAGATTAATAGACTCCTACTATTAATCCATGTTAAAATGTCAAGAGTATTTGGCCTGCGCTAAAACATTCTTTGAATTTTGTTCGCATATTTTCTATTACCTTCTATTCACTGCATACGAATTTAGGAATATTAAATTTATAATAGATTGCAAAATGCAACGTTTCACTAAAATACACAACTTTCTCCTTTGCTGGACATTTAAGTAAAAAGAATAAATATTTGTACATTTACTTAATTCAGACGCAAAGATTTAATCAACACCTGATTTATCACGGCAGATTTAATTTCGCAATAGAGATTAGTTAATAATACAACATTTAATTACAGTGTTTTCACATTGAATCTGCATATAATTGTTGTAGTTGTTACCGTATCTATTACCTGCAATTATTTTCTCGTAATCACATTATCAAATCGTTATTTACACCTAATCGGAATTTAAGCGTGCTAAGTGAAAAAAATTGGAGATAATATTGTAATGTAATGATTGAAGGTAAGTATTGGAATGTTTGAAGTAAACTAAAATATATTTAAAATGAAGAAAATTATAAAAAAAATATATGTAAATAATTGAAGTTGAAGATCCAAAAAGAAAAACTTCATTGTTGAGAGAGATTACTATGACCTAAAATTTCTTCAGTGAATAAATACTAAATATTCCTATACAATGTCCAATGATCGTGTTTTCCTCCACAAGGTTTCCAAGCGCAAGTGTTCTCTTTCAAAACACTGTATTAGCAATATTTAGGTTTATTAAAACCCAGATACATTTATTAAAAAGAGCTTGCTATTTCCTGCCCAATGTTTTCCGGAGGAGCGTTTAAGGATTTTTTCGTCAACAATCTTAAAAATTTGGCTTAGTTGGAGGAAAGCTCACCTCTGCTATAAGCTCGTCCTCTGTAAAATAGCTTGTCATCAATAATACACAGTAAAGAAAAATAAAATTAAATACAATAAAGAAAAATTAAACAATATTATAAAAACACTCCGTGCAATGCCGGAAAGCGATACATGCTATAATAAGATAAACAATTTTCTAAATTTGCACAAAACGGAAAAGGCATAAATGTACATTTTGTTGTACATGGATTCAAGATTATGTTTATATTCACACTTACATTTCTATTAAAAAGATTAGATCATAATAACATTACAGCTGCAACACTTGAAGGCATACAGAGAGAAAGAGCGTATGTGCCGATTTCACTAATGACTCATTCGAAGCAGTAATATTACCAATAGGTGCATACAATAACACAATCCTGTAATATGAATCAATTGTAATAATATGTACGAATATTACTGCGATTGTCAGTTAGCGATATTGTTTATATTTATCTATTTATGGATTATTTCCTTAAACCCAGGAAGTATGTAGTAGAGTTAGTATATTATATCATATTCAATTTATTTCCATATATCTATACTTACCATCATTGTATCTCTCACAAGTATAGTAAGAAGTGGATTGACTTCCCCTCCCTCTCCCTGTCAATAAAAACTAAGACATTTAGGCTTGGTGGCATACCCCATCGTTAAATTTAAAGTGTTCCATGTCTTACTTTTAAACTCATTTTATAGGACTTTCGAAAACTTACAGAAAGGTAGGATGATCTATTCCTTGTCAAAGACTTCACGGATAAAATTAAATATAAAATGTGTCAATTTACGAGGACTCACGAAATTGGAGATATAAACGTATCTAAAATATTTAGGTACTTTATTTTTAAATATCAAACAGTTCCTGATAATCCACAGTGAAAAAATTGACAAAACAATTCATCGCTCATCAATTGATACTCTTCAATTTACTATATGAAAAGAAAAATCATTAATTCTAAAGTTTTCGGCTTGAAGAGAGAAGAGAAAGCTTTATTTTCTAAAAAACCTAAGATACATAGTTAAAAGGCTTGTAGATTATGTATTTATTTTACAGTTCAAAATATTTCAATGGCATTGAAATAAAGTTGTGCGAAATAAAACCGTTTGATACGAAATCAGAAGAGAACAAAAAAGAAACAATATTTGCAAATTCGATTCACGATTTTAATATGTATTCATTCGACTAAATAATATTGAATTGATTGTTCAATAACCTATATTAAAAAATAAAATCGAAAAAAGTTTGATAAATCAATATACAAGACATGACTTGATCGAAGAAAAAACTAATTGAAAACATTTTCATTTGGCAGCTATTCATAAAAGATAGTGAATTCGAACATGTTCGAATTTCAAATAACCATAGATGTGTAGATATCTAACAAGAGTGATTCCAAACGTATTCAATCACAATAACAAATTATGTACTTACCGACAAGTAGACAGAATGAAAGTGAAATTATTATCTATGACTTATTGAAAAAAAAAACACATTCGTTACACAATTGTTATTGGTATTTCTACGAATAACAATATAATAATTACTTTGATATTAACAATAAAAAAAATATTGATCTGCTTGTCTATTTAGACGTTGTATAATTGTTATGTCAGCCTATAATAAAATAATAAACATCTTATTATTAACTGTATATTTAACATAGATCATAAAAAACAATAATTATAAGACTTAGTCTTTATAAAACTTACTTATATGGTATATCTGTGGTCTTTCTTTGATTAGTGTTGGACGTAACAGGATTCAAAAGTATCCATTTTCGAAATATTAAGTGACAACACCGATAATTGAAAGAACGAGTATCTCTTACTGCTCCTTTTAATGTAACTTCGTATTTTTTATAGTTATTTTTGGATAAATAATTAAAATATATAAATATTTCAACACATATTGTTACTCATAACCAATTTATACTTATTCATAACCAGTGCACTATGGTTTAAAATATAAATTTATAAATATAATTTAAATTATATTATATTAAAATCACTATTCAAAGGGAATTTTCACTCAAACAGAAAATATTTCATTCATACTTTAGTTTAATTCTTTTTTTCTGATTCGCTTTGTTACTTTAAGATGTATTAATTATGTATATGATGTAAAATCTTATGAAGAAGCCTGTCCGTAAGTATTAAAATAAGTAAATATCATCAAATACTAATATTTCGCATATTTTATAGAAATGTACAAAAAAATCAAAGCAGGTTATTTAGCATTTAAAAGATACACTTTAAATATTTACATATCTTTTACCAGCTATCAAGATAACAATTAAAAACTGTCCCTGTTATAGAAAATCACGAGTGATTCATTTCTAATGAGTACCCGCTCTTTATTACTTATATCCAATCAATATCTAATCAGAAAAAATCTTCTACACAGATGTCAATAATAGAAACACAATACTAGTAGGTACTAAGCATCTGATACATACAAGTACCCGGTAATGGTTCTAAATAGTTAACAGGTATAGTAACAATAATTGGCTTTCTCTTTTACTCGGTACTGATTATAACAATAATAACAATATGACATAAAAAATCATTGATATATCGGAAGGCTGTAATAATTTTGCATGTTTTGATATAATGCCTACAGCTACTATATATAGTATGTAGTTAATGGTAATGATGGAGTCTTATTTAATACTAATATTGATTATATACCAATGGCAATACTTTGATAACCACTATGACAAGTATTCCAAATGATTCATACACAATATTTTGAAAAAAATATTGGCAATTTGTAGTCCTGAAACGTGAAAATGTTTCTGGCGTGTGTACCTAATAATAATGCTTTTGTTGTTGTTTTTTTTACATACATTTTCAACAAAAAAGTACATCTGAACTGCTTGTTTTAACTGAATCAAATTTTTGTGTGGATGACATAGGAACTACCGTTTCTGAAACATCCACGGGTAAGGGAGGGTACAACCCTTAATGAATCAAAATATCTTTTTCAAAATATATTATGTCAAAATATAGTATGCTTACTTATGTTAAAAACAAGAACCGATAGGTGGACATTCAGAATCCAAAAATAGAAACCCTGAGATGAAAAAAGAAGTCGGTCCATAAAAGATGGTAAAATGATAGTACAATCTTTGAGTCGGCAGAAATCGGACGATAGCAGCTTAGGAAATAGTAAAATGGAAATTTATGGAAGAGGCCTGCATCCAGCAGCAGACAAATGGCTGAATGATATAATGAAGAGACTGTTAAAAAAGCAACGATCTAATTCTAATACATTGATTTACCATTAAAAAGTACCAGTATGCATACCAAGCTACCAACATTATGCAAGTATTTAGGTAAGTAGTTACTAATTACTGTACTAATTATGAAACTAATATCGGTTTTGCATACAACAAGAATTTACCGGGTATTTTGTACCTATCCACTGTTATAAAAGCAATTACATTACCCACTTGTGTGGTATACAAATAATGGTCAGTGGAATACCAGTAATATAATATTATAGGAACATGTTTGCAATAGTTTTACACTGCACTGCCACATACAGAATGCAGGAAACATGTTTCCCTATACCTAGTGCAACTTTTGTAACAGCTGAGAATTTCGGTAGAAACTCTACAAGAAACGGGATATTTAGGAGATAAATTAAAAGATAAATAATTTGAACATAAACGCCATGTTTCTTATAAAACAAAGAAAATCTTAACTGCTTTATCAAGGTAAATAATTAAAGCAACGAGTTTGACAGACACCACAAATGTTGAAACAATCATAACAAAATAATATTTGCTGTACGTATCTACTATATATTATGCATACGCCCTAAAGCCAATATTTTCCGAAGTGCTTTCAAATCGGAAACGTGGATTATTGTTTGAGTAGCATTTATGTTTTCATAATTTTTATGATAAACAAGTTTAAAAATATATTTAGTAAAACTTGTTTTGAAACGATCACAGCAAACAGCAAAAGCCAAAGATTTTCGGAAGCAGCAAAAGTCAAATATTTTCGAAAGAAACGTAATGAGTAGGTATCTAACCAAATTAAAGAAAAGGAAGATCTATCTATGTATGATTAAAAACATTTCTCATACAAGAAAATGATTTAATTGACACCTCTATAACGTAATGCAACAAATTGTTCGACTTCCCTTAAGATTAAACATGGATAGTGCCTTGATGTGTACGAATTAGTTTAGGCTGGTTTAAGGGCAATATATCCATGGTACATTTAACAATATTTACATACACGTTTCATAACTGCCTTATTATGTTAAAATGTATGAAGAAAACGGAAGATTTACTCATGCCTGGCTTATAAATAAACCTTCCATATTATGATTATAGTTACTACTTAATAGTATTGAGCGAAATAGTAAGCGAAGCTATTATATTATTAAAGTTCAATAGACGCTAAAACCGTGTAAAGAATTTGCATAAAGTGGCGTAAACGTTTATCTCTATGGTGTATTAATATGTAAATGTGATACGAAATACCAATCACTAGTATTTTATTAATATATTTGAAATCACACTTCACAAAAAACAATATTATTTTTAAAACAAGACAATTATTCATAATAAACTTATCACACAAAATACTACAACAAAAATGATAAACAACAATATAAAAATATAACGTGTTATACACAAATAATTTTGTGCACCGGGCGAGTTTATCACAATAGAGCGATATCTTCCGACTAACCTTTACAGTATTACGAGTATTTGCAGTGTAATGTAACAAATTGTCGCACTGCATAATTATCGTTTTAGTTTTAAGACATTATTGTGAAACCCCTAGGGACATTAACGGTTGTAATTAACTGTGGGGAGGTTTTGTCGGAAGGAAGCCCTTCAGGCAATCTCTGAGGCCTCTCATATAAGTAAAGATTTTGCACAATGAGTGTGAATGGCACAGGAACTACCATTCCTGAAACATCCACGGGTAAGGGAGGGTACAACCCTTAATGCATAATTAAATATTTTTCTATTGACTATCCATTTCCATGACGTCCGGCAAACTTTCAGAAAACATGTCCGTAGTCTAAAAAGCATGTAATTAAATACTTTGAATAAGTTTGAGGCATACTAAGGTTTATTACTAACTCAAATTATTTTTGATTATCCCGTGAAGTCCCCGATAAAGAAAATGTATCTCATTCTTTTCTGATAAATTTTCGAGGGTCTTGCAAGAGGTAGACATTCATAAAACATCACGTTCAAGACATTTAACATCTAGAATACCATCCACCCATCCTGAATGTTTTTAACTTTTATTGGCACAAACTTGCATCATATTTGTTACACGCAGTTGGTCTCCTGGCTACCGTCAAGAATGAGAAATGTCGTGATGGTATGAATGATACTTTTAAATAATAAAGCATTTAATTTCGAGAAGTAGTCAATGTAGCGAGTTTTCTGTAAATATCGCTGTTACTTTTAAAATCACTGCTATTCTTTACCCAACATGTTATAAACCATAAATAATACGTGAAGAATCGGTAAATTGTGAGTATGATTTGCATTAAAATAGACGGAGAACAACGCGGAATGAACTTACGATCTAAATAATAACAAGTAAAATTATCATGCGTGGATATTTAATAGAGTTTCATAGTAATAATAATATGCCAGTCACCAGAGGTAGGCATTAACTTGTTAATCCGTTAATTAACGAAGTTAAAAAAGTTAACTCAAACATTTAATCGTCGACGGATTTATTACTAGAAATAAAATGAAATTAAGTCAGCTAGCGAGAGACAACATCAGCATTTTCAAATACTCGTAGCAACGTGGAACCTTCTATAGGTTCCAGCTTTGTAAAGATTGATTTGCGTTACATTTTCATAAAAGTAGCAAATTAACGGGTAACGAGGTTAATATTTTCGTTAACAAACAAAACGAAATAAAATATTATCGCTCTACCAGTCACCATCATCATGAATTAGGTATACAAGAAGTCTTTGAAATGTTTTGTCGTTAATCAATCATTCGATAACAAACGAGACGATGACTTTACGAATGGTGATTTGTTATTATTATTAATCTTACAGGTAGGTACTCACTAACAAATGTGATTGTGAAATTCTAATCAATAACTTAACGACTTTATTTACTTAGGATCCAGTCACAATATGCACGATGGAAGATACATATTTATGTATGTATATGACCGACTACTCCTCAGTTAGTGCGGAATTGGTTCTATAATGACGAGATATCTAGTTCCAACACGAGTTGGAATTGGAGATGAAATATCCAAATATTTATTGCACAAATAAAAAATATTCCATATATACCCATGTGTCTGTAATGTTTGCTAAATCAGTTTAAGGAAATATAGTAGACACAAAAAAATAATTATTTGACATAGTTTCCTCCGTACGGGTAATCGAATTTTTTTTTATTAATTAGGATATATCATAATTGCAAAAAGTACCTAATCAACACATTATTGCAAAGACTTTGAACTCTTAAAAGAAAATATCGGTATATTTCCTCATAGATATCGAATTATTTTCACTATTACTAATCAAAGAGTTTTTCTTTCATTTTCATTGATGTTGATTATAAACCTAAATATGTTTTTGTCGGTTAATTTCTAAAGAATAAAAAGTTTTGATTCACATTATTAAATATCATTTTTTTATTAAATCTTAGTCAACAGAAATGATTCAAGATATTCGATTTGTGTGCCGTTCTTCATCTATAAAAATTATAAAAATTAATTATATCGTATTTCACGTGAACCTACTTTCAGTAAGACTTTTAGAGAAATGAAATTGTTAGAAACCTTGATATGTGTACGAAAAGTTATCTAGATCAGTGTTCCGCAAACTTTTTGAGTTCAAGGTACACCTATCAAATCAAGAAATTTTAGAGGTACACCAAAGAAAAAACAAATGTTTTTTTAACAAAGCGCCTCGCTCATAGCTCTGAACTATTTTTAGGTGTATTATCTGCACAAAACCTTGCCTTTTTCCGCGGCACACCAAGTGATGACCACGGTACACCAGTGTGCCGCGGCACACGCTTTGCGGAACACTGATCTAGATAACGGTACAAGTCCTTTGAATTTCGAATATTACGGATATTATGTTAAATTCCACTTACCTTTAACCCTTGATTGTATGCCTCTGATCCAGGTTCCACATGGGTAACAAAGAACCCCGTTCCGTGTTCTCTCCCACCTCTGAGGGTAAATCCGAATGGTGCCCTGGAACTATAATGCCCTGCAGCAGGTCTGGAGAGTCTTAATCTCCTGATCCCGCCAGCGGTAGAGGAACCTCCAGCCCCTGAGGTTCCGCAGCCTCCACCGGACATGGTGTCAGATGTGGTGGATCCAGTAGACGCCGTATAGCGTGCACTGCCATACTGCTGCTCTACGCTTAGCATTTTAGCTGGGGATCACTCCGTAACTTTTAGAGCCATCTGTAACAAATACATGAATTTGTAAGTATACATAAATATATATTGAAATATAACAGATGATTTTAAGGTAACAATGCTTGTTGTCATTGTTTAAGAGTATTTTATTGATATAAAAAATTCAAAACTAAAATATGAAAAACTTAGATCATACACATTAGGTGGATGCGTCTATCAATAATAGAACTATGTGGTCTGTGGTACCGGGTGTCTAGCTACTAGGTAAAATATCTTGCTATGCGAAAAACAGTAAAAAAAAAGTCGAAAAGATTCTAAAAGGGCCTGTATCTTTTTTCGGTCGAAAGATTCAACATCCGTCAACTGAAAGACAAGTTTTCATTAATTTTACGCAATGAATTTTCGGATAAACGAAATAGTAGTGATCGATTCAGTATAATTTAAAAGAAATAGTTCAGCCAGACAAACTGATTAGCGTTTAACTTAAGTTGTTCTTATGCCAAGTCTAAACACAGAACAAAATACATTATAAGTCATGCAAATAGGTGGCACATTTCATAACGTCGCTCGTTATTGAATAGTTCCACACCGTTAACTGTTTTTACTGCGAGCTGTTCGATATTCTAATCGCAACAATGTGTTAAGTATTATTTTATTATTATATAGGCTGTCAATGCTTTATATTATTTGTAATAATATTAGGTATGTAGTAAGTAGTATTAACTGTCAACAGCACGCTGTGTTTACAGACCAAAGACTTTAATAATGTTATGTTATTATTATTGCTCTTAGCTCCTGGAATATGGTAATGTAACTATTTGACTTCAATAACATTCGGGACACTTGACGTAATCTTAAAGTAATAAATTATATTATGAAAAATATATTTGAAGATAGCATATCTTCAAAAACAGCGAAAATCTTTGAACTCTAATATTTCCAATGTAGGAAGGTAAGTAATTTTCAGCATTATTGTCAATGATGAGATTTCTTACACATATTTGAAAATAAAAAATAAAATACAGAAGCCTAAAATTTTATATAGGTAATTAATTATCCAGAAATATGCATTTCCAAAAAAGGCTATTTGTTTTAACACATCATTGGAATTTCTAAAATGACATTTTTTCTATTAGTTAAACATCTACGTTTTGAAACGACCATATTTTTTTTTTTTTTAAAGATATACTTATCTGGGTTTTGTTATAAACCCAAATAACTCCTTATACACCTTTCACAGTAAGCTACTAAAAGCTTGTGTCGTGAAAGGGGAGTTTGCCGGCACCTGGTATCGAACCACGGACCCCTCGTTCACGAGGCCGAGACCGACGCTACCAGGCTACCGACGAACTTTATACATAAATATATCTTTCTTTAAGTTCATTCAGCTTCAAACTTTTTGGGATACGCTTTGTTTTTAATAGGAATTTACATATTGATATTACTCGCATGCATTGATCTGTAACAAATAAGTATCACTCAAAAATAAATTAGTCCCTTCTAGAACTTGACTAATGGTGACGTTACGGCTGTTGATTGTCAGCAGATCTCATCTGGACATTGGCAATAACAGCTGCAGTTCTACTGACCACAGAACGAGTAAGTACTACTTAACCAAGTACTTCTATCAATATCTCTCACGTCTCAGTAGATAACACTTGGCTCAGTTGGACAATATTCCCATCGCCTTGAGGTAATTAATAATTATTTATTACTATTATTTTATAATATCGTTAAATACTTCCTGTACCAAGTAACTTGCTAGCTATAAAGAAATGTATGTTTTAAACTATTATTTATTTGTTATAAAGGATCTGGGGCTTGTCCCGAAACCTAAAACATTTCATTTTCAATGAATTTTGTTTAGGTAATTGCATTCAGGAGAAAGTAAATTTATTAAAAATATCCATGGTTCTAATTTGGCATCGATGTTATAATCATACAAGTTATTGAGACTCCAACACCCGCTCTACATTCACGACACAAACTATTGTTTATCATGAGGGAGTATTATCACGACTTGTGGGATATACCTAGATGATTTGTAGCAATATACTCGTATATCAGAAATGTCGTGAAATGAAGGAATTAAACCAAGAAATGAACCCGAGACCTCATTCATGCGTAAGGTCATCTCGAAGACCTTTAACACTACCATAGTGGTAATTTGTATTAGAAGTAGGTTTTCCTTACTAATAATATCTTCATTATCCCGTTACATACTGAGTATTATTGTATTATGAAAAGGCTTGTATTTAAGTGATCATCAAAAATATACCAAAATCGTCACCAAATAATTCAATATGATTGCCAAAATAGTAGATTGATCATCAAATCGTGATCCTCAAATAATTCTAAATTGAACCCTAAAAAATAAAATATTCTAACCAAATAATTCAATATGATCGCCAAAATAGTAGATTGATCATCAAATCGTGATCCTCAAATAATTATAAATTGAACCCTAAAATATAAAATATTGTCACCAAATAATTCAATATGATCGCCAAAATAGTAGATTGATCATCAAATCGTGATCCTCAAATATTTCTAAATTGAATCCAAAACAATTAAACATTTGCCGGCAAAAATAAAATCTGTTACATATTACTTTTCTATAGAAAAAAAATACTCGACAACGGGTGGAGCCAATTTATGTTCGAAGTAGATTTTATTTTCGCCGGTTTTATTTTATTTTTGCCGGCAAAAATAAAATAAAACCGGCGAAAATAAAATCTAGTTCGAATATAAATTTCCTTAAGTTTCGTATATATTACTTTTTCTATGGAAAAAATACTCGAATACGGGTGGGGCCGCTCAAGTATCATAGTTCCGATAATAGTGCATCTGCAACGGGTTTGAATATTCAAATATTATTATTGTAGTCGTGAATAGTGAAATAATAAAAAGGGTCATGTCAATTTAAGCATTCTTAAAAAAATCACGATAGTGAAGAAAGAGACTTTCTAATGAATTTACTTAAATATTATGAACGATGTTTGTTATTATAATAATAAATTTGGCGATCAATCTACTATTTTGGCAATCAATCTATTTATTTTATGGTCAAATGTATTTTTTGGTGGTCATACCGAAATATTTTGACGATCGGAATTTAATATTTGTAGGTAATAATTTTGATGTTAGTTTCATTTATTTGATGATACTTATTTTATATTTTGATGATCGGAATATGAAATATTTGGTGGTATTGTTTTGGTGTTAATTTTACTTTTTTGATTATCGTTTTATTTTTCTGATGGTCGGTGACTAGGATCAAAAATATTATTTGATGATCATTTATATAATACCGTTATGAAAATTCTAAATTCTAATCAGAGAAAGACAGAGAGAGTGGTGCACATTAGTCAGATGCTTGCGGTTATTTTGCCAGGTATTTCCTGTTTGAAATTCCAGATTTGTAGCTAGAAGCGAAACATTAACAACACATATATCTACCAAATGTGGATAAAATACAATTCCTTACTCACGGTAGAGGTTATAATGTTATCAATGAGAGTAAATTAAAAGAAAATACAAAAACTCTTCCAGCGCTAATGATAATGTAAGAACACAATTAGAAAGTGTCCCACAAGGCTTATAAATTGACCCAAGATTGACAATAATATTTGGATGTTTTAAAACAATGTGTGCTGATGCCAATTTTCAGTCTTATTTAAACAATTATTAATAGGTTTTGAATAAGTTTGCTATTATATTTTTTTTTAATAACTCATAAACAGGGATTTACAGATAAACCTGGGCAGCAACCTACACAGGAATAAATACAACATTCTTCTCTATATTTCATCAGACAATGCACTAAATATGAAAATCTCTTTATGTTCAAAAAGACAAAATATGGGTGACCTACCTCATCATACTACATAATATTAATATATGTAAGTTTAGCTCAATAATTGAAATTATATCTCCTTCATTAAAAAGAATAAAAATTATCAAACGACAAAGCTTGATAGTCGTACCAATCCAAGTCTCTAGCGAAGCAGGGTATAAATCATTCGTGAAACACGAATCGTTTATACAAAATACCACAATGTTTAAGATTCATCTCCACAATAAAACGCTCATTGCATGCACACTTTATTATAATTGATGGAGCAATTGATTGCTTGACCAGGTTACAAACGTCTCGGCTTAGCGGCTTATGTTATTGTAATACTCACGATGCGATGTGATAGTGCTGTGAATACTAGATGCATATTACCTACATAGCATGCACTATGCGTCATTTATTTATTATTATTAATATGATGTTTAATATACAAGGAAATTTTGCACATATCATCAGTTGCATATTATAATAGTAGCGTCTGATAGTAACGCTAATAACCTTCCCTAAGAAACCAGTGCGCTAGAGCCATCGTTGAAAGAAATATAGGTACGTATCTTATCAATAACCACAAAATCGTTCAGAATTCTCCCCTGGATGTAAATTTCATATAAATAAATGATTTAGCTCCCTTTTTTCCACTTAAATGAGGAAGAAGGCATGAATAAAGAACAACTTCTACTAAAACACTATCAAGGTATTTCTCAAGTTGGGTTCAACCCGTGCTAATAAATATTAAGACATTTTAGGATGAATGGCTTATCACTAAAATCTTCAAATGTATTAGCCATGAAATATAAGTGATCTGAAAACTAGACGAATCTGAAAACCCGCAGCTGTAGTCAAAACACATTTTAGCGTTATGTAGTCGTTCGACTATAGAAATAAATAAAATTGATTCTTTCTCGCAAAGTCGTCTATAATCGAACGACTACATAATGCTAAAGTGTGTTTTGACTAAGGCTGCTATTTTATAGTATTCCGGTCTAAAAACTTTATTTTCTTTCATTGTTTTGATTTTTTATTATATTTTGTTGTTTTTTTTTTTATTTATTAATGTTTCATTAAATATTACCTAGATATGGGTGCAAACCCAATGAGGTGGTATTGAAAAATACAAATGAATTTTAAATTGCGATGATTAATATTTTTTTTCTAATGTGATAAAAAATCAATTTTGCATTTCAAACTGTACATCTACTAATGCTGCACTCTCTTTCAATGGAGTATCTAATATTATGTGCGGCTATCTATATTACAATCTTATACAATGCCAACAGTACCTACCTATGGTGAAAAGTTGCGTTCCATGTTCTACTACCATACTTACATATATTTTGATTCAAATGATTACCACTACTTCTCTATTATAATGCATCAACGGATTTTATTGCTAGCCACTCGGATGATGGACTATGAATTGATGAGGAAACGTCACTGTGAGAAGATTTAATATGACACTAAGTATCCGTTAATGCAATGACCGAGCACTTTGTGAATCTATGGGAAAATCTTTAATTCAACTCAGGCTCTATACACCTTTATAATATGCTTGGATGCATCAGCACATGTTGCTGTATTCATTTTATTATGATTGTGAATAATAGGAAGTAGGTGTTGAACTCATTATTGATGACATTAATGTCGTTGAATATGGGATATGTGGAAACCGTGAAAACATAGATGTTAACCTATTTAAAAATAAGTTTCTTATGACAATGTAGACATTTTGGGATATCGCTTTCATAATTGAAAGCCATATTTTGGTTAGATTTGGAGTCCTTTTATGCTTTGGTTTGGTAAACGTTTATCTACTTGCCTCATCCTCTTTCATTCATTATGGCTTTGGTGAGTTGATTATGAATTCCATATAGACAGGGTTTCTTGAATTTGTTTAAAATTAAATAAATAAACTATTTCATGAAAATATTTATCTACATACATTCAAATTATAATATTTTTACTACACCCTCACGCCTTATGCCAAGTGCAGTAGCCTTAGAGGACGGCGCGCCATATTATTCATTACATGCTTTTTTCGCTTCCTATACATTCATACAAATTGCTCACACACGCTTTCTCTTACGCAACTCGCAGCAGTCCTTGTGAATTTGACCGACATAGTCAAGCTACGGACGTTCGCGCTTTCTGACGCTCCTTTTTCCAGATCAATAGGCTTTATTCGTCATCCATCCGCTACATAATATGTCCAAACCATCGCAACTAATTTACACACATTATATCCATAACACTCCTCTCGAATACGCTTATTCTCCTAATATCCTCATTCATCACGCTATTGCAAAGATTTGATTTTTTTAAATTAAAATTCTATAATTGTAATGTTCTGCAATAGCTCAAGGACATGCATAATTGTATATGCAATAGTAGAATAATGATTTATGTATGTTATGCAATAATATCAACCAATTAAATATTCCTTTTATCCTATCGATATTTATAAACAATAATATTTATTGAGCTAAAATTAAAAAAGTACTAAAAGAAGAACTAGAAACACATTAATTTTATTCGGGTTTGTGCTAGAAACACATTTCGTGAAGCGTAAAAAAACTTGAGTGTCAAAAATTACCGAAATGAACATTAATCAAGATAGTGTCTGGCCCACGATTAGTTGAGCAAAAGTACAATAATTTCTTGCAAAATACTTTTATGGGTAAGTACAATAATAATAATAATAATAAATTTACCTTGCGTTTGGTAATGATTTTCGCACAATGATTTAATCCAAAGATAGACTACGTTGCAATAAGTAAGTCATTGAATTAATAATATTCAGTGGCAAAAGCAAAATAACATAATAAGACTTAGTTAACATTTGTGCGATACGAGGTATTGTTTCTTGACAGATAATATTATGATGGTCAAATTACCTAATTTTCAGTTTGAATGAAATTGAATATCTATACTATCGCGGCATCTGTGTCATTTCATGTGTTAATAAATAAATAATTTAATTATTATTGTACTTATGTATTCAATTGTAACGTTTGAAAAAGTTTGGAAGAAGCCTATATCCAGCAGCGGAGAGATGGTTGACTGGCGGGAAAGTTACAAGTATTTATTTATCATTTACTGTATATCTACTGGTCGCAAGAAAGAATACACAAATTACATTGTAAATGAGAACTGAAAGTTTGCTATTTGTAACTAATTCTTATATGTGTATTAATATTTCTAGCTGATTCTTGTATGTTATAGTTGAAATCCGACCCTCCGCACAAGCATTTAGTTGCTTATGGAGGGAGCATTTTTACTGTGTGTAATATTATTTTGTTATTGTAATATCAATGTATACCTACTGTGTATTTATGAATAAAATAAATATATTTATAAAAAAAAATTATAGCTTCACAACAAAGGGTGAGTTTATCGCTTGGGCGCAATTTCTTCCAACCAACCATTTTAATATAAGTACCTAAGCCTTGAAAAATATTGAATAAGCGTCCTACTTCACAAAATGGTAGATATATAATTTTTAAAGTAGGTATAATTTTACATCTTAAATTCATCCTGAATGTCTTAATTTTTTATGGCACGGAGAAGACAGCTTACCTGTTTATTATATGCAGCTGGTCTGCTGTGCCGTGAGGTATAATTTTTATCTAGTTTTCACAATTTATTTTAGATTAGTGGTATGTGTTGTAGACAAATTGGGGCAAAATTAACATGCGATGTTCACATCAGTTATGGATACTATCTTACAAAACGAAAAAAAGATTGTAAGAGACGGTTTACAATATTAGAGTTTGTTGCCAAAGTAATCGTATTTGCATGTAATTTTATGATAAAAATAAGCCTACATTACAATACATATTTTTATTTATTATTTTTACCTACTTGTAATACCATTTGTAGTAACGCCCGTTTTTAAACAATAAATTTTAATAAATTAATTAAAAAGTACATTCTACTCTTATACAATGTGTATATGTTTTTAATATCTACGTGTTTCCTTAAACTAACTTTAACTGTTTTCTATAATTTAATTAATTAAAAATGATTTATATGAAGATTTGCATTCCAAAGCATTTTTGTAAGATTAAATAGCCAGGTATTTTTATTACGTATACATAATATGTGATGATTTTGTGCTCTATACTTTTTTTTATGTTTGACTTTCGTATCCTCATGATAAACTTGAAAAATTGAGGGACTTCGTGGAGTAGGAAGAAAACAGATGTCGTAATTCATATTTAAAAAAGTCAAATCTCTCGATAAATTGATCTAAAAATCATCTTGCAAACGAAATGTTTCAACCATGTTGAGTAAAATACAGGAATGCAATTAATCGCAAATCAAAATCAGTCAATAAAGTCAATTTGAACATCACCTTACATGAAAAATGCATGAACTAATTAAATATGACATGCAAAGTGAATATGTTACTAGTGAACACGACATGATAAATTAATTATAATGCAAGACACAGATTAATGTTGTGTAAATTATTTATTAGCTTATTTACAAATGAACAGGTAGTTGTTACATACAAAATGTTATATGGTAAGACTTCATTGTAATTAATGAAATTATTAATAATTATTCGCGCATATATTCATAGATAGTCAAAAGTCTTCCATTGTGTATTCGATTTATCCAATCTAATATATATGTAGAATTCTCGTGTCACGGTGTTTGTTATCATACTCCTCCGAAACAGCTGGACCGATTTTAATGAAATTTTGTGTGCTTCTCGGGTAGGTTTGAGAATCGGCCAACATTTGTTCTTCATACCCCTAAATGTTAGGGGTTGTCCACCCGAATATTTATTTTTTATTTTTAGACAATTTTTTTATGGTGAGGCATTAAAAAAATACATACAGCCCTAAATTATCACCCTTCAACTATCAACCCCTATTTTTTAATCTAGAAATAATGTATATGGCAAAACAACGTTTACCGGATCAGCTAGTTTTACTATACAAAGAAAGATACAAGTATGTGTTTATATGCATATCAGTCAAGTTTATCTAACTTCCCTGTTTTTTTTTAATTATTAGGGAAGTACATACATACATACATACATACATACATACCATCACGCCGCTTCCCTCGCGGGGTAGGCAGAAAGGATCGAGCGCCACTTCCTTCTATCTTTGCATACATCTTTCGCTTCCGTCACTGTCATACAATTCCTCATGCATGCTCTCCTGTTCAATGTGCTCAACACGTGACCGTCCTGTAGGATTTGATTTAAATGATCTTGCCATTTAATCCTCGGAAGTCCACGTCTCCGAGCACCATTCCTCTCAGACAAATATATCTTCTTAGTCATTCTGTCCTCATTCATTCTTTCCACGTGCCCAAACCATCTTAACTTATTTACATTCATCCTTGTTATTACACCAACTTTCATTCCACATTCCTTTCGTATATCAATGTTACGCACACGATCTCTCAGACTTTTACCACACATCCTTCTCAACGATCTCATTTCCACTGCATTTATGCCACTTTCATCCTTCTTTAACCATGTCCACGTCTCACTTGCATACATAAGTGTTGGCACTAAGATAGCAGAGTGCACCAACCTTTTAGCTGTGGTGGATATGTTTCTATTTGCAATTATTGGTCGGATTGCACCATTTACCTTATTGCCAGCAACTTTTCTCCTTTCAATATCGCTTTCACACTTCCCATCTCTCGTGAACAAACTACCTAAGTACACACATTCGTCAACTTGCTCTAACACTTCGTTGTCAATCATTATCTGGCATACTGTTCTCTCACTTCCTCTTTCAAACACCATGATTTTTGTCTTTTTTGCATTCATTCTCAATCCATTAATCGCACAATTTTCATACACACACGTCATCATTCGCTGTAGATCACTTTCACTTTCAGCCATCAATACCAAATCATCGGCAAACATTAACGCTCTTACATTCATCCCATTCATATCAACACCTACATTCATTTCTTTCAATGGACGAATACAATGATCAATGTATAGGTTAAAAAGCCATGGCGACATAACGCACCCTTGTTTCACTCCTTTTGTCAGTGTGAACCATTCCGACAGGTTATTGTTCACTCTAACACACGCAGAACTTCCTGTATATAGGGACGCAATGGCGCGAATTAGCTGACTACCCACCCCACACATTGATAGTACTTGCCACATTTTCTCACGATCTACTCTATCATAAGCCTTTTCAAGATCAACAAACGCGCAGAAAAGCTTCTGGTGTTTCACCAGGAGCTTCTCTGTCACCATTCGCAGGGAGAAAATCTGGTCCACACATCCTCTACCACTCTGAAAGGCACCTTGCACATCCCATACATTCGTCTCAGTTACTTTTCGAACTCTTTCAATCAATATTAGGGAAGTACTAGGTAATTTATTTGCATTCTTTATTTTCTGACATCTTAGGCTCCTCCAACGCCAGTGATTTCTCGAGTGAATGCCTCTCTGTCCTATTTTAACTGTTAAGTATGTAATGACATTTTTTCAGAATATTCCAAAATAAAATAAAAATTTGACAAAGGAATAAACTAGCTTTATATCTGACATGAATAAATATAGTTTTCCATAAAGTGCCTATAACACCTCACTAAAAAATAAAGTAAGTACTTAACAAATTAAAGAATATAATATCACAAGACTATAATAAAGGGTGTCTAAGTAGGCATGTGGCATAACAATATGTACAACTTACAAACGAGTAGCTGATATTCATTACTACATTACGTACGCAACTCTACTTAACACTAGTATTATCTATGCTAAGATCCTTTATAATAATCTCAAGTTACATTATATGCACTACAAGTTATAAAATGTGGTAGTCAATAATAATAATAATGGTAAATACCTAATAGCGGATGCTAGTATAGATTACAAGCATACATACAGATACAGATAAGCCGTGAAGATGACCGGGTGAAAGATCAATGTCTTGCCTCCACCACCTCGTGCTTACAAGCCAATAACAACAGCATGCATACATAGAAATTGTATACTGCAGATAGGTTATAGGGATTATGGCAAATTTATGTATAAATAGGTAAAATATTATTCAATATTGACGTGTATGCAATCTTCAATAATGTTACTTATGGCTTCATGGCATCGATTCGTAGGTACCATCATCAAAAGGATGAACCTAGATTTGCAATAAACTCAATAACTCCAAACATTTTACCACTGCAAGTATCTAAAATGTAAATCCACAACTTTTGTTATTACACATTCAACTTCCTATATTAAATTTCACTTTAATCTCATCTTCTGTTCTTTTTCTTTGTTCAGTACGCTTTGGGGTTCTAAGGTCCTTGAACTCACTTCCACAGTCGTATTTTAATTTTGAAATAGTCAGAAAGACATATGCACAATGTAATTTGAATCTTTGGACTACTAAGATCTCATTAGCTTTGGCTTTGGTACTAGGAGCCACATTCTATACCACTAATGCATGCAACATGCAATATACTTAAGACAA
The DNA here is from genome assembly GCA_947579605.1 of Athripsodes cinereus. Classification (NCBI taxonomy): domain Eukaryota; kingdom Metazoa; phylum Arthropoda; class Insecta; order Trichoptera; family Leptoceridae; genus Athripsodes; species Athripsodes cinereus. The sequence continues at coordinate 25,212,184 of OX388310.1, forward strand.
ATTATTTTCCGACCAGTTGATTAAAACTCAATAAATCCTGTGGCATTCCATTCCCAACAGTGACACAGCTTGCTCTGGTGCCGGCCGTGGTGTGCTGTGCGTGGGTGTACATATCTACCAAGAGCAGTAATAATAATAAATATGCGACAGGAATAATTCCCATCGCACAAATGTATCTTGTAATCCTGGAGTGATAATAATTTAAAATCTGAGAATATGACAGTAATAAATAAATTTGCACCACGTACGGGATAATTATACAGTGGAAAAGTACCTGAGAATAGTGAAGTTTCTTTCATTAGATCTTCTTTCAAACGACAGCAATATTAAACTGGTTTAAGTGTGCTGGAAAACCCATAAATTTTACAGTGGAAGAAAAACGTTATAAAATGGAGATAAATAAGTAAAATTATTTTGAACCTTGTGAAAAATGCGAAAGTAGACTGAAAACAACTAGATGTTGTCAATAATAAATTTGAGGATATAATATACCACGTTAATTAATATCGTTATAAAACAGTTATTAAGAAGCATTTCAAACAGCTATAATAATTAATACAACCACTAGAAATAGATAAACTCTGTACATAAAAATAATAAATCAAACAGTAAATTACACGTCTATTTTTTTCAAACAGGACCCGTATGAGAGCCCTGTGGCACTCCAAAATGATTACTCTACAATTATATATTTTTGTTGGTACCGATCTGAGAAATTAATTTACAAAAGCGATAGACGAGTCGTATAGTATTCAAAGGATGTTGAGATTTGTTTCTCGTTACATGTAAACTAGTTTATCTTATCTTCACTATGTATGTCCTGTAATAATGACCTTAACATCCTGTACTCATAGTTTTATTAAATCCTTTTAAGAATTTATTTTAATGCCAGTATTAATTGTTTCGCGTTAATGAAAATTACAAACCATTTGCTGCCTGTAAATTAAATATTAGTTTGATGTAAAAGAAACAAGAAGAGATGATTTGTTCATCATCTTGTACAGGATGGATTTAATTGTATATTGTTCCCATCAATTTTAATGTTACTTTTTAACTCTTGACTCTGCGAATTAGCAAAATAACAAATAAGTATAGTTTAAACAGCGACTATACATCAAAGATATATATTTATTTCGTCTCTAATCAGTAAGTCTGGTTTGAAACGAAAGATCTTGTTCAATTACCAAAAGGCATGTTTTACTTTCATCGGATATGAATGTTAAGAATCGGACCCAAGACCTGTGAGATAAAATATGAAACAATTTATGACTTTACAAAATAAATACTTTTACTTAATATCGCGGAGGGTAGGACCGAAGGCAAAAATGGTAGATGCCGACCAAGAGACGCTTATATGGACCAACTGAAGAAGGTCATACGTAGAACTAAAGAGACTAGCTGAAAATAGGGAAAGATGGCGAAAAAAAAAACAAACTCGTTGCAGACCAATCCAATGCATTCACGCACTCACTATATATATTATAATGAAGTATGAAATGGTTTATTTTACTGTACATTAAGATATTTATGATTCAGAAAAGATTTACAAATTGTAAAGAATAAAACAATGAAGATAATAAATAATACACAGAATCATAAATCAGAGGAAGAAATAATCTACTGCTTGTGCTATAAAGGAAGTGAACAATAATAAATGTAATTAATTTATATAACATCGTGCTGTAGATTTACTAATATTGAAATACAATAAAGCAATGAACAAAGCATCGTGTACTAGTATCGATGGAATATTTTTTTCGCTTTTTTCGCTTTACATTGCCAATATTTCAAATACGTTTGCCCAACATAATTTTTTCTTGTAGAGAGATAGTGCTGTTTGCATTTGTACGGCTCATATGTAAATTTTTATCTCTGATTATGGATCTTTTGATATGTTATTTTTTTTTAATGTATAAAAAAGCTTATTATTAATAGCTGTTAACAAATGAATAAATAAGTAAATAAATATGGACACGTAGAAATCTCATCTCAGTACTGAGAAAAGGGTAAAGGTTTGGAAACCATTATTAAAAAAGAGAAATATTTAAATATGAGCCGAAAAAAACCAAAAGGTCAACTTACTATGAACGGAATCTTATTCTATTTGTACAAGATATAAAAAAGCGTCTAATATCGATTGACAAAAAAAATGATAATAATAAAACAGTTTCTGAAGATAATTTCACTCAACAAAGAATATACTAGGTACTCTTTTAATACGTATCTACATATTTAAGTCTTCCGTGGAGCACCTGGCAGTTTTCTAGTGTCAGGACTGTAAAAGCCGACCGAAAAAATAAAGACATTTTACATCCAAAATTCAGCGATGAGGTTTGCAACCCATCCTGAATGTCTTAATTTTTTGTTTGCTCGGTATTGCTTGAGGGATATACCGTGATAGTGTAGTAGTAGTTTTTGAACCTCATAATAATATATCATTTATTTTCAATTTATTGATAAAGTCCAATCCACAAACTCTATTTGTCAAATGGCAAACAAAAACAATGCGGAAATAAAAGATATACTAATGGTTAAAAATTTGAATAAGATTTTAGAATAAATTGAAGGACATCAATAAATTGAAATAGATTAAAAACTAATTGTACAATAATATGAAAAGTATGCAAACAAATACCGGCACGCTATTCAAGAAGACAATGGATGGTACCAATTGTTATTCATTTATGAAATTTGATATAAATAATTGTTGAGAATTTGTGAAATATTATTTTATAATGTAAATATTTTTGGGTGATTGCCTAACTATGGCTTACTACAACACTTGTGGGATATGCCGTGCTGGTATTGTAGTGGTAGTAGTGACTATTATTTATTGGAATGGAAACAGCTGATTTTTAAATAACCTTGAAGTACCTTGCATTATTTCCTGATAATATATCAAAACATTCTATTCTATCTATCTATCCACATACATTCTACACCATCAAGACATATCTTACAAGTGGGGTATTCAGATAGACTAAGTGATATACCTATATGCAAGTTTTCTACTCCATGTCAATAAAATATGAGGAATTCATAATGATGTTGATGATAAAACATGGAATACTACAGTTAATGTAGGTACATATTTTGGTGAGATTAAAGATTTTGTCCGTATAGGCAGGGCAAAACTTAATGCTTGGATAATAAAACAACTTACTGCTCATAAAGTAGTAACGATAGGCTAAATACAAAATATTTTAACAGAGTCATTGACTAAAGTAATACCTAACCGATATAATCATTAATCACTTAGAGAACGAATCAAAGTAAATCAACCGTAATAATAAGACAAAGAACAAAAAACAGTGATCAACAGTGATTTGCCAGGAGAAAAAAAACAGTATTATCTACAAGGTATACTAATCATTAATTCATTCTATGAAGAACATACAGAATACTATTGGATTTTATTATACTCGTACCTATGGGTAAAAATTTGGAAGTCTGGTAAATTACCGTGGTTTTTTTTTGTGAATACAGACAGTTTTATTTCAAATGTTTTCCTCGAACCACATCAGTAATACAAATAAATATTTTTGTTTGCATGATAGGCATGGACATGATAGACATCCGTGAGTTTCATGTGGTTTTATGTATGGTACCTGTCTGAGCTATCTGCTCATAGGAAGACGAAACAATGACGTTTAGTTGTAGAGATAGGCTCGCAAATTGCAAATAAGATCATGATGTTTATTTTAAAATGGAGCCCTACCTTCATTTGTACAAATAATAATAAACACGGAGTGATTATGTTGAGTGAGGTTCATAACACAAGACTGGAATATGAGATCTGTAATAGTATGTACAGATTATGTATTATGTTATAAGATCAAAGATCGTCCCACATTTAACTCCTAGTTAAGTCGGCAAACTAAACCAGCAGAAACATTGCACGCTACAAAGAAATCTCCGTACTGCAGATATTATGATTACCATTGTGAAATTGCTTCATTGAATACCAGTGCTTTGTAAAGTTGAGTGTAGAAGAATTTTGACTAATGCTAATGTTAACTTGGAGACCGAGACCAGGATTCAGAAAGATCATTTTCTTAGTTACCTATAACTGTTTGCGAGAATACTCTGCATATTTTCAAATCTATTATTTATTGATTTGGCGGTAACGTTGTTTGTAAAGTTTTTTGACTCCAAACATTTGTAATTATATTTTCAAATCGTTTGGTCTTCTAACCAAGTATTGGGCAGGTGGCTCACTTAGTTATCGATACTCCATACTACTTGCAGTGTGCTTTGTGCATCGATTTCTATAAAAGCTGGACATGCTCGAAGAGAATCTAGAAAACCATCGAAGCTCGTTATAAATCTCAGAATCACTTTTCACGAATAACATCCTACAAGTTGAACTGAATACAATTAATTTATCACATTTCCCCGTTGCACATATTTAAAATGTCTGCTCAATTTTAGCCCAAAGGAGAAAGAAACAAATAAAAACAAACCGAAGACAAGTTCCAATCAACACGATGCTAAGGGCAATAATATTGTAGGTTGGCATGCTGAGTCGTGCAATAGCCGACAGAGCGTAAGACACTAAAGTTTATGAATCAATGCTTTATACTTACTTAGAGTGAAGATGTTTTACAATTATTGTTACTATTTATATAACACACTATTACCTGCTGAGTAGGTAATAAATACAAAATGAAACAAAAGATACATTCTTCTTTGTTTTGTTTACGTTCGAAAACACCGACACATGATTATATTAGCTTTATAATAATCATATGATTATAACGACATTAGCCAAATGGTCCGAACTCCAAATCAAGAAATAAGTTTGGATTGTACTCAAACCCAGCCTATTTTTTTCACACAACATATTATTCCCTTTTTGCTTTCATCGTACCTACAGATAAAATTTCATGCACTATCGAATTTTTATAAATATAACGTAAGCCTATTCTTTAAAATTTTAAAAATCATGTTTCCACGAAGCATGCGATTCCCAATTTTTGGACAAATAAACTCTCAAAACTCTTAACGCAAGCCATGTGATTGTATTGTTGTGAATGCGGAATAAATCGATAAAGAATTTGTTAATAGTCAACGTCATAGACTTTTGGAGGGATATAACCACCGTATTGCTCCACCACCATATCTCCCTCGACATTCTTTCGTGTTCACATCGTCTTGATTTATTCGCTTTCATCCTGGCCACATCAATCATATCGTAGATTTTACTATCTGATCTAAAGTCTAAAGCCACAATTACACTAATTGTTTATTGGTTGTATATGAGTCTTTACTACATTATGAATAATTTGCAAATTATCTATGATTAGCAGGTCGAGTTCACATTACAACACTATATATTATTTTACTTTGTTTAGAATTTAATAATAATTATGATGACTATTCACCAACGCTGATTACCTTTCCGTGGTGCGAACTAACATCATTATTTAGTAAAACGGTGTTAGTGAGAGAAGTTACTAGAATCGTTACAGGTACCTACTTCAATTATTTGTTCTTGAAAAGAAAGCAAAATTATATTGTATTCTATTGATGAACTTATAGCCCTAGGCATGGCAACAATGTAATGCGTCTCGAAGAATAATAAATGTAGGTACGACTTTGGCAATGTTGTAATAATATTAAATATTGCACATCTTTCCCAAGTAATTTTCATAGACTCTTATGGCCAACCATTTCTCACATAAAGTATCATCTAACACAAAATGCGACTTGGATTCTTGAAATTATACAAAATTCTGGTACTTTTTTATGGTTTTGAATATTGAATGCGATTAGATGGAAGAAATTACTGCATAACAATGATTTTGCCACTGCGCATCATCTAAATACCTATTTAGTATTTTGTTAATCAAAAATAATATACAAATAAATAAACGTGCGAATAATGGAGTGTCAAGACAGGCCAAATAAGACCAAACTAACGTTCTGTGTCTCATTCTTCCTCTTCATTAGAAAAGAGAAAAAAAAGTAGAAAAACTTCGTCTGGAATTCTTTTCTACTTCTGAATGAAACAGAATCGTTCATGACAAGAGTTGACAATATAGCGCAGGGTAGGTATTCTGTGTTTTGACGTAAGTATTTAGTAAACTGTTTACTGTATACTGTAGGTCAGTGAAAATTAAGAATTATTTCGACCTCCAATTAAATCGGAGTAACACTTTTCCTCGCAAATAAGGAGGAATCAGGACGGCGATCCATGTATAATATAACACAGACAGAAAAAATATTCTTGTATATGTGTGATAATTGTCAAATGTTGATGTATTATAAGGGGGTAAATAAAACTTTTCATTTCATTTCATATATCTTTTGTTCCGTTTACTAAGCTTTTTCATATGTTCCAGAAAATTAAACAGGGGCCGTAGACAAACCGTACTTAGCGATCGACTAGTGGCGAACTTTTCGACAATCTACCTACATGTACCGTATAATTATGCGTTATTGTTGCGGTTATAGTCGAAAATTCGTTTGTAGTCGATCGCCAAGTGCATGTTTGTCTAGCGGGGCAGGTGTTTGTACCAATATATCGAGGGGTGAAAGGCTATTTGTTTTAAGCGACATTTTGTAAACTTTACAGGAGAGCAATTTAAAGTTATTTTTTTTAGAAAAAAAAATATTATAAAAAAACGATTAGTCCTATTTAAAAACGTTCTAAGAACAGCATGTTTAAAAAAATTCAACACATATTTTGGCATAATTTTCAGTAATAATACCTTCAAAACATCCAAATTATGTGTCGCTTAATACAATTTGGCTTTTATCCGGAGTCAGGAAAAATGATTCAACCACCAACGGCATAAAACATTAATGAAGGGAAAAACGTTTTAAGCGACATCGCTGTAATTAATTAGTGGAAGGAATAACGATTTATCTGACATTGACCAAAGATAATTGAAATAGGCTATTTGTTTTAACTACAAGCTGAAAGATAAACGGAAACAGGAACAGTGACTTAAGCAACAATAACATTCTTAATTAATTGTTTTACATCCTCCTCCTGAAAGGATTTTATAAAACTAGGTAGTTGATACAAAATAATTTTTGTCGTAATGCTAAGTGAATCTTGGGTTTAAAAGAAAACATAAAAACATTAATTATGATATTTTTTATTAAACAAGTAAAAGAATTGTTGTCAATAATATTTATTGTTACAATGAGAAATCTGGAAAAATATTATAATAGCTAATAAAACAATGCACTGGTATAATTATTAAAACAAACATAATCTTATCGAAAAAACAAAAACCAAAAAATAGATAAATAGAGATGAAATTATTAAAATTATTATTTGTCTCAAATAACATGTCTTCAAAAATAAAAATGAGACGAAAAAGTTGAAACGACCATCATTATCAATATTACGAAATAGAAAATTGGTTGAACAGTCAAAAGTTGGTGCAAACGGTTGCAGCGAAAACGGTTCATGCGACATGCACTACTTTTTTAAATATCGGCTAAATGTATGAAGCGACAATGCAGAGAAATAGCAGAAGAGGGCAAAACGGTTTAAGGTACTTTTTATGACAATTTGCACACACGGAAAAAAGCTTTAACTACCATCTATCTGCAAATTGGAAGAAAGAAAAATAGCTTATGCTCCAATAGTCTGTATTATATATAATGAGTTACAATCCACTGGATTGGTCTGCAACGAGTTTGGTTTTTCTTCTCCATTCGTCTCTATTCTCAGCCAGTCTTTTTAGCCCTACGTATGAGCCACAGTTCATGTCTCTCTTCAGTTGGTCCATATATGCGTCTCTTGGTCGGCCTCTGCCATTTGTCCCCTCGGTCTTACCCTCTGCGATGGCGATGAGTAGTCCTGGATGCCTGATGTTGTGGCCAATCCAGTTAGCTCGTTGTTGGCTGATTCTCTTAAGGAGTTGCCTTTTTTCGCCTACCCTGGTTAATACTTCTTCATTTTCGACGTGCTCCGACCAATGGATCTTGAGCATGCGTCTGTAGCACCACATCTCAAAGGCCGCCAGCCGTCCGCTTTCACTCTTGCTGATGGTCCATGTCTCACAACCATAAAGCAGAATGCTCCATACAAAGGCTTTAGTAAGGTTCTTCCTTACGCTTAAGTCAATATTTGGGGATTCCAATATCTTTGATTTTTTGTTAAAGGCAATCCTTGCCTGGTTTATTCTGCTTACAATTTCCGATTTGGAGCGTCCATCCTGGTTTATTCTGCTGCCCAGGTACACGAATTCACTTACTTGTTTGATGCTCACTCCATTTATGGCAATGTTCGCAGTCGCTTCCTCTTTTCCAACGACCATACATTTTGTTTTTTCTTTATTTATTTTCATGTTGTACTTTGACAACAGAATACTTTCCATTTTTCCTAAGGCTTCGTTCAGCTCCATCTCGGAGTCTGCGAGCAGTGCTATGTCGTCAGCATATCTGATCATGTCGACCTTTTTCCCATTTATTTTGACTCCTGTCCAGTTCTTCATTTCTTCTCTCAGTTCATCAATGGCTCGCTGTATATAGCAGTTAAAGAGAGCTGGCGACATTGAGCATCCTTGTCTTACGCCTTGTTCGACCCTTGCTTCTGCGCAGCTCTCTCCGCTTTTGCTTACGGCCATTTCGTTCTTATATAGGCTCCAGATTGCTCTTCTGTCTTTGTAACTCATTCCTATTTCGTTTAGGATGTTAAAAAGTTGTTCCCATTCTACTTTATCGAATGCCTTTTCTAGGTCGATGAATGCTATATATGTGTTTTTATTAACTGTTATTCTCTTTTCTAGAATAAGTCTGAGACTCAGGATTGCATCTCTTGTACCAGTCTCCTTGCGGAATCCAAATTGATCTTCTGAAAGTGTTTCGTTTATTTTATTTTCCGCCCTTTTCATTATAATGTTGGTGAGTATCTTAGAAGCGTGTGATATCATGCTTAAGGTTCTGTGTTGTTCGCACTTTGTCGTGCCTGCCTTCTTAGGAAGCGCTCGTATCAGACATTTGGCAAAGTCCTCAGGTATCTCTCCTGTGTCGTATATTTTGCAGACGAGCTTATACAATGTATCAAGCATGCCTTTTCCCGCGCATTTAAGCAGCTCTGATGGAATCAAGTCGATGCCTGGTGCTTTGCCGTCTTTCAACTTTGCTAATGCAATATCAAATTCACTTCTTAAGATGTCATCTCCATTATTTTCTACGTCATATTCTGCTTCCAGTGCTTTGCTTTCCTGGAGTATGCTCTTTCCTTTGTACAATTGTTCTAGGTATTCCTTCCATCTTTTGACGATCAGTTCGTCCTCAAACAGCAGTTTGCCGTTTTTATCTTGTATAGCACATCGTGGCTGTGTTTTTTCATTGAAGAAGTTCTTTACTTCAGAGTATGCGGTTTCGAATTTCCTTTGTTTTATATTTCTGTTGATATTTTTACATTTTTCTTGTAAATAACATTCCTTTTTCAGCTTGGATTCTCTGTTAATTTTATTCCTAAGGGCTTTATATTCCTTTTTCCCTTCTTCTGTTTGAGAATTCTTTAGCTTCCTTCTTTCTTCGATCATTTTTAAAATGTCGTCTGTGATCCATTCTTTCCTAGCTTGCGGCTTTCTTTTCTCTAAAACCTCGTCTGCCGCTGCGGTTATTTTCTCTTTAATTTTCCCCCATACTTTATCTACATTATCATTGCTCTCAAAATCGCATATCTCAGTTTTTTCGTCGTATTTCTCTTTTACTTCCTTTATTTTTAGCATCTTTAGGTCCCATCTTTTTGTGGTTCTCTTCTCGAGCCTTTTGAATTTCAGTATGGTTTCTGCCACAACCATATTATGATCGCTATCAATGTCCGGACCTGCATAGCTCCTGCAATCTTTAATTTGATTCCTGTATCGTTGACGCGTAAGAATGTAATCAATCTGTAATCGAAATCTGTCTCCGGGAGATTTCCATGTATAGCGATGTCTATAGTGGTGTTGAAACCAGGTGTTGGCTACAAACATTTTATTTTTGGCGCAAAATTCAATGAGACGGTTACCTCTATCATTTCTAGTGCCCAACCCATATGCTCCTACGATTGATCCCTCCCTTTCTTCCCCTACTACTGCGTTCCAGTCTCCCATTACAATAACATTTTCCTCTGCCTTTGTGTCATCTAGCAATTTTTGGATGTTTTCGTATAGAATCTCAATTTCTTGGTCGCTATGGCTAGATGTTGGCATGTAGACTTGGATCAAAATTGTGTCTACGGGTTTGGTATCTAATTTGACTAAAATAATCCTACCTCCATAGTGTACGTATCCCTTAACTCTCATACCCAAGTCTTTACTTAACATTATTCCTACCCCTCCCTGCCCCGGTTTACCCTCTATACTACCGCTATGGATTAGACGAAAATTACCTGTCCACATATCTCCCGGGTTAGGCCACCTCATTTCAGAGATTCCTAGCGCGCTTAGTTTCATTTTCGTCATTTCTACTTTAAGATTGTCTAACTTACCATTTTGCAGCAGAGTTCTGACGTTCCAGGTTGCGTACCTTCCTTGTGTGCTGTTTCGGTTTCTTCTCACCTCCTCTCTTTTGTGTGTATTCTGCTTAATGACAAGATCTAGAGCAGACCCCACCCGGAGAGCCGAACGGGGGTCTATTTTACCTCCGGAAGATTTTACTAAAGATCTTATCATTTTCATAATTCGTTGGTACTTTGGGATGCTGCTAGAGCCTTTAATGTGGTAGCTTCCCTTGCATTCCACATCCTCATGCCGTTGACCTCGTAGGTTCCTCCGCCTTTGAGAAGATTTTAGCTCCTCCGGGCAAGAGAGTGCCCTTTCCAACATCTTCCGTTAAGAAGGGTTGGTTGTTAGCTTATACCGACCAACAATCGGTCCCTGTCTACTGCGTCGTTTCTTTTGACGCTGCCCACCTCCAAATATATGGAGGAGTAGAGCAGGAGTTTCCTTTCACAGAGTCTGAGACTTGTTAGCATTTCTCAGTACTCTCAAGTACTTCAAGGTCATTTAGTTTCTGAAAGGCCGGCCTTGGCACCTTGTAGAGATGAGATAATATTAAATAAGACACGAAAAAATACCAATAGAATGAGAGAATGTTTGAAGACATACCGCCTAGCAAAAATACAATATTTGACAGTATTACATTGAAAAAAAGCATAGAATAAGTACCTTCGCAACTGGTCCGTGTTGCTAGCTGTAGAAAATATTTGTTATAACCTATAAAAATACCGATTTTAGTAGCCAAAACTATCAACGAAATAATGTACCCTATACCTATACAATTTCACTAATAAAAACGTTGTGGAACGTTCACTGAGCTCCCTCGCAAATATCTGCCGGCCTTGGCACCTTGTAGAGATGAGATAATATTAAATAAGACACGAAAAAATACCAATAGAATGAGAGAATGTTTGAAGACATACCGCCTAGCAAAAATACAATATTTGACAGTATTACATTGCAAAAAAGCATAGAATAAGTACCTTCGCAACTGGTCCGTGTTGCTAGCTGTAAAAAATATTTGTTATAACCTATAAAAATACCGATTTTAGTAGCCAAAACTATCAACGAAATAATGTACCCTATACCTATACAATTTCACTAATAAAAACGTTGTGGAACGTTCACTGAGCTCCCTCGCAAATATCTGCCGGCCTTGGCACCTTGTAGAGATGAGATAATATTAAATAAGACACGAAAAAATACCAATAGAATGAGAGAATGTTTGAAGACATACCGCCTAGCAAAAATACAATATTTGACAGTATTACATTGAAAAAAAGCATAGAATAAGTACCTTCGCAACTGGTCCGTGTTGCTAGCTGTAGAAAATATTTGTTATAACCTATAAAAATACCGATTTTAGTAGCCAAAACTATCAACGAAATAATGTACCCTATACCTATACAATTTCACTAATAAAAACGTTGTGGAACGTTCACTGAGCTCCCTCGCAAATATCTGCCGGCCTTGGCACCTTGTAGAGATGAGATAATATTAAATAAGACACGAAAAAATACCAATAGAATGAGAGAATGTTTGAAGACATACCGCCTAGCAAAAATACAATATTTGACAGTATTACATTGAAAAAAAGCATAGAATAAGTACCTTCGCAACTGGTCCGTGTTGCTAGCTGTAAAAAATATTTGTTATAACCTATAAAAATACCGATTTTAGTAGCCAAAACTATCAACGAAATAATGTACCCTATACCTATACAATTTCACTAATAAAAACGTTGTGGAACGTTCACTGAGCTCCCTCGCAAATATCTGCCGGCCTTGGCACCTTGTAGAGATGAGATAATATTAAATAAGACACGAAAAAATACCAATAGAATGAGAGAATGTTTGAAGACATACCGCCTAGCAAAAATACAATATTTGACAGTATTACATTGAAAAAAAGCATAGAATAAGTACCTTCGCAACTGGTCCGTGTTGCTAGCTGTAGAAAATATTTGTTATAACCTATAAAAATACCGATTTTAGTAGCCAAAACTATCAACGAAATAATGTACCCTATACCTATACAATTTCACTAATAAAAACGTTGTGGAACGTTCACTGAGCTCCCTCGCAAATATCTGCCGGCCTTGGCACCTTGTAGAGATGAGATAATATTAAATAAGACACGAAAAAATACCAATAGAATGAGAGAATGTTTGAAGACATACCGCCTAGCAAAAATACAATATTTGACAGTATTACATTGAAAAAAAGCATAGAATAAGTACCTTCGCAACTGGTCCGTGTTGCTAGCTGTAAAAAATATTTGTTATAACCTAATATATTTGTTATAAAGTCTGTATTAATCAGTATTAATGAATGGTTTAAGTGAAGTGTTTAAATCAAGTGACAAATTTGATGTCAGATCATACATCACGTTTGAGAAATTAGACCTATTTTTTTTTTGTTCAAGCGCCAAAAAAGTACTCCGATTGACTCGAAACCTAGACCAATCGACGCAGAAAAATTTGCCGATTCCGACCATATATATAACTCATTTTCGGCAAAAGTGTCGCTTAAAACAAATAGCCTTTCACCCCTCGATATTATAATACCATCACATGATGGCACTTTCACTGTATTCACTGAATTGTTGGAATGGATATTATCCCCTTCACGCGTAATATATAATATGTTAGACATAAAAAGTGCAGCTATATGTAATTTATTTATTTATTTATTTAATTCACAATCATACGCCAACAGGCACAACATACAGATTGAAAAACAGAAACAATGAAAAGAAAAATAAAATAAAATTTGTCAATGCTGTGCCCTATTACAGGCATAAATATAGTTTTACTCGGACCACCCCCCCCCCAGCCCAAGCCCACACCAGCACCCCCGAAGCATCCAATGAAACTCCAGAACCCGAAAGCTCCGGGAGGCCCCCCAGACACGACAGGAAAAGCCAGACAGACAAGATCCCAGGAAGAAAGAGGCCCAAGCACACCCAGATGTATATATAAGAATTTCAATTACAAAAATAAAGTCAAACTTACACACTAAAGATCAAAAGAATACAATATTAGTTATTAGAAGAATGGATCGCTTATTCAAAAATGATTTGTAATATTTGGAAAAAAGAGAGAGAGGAGAGGGGAACGAGATTGTTACGGCTCAAGTAATCTTAAGATACACCTTTTAAAAGTATGAGAACTACTGCAGAACATGTCGACATCCTTAAATTTGTTGTTGTAGTTTTTCATCATCCTTTGCAGAGGATTTCGCAAGCCCGAGTTAGTCTGGTGACGGTTCAAGTGGAATGGCCAAAACGACCTTCTAACCGAAGGCACTGAATAATCTACCAATTGCAGTAGGTGGGGAGTGTCCAAAGAGGATGTACATATCCTTCTCAATAGACAGGCATCAGCTAGTTCACGTCTCAGTGAGAGGTCAGGAATGTTGTCAAAGAAAGCTCCCCTGAATCTACGATTTCCAATGCGTATTAGCTTGTGTTGAATTTTTTCCAATGCAATATTGTATTTGTCGTATAGAGGATTCCAGACCGGAGAGCAATACTCGGCTCGCGATCTAACTAATGAGACATATAAGGTCTTTAAAGAAGTGGGACTTTTGAACTCCCTAGTCACCCTCAGAATAAAACCTAACATTTTATTGCATTGTGTCAAAATATTATCTATGTGAGTGTTGAAATGTAATTTAGAATCAAAAATGATACCCAGATCCTTTACCGAGTCGAGTCGTTTCAGAATGGTGTTGTCGATGGAATAATTGTGTAATGTAACAATTTTGTTTTTTGTGAAGGTTATAGAATGGCATTTCTTTAGGTTTAGTTCCAATTTATTACGCAGACAATAATCATGAACCCTACCAAGATCCTGTTCCATTAGAATGGCGTCTTCCATACATCTTATATGACGATAAATTTTTAGATCGTCAGCAAATAGTAAAAAATTTGAATGGACAAAGCAGTTTCCTATATCATTTATAAATGCCAGAAAAAGCAAAGGGCCCAGAACAGAGCCCTGAGGTACTCCCGACGTAACCTTTATATACTCTGAGTTAAATCCGTTCAAAGTCACCGTCATAAGTCTGTCAGTCAGGTACGAACTAATCCACCTCAAAAGATCGCCGTGGATACCATAATATGAAAGTTTTTTAATGAGTAGAGCATGATCAACCTTATCGAATGCTTTTTTGAAATCTGTGTAAATTGCATCAGTCTGTACGCGTTGATCCATCGCTCTAAAGAGAAAATCAGTATAAACGAGAAGATTAGAGGTGGTCGATCTATTTGCCATAAAACCATGTTGTTCGTCCAGAAGATGAGGCTTGAGATAATTAGAAATATGATCCTTGACAATCATTTCAAAGACCTTGGATATGGGTGAAAGTATCGATATTGGGCGATAGTTCGTAATATCAGCCCTGTCTCCATCCTTATGAATGGGGGTTACATGTGCCGTCTTCCAGACAGTTGGAAAGCAGCCTTCTCTAATACTCTTATTGAAAAGAATACGCAAGGGTCTGGTCAAATGAGATGCACATTTTTTCAAAACAATGGGTGAAAGAAGGTCGGGTCCCATACCCTTGTTGATGTCAAGATTTGTCAGCTTGTCATAAATTTCAGAACTCAGGATATTTATTGATGAAAATGTTGATGTATTACTGAGATTCGATGGGATATGGTCAGGATCGGTTGCGGCGCTAGGAGTAAAAACAGATTGAAAATAGTGGCAGAAAAGATTAGAGATAGTCTTTGGATCATCTGATACAGTGTCCATATAATGCATGTTTTTAGGATAAGAATTTGATGTCTTTAAAGCATTAACAAAAGAGAAAAAAGGTTTTATATTAGTTTTGATAGATTGTTCGATGTTAGCAATATATTTTTTATGATCGTTTTTACGAGCAAGTTTGAGCTTTGTCCTAAAGTTAGAATAGGCAGCATAATCGCATTGGTTATTATACTTCTTCCAACGGTTCCAATATTTGTTTTTGGTTCGAACCAACGAAATTGTGGAATCTTTATACCAAAGTGGATATTTGGAGCCTTTAGTTAGTCTCTTGGGTGTATGAAGATCAAGAATACCCATTAAGGTATCGTAAAAAACTTTCACAGCATCATTGGTATTTTTATTGTCCAACAAAAAGCTCCAATCCACAAGGCTGAGCGCGTGATTTATTTCTGTAAAGTTGGCCTTGAAAAAATTATATTTAGGTATGGCATGGGTATCCAACTGTACCGCGGGCTGGAGGGGGATATCAATCAATAGGGAAGGATGGTGACCATCCTCGGGTACCAAAGGAAATCACCTCGGCGTACAGCACAAGTAATATCAGATAAGACTAAGTCTAAGATTTTGTTATTTTTATTGGGTATAAGATTAAATTGCCTTACATTTAAGAATGACATTGTTTCAATTAGTAATCTGGCTGGATCACCAGTCGGCGACTCGAAATTTGACGCTATGTTGTGCTCGTCATTAGTCCATTTGATACCAGGGATGTTATAGTCTCCCAAAATACATATGTGAGTGTTTTGATCATGTTTAAGGATATTAGTAGTAAGACTATTGAAATGCAGCTCATAATCTGCGGTAGCAGAGGATGGCGGAATGTAGACAACACCAAGAATGAGATTTGGCCTGCTTGAGTTTTTGTATTCATTAGAGGAAGCTAAGAAAAGTGAAATAAATAGATTCTCACCCAAATATTCCCAATCTGGAGCACGCGAACAATTCAAAGACCTCTGCACAGCTATCAAGACACCACCACCGTCCTTCTTATTCGTGAGCTCAAAATCCCTGTCTCTGCGGAAGACCACGTAACGATCGTCGAATAATTCTGAATCCATGATGCCGCTCCTGAGCCATGTCTCAGTCAGTACTACAATATCAAAATCGTTTAAGGCCATGTTAGCACGAAACTCACCAGTCTTGCTCTTTAATCCTCTGCTATTCTGATAATAAACCTTTAGAACGCCTATGGTGAAGTAAACTGATTAAAAATGTACTGCCGTCGAAGCATGTCTGCGAGAACCCAGGTATAAAGTGCACTAGAAATGGTAAAAGGTATATAGTTGAGCCAGTAAATATAGTTGGGGAAATGGGAATAAGAGGAACAAGCAGATCCAAGACTAAAGAGTTACAATAATCAACATTCAAAAAACAAATCACTGTCAAAGTAATAAAAGTAAAAATAAAGACAACAATTTTATTTAAAGGATTTTTTGCAAATCTTTTTCTGTAGCGATGCGCAACACCGGTTGGTTTGTATCTTTTCTCAGGTAAATCTTCGAGTTTTTTACCCAGGTGTACTTCCAAGCCTTCTCTTTTGCCTTGATACGTGCGTCCCTGTAAAGTAGCTTGTTTTTCAGAGTTAAGTGCTCGGAGATGTAAATTTTTCGCTTCTTGTCTGGAATGCCTAAGTCGTCGGTTGTCAGACCACGCTTCGCCTTTGCACAATCCAAAAAAGCATCACGTAAGCTGATTTTTGAAAATTTTAGGATGATATTCTTTGGTCTATTATTTGTGGCAGCCCCATGGGAAACTCGATGAACTGCGGTGATATCAGACTGAGACAATGGAACACCTAACTTGTTGGCCAGAGTAGTTACTATGTTCAGTAGATTTTCACCCCTTCGCTCAGTAATGTTTTGTATTTCAATGTTTGATCTCCTGGCTCGCTGCTCCATATCGTTTGTATATTGTTCAAGAATAGTATTTCGACGTTCTAGATCACACACTCTCACCAAGGTATCTTTGTGATCTTTTTTCAAATCTTCGTAGTCAGCAATAATGTCATTAAACTTCTTTGTAATAAACTCAAGCTCTTCCACTTTTTTAGTATACAAATTAATAGATTTAACAAGGTTGTCATGTTTTTCATCCATCCTACTAAGAACATCATCGAATTTCGACGACATGTTGCGAAAAAATAAATCTAATTTATTGTCAATGTAAGCTGTAAGATCGCTACTTAGTGGAGTACTCATGACTGAAGTCGGTGGTAACGGCTTGTCACGTGATGTACCGACTATACTGCTATCATTATCTATGACTGTACTTTTTGAATACAGTGCACAGTTGATGGCTGGTGAAATGTCAGATTGTGATACAATTCTACGTTTTGAAGCTGCAGTTGGGGAAATTATAAGTTTAGGCGGTGCCTTAGCGATACCTCCTTCATCTATACAGCCAGAACACCTCCAGGAAGAGGAGCGCAGACGAGTTAAACCGCCACGCGAGATGTTAACACATAGATAATGAAAGCGCCCTTGACATGCAGAACAAGATAGTGAGTCTTCGGAATTAGTTTTCTTGCCACAGCTAGCACAGTTTTTCATTTTGGATATTTGAAAATGTTAAATTGAATATTATATTTCATGTAGGTTAAACTGGATTACTGTCAATAATAATGCAGGCGTCGTTAATGTTAAGTTAGTTTGTGTAAACAAACAGCCGAAGAAGTTTTGACAGCTAGCTATGAAGGCGGCAAAAACCAAGTTAAGTTATTATTTAATAACGTTAATATTAATTTATAACGTATTTAAATAGTTCATTTATTGAAAGAATACTCAAGTAAGTTTTTATTTAGGCCTCCAGGCCTTATACGAAGCACAAAAAACACTTCAAGCATTACAGCCGTGACAGTAACTTTATGGCGGCAAAAAGCCAGGTTAGAAAAAGTATTTTTTTAACGCTTTCACTGATTTAAAACGAAAACAAATAGTCTGTTTGTGCAGCAGAATATTTAAAAAATATTTAATATTAATTCTAGACTTCATACAAAGCACGAAAAAACACTAATATAAAAATAAAAATAGGCTGATAGCGAATCCACACTATATCGCGAAAAAGCAGTGTAATCCTTATTGATTTAAATTACATCTAGTGATTATGCTTTAGTGATTATGATTTAAATTACATATAGCAGTAATGTGATCCTTATTGATTTAAATTACATCTAGTGATTATGTTACTTACTAACTAGGTATAATATCGCCTCTAGGATCACGTATATTGTACAATAAAAATAATAGTACCATAAACATTGGTGATGCACACACAATCTAACACTTTGTCTATTATGCCAAACAACTTCACGATTTTTTTTATATTAATCTAGGCTGGATCATATATTTTCAAAATGTACAATGATGTTTGGTGAAAAATAAAATCGTTCTACTGTTCACATAGTTTACCAAGGCCCAAACGACCCTTTATCACTAAACACTGTTTCTACATGGCAACGACATCAGAGTATTGACAAAGTCTTAGGAAAAGGTGACTGGATTGTCGTAGAATCACTGCTCTGAATCGAGGGGGGTCGTTTCTAACTTGTGCTTCTGAGAGAAGCTTTGAAAGACGTAAATAAAGAAGAAGTATTTGGTTTTATAACAAAACCCAGATATATCTTTTTAAAAAAAAAAAGTACTCATAATATGTGGATGATAACCAAATTAAAAAAAATATATATTTCATTTAATGAAATTGTATAACCTTTTAATACTTCAATCCCTGCACCCACCCCTCTCTCCCCTCTGTGACCACCTTCTATTTTTGTAAAGGACATTATACTGATTCAGTACTCTTGAGAATGCCCATTGAAGTGGACGAAAACGTTAGAGTTTAAATAAATATAGTGAAAATATAACAGTGTTTTGATTATTTATTAATAATTTTAATAAAAAGTTTAAAAAAATTAATTTAAATGTTTTGGTCATGTGGAAAGTATGGAAGAGGAAAGAATAACAAAGAGGATATACTTGTCTGAAAGGAGGGGTGTGAGGAAGCGCGGGCGTCCGAGAACTACATGGTTTGACCATGTAGTTCGAATTTTCAAGCACGGCCATGTATTGAATAAGAGAAATCGACATGCGTGTATGAGAAATTGTATGAATGTAGAAGAAGCGAAAGAAGTTTGTAAGGGCAGATCTATGTGGCGTTCCTTTCTCTCTGCCTACCCCACTTGGGATACGGCGTGAGGGAATAGTATAGTAATTTTAATAATATAAACGTAACTAAAACCTATGCAATACTATGCAGGTAGACAATAAATTAATGAATAGAAATAAAAATAATCAATACATAGACATAAGGTTCATAATATTATTGTTTATTTAATGCAGTAATAATGCACAGGAATCCGAAGGTTAATGGACGAAGCCCCTATAATCTGTATGAGTACTACTTACATAGGTAAATAATAACAAAGCTTATCAAAGTAACACATACAGCACGGAGGGATAGGTTAGGAACCTTGGAGTTCATGAAAAATGCCATGAAAATAATTATTATGTAAAATTCTCAGTAATTATAATGATATTACGAACATTTATAAACACTGCAATTTACTGATTTTTAGTCTCGTATAAGAGACAGGACAAAAAACCCCGAAGTTCATTGAAAAGGCAGTGGAAAGAAAAGTAAACAACTAAAAAAATATCTAAGTTAACAGGTTTATTAGTCTGAAATATGGGTTTGATTTATTCTAAAAAAATCACATCATTACTACGTGTATACGAGGTACAATTTTAGTTCTAGTCTTTAAGTTCTACTTGACGGACTCATAGATACCAATTTTTGTATTTCATAATTTACTAGACATGTGCTTTGATTCGTATTAAACAAATTTAAAGGTTGTATATGCAAACATTTTTGCATGTTCCAGAAGAAGCTGGCAAAGACAGGTTTCGTTTAGCGTGGCCAGATGTCCTGATAGCTGTAACAATGTAGAGGTATTTTTAGAGGAAGTGCATAGAGACAATGGTCCCCCGACAAAACTAGGATAAGATGACAAAGAAGGGTGTGCTTTTGTGCATAAAATGCATGTCCTAATATAGAAGCTTGACAACAATAATTAATTTATACGATGTTTAAAATAATATCAATAAATTCATTTTTAAACTTATGAACATATTTAACTGCTATCCCTTCACAGTTTCACAGACTCAATGTAGCAAGGATGGCATTGAAACAGTATTATACTCTCCATATAGCTTCCCTGATCTTTCAAAATTATTTAAAAAACACTACACATAAAACAATATTTGATAGCCAATACACGATAACATTTTGATTAGACCTTGTGTATAATATGCGTACCTTGCTAATTACATGTAGCAATTATTTTGAAATTTGAGAGAAAAAGGAAATCTACAAAAAGTGAATGATTAACAGATGAAAATATACATATTTCTTGATTTATAAGATATAAAATTTACACTAAAAACTAATATTTTATTTGATTTTCAATATCAAAGCTATACTATCTTATTATTCACATAGGTTATATTATCAAACAAGGTGCATAAAATCAATGCCGCATTTAAGTTTTATTACTGCTAGTTATGTACACATAATAAATACCTAACACATAAATAATGTGCATGTTTGGTAACCATGAAAACAATAGCTAAAGGTGCTGAGAGTTTATTACGCATTTATTATCAAAAACTGTTATTTTAATTTAAAATCGAAGTATAAATACATTTTATGATGTGCCAGACGCTTGTTTCTCTATCAACGTCGGTTTCGGTTATCAATCTGGCATAGGCCTAATAATTATTTGTCTTGTGCTAGTTGAGACAATTATTATTTTACCTTCTGCATTCCTATGTATTTCCTATCCATTTTCCTAATTCAGACGTAGAATTTTGATAAAAAATATCTTTTACGATAGGTAACAATGAATTTATTGCAAAAATAGAATAAATTCGTAATAATAAATAAGTTCATATAGTAAATGCATGCAATATTGTATATAGAAGAATTTATTGTATATGTAGTGGTACAGAAGATTATAGCAACAGCGTTATATATTCCAATTACCCATCAACATACCATCACGGCATCGCACAAAAGTGGAGAAGCCAGCGAATCAACTGTTTGTAATAAACAAGTCGTCGAGAAATGTTAAGACATTCAGGATGGGTGGCACACATTATAGCTGAACTAAAGATGTGAAACCTTTTCAAGTTTTACGAATGCCAATCTTTTACAAGACACTCGAAATTTTACAGAAAAGAATGAGAGGGCTACTCTTTACCGGAGACTCCACGGAATAGATTTTATTCACTTACGCTACAACTAGAATATATTTAAAATTAAACTATATACTGTTCATATATACTGCATACTGCAGAATAAAACTATATACTGCAGAATAAACCAGGCAAGGATTGCCTTTAACAAAAAATCGAAGATATTGGAATCCCCAAATATTGACTTAAGCGTAAGGAAGAACCTTACTAAAGCCTTTGTATGGAGCATTCTGCTTTATGGTTGTGAGACATGGACCATCAGCAAGAGTGAAAGCGGACGGTTGGCGGCCTTTGAAATGTGGTGCTACAGACGCATGCTTAAGATCCATTGGTCGGAGCACGTCGAAAACGAAGAAGTATTAACCAGGGTAGGCGAAAAAAGGCAACTCCTTAAGAGAATCAGCCAACAACGAGCTAACTGGATTGGCCACAACATCAGGCACCCAGGACTACTCATAGCCATCGCGGAGGGTAAGACTGAGGGGACAAATGGCAGAGGCCGACCTAGAGACGCATATATGGACCAACTGAAGAGTGATATGAACTGTGGCTCATACGTAGAGCTGAAAAGACTGGCTGAGAATAGAGACGAATGGAGAAGAAAAACCAAACTCGTTGTAGACCAATCCAATGGATTGTAACTAGGGGATTCGATCCCGGGATCCCGAATCCCGGGATCCCGGTCGTATTTTAGTCCCGAAATTTTCGGGATTAAATTTAAGAAATCCCGGGATTTTCGGGATTAATACAATTATACAATAAGTCAAATATTTGGGACTCAAGCACATCAATGAATCACTGACATCCGAAGCTTGTGTCAGTATCTTAAAAGAGCGCTATTCTGAGTTCGATATCTCACTAGATACGATATTGTGGCAATAGTTACTGATGGTCCAAATTACAGTTGGAAAACTTATTAATGCAAAGCACCTAGTTTGTTTTGCACACGGTATTCACTTAGCCGTTTGTGATTTATTGTATAGAAAAATACCTGCAAATGAACCTATCAGTGATGATATTTTATTTATTTAATACATAAACGGCTATCGCCTTTTATTGATGGTTTAGATGGTGATAATGAAGAACCGGACTCAGGATTAATCATTAAAATCGGTAATGGTGAGTTTGACCAATGACCGGAATATTAATGAAGTCGTAAAGAAAGTTCGTAGCGGTCCTTATTTTTAAAAGAGCATCTTTGAAGAATGATACTACCTATGCTTCAAAACTATATTGAAAAGGAACATGGAAGAGAGCTTAATTTATTGTTTGACTGCAAATCGCGTTGGAGTAGTCTTTTAACAATGCTTGAGTGATTTGGTATTTTAAAAAATATCATCAAAAAATCACTCATCGACCTAATTCGAATAAATAATTCATAAAGTCTCTGGTCAATTTGATTTAAAAATACGAGTTTAAACACTGATCCCTGTAGTATGTATTTTTTTGCTATGGGTTAAGCTAAAAAAGTCTAAGATGATTTTTTTTTTAAATATTCCAAAATAGTGCATACAAACAAACATAAATAACAACATTATAGAATATATTGCACAACTAAACTAAAACTGTTCTGGGTTAAAACCAGAGATGTGCTAAATACTTTCAAAAAAGTATTTAAATACAAAATACAAATACTTTTGAATTTTTGTATTTCAAATACAAAATATTAAATACTTTTTCGAAATGGTATTTAAGTACAAAATACGTATTTTAAAATACTTATTTAAAATACCTTTCACAAATAGTCAAACAAGGTGTAAGACAGGGGTATTCAATATTTCCAGCACTCTTTAACTATTATATACAGCGAGCCATTGATGAATAGATAGAAGAAATGAATAACTGGACAAGAGTATAGATAAATGGAGAAAGGGTTGACATGATTCGATAAAGCATTGCTTGCAGATCATGAATATGATTTGAATAAAGTCTTAGGAAGAACTATCAAAATACAACATAAAAAATAAATAAAGACAAAACAAAATGTATGGTCGTTCGAAGAGATGAGGCGACTGCGAAAATAGTCATAAATGGAGTGAGTATCAAGCAGGTTAGAGAATTCCTGAACTTGGGCTGCAGAATAAATCAGGATGGATACTCCGAATCTGAAATCGTACGGACTACTGTAACATCATATTATATACAGGACTGCTCCAGACCTTTCTTGATCGTTTTCAGATGGTTTTTAATGTTGCCTTCAAATCATTTACAGAGAGAATCAGAGCTGCCACATCACTTCACTACTAAGAAGTCTACGCTAGCTGAGAGTCTCAGAGAGAGTGGAGTTTAAACTGTGACTCACTGTCCACACGGTAGCACACCACCCACTGACCTATTCCGCTGACAAAAATTTGAGTCGAAGACTGTGCTCAGCTTCTAATGCCGTGAACAAACTCGTAGAGTTCAATATTGCAAATACCTCTAAATTTACAGAAAGGAGAACCAGAGTCTCAGCGTCAATTGCCTGTAACAGATTGCCTGCAGACAAAGTTGAAAACGCTGCAGTTCAGAAGAAATCACAGCGCCCTTGGAATGGTCATGTATAATTAGTTCAATCATCATTATTATGTGTGTATATCTCCAATATGGAGTACT
This sequence comes from Athripsodes cinereus, assembly GCA_947579605.1. Lineage (NCBI taxonomy): Eukaryota > Metazoa > Arthropoda > Insecta > Trichoptera > Leptoceridae > Athripsodes > Athripsodes cinereus. The sequence goes on from OX388310.1 coordinate 25,236,258, forward strand.
TTCATGGAAAAGTTGTATTCGTAATTCAACAAATTGATGATAAAAAAAGCTTGCATAGGCGCATATCAATTAATGGCAGAATTTTGTTTCAAACAAATAAAAAGGTATTTTGTAAAAGTATTTTGTGTAAAATACAAAATACTCAAAAAAAGTATTTCAAATAAAATACAAAATACTTTTTACTAAAAGGTATTTGAAATACAAAAAGAAAATACCTACGTATTTTGTACTTGTGTTTTAAGTACTTTAATTTCAAATACGTCACATCTCTGGTTAAAACTATGAAATAAATACAAATACAAGAATTCAATTTAAAAATATAAAAAAAAGTTAAATTGTTACATTTATAAATCATAAACAGAAGTGCCTTGTTTGTTTATTTTAGAAGAAGTTTGAAGTGTAATTTTGTTTAACCGACTTTTTGCAGATTCAAAACTTAAATTCATTGCCAGATAAGTAAAAAAAAGTGATTTTGACATGGCCTACTGACTTTTTGTTACCACTTTACATTACCAATACAATCCCGGGACTAGTCCCGGGATCCCGGGATCAACTATAGATAATCCCGAAATCCCGGGATTAGAAAAAAGGGTCGGGATCGAATCCCCTAATTGTAACTCATTATATATATATACTTTTCAAATCGTCAACTCTAACAACAACAATCTAAATAAGTATTGCTATTATTTTACAAACATATTTACATACCTATTATTTCGTTTGAAGGTTTCGCAATGTAATAGTTATGTTAAAACGTGATCGTCACAATGTTATGATGCAACTACAGGTAGTTACACTTAATATTATAAACAACAAGTGAACAGTGAGATAAAATACATATTATACCCATTTAACTAAACTATCAGGTTGTATTGAAAGCGAAGGTCATGGATGGATTTTTGAAAGGTTAAATACTAAAACCATTATTTATCATTACACACACCTGATTATAAAGTGTATAAATAAGTATTATTATATGTCGATCCCCATAAAACAGATTTGTGTTTTGTTATGATTAGTGTTCATTGCCCCCAGCTAATATTTCATTTGAGCAATTTTATTTATAGATTAAAATAACAGTATATTATTTTTTGTACAATATATTATACGGAATAAATAAAAATAAGTAGTATAAACTTAAAATATTATAAAAACTTAAGATAGGTTTTGTATTTCTGCTTGCAGTTTAGTTATTTGTAATAATTTGCATTTTGTAGTGGAAAAATCCTTGAATTGCTGTATACCTTTTACTGAAAACATTAGCGAGCAAATATGGGCCCCTATTTCTCGAAAATATTTTTCAATTCATTCTCAAAGTCTTATCAAACAACATACCTGTTTGATAGCAAGAAATGGCTTCAAGGCAGTAGAACATTATAACTTGTAGATTTACAAATACTTATTTTTACTGAACCAATTATTATGTTCGATGATAATTACGGATGGTTTGGATATCTTTTGACCATCTCAAGAGCACTGGTGAAATTGGTGGCAGAGTGCTTGTTTCTCGGTGGCACTGGTAAGAAATTTCACAAGACAGACTTCACTTTGAAACTCTGTTGAACTCAAATGTTTTTTCAATTCAAAGTATGTAATATATCTATAGGATCTAAGTACATATCTTTCTGACGATAAATTCTAAATCGATCTTAATATGTTATTTTAAATTAAAAAAATAAAAATGAACGTGGATGTTGATCCTAGATGTCGTTAAAGCGTCCTTGAAGTGATATTATCACAATACGGCGCTATATAAATTGTCATATCATTATAATTAATTAATAAATCAAAACGAAAATCATTGATATTTTTTTATCATCAAAACTCGATGGAAATTTATTATGATAAAATTAAAATTTACTTTCAATAATATTTTCCGATCAGAAAAAAAATGACAGTCAAACACGTATGTTTATTAGGTAAATTGAAACAAGTGTTTCTTTCTACTATAGATTACAAATCCTTAAAGAGACGTCTTTCGACTTAGCAGGTCATTATCAATCTCACTAGTTTCAATTTACCTAGTTATGGAAACCTACTACGTGTGCACCGATACATTTAATTATACATACATACATACATACCATCACGCCGCTTCCCTCGCGGGGTAGGCAGAAAGGATCGAGCGCCACTTCCTTCTATCCTTGCATACATCTTTCGCTTCCGTCACTGTCATACAATTCCTCATGCATGCTCTCCTGTTCAATGTGCTCAACACGTGACCGTGATACAATTAATAATTTGGATGTTTGTATTGCGACGGGGGAGTAAATTAGAAAATTAGGTTTGAACCTCGAATTTCTCACATTTAACAGTAGTTCGACAATACCTCAAAAAGAAGTAAAAATAATAAAATTAACACGTGACTTGTCGATGTTAAATCACTTTATTATATGCAGTGTTTATGGTTGTTGATTAACAATATCGACCTAATATCACGGCCTAGGATTAATTATTTATATACTCGTGAGTGCTATAAATTAATCGATATTTATATTGGCAAACAATAAAACTAAATCAACTTAAGCCATGCATGTTCATTGCAAGTTGTAAAGCAGCAATAAAAAATTACTCGCGCGAAAATGCATAGCGTCTAAAAAACCATCACGTTCTGAATTTAAAAAATGTGACATTTCCATCAACTTATTTCGTCAAGTGTTGTTTTGTAGAAAACCATCGCAAGTGTAAGTTGAAATTTCGAGAAGATCTCCGGTTCTTTGTAGAAGTTCATTACGATAAAAAATATAAGGAAATAAATTATTTAGCAATTCCGCTGCGGCTTATTTCAGATAATTATTTTATTATTCCAGTCGAAGTGGAAGCAAGATTTAAAATGGTAACTTTTATTGGCACAGAGAGAACTCCTTCCATGTACATTGTACATATATTACTTGCAGTTTACCCGCTGGCTACACCACCCTAACGAATAAATGAAAAATAATTGAAATATTACCTTAAATGTTTTAGATTTTTTTACTTCTTTTAACGATTGGTGGAAAACTACGCGTATCATGTTTCTCTATTAATTTTTTTTACGTTCAAAGTAGGTATAAGTACGTTCTACTATTTGTAAGTCTTATAATCAAGGTAAAAATGATTCAAGTTTAAGTAAATTACACAAATAATAAAATACTTACATATTTATGTTAATAATAATATTATGGACGATTTGTACATGGCGTCATTTAACGATACGTGACCATCTCAAGGGCGCCATGACTTCTCCTGAACGGTAATGTTTCCAACTTGCCCCCGAATGTGGCAATAGGCTGGTTTTATCTTAGATCCACTAGTAATCGGTTCCCGAAGCTCCTCTCTGCGAATTCGGAAGTGTTTACCCTGTTGGGTTTTACAAGTTTGTTGACAGTCAGTTTTTCTTCAACGGGACAGAGTTCAGCGAACATAGAGGTGCCGTGTCGCTCAAGACCTTGTGGACCGTAAGGCATAATTTGAACTCCACTCTCTATGGCAGCGCTTGTTCTCTCTGTAAATGGTCCAGGCGGCAGTATTAAAAACAACTCAATACAGTGTTTCCCAAACTATGGGTCGTGACCCACCAGTGGGTCGCGAGCGAATATTGAGTGGGCCAGTTCCATGACTAACTACTAGGGAATCTTAGCATTACCAATATTTATGCCCTCTTTTCTCTAAGACAGGTGGGTCTCAAGATTGAAAATTTTCATTAGATGGGTCGAAGCCCAGTCAATTTTGGGAATCACTGTCTCAATATATACTTTACTTACTTACCTCTGATGGTCGACCAGCCCTTGCAGGACCCTTACCTCCGAAACAATAGATCACCAAGCCTTTCTATCTTGAGCAATGTATACTTTACGTAGCTAAAAACATTCCACACATAAATGTGTGAGTCTGTATTAGTGATGTAACAAATATTCGTATTCGCATTCGCAATTCGCAATGTTTCAAAGTATTCGCATTCGTATTCGCAAAAAAATATGCGAATGTTTTGCGAATATTATTTCGGTAATAAAGTATCGGATATTCGGTAAAAGTACCGGATACATACCCGGTACATTGTAGAAAAAGATACTTCAAGAAAATCGAGGAGTTTTGAAATATTTCAAATTCCTATACCATTTTGAAAATTCGGCGACGGGGGGGTAGAAATTTTAATGATTGAGCAATATTGTAGAAATCTAAGCAAGTCAATATTCGCTATTCGCATTCGCGAATATCCAAAATCACACATTCGTTACATCACTAGTCTGTATTGTGGATGTATGAACATTTAGATAGCACCTACTTATTGTATTTAATTAGTGAATACTTTCTACTCTGTTTAACCCTGATTACCCGGTTATCTGAGCGCTTCATATTGCTGCAATAATGTATGACGTTACACTGTGAATCGGTACCATTCACGAGTACCTACCTATCATGTACATAACTATAATAATAATAGATATACATCTTGTGTTGGTAAACATTTTATACCTAGTTATATTGTGCATGAGTTTACTATATACTTTTATAATATTAACCAAAAAACAATAGCCAACTGTTAAAATAAAAAGTTATGTCGATTTGCGCCGTACGAAATTCTCCAACGGCTCGGAAGAATTTTAATTATCTAGCAAAATGGACTGTTCGATGTAAAATAGAAATGTGAGTAATTCGTTACAAAAATAGATATCTATTTCACAGAGGATGCATTTGGGTATGAAAACGTTAGAATTCTACATACATACTGTACATAGAAACGTTTATTCTTACACACATACTGCACATTCCTACACACATTCTGCTTATTATTTTTTGTGACTTTTTCCTTGCCCATATCTGTCTAATATTGATAGATATTTTTATTATGGTACCACGTCTTTATTTTACATTATATTTCTGAACCTGGGCAGCAAACGATTAATTTAGCGTTCAATTAAAATATGAAATGTTATTTCTCTTTACTTTTGACAAGATTTTACATAAGATATTCTCAAAAACATGCCAATTTTACTAATTTTAATATGAAATTACGGGAAAATGACGGCGCATAATCTTTCGGCGTAAAAGTGATTCACAACATACAATACCTTCTCTATATTGTTGATAGATTGTGCGTTTACCGTATGGATAGTGTATGAATGTACCAAGTAATAGGTAAGCGTAATGATGTTATGGTGTGAACGAGACACAATTAACACACATGTGAACGGAGCTATGTAATAATTGCCTACACTTGGAACAATAATGCCCATAAATTGATCATAAACCCCAAAATACGATTTTTAATGATAAATCTAGGTTTATTACAAACCCAAATACGTGATCCGATGATACAAATTAGTAAGATTGTAATACATATAAAGATTTGATTATCCCATGGAGCACCCGGTAAAGAATTGGTCTCCCACTCTTCTCCGTAAGTTTTCGAGTGTTTTGTAAAAGGCAGGTGTTCAAATAAATTAAGACATTTTACATCTTAGATCAGCGACGAGGTTTGTCACCAATCCTGAATGTCTTGATTTTATATTGGCACGGAGAGGAAAGCTTACATGTTTATAACATGCAGCTTGTAGGTATACTGGCTACCCCACTTGTGGGATATACCGTGATGGTATACTGTAGCAGCAATATTGTGTTGAATAAAGTCGAGTAAATTTGGTAGCAGGAGGGTTATTCCGTGTCAAATCATCACACTGATTCAGACTTGATGTCTCAGATTTTCATGATTTTTTTATGCAGCAATATATCATAGACTTATGAAAAAATACCAAATTTCAGCTATGTAGCACAATTATTTTTGAAGTTATTAATTTTTAAAGTTTTCAATTTTTATGAAAAAATCTCATGTCTTGGCACCTTTGGATGCATGCCTATAGACTGGCAACCAGTGATGATATAAACCTGGGAGAGGTCTCGTTTTAAAGCTGTTGAATGGGGCTTTAATCTGATGTGCCACAGGATAGGGGTCACGGTTTGAAAAAAAAATTAAATTTTAAAAATTAAATTTTTCAAAAAGTGACAATTTTAAAAATTCCAAAAAATTGACAAAAATAGTTTGTAATGTAGTGATACATATGCCAAAATTCTATTATGGGATCTCAATGGGATCAGGAGATACAGGGCTTCAGAAATACACGCATCGTAAAATACACGCAATTTCACGATGCATGCATTTCTGAAGCCCTGTATCTCCTGATCCCATTGAGATCCCATAATAGAATTTTGGCATATGTATCACTACATTACAAACTATTTTTGACAATTTTTTGGAATTTTTAAAATTGTCACTTTTTGAAAAATTTAATTTTAAATTTTTTTTTTTTTTTCAAACCGTGACCCCTATCCTGTGGCACATCAGATTAATGCCCCATTCAACAGCTTTAAAACGAGACCTCTCCCAGGTTTATATCATCACTGGTTGCCAGTCTATAGGCATCCAAAGGTGCCAAGACATGAGATTTTTTCATAAAAATTGAAAACTTTAAAAATAAATAACTTCAAAAATAATTGTGCTACATAGCTGAAATTTGGTATTTTTTCATAAGTCTATGATATAATAATAATAATAATAAGAACACTTTATTGATCAGAAAAAAAAATCATGAGCAATTGGCGAGCTTATTGCCTGGAGGCAATATCTTCCAGCTAACCAAATATAATATGATATATTGATATATTGCTGTATAAAAAAAATCATGAAAATCTGAGACATTAAGTCTGAATCAGTGTGATGATTTGACACGGAATAACCCAGGATTTGAATCTTAAATATTTATAAATGGTGAATATCCAAGAAGTTGTCATAACATTGGGTAAAGGGTAACATTTTTATTCCAAGTGTCAATATCTATCTGTCTGTACTCTGTAGGTTAATGAGAGATTTAATTCGTTCACCTTATGTTGTAGTAGCTAAGCGAATTGGGATATCATATGATTTTGGAAAATCTAGGTTATATTTTTTTAAGTTTTAAAAAAAAGTAGGGTAGCCAGCAGATCGTTGCATGTAATAAACATGCAAGCCGTCCTCTCTGCCAATAAAAAATGAAGTAATTCTGGATAGGTGACAAAGCACATCTCTGAAATGAAGATGTGTAAACAGTCTTTATTTTTCGAACACCTGCACAGGACACTTGAAATATTACAGTAAGGCTTAAAAAACCTTTACTAGCAATACTATAATAAGTTTCCTCTTATTTAAGTTCTGCTCAATTTAGAGCGAATGAACTATATTTTATGTTATGGATGAAAAATATGTAAATTTATTACAAAGTGTAAATGAAATTATTTCTTCGAGTCACTCTTGATTTTCCTATGTCACTAGATTAGACAAATGGAATGTCAATAGCCTAGAAAACAAATGAATATTGTTAAGTACCTAACTGATTAATTAATTAATTCATTTCACGGTGAATGAATCACGGAAAGTAGGGCACCACTTTCCGTTTATTTAAAGTGTCCTGTAATAGGTAACAAGATGAAAGTGAATCAAATTATAATAAGTTCTATATCTAAATAAAGAATGGAATTTTATACCAAATATAAATAAATTTAAATAACAATATCCTTGCGCTCACTCATAGCACACACACGTGTTTTTTTATTGCATTCGTTATGAATAAAATGTGATAATATTCTAAATTGAGTAATGTTCTAAAATCAAAAGAGGTTTATAACATGTTTCAGCAGACCGCTGAGTCCGATTCGTGCAATTTTTTTTTATATCGTGTCAGGAACAAAAAAAATCTCAGTTGAATAACATGTCTTCAATATTGTGTTGTAAACTTTTGGTTAAATGATCAGTGTGTGATAAGCTACTGCCATTGCGGAACTCTAAAATATTTTTTTAGCTTTTTTAAAAAATGAAAAGATTTTTTTAAGAGATCTACTACTACGATAAGCTACTGCCATTGCGGAACTCTAAAATATTTTTTTAGCTTTTTTAAAAAATGAAAAGATTTTTTTAAGAGATCTACTACTACGATATAAGCTACTGCCATTGCGGAACTCTAAAATATTTTTTTAGCTTTTTTAAAAAATGAAAAGATTTTTTTAAGAGATCTACTACTACGATAAGCTACTGCCATTGCGGAACTCTAAAATATTTTTTTAGCTTTTTTAAAAAATGAAAAGATTTTTTTAAGAGATCTACTACTACGATAAGCTACTGCCATTGCGGAACTCTAAAATATTTTTTTAGCTTTTTTAAAAAATGAAAAGATTTTTTTAAGAGATCTACTACTGTACTACGATAAGCTACTGCCATTGCGGAACTCTAAAATATTTTTTTAGCTTTTTTAAAAAATGAAAAGATTTTTTTAAGAGATCTACTACTACACCATCACGGCATATCCCACAAGCCAGCAGACCAGCTGCGTGTAATACCTAAACATGCAAACCGTCTTCTCTGTGCCGAAAAAAATTAAGACATTCGAGATTGGTGGCAAACCTCATCGTTGAATTTGAGATGTAAAATGTCTTAATTTTTTTGAACACCTGCCTTTTACAGGACACTCGAAAACTTATGGAGAAGAGTGAGAGACTTATTCTTTGCTGGATGCTCCACTGCTTAAAATTAAAGTAACCAAGTTTTAAATAAGTATTGAAAATAAGAGTCTGTATTTTAGTCTTACACATGACATATATAGCCTAATTGTAAATTAAAAATAGTATCTAATGATGAAATATTACTTGATGGCTATCGCAAAAGCTCAACAAAACTCAAGTTTGGAACCACGAAAAGGTAAAACATATGATATCACAAGAAGGCACAAAAGAGATGGTTATAACAATGAGGATCGTATTGAAGAAAATGTTGCTCGAAAGATTTTAGAGAAATGAAAAACATCGAATATAATATGAGTTTAGGAAGACAAAGTAGAAGAAGTCAAAGGCAACTGGAAACGCAACATAATCAATGATTGACCACGTGCTTGTTACCTTTAATATAAATATATTGTTTTATTGAACTTAATACATGGGGGCCAAGATTAAACATAAGACTTCCGCAAGAAAGACTAACAACGTACGTGTTCCCATTCTCAATAAATATTAACCCACCGGCTATCTCAAACACGAATAAATAAATAACATATAATAGATGTGTATAATAATATGTGAGCATATGTATGATGAATGCCAGAAGAGAACAGCTAACAACATAGTTTAGCAAATTATATCAGTAAGTATGAGTAAAGATAATATATAATGTATTATAATGTTATAGTTAAGACTCTCTTTCATGTTTGTAGCAGTGATCCAAGTACTTTCTCTTCGCCAAAAATTTCTCTATAACAATACCACATATTTTTCTCAAACATATTATCAGTGATAGCTGTTTACACTCCATCTTCGATCAACAGACTTTCATTTAACAATTTTTGCTTTCATGCTTACTGTTTAAAATGACTATTAATTTGAAAATAGAATTTGCACACGAGGAGCAATTAGATCATAAAAGGATGACGAAGAGGGTGTATTTATTTGATAAGAGCGGATGTGAGAAAAAGCGGATGTCCAAGAATTGTGGCTCGACCACGTGGATCATATTCTCAAGGTGGCTGCGTGCTGAGTAAGAAGAAACATAAACTACTAACGCGCTGCCCTATCTGGTAATACTTACATCAGTTAGAGAAGCTAATGTATATATTTCTTAACAACTATTTTAACTTTAAAGCAAGTAATAATATAGGTATATTATAAATTAAAAGCTTTAGTGCACAAAAAAATATACAATAGAAAAGCATAACACAACAATGATGGAACAAATATTTTTGTGTAATGGGTGAATTTATCACAGAAGCGCAATATATTCCAACTAACCCACAAGTAATTTTGTGCTTTAAAAAAAAAATAACTCCAGTATCGATAAAATTTAATGGGAAAAACACATCTGAATACGTGTTTAACAATGTACCTTAGTAAGTAGGTAATATTTATAACGATATTTAAAAAACTTTATCTTTTTCTGGTTACGGTACCGATTAGACATACCTACCTAGTTTCATATATTTTAATGCGTAAACAACCACTGTAATTTGAGGGATGTTTATTAGTCTTCAGGAATATATCAAGCAGACTTAACTAGTGATTTACTGTACTTCATATTTTCGGAATAATAATTTCCATTCTCCATGAAAGTAATATCATAATATCAGTTTGCCTGTAGTTGCACAGACATCCCTCGAGGCCGGCCAAGAGCAAAAACTCGACCAACGAGTGTCAAGAAAATAATGAGACTGTGTGTACAGTGCCGTGTAAATTAATCACAAACACAATTCTGCGAGACGATTCACTTTTCACATTTTTACAAACTAGTTCGATTGCTCCAAATTCAAAACAACACTATCTTAATATAATAAAAATGAGTAATCATTTCTTGGTGTACTTTTTACGCATTGGATGATTTTTTATTTATCTATTACTTAAAGGATAACATAATAACTTTTTGACTACAAAAATTAAAGAGTGAAAATTAAAAATTACTTAACGTTTTCTTCTACTATTGATTTTAATCGAGAGAGATGTCTTTTGTCTTCCTTGGTAATTATAACTTGATAGTTGTAAATCATTCAGATTGATAACAACTGTAAGAACTCTGAAGACATCTCTCAAGAATACAATCTATATTAGAAAAAACTATTGCTTTTTAATTCAATTATGACATTCTACCATTTGTACACCGACATAATAAATATGTAATGTTCTTAATTGCCTACAAATATAATGTAATAGGTGGTAATTTAGACTAACAAGATGATAATTGCTAATCAGACAAAACCGAAACAAAAAAGAGACGAAAATTACCGATACTTCTAACGACAACCTTCATTATTCCGAATAATGACCGTCATTTTGTTGTTATGACATCACAATGTCTCCTAACAAAAGCATCACAAACAAAATAACACTGCAAACTGTCGAGTGATGAACGAAAATTCCGTAAACTATCACTAAATACGTTGTAATATCATAAATGTCTGTTTACTCATGTATTTAAGTAAGTACCTACAGTATAAAATAATAATTATACCTACTTACTCTTCGGTAGTGCAATAACCTCATAGTATGTTCTGAATAATTCGTCCATCAGTGTAGAACGAATGATTTATGCTGATGGTGGACCGCACTACGTGTCTTTGTGCAATTTTATTCTTTCTTTGATGAATCTTGGGACGAGACGCGAGTGGACAACGGCGCATCAAACTTAATAAAAAAAATAGAGATTTTTACCGAGAATATTAAATCGCAGCGTATTTAATTGAATGAGAAAGCCAGTTTAATAATTATTCTATGAAGCCAGCAATGAGTCAACATAATTTTTAATTTCTTTGTCTCGTCGTTTTTTCCAATATTCTATGGATTTTCAATTCTTTGGTTACAGTCTCAAAATATATAGGTAGCTACTAACGTACATGATCGAATTCGTGAGTCACATGGCGCGCATAGGTCTTGAGAGCGAGATATGACACAGAAGGTTGTCACAATAGGATGCAAACTTTTATATTCATATTATGAAAAATTTATATGAAATAAAATTGTTTCATTTCCAAATGTGGAAGCAATAGTGGACTGATGTTGTCATTATCATAACATCTTTACGGATGATGCTTCCATCAACAACTGACTAAGTTTTATGCTGAACAGGTTGCTATCTTTTGCTAGGTGTAAATATTTTTACACAATTTATTTTCTCAATTTTTATTTGAAGTTTAGCATTTAAGTACTTTAACAACAATTATTGTATGAAACAGTATGCAAGAGCGTGCCATAATCCATAGGATCTCGCAAATAGTAAGAAAGTACACAAAAATATTATTAAAGTTGGCTTTAATGTTGGCCTCAAAGTGTGGAGCTCTCGATACGTAATTTTTAGTGTAGTATTATCATTTTAGCTTATGATAACTGTTGAAATTGTATTCCTTTGATCGAGATATACAACGCCACGGTAATCTTCAATTTTATCATCTTTGAGACAAAAACCAAAATAAACCAGTCATTGCATCTTGAAATTCGTTGTTGTCTTATAAACTTACACAAAGATGTTCTGCCATTAACTATTTTCAAGAATATCATCGTATTTCTTTGTTATATTTGCAGCATCTTTGGCTAACCAGGGTAGGCGCTCATTGCTATCGCGGAAGGTAGTTCCGAAGGCACAAATGACAGAGGCCGACCAAGAGACGCGTATATGGACCAGCTGAAGAGGGACATGAACTGTGGCTCATACGTAAAGCTGAAGAGACTGGCTGAGAATAGGGAGGAATGGAGAAGAAAATCCAAACTCGTTGCAGACCAATCCAATGGATTGTAACTCATTATATATATTTGCAGCAAAGGGAAATATTGGTTGTCACCCGAGGCACTAGAAGACAGGAGAGAGACGCTGCTCTTAAAGCAATTACCATGAAGACAATGGATGTCTGGCAAGAGAGGTGGGATTCGGGAAGAACCGGTAGACTTGTCTACAAGTTCTTTCCCGATGTCAAGCTCCGAATGAAGAGAAAGTTCATTGCTCTAGATCATTTTATGACTCAGTTAATCACTGGGCATGGAGATCTCAAGGGAAAACTCTTCGATTTAAATCTTGTGGATGACCCATGGTGTACCTGTGGTGGTGGTGCCCAGTATGCTGAACATATCCTCTGGAATTGCTCAATTTTGGATGAGGCAAGAAGAGAAATGATTGACAGTATGACTACAGATACTCCCAGGCCAATCTGGTTCGGAGAGCTAACCTTGAATCCAGAAAATTTCAAGAGTTTCCGAAGGTTTGTTGAGTCGTGGAAGAGCAAATGGGATATCCTACGGCGACCGGGATCCATTCCCGCTGAGGTTATTTAGTCTATCCCTGTATGACCACTTGGCCGTTTGACCTGATCGAACTCACTCTGTTTGTGACGTCCTTTTCTCCTATAACAGGAGGTGAGCTTTAGAACAACTGCATAGGGCAGCCGGTCCAAAACTAAAGCACATTTATGTATAATCTATGCTTGGACATTTATATTATAACATTTTTCCTGTACATTGACTTAATATTTCTTTTTATTATGATTTCAGAAACCGAGTGAACAAGCACTACGTCGTGAAATATTAATTTGTTTGTATATAGAAACTCGAAGACTATGAAAAATGTATTTAGTTTAAAATTTCCAAGTGTCTAGTCTTCATCCTTTGTATTAGTCTAAGCAAACAACTAGTACGTAGATAATACGTAACTGTAAGCTTATTCTAAGTCATATTGTAAAATAGAGAGTCGGTGGACATTAACGGTTGTATTTAATTTCAGGAAGGGTTTTGCCTTGAGCCCTTCCTTAGAAAGAATTTGCTTGAAGAGTATGGATGACATAGGAACTGACATTCCTGTAAAATTCATGGGTGAGGGAGGGTGCAAAAAAAGGGAAATATTATACTTTTGCACACATTAAATTGAGACTAATATAATGTGTACTTGTACATAGATACATTAATTACAATATTATGTACATAGATATAAGTAGATACAAACTATGATGTTAATAATTGTACACAATAAGCATTATTGTACATTATTCGTTATCACGGTCACGTGCCATGGTATAAAAAAAATTAGCACTAAAACAACATACCTACATACACACTTACTTGTTATTTATGCATATTAGATATGTAGGTACATTGTTTTTCATTTCTTTGCTTCATATTTTGTAAATAGCGCAATTTAAAGAAATATGTTAACTCCACTTCAATTTTACTAACCACAATGTAACTTACATTTTAATGTGAAGTTTAATGTTTTTATTTATTTGCGTTTATTTTCCTCGACACGGGTTTTGCCTATTGAGGCGATTGAATAAGAGAAAAAAAAATTATTCACTCGTTTATGCTTCTTATTCATAGTAGAATAATACAAGGCATTTTGTATTTAGGTATCGACAAATAATTTTGAACTCTGTGTTAGACACAGGCATCTCAACTTCTAAACTTGACCATCGAATAGTTTTATTAATTACCTATCACATATTATCGCATAGCCCCCATTGTTTGAAAAAGTAATAACTTCATATCAATAGCTCTTTATCTGCATATTGATTTGTTAATAAAAGCAGCAATATTTAAAAAATATATATACCAATCTACTGAGAGCAAGTAAACATTGACTACTTTGCATACTCACTTGGTCAATAAGTTCGTCTTTCATTTTGATAAAAAAAAAGCATGCATACAATTCGTTCTTCGACGCAATATCTCACCTCTGGTTTTCTCGATTATAGAAATCATGATTATTTTATATACCTATTATGGATATTTATATTTCATCGCCAATCATGATTATTTTATATATTATGGATATTTATATTTCATCGCCTAACCAATTATGACCATACGTACATAATATGTATATAGTTACAGTAATGTTATATAAGCAATTTAATAACAATAACACGAGTCGGTATACCATATTGTACGGTGCTTTGTCTGTTCACCTGACCGTAGCGGGTTCCCCGTCCTATTCACTTCCACCACTTCCTGCGTGTCTCCCAATATATTATAGTACACCTTTCTATACTCCGCATATTACATATTTATTATTCTTTCTCATTCCACTATTTGTTTCACGGTTCCATAGCTCAGGAATCAACATTATTATACCATTGTTTTGTAACTGTCCCAGTATGCACATTGCAACAACTACAAAACACCTTGACATTCAAGTATTCCCTAGAAATAATTCCATTTTTAAATTCAGTATAGCATAGATAAAATAATTAAACTAATAAGAAAAAAGATGACTGGTGGTTTATCAGTGTATGTAGAAGGCAGATCATAGATCGTTGAATGAACGGATTTTATCAACAAGAGTTACTGAGTTTGTGCAGTGAAATGATCCATTTTATTCTACTTCCTCTGCCCCTTTTGGTGTATATTTTTGTGATAACTCAGTCGACCAATGAACTGATTTGCTTTTATTTTCTAATATCCCACGATATTAGTCATCCCGGCTAGGAAAGGGATAATATGAAAGGAAAAATATGTTATATTTACCGGGAAATATCAACGTTTTTCTACGAAACTGAACTTAATTACATGTTGAGAAAACTTATAAACAATAACACTATCCAAACCGATTAATATAATAACTCATTACGTATTTGAACAGTTTGGAATAACCATGTATGGTTTAAATTTAGGCATGTTTAGATATTATGATTTGTGCTCGATGTCCATTTTCTTTTTACAGAAAGGTTAAGTAAACCTACACTTGGACTATTTTTTAATGAACATTTCATCACAGATCAACTGCTGCATAATATAATTATTTATTAATGGTTGATTTAAGGCAGGTGTTCGAAAAAATTGAGACATTTTACATCTTAAATTCAGCGATGAGGTTTGCCACCCATCCTGAATGTCTTGATTTTATATTGGCACGGAGAGGACAGTTAGCATGTTTCTTACATGCAGCTGATCTGCTGGCTACCCCACTTGTGGGATGTGCCGTGATGGTATAATAATATAATATAATAATTTAATGCCAGGAATTCACCGAGTACCGTTCATAATATATGAGTATATCCCGGTAATTCCAGCCACCTGTGACCAAAGTTGCAACGCGAGGGGTGTATTTTCTAAGTTCTATCGATCTAATAATACAGTATTTACACACACTATGTACATATGCTTTTTTATTATTATTTTGTTACCAACACGGTAACCACCGATATTATTGTCTGTAGTATAAGTAAGTATTAGTATCGTCAGCTGTAAGGTAATTGCCCTTGTGATATCTTTACTGAAACACCTGGTAGACCTGCATTGAGGATGACTCATACATAATCAAACTGATGGAAGACTTTGAATGAATTATATCTAAATCATACCTATATTAATGGAAATTAAAACATGACCTAGCTACAGTCTAAGACATAAGGCGGAATAAAGTTTCTCGGATGCAATTTTATACAAAATATTGGAAATCGATACCTAGATTCAGATCCGTTATCGATCCTTGTTTATGTTAAAGGTAACTCCTCATTATTGGCAATACCCTTTCAAAGTGGTTAACTCCACTAAAGGAGTGAAACAAGGTTGTGTTATGTCTCCGTCGATGTTTAATCTATTCCTTGATTATTGTGTGCGACCTCTGAAAAAGATGGATGTTGATGTATAAGTGCTGATAATTTTTATACCGTTTGACAGAGGTTCATGTAAAAGTATATCTTCTAAAATTTCTGGGACTCTTGAAATACTCGGGAATTTAGTGGTTGTTCAACAAAATGATATGTTCTTATAATAAACTAATAAGTATTTAAATGGATAAATAGACCTTGCAATTATATTATTTGTAAATACTATAATTGCGCAAATTCTGACGTAAAACAGTATGTATTATAATAAATTCAAAACATAGATTGTCAGAGGTAATAAAAACATTGCCGACAAACAATATTAAAGCGAAAACATAACCAGTCTATCAAAATCATTTCATATTGTCAAATCGTGACAATTTTTAAAAGATCTATTAGTAAAAATGTCATTAAATTAATAAAAGCGGCGCAAGTACGATTTCGTTAGTTAAAAAATAGTAATTTCTGAACCAATACTAAGTACTTACCTCGATAATCCATTGTGTAGGACTAACAATTAACGTAACATTTTATCACGAATATTTCAATCTAAAAACTGGCAACATTAATAATTATTACCAACCTATTTCAATTTGAAAAAAGAAATCCCAAATCTAATCGTTCTTTTTTATAGTAATTATTTATTTCAATTCAACTTGTACAATGTTGTTATTAATCGTTTCTCCTCTTGGTGATTGACCAAAATGCCATTATTTTAATGTTGACAATCACGGACACTATTAAATATTAATTATTAAATAACGATTTCGATGTATACTGTTTTGTGGTTAGAGTGTATCTATCATTTTTATTACAATTTAAACCATAATAATTTATATTGGCATTGATATAACTAAACAGATAGGGAGCGAAGGTAACCCTCAATGAAAATAACACAATATGTTTATTATGTAAGTGGGATGCAAAGGCATTTTACAGAAACTAGATTTTGCACTTTTGACCAAAATTCAAGCAAAAATATGCTTTCCACCGTGGCAATAAGGTCTATATTCTTATGAAAAAATAAACCGTAGAACGTGAGATAGTAACTCTTAGAGTGGTGTCCCTCTCTAAGATATCGCCAGTGCATAATATTTTTATAGGTGGCACGATTTTTTACAAGGAAGTGCACAGTCTTGTTATGTATTATGTCTATGGTAGAATGTTATTTTATTGTTCATTTTATCTCATTGGTGGAAACTATTTATGTAAATTTAAAAGTGTAATAAACTAGTTTAAACCTATTTATTGAATTGATACATCCTCTAACTTCCTATTATCAAATCGAGCTAATTGGGAAAGAATATAAAAAAAAGGATATAATTATTCATGGATCATCGTCGCTATTGTAGTTTGTACCTAATCGAGTTTTAGTGATCGTTGAATTGTAATCTTTTTTCACCTAAATAGTGTTTTATAAGACAGATAATTTTAGACATTCTTCATTAAAAATTAAAAAGGTTTTAATCATAAATAATCACAATTCTAGGTTTAAATTTAGTTAATTAATTCACGTTTTATTGAAAATACAGCTTAAATGTTGGCTTAGATTAAGCAAGCAGGTGCAATTTACACAAACGTCCTTTGAAATATTATTTGATTAAAATAAGGACGGTGCATCGGACAATGACTCATACCTAATGTACTAATCTGACGATACAATGTTAGTATTATTTTTTATTGAGTGCTTCAGATAATATATTTTTAAATGCACGTATGCACATATTTATAGGTATGTACACCTGCCTATGTCTTAATTAAATTATAATAGATAAAGTATTAACATAATTTATGCGTGCATAATATTTACAATCAGCTGGCCATAATTGACAGTGTTTTAATATCAAACTCGAGATAACCATGTTGTACCTATGCCATATTGCACATCAATATAAAATCAATAAATTATAAGAATACTATAGCTGACCCGGCAAACGTTGTTTTGCCGTAGGTATACATTATTTCTAGATTACTAATATCGCAATTAAAAAATAGGGTTCGATGGTAGAAGGGTGAAAATTTAGGGCTGTATGCATTTTTTAATAACTCACCATAAAAATAATAAAAATATTTTTTTTGTCAAAAAAAACGGAGTGGACCACCCTTAACTTTTAGGGGTATGAAAAATAGATGTTGGCCGATTCTCAGACCTATACCGGATAAGCACACAAAATTGCATCAAAATCGGTTAAATTATATATTAGATGTATGTTAGACAATACAAATTTAATAAAACTAATCGAACGTTTTCGCTATAATATTATGTGGATCTTTGTTAACAATTTAGCGATCGATAAAAGCGTTTACTAAATCCACAATTAGAATTATATATTTAACCATTTTAAATCGATAAACGCACCACGAACCACGTAACAAACGTAAAACAGAAATTTTGTATAAAACGTATTTTGTAGAACTCTTTAAATGCAAGTAAAAAATTATAAATATTTATTCACATCAGTGTCTAGAGATAAAAACATAATAATTACAAATTCAACAATCAAAACATCTTAGACTAAAAATAATTTAAAATAAAACTATAAATTCATCATCAGTTGACTAATCGAACAGAAAAAAACTTAAGTTTTCTTTAATTGTACCTCGAATCGGAGAAATCCATTGTTCAGTGTTGCCTCTTACAAAAATAACAATGTCTCATTACTTAATTAAGTGAAATAATTGTTATAATGAAGAGCTTAGCACGCCCAATCGGTTAGATATTAGTATCTAGCTGCATTATTATTATTATTATTAGCTACACTTTCGAAATATCTAGTCTTTTGTAAAAATGTGTGCTTGATTCACACGCTAAGCTAAGATGATGTTACAACATCTTATTATTAATAATATAATATTGAAATAACTACAAATTATGTATTTATTGTGATATTTAATAAACAATAACATACTTATTTATACTTATTATTATTATAAATGGCTGCAACATGACAGTGATTAGGTATATTATTATTTTATAATGTTAAGGTCACGCAATGCTGCCATATATAACTAACTTATAATATTGTGATTATTGTATATTTAAACGAGAGCAACCCTAAGTTCAAATTTAACAGGTCACTTTCGAACGACAATAAATGGCGGATGAGTCAAATCAATGCAAATAACCAGCAGACCAGCTGCATACATGCAAGCCGTTTTCTCCGAGGCAATAAAATATTAAGACATTCAGATAGGTGCCAAACTCATCGCTGAATTTAATGTCTTTATTTTTTCGAACACCTGCCTTTTACAGGACACTCGAAAATTTACGGAAAAGAGTGAGATACCTACCTATTCTTTAGCGGGATAGGTCTTTATTGGCATCAATATTGTATAGCTACACGCATATTATGTTAACAAAAAAATCCAAAGGGCGGGCTTATTGCATATGCGTTTTATTATAGGTACCTATACCTATAGAATTATTTGAAAAAAATATTTAATCAATCACCAAAATATGTTAAAATAAAATATAAATTAAATTAAATAATATCAATGATTAATTTCCATTGAATTGAAGTTATTGAATAATAATAATAAGTACTTTATTCAATCAATCAATCAATCTCAATATTTGCATTGTACAAATATTGAGACAATTTATTACCAATATGGCTACAATTAACTATGGAAACAAAAAATGTTAGGTACCTACATAGAAAAAAGTGTTAATAACTGATGAAAAATTTTGATGTTTGACACCCCACATGCCCATATTTAAGTTTAAAAAAAATTGCAGGTACATGGAAAAAAGTGTTAATAGCCTCTGATTTGAGCTCTGATCAGCCCCACAATTTTTTGGATCAACCAGGTTGGCTGCGAAATGTATTGGGCGAAAGGTCATAATACCACTAAGAAAAATTATGGAGAGAAATTTCTCTTCCATCAGAGGAGAAATTTCTTTGGAGATTTTTCTCTTCTCACATCACTAATTGTAGGTACCTATCAAATAAAATAATTTCTCGTAACACTGATTAGGCAAATAACTGTTAAAAAGGATAGTTCAATAAAAGTAGTATTAAAAAAATAACTTACATTTTATAACGTTACAACGTTATATATTATGAAGTTTGTGTGCGTTATTTAACCACGTTATTATCGAGATGATACAATCACATAGAAACACAGAAATAACATTTAATCCAATTATTGGAGGACTTATTTTGGTACTTACTTACTTACTTACTTACAACTTTATCAGGCGTCACTGATATCAGAAGATAATAATTATTTTAATATATTATTATGAAAGCAGGAGATTACAGCTATAGTGTAAATCAATATTTTTTTTTTAGGTACCTACATAACTTAATTAAGATGACATGAATATGATAACGATGACACTTATGAGTCACATATCGAAAGACAATCAATACCAAATTACGAATAATCATTACATGGTAGACCAAATCTATTAGATACCGCATTCATTTTTTTTAAAAAAATCAACACTTTTCATATTATTGCTAGTACATTATTATTTATACATTAAGTACATTTACATGCTAGTTCATTTATTCGCTCTAAGAGCACTTCTTAGAAACAGACACAAATGAGTATGGTGTAATGTAATTTATGTTTTATATAAACCTTAACATTTTTTAAGAGTCGAGTTAACATTATGTATTTTATGCCAACTCTTCCTACTTACTTCCATTAATCACTTTTCTTCTGTTACGATTCCACTTATTTCTAACTATGTATATTTTGTTTTGATGAATTGCCTGCCGCACAGCTTCATTGTTTTATTATATTATTTTTGATTATATTATTGATTTGGTTATTTATTATTATATTATTTTTAAATTTATTATTAGGTACATGTTAATTTTATAATTTATCGTTAAATTTTATTGTACTTTGATTTTAATATTTGTTTTGTGAATTTTTTTAATTTTTTTTATTATGAATATTATTTTTTAGATTCGTTATTTAATTTCTTGATTTTATCTATAATTTATTAGTATATTGCATTAATTTAATTATCATTTTAATTTTCTTGATTGATTTTATTACTTAATTATTAATATTTTATTACTTAAGTATTATATTGCTATGATTGATTTTTTAATTAAAGTGGTATATGCTTTTAAATGTTCTTGATTGGTTTGTTGATTTTATTATTTATTATTGTATTTTATTGCTGTATTTTACTTTTTTAAATTATTTGAATTGATTATTAAATTTATCATTGTTATTGTATTATATTGTTTTCTTACTTTATTATTTGGTTTGTTGGTTGTATTTTATTTTATTGTTTTTGATTGTTCTATTAGGTTGTACCTACTGTTATTGTGTTAATGTATTTCCTTATTTTAGTTGTATCGAATTTTATACTGTGGTAATACATGGGGACTCTTGTTGTCTGTATCGTATATGTAATATTTATTTTTGTAATGTTTTCTGTGTTGACTGTTTGTCCCTTGAAAGAAATTAAATAAATAAAAATAAATAAATTTAAATAAATTTTGCCAGAACGCAGAATGTTTCAAATAATTCCAGTAGTAATTGATCAATTTCCGAAGACAACAGTTTTTTTTATGGAACTAGTTTGACAATGACTTTGTAAGTCGAAACCAGGTTACTGTTATTAATAAATACATTAACTCTTAAATCAGTATGTTTGTTTCCATAAATCAATATGGAGTTAACAAAATAAACGTCAACTCAAACAACACAGTTTGTATAATGTCTATGACATTTTCACATAAAAGCCATAGATATCTCCCAAGTGCTAATTTTTAATGTAAATAAAACTATTAGATAAGGTAGAAAGTCCAAACAGTCAATTAAAATTTGTAAGTACATACAAGGTGACTTCTTTCCAAGATATTTTCACTCCAACATCATGATATAAGTCTCTTAACAAGGGTGCACCTACTATTCAAGGAGATACACGAGCATCAGTTGTTATTAGTGATGTAACGAATATGTGATTTTGGATATTCTTTGCCTATAAATATTTTTTGCCGAATATTGACTTGCTTAAATTTCTACAATTGCTCAAACCTTAAAATTTCTACCCTCTCCCCCCCCCCTCGCCGAATTTTTAAAACGGTAAAGGAATTAAAAATATTTCAAAACTCCTCGGTTTTCTGAAAGAATATTTTCTTGCAGTATCTTTTTCTACAATGTGCCGGGTAAGTATCCGGTACTTTTACCGAATATCCGATACTTTATTACCAAAATAATATTCGGAAAACATTCGCATATTTTTTGCGAATACGAATACTTTGAAATGTGCGAAAATTCGTTACATCACTAGTTGCTATCAACAGTCTTCTTTGCACTTTAATTTTAATGGTTACCTCACACACATGTGAAATCGTGATAGTGTAGAAAGAAAGAAAAGAAAGATGCCTGCAAGTTATAATAAAGCAATGTAAGACAAGACAGTCTGAAGTGGATCGGATCTCATAAAAATCAGGTTTTACTTGACAATAAGATAGGTAGGTACACGTAGGTTAATACTACAAGTATAATATCATTGCAGCCTGATAGCAAACTATGAAATTGATAGATATTGTTAATCTTGTCTCGCATACTTGGACTTACAATACGAATGTAGTAATATAGAACTGTATTAATGTTTATCGAATGTACATTAACGATAAGGCTCGTTTTAAGTTCTCATAAAATACTATATGGCGTTCTGTAATATTTTATTTTATCCGTATGAATTGTCACTACGGTTAGATATTTTACAGTCATGAATAAGTATTGAATAAATTAAAATACTTGATGATTGATTGACTACTTCCCCGATCACTCGTAAACGAGTGGAGTCTTTGAAACTATAATAGAATAGAATTGATTTTGTTTATTATGTAGGTAAAGAACGATATCCGAAATTAATGCACAAACAAAAATATATTTTTTATTAGTCTGACGTCATCAACCTATTTGTATAGACTAGAAATTTAAAGGATAAATTGGTAATGCGACAAAACACATTAGTGTTGCAAGGCTTGAAGGACATTGTTCGCTTTTTTTTGTCGTCATTTTATGGGTTTGTCACGTATATACGATGTGCAATACTTAAATGTAAGTTGGAAAGAGACCACGAGCTTCTTACTGTTATGGAATAAAACAGCGTAATATTATTATTAATTTTGGAACTTGTTGTTTTCTGAGAAAATAATGCTCTTTTCTGACGTGACGGATAGTGTTGGTGTCTTAGATCAGTGGTCTACAACATTTTTAAATTCCGCGAACCGGTCAACGTTTGATAAATTTACCGCAGCCCGCTGAAAAAGACTGATCTTCGTGTTCCTTCTGGGTGTTGGTAACAACTACTGTCTTAGATTGATAGATACGGGGTTCTACTTCTTTGTGCTAATCCTCGGTTCAACTTTATTTATTTATTCAATCAATCATTTAAAAGAGAAATTATTAATTGCATGATTAAAAAACTTTGTAATTGTCGATCAAAAACACACCAAGATATTGCGTAGGTACATAGTGTGAGGGTTTTAAATGTGTATTTACCTATTTGGTTTCATGAAAAATTCAGATTCATCTTCAATAAATACATACTAAAATAATGTTTTGCTGTACAAGAATATAAGCAATAAGCTGTGTATTGTACATATTACTTCAATGCATGGTACTTAGCCCCTTAACCTAACTTACTAATCTAACTGCTTCCAAGTAAAATGATCGTATTGCCATTTTCACACCTCTGAAACTCATAAAGAAAGTGGAATACTTTTTCATCTTCTAATAAAGGAACAGCACAATGTAGGTGGTAACACTGACCACACAACAGACTGACAACTTACCAGACATAGGTAGGTACCTAACTATGCAATTATACGCATCTAGTTTTAAACATCCTACCTAGGTACGTTCTTATACATATTTATTTAGATGT
Organism: Athripsodes cinereus; assembly: GCA_947579605.1. Lineage (NCBI taxonomy): Eukaryota > Metazoa > Arthropoda > Insecta > Trichoptera > Leptoceridae > Athripsodes > Athripsodes cinereus. Next base: position 25,260,198 of record OX388310.1, read on the forward strand.
GGATTTCTAACAATTAATATAATAGGTAACCAGCGATTTAAAATAACATAATATGATGCGGTAGTGTGATTCCCATGGGATGAGAGAGATTCTGGGCAGTGTTTTTTTGATGATTATCATTTTTTTTAATGTTTTGAATGAATGTTACGCTATAGGTATGTAATAAATTCGTTAACACAATTAGTTTTCGTTAACAATATCTATTAAATATAAGAATAAAAAAACTTTATCGTCGCACAAAAAGAATTGAACATCAACATTATTACCGAACAAATAAATTTTTGCAATGAGCGAGTTTATCGCAGAAGAGCGATACCTATCTTCCAACTAACCCATAATTATAATAATATAAATACAACGAATGAAATTTTGCAGAGGGCTTGTATAGTTTATTTATTTTTATTTAATTCACATTAACGGCTGTAGCTTTCAGCAATACAATACAATATTTATAACTCCATGGTAGTCATTTAAAAATAACTGATAAATATATTTGTTTGAAGAAAAAAAAATATAAAGAAAAAAAAATATTTACACATCTGACAATTGTTTTAACCCAGTACAAAATATAACCCAGAAGTTCAATAAGTGCATAAGTCGGATTACATTTCTTCCATCAGGCTGCAATAAATAGTAGTAGGTATCTATGGCATGAACAGAGGAAACATCTCTCACTCACACCCCTGTAACTTTTTTTGTAAAAAAATACATACATACATGATACATTCATCCATGAGAGGATTAAAAATATTTACAGATTTAATTCGGTTTGCTGGCTACCTCATTTGTGGGATATACCTAAAATATGTAATATCCCACGCTATATCTCAAATATTCCTGTAATTATGAATAATTTAAAGTTAAAGACACTAGTAGGTCTGGAACAAATAAACAATAGATCTACAAATATTTGTGCATATAGGCATTAAATAATCTTGACGGAATCTTTTTAAAGCCCGGTTTACACTACACCAAGTACATTTTGGACCAACTGCGCTTTGATGAAACGTTCCGAACTTGGAAGTCCTTATCCGATAAAAGTAGGTATGAATATGTGTAAGCCGGGCTTAATGGAATGTTTGAAGAGGCTGTCAATTTGTAGATACACAAGATAATAATTTACATTTCTCTCAATGCTAAATAAATAACGAAGTGAGTACCTAGATGGACAAACAAACAAACAAATAAAATAAACCAATAACAGGTTGTAGATATGTGTAATGTTATCGTAATAATAATAAAAAAATCACTTTCTATTTTTTTGTGAGTTATTTCGTGATATTGTGCGGGTGTTGTGCACTGCCCACGTTTCAAATTAACCGCATAAATGGGTTCATCTCATTTATGATTTACCAATTTTACCACTGGGCAAGCAGGCATGTGATTTGCATTACTATAATTGGATGCTTGGTCTTCAACTCTTTAATGTGCATTGTTAATTTGAAATTACCTAAAAAGTTAAAACAAACAGTATTGTAAAAGTTTTTCATATATGTAATGTTGATGGTCTCAGAACACAATTCCAACCAACAGTCATCTTTTTGGTATATTTTGTGCACTGAAAAATTTAGAAATAATTTTTCGAATAAAACGGAGGTCGCAAAAATAAAAAGAGCCTGAGCCAAAAATAATATTAATTATCTTATGAAATTCAATTAAGTACTCTCTTTAGAAATATTTCTGAATCTTAGAATAAATAGTAAGTAGATACTATGTACTACCTATCTCGGCATCTCCTACAACTGGGGTAGCCAGCCGACTAACCTTCCATTTGCAACAATCAATCTTGAATAGGTTTACAAATTTGCGAATAATTTTATTACCATTGTTTTGCTGACCAATTAAAACTCTTCAACTACTGATTGAGAACCACTGGGATGAAATTGCAAAATTATGAATGGCATCGTCTTGGACTCATCTGATTATCTAAATCGAAAGTCGAGATTCTAATTCCAATGTCACAATTCTAATAATATTGCAAACCAATCAATATTTTATGATCATTAGATTAGTGGGCGCTTGAACATACTTGAATATATATTCAGCACAATATATTTTTATACATATTTTCAAAATATATCTTATGAGATGAGATTGTAGTTACATTATTTAGTATAGGATACTTCTACACTACAAAGTATCATAAGCATTTTTCCTATTTCGACCGTCCTTTTACCATTCTCAGATTTGAAGTTTGCTTTTTATTTTTTAGTAAACTGCGAATATAAAGAAGAAGAATACTGCGCAATGCTTAGGTAATAATTACAATATTTAAAAATATCAATACTTACAATTAGGTACACTGGGTAATTCCGTGTCAAATCAACACAATTTTGGGAGATTTTCAGATTTGATGTCTCAGATTTTCATGATTTTTTTTATGCAGCAATATATCATAGACTTATGTAAAAATACCAAATTTCAGTTATGTAGCACAATTATTTTTGAAGTTATTAATTTTTGAAAATCACATTTTTTATGAAAAAATCTCATGTCTTGGCACCTTTGGAAGCCTATAGACTGGCAACCAGTGATGATATAAACCTGGGAGAGGTCTCGTTTTAAAGCTGTTGAATGGGGCTTTAATCTGATGTGTCACAGGATAGGGGTCACGGTTTGAAAAAAAAATTAAATTTTAAAATTAAATTTTAAAAATTAAATTTTTCAAAAAGTGACAATTTTAAAAATTCCAAAAAATTGACAAAAATAGTTTGTAATGTATTGATACATATGCCAAAATTCTATTATGGGATCTCAATGGGATCAGGAGATACAGGGCTTCAGAAATGCATGCATCGTGATATTGCGTGTTTTGACACCTTTGGATGCCTATAGACTGGCAACCAATGATGATATAAACCTGGGAGTGGTCTTATTTTAAAGCCGTTGAATAGGGCTTTACTATGATATGCCACAAGATAGGGGTTAAATTATATAAAAAAAAAATTAAATTTAAATTTTTCTAAAAATGGCAATTTTAAAATTTAAAAAAATTCTCAAAAAAAGTTTGTAATGTCTTAATACATATAATAAAATTTTATCATGGGATCTCAATGGGATCAGGAGATACAGGGCTTCAGAAATGCATGCATCGTGAAATTCCGTGTATTTTACGATGCGTGTATTTCTGAAGCCCTGTATCTCCTGATCCCATTGAGATCCCATGATAAAATTTTAATATATGTTTTAAGACATTACAAACTTTTTTTGAGAATTTTTTTAAATTTTAAAATTGCCATTTTTAGAAAAATTTAAATTTAATTTTTTTTTTATATAATTTAACCCCTATCTTGTGGCATATCATAGCAAAGCCCTATTCAACCGCTTTAAAATAAGACCACTCCCAGGTTTATATCATCATTGGTTGCCAGTCTATAGTCATCCAAAGGTGTCAAAACACGCAATATCACGATGCATGCATTTCTGAAGCCCTGTATCTCGTGATCCCATCGAGATCCCATAATAGAATTTTGGCATATGTATCAATACATTACGAACTATTTTTGACAATTTTTTGGAATTTTTAAAATTGTCACTTTTTAAAAAATTTAATTTTTAAAATTTAATTTTAAAATTTAAATTTTTTTTCAAACCGTGACCCCTATCCTGTGGCACATCAGATTAAAGCCCCATTCAACAGCTTTAAAACGAGACCTCTCCCAGGTTTATATCATCACTGGTTGCCAGTCTATAGGCATCCAAAGGTGCCAAGAGATGAGATTTTTTCATAAAAATTGAAAACTTTAAAAATTAATAACTTCAAAAATAACTGTGCTACATAGCTGAAATTTGGTATTTTTTCATAAGTCTATGATATATTGCTGTATAAAAAAAATCATGAAAATCTGAGACATCAAGTCTGAATCAGTGTGATGATTTGACACGGAATAACCCCACTCCAAAAATATTTATAATCCGAGATAATAATGACACAAATATCCACAAAAATGTCAAAAAAATATTCAACAATACTAATTAATTAATTAGCAAACACTACTTATACAAAATATACTAATTATGTTAAAATACACGAATTATACAAAAAACATAAATAAACTTTAAAAGTTACACATTATATCAATGTAATATTCACTATAAAAATATTTTTTAATAATTAAAACTTATAATATTGATCAAATAATAAATTCAGTTATTTTTGTTATAACCATGCCAATAACAAAAAGCACTCAAAAATAATTTATTTTAAATATCCTTATACATGTATCACTTGGAAATTTATATTAAATGAATAACAAATAATTATATTTTAATTAATCAATACAAAGAGTAAAAAAATAATAAAGTTTTCGGTAAAAATGAATGGTAAATAAGTCGAAAGTAATATAACAAAAACACCGGCAGCACACGACCACCACTCACGGTAATCCCAACACAATAACGAAAATTTTACTCGAAAGAGTCGAAAGCAAACGACTCGAATCGAGTAACGAACGAAGCAGTCGTTAACTCGTTACTACTCATTCGCGTTGTCGCTAGTTTTGACAGAAGCTACATTCATATAAACCTCCCAGGGAAGTACAATTGAAGGGTCGTAAAAATAATATGGAGGTGGTCCTGGTTGGGACATATTTTGAGAATAAAATAAAAATGACTTTGGACAATCACAAAATATAACGCTAGAAATGTCATGGGAAGAGGTGACTCAATTGACGCAGAAAATGACAGAGCGCTTCGTTTGCTGCGTTAGCTGAGGATTGAAGAGAGCCCCACCTCAATCCCGGATATTTTGAGAGCGTTAACCGAGCAGTTACGCCTCACGCTTTAAGGCATTCGTGGATGTGTGGATCTCCAGATGGGATCTGCTACGTCGGCCTGGTCCCCCTCCCACTGACGTGGTAGGATTGGAGATGCCAACACTGGCATAGTGGTACTAGACTAGAGAAAGTTGAAATATTAATAAATTGTCACCTAAACGGATAAATAGGAGTCCTTGGACTCCTGAAATATCCGAGAAATAAGTTATTTCAACACTAGCCGAGCAGTGTTGACAAGGCTAATGGAGAATGTTTTTACTCCAGGATATACCCAATTATCCCTAATCCAAGTTAATACATCGAAGTAGACGCAGCTGCCTTCTTTCCTAGAATTCACTAACGTGAACTTTCATCAAATATCATTGGCCAATAAGTTAAAGCTTTTCCCTGCGTTCTTAAGAAAAAAGTTTGAATGCGACGAGATTTAAAATTTATCTCTCTCTAGTTTTTTTCCCTCGTGTCTGAGGATGGTAATGGCAGAAGACCCTTTTGGTAGCCTCTCTCTATTTGTGTCTGTACTAGGACATGCGCAGAACGCCCGAAACAGAATCCCATTATTTTCTGGATCATATCGCTCCACCTAGTCAATAAATAACCACAAGATTTTCTTTCCTCGATACTTCTCATAATCATACGTTTTTCTCTTCATGATCCGTACATTTTATCAAGGAAGTCCAGTCTAGTTATGTATAATGTCTTTATGGGTATATTTTAGAAATGCAACGAATATTAGGCAACTATTCAGTATTCTGTCTATTCGGCAACATTTTACTATTTGGCCGAAATTTTGTCTATTATTCGGTGTTCTGTCGAATAGTTTAAATGACAAACTAGAAGGAACTCATAGCTTGCAGATTGTTGCTATTTCATTGCCAGCTGTGGATGCATAATTTCATTAATCCTCAAATATCTAATTAATTAATTTAATTGATATGGAGTGAAACAACATAATAATATTATTATTATTAATGTTGGAACACAAAAATTTCGAAAAAATGTACCGCATGCTCTCACCATTGTTTTGCCGAATATTCGGTTATTCGGCACATGATCTTGCAATATCTTTGGTATTCGGTCAAATATACTATTCGTTACATCTCTAGTAGTGTTGTGGAATTTCCAAGAAATTATTTTTCAAGAAAATTACCGAGAAATTTCTCGGCAAATTTCTCGAAGTGGAGAATTTTCAGAGAATTATGGTGTATTTAGAGGCAGATATATTTTTTATTGATCATTTTTACAATGATCAATAAAAAATACCACTAGGAAAAAATATGGAGAGAAATTTCTCTTCCATCAGAGGAGAAATTCTTGGAGAAATTTCTCGTTCTCGAGAAATTTCTTTGGAGAATTTTCTCTACTCACATCACTAATCTCTAGTATATTTTTTGAGATGATGCTACCTTGCGATGCGGAATTGGGAATCCCTGTGAACAGGTGAATGTAAGCAGTAAAATCATTCACCTTTACAATAATAGTATTCACTCACTAAACTATACCGAGTATGATACTATTTCCACTACAATATGTAGGTACTAATATTAGGCACAGTATGGTCTCGAACCTACCGATTTTTCGGTATTTATACCGAAATGGGCCGTGTCCTACCGAAATGGTCTAGTGAACTACCGATATTTACTATTTGTCGATAGGGAAGTATAATCGGTAGATAAGTACCGGATACTTATTGGATTCGAGCAAATATTCTTTAAGAAAACCGAGGAGTTTTTGAATTATTCCAAATTCCTATACCAGTTTGAAAATCCGGCGACGGGGGGTAGAAATTTTCTAAAAAAGGAAAGTACCCGGTATTGACTTCGTCGGTACAAATACCCGGTACATTGTAGAAAAAGGTACTTCGAGAAAAAAATTCTTTAAGAAAACCGAGGAGTTTTTGAAATATTCCAAATTCCTATACCATTTTGAAAATTCGGCGACGGGGGGGGTAGAAATTTTCGTGAAAAGAAAAGTATCCGATATTGACCATCGTCGGTACAAATACCCCATATACCGATTTTGGGTACAAAATATACCATTATACCGATTTTAGCGGATAGTTCTACCGATATTGGACAATGTCGTTCGAGAACACTGATTAGGCACAATACTTCCAGATACACTCAATTTTAATGTTTTGTACAGCAGGTAGGTACTGTTCACAGATGAGCTCTAATTTATTTTGGGAGCAATATTAGAGTTTACAAAATAAATGGGGTATGTGTTCACTTAAATTTTAAGGAGCGGATGCACATTCCGCCAAGTATGTGGGAATTGATGATGGGAAAAACCAGAAATCCATGATCCAATTTATAATGAAACTTCATGAAAATATCAGACTTTTCAAATTTCAACCCCGCAGTCGCCAAACTTTCGATTTGATATAGAAATTAGAGTTTTTTAACATTTACCGAATGCGGACAATTTAACCATTTTGCGTTTTTTTTTTAACTAATTTTTGGGATGCGGACGAGAACGCCATTGCTGGATGGTTCCAAAGAATATGCAGCAATTAGCCAATTTTAGTATATAAAAAATATTTGCATTATTATAATCCTCATTTTTTTAAGGATGAGGTTTAGCTATTTTCCTGAATGTTTTAATTTATTACTGGACGAAGAGAAGGATTGGTATGTTTGTCATATATTATGCAGTCATTATGAAGTTAATTCACTGAATAACCCTTTTTTATTTTATTAAATATTATTTATTTTTTCATTCACTCCACCAACGGAAAAAATGAAAAAAATAATTAAAATATACATATATACCTACACATATTTAGACTATAAATATGCAAGATGTAAGGTTACATACCTACCTATGTTCTTAATACTATTATGAATATGAAAGGCGGTGGTTCGTTTCACAAAACGGCGCTAAATAAATTTTCTAGTTTATTATTATAGGTCCCTCTTCTAATATAAAAAAACACACACACGCGCGCGCGCGCGCGCGCAAGCTACAACGCACTTAAAGATTCATAATGATAAAAAAAATATAACTTTCTATTGCAGAATGCACATGTATAAGGGAAAAAAATACATAACATGTATTCAATGAGTTATTTTTTTGACAAGAATGAGAGGTTGTTGTCGTCCTAATTTTGATGATAATGAACAAGAAATGAGTAAGACAAAGGTTTGTACTTAGTGCTAGTATTGCTTAAATACGCTCTCTCTTGGATCGCAGAGGTAAACCATGACTGGTCAGATTTCTTCATTTCTTCTTCGGATCATTTCTTTAAGATAATATGCGGAGGGCACCAAACAAAGATATACTAGATATGCAATTCAAAGAAAAAATCTGTCGTGAAACCGATACGGCCGATGCAGCCAGTTTTAAACTAGCGTCCGTTGAGACGGTTTGTGAGACAGCGCATAACCATTATCATCTCAATGATATGGAGTGAGACAGCATAATATTATTATTGTTATTATTAATGCGTTAAGTTGGAACACGAATATTCCGCAATAATGTACTGAATTGCAAGTCTAGTATGTCTATGGCACCAAATATGAAATTTTAAAAATTATACACAGAATGTGAAGATCGCGTCTTTGACCTGTGGTGATCCACCTCAGCTGGCTTGTGTAATAAATAGTTTATCTGGTCAGTTCTTTTGGGAGAGGTCTTGATGTTACCTACAGATGGATAGAATATAGATATTCGCTGTAAAATATCATTTTTTCTCTTAACTCTGGGTTAATCTTAGAGCATAGGCGTCCACTAATGAATTTTATATAAGTATGCCACCACTTTAGCAAAATATGAGTGTAATCCAAAGACATTATAATATTTATGAAATAATCTTAATATATTTTCAAATATGGAATGTTATTTACTTACTTGATTTGACAGATTTATATTTGCAACAAAGATGTTTTACAATAACAAGACTGCACTTGTGTCCAAAATACAAACAAAAATATGCTATAAGGTCTAAATTCCTATGAAAAAATAAAACTCGAAATATTAACTCTTAGAGTAGTGTCCTTTGCAAAAATCATAATTATTATTATAATAAATTACTATAAAAGTAGGCATACATAATGCAACCGTGTGTTTAAAAGTCTAAGAATTACGATCTGGCACGGTTTTCTATGAAAGTGCGCAATCTTTTTACGAATTATGTCTATGATTTCAATATTTATTATCTACCAACAACATAATTTATAATATGACAAGTAAAATGATTTATGTGTGCAGAATCTGCAAATGTGTTTATAATCTAAAATACAAATCTAATTAGGGAAGGAATATTTTCAAAGATATACAAAATATGTCTTTTGAAAAGTCGGCTAATGGATGCGGAGATTATGACTCAGAAGTGGAATGCATTAGAAACATCAAATCACCACTGTCACAATTGCTGGCAGAACAAAGAGAAAGATTATTACAACAGAATTCTATGGAATGTGCTTGTCCCAGGTGAGAAAAAATAAGTCATTGGACAGGTTAAGTATGCCCTTTAGAAGCCATTGACCTAATGGACTGGTAACGCAGTACAATTTTTTTCAGAAACTATGTTCCAAAATAGTAATAATAGTATCATGCAGTTTTACTCCACAACATAAATATGCTAATGGTCCCCCATACTTAATCATCAGACATCTTATAACCTGTTAAAATAATAAAAAGACCTCTAAAAAACTATGAATGTCCTTCAAGTCTGCAACACTAAATAATATATTATGAACCATATGATTTTGTAAAAAGGTTTTTCTTATATATGGACCATCAACAAATTTTGTATCTACAGTAATAATATTCTTTAATAAATGCATCTACAAGGAGGAACTCGAGGGAGATATGATTGTATGTTTTTGAATCAACACTCGTTTAAGACATATGCAATGATATTGGTCACAAGATTTAATTGGTCCATTACATACCATTCTATTTCTTCAGAATTAATTTTCAGAATAAATTAAACTCCTAATTATAAACCTGGCTGTTATAAGAACAGTAGTTTAGCCATTACTATATATAGGAAAATATTTTAATTAAATTTAGTCTAATATATTTGTTAACAAATAAGAATGAAAATATTTTACATCTTAAATTCACAAATTGAGCGAACAATTCACCCATTCTCAATGTCAAATATTTTGTTGGCTCAGAGAGAACAGCTTGCGTGTTTATTACGTGCAGCTGGTCTACTGGCTACCCCATTTGTGGAATGCGTCATAATGGTATAATAACAGTAGATTAATAAGAATAACAAAAATGGTTCATTAGCCACGTCCACACTGCTACGCAAACGAAGGGTTCTGTATCTCTTTTCTTCTCTCCTTTGGTATAGCAAATGATAAAGAAATAAAAATAGATTCTCTCATTTCTTTCCTATATAGACAATGATGAGAAAAGAGAAACATATTGTTCGCTGAGCGATGTGGACATTTTTTGCATAGTTAAGGGGGGCTAAAAAGGCCACTTTATATGAATCATAATAGGAATTGTAAAACGATTTAACGGCAACATTCCACCAATCTGAATCATTCGATGAAATGAATTGCGGGTGAATCGCGACCATTTAACGAAAATTAGACGTATTGCTACAGATCTGCTGGCAATTTGGGAAATGAATCATCTGCAGATGAATGGCCATTTTAGGCCCACAGGTCTATAACATTTATGCACTATACTATGCAAAAAAAAGTAAGTATGTAAATGAACGTGAATACAGTGAAACCTCTATCTATCGTTCCTCGAATAATTGTTTTCCCGTATTTGTCGTTATTTTTTGCAGTTCCAAATTAGTTTCATACAAAACACGTAAAAATATATCGCATTCATCGTCTTTCTATATGATTTTATCGCATTGACCGTTTAAATTACACAAAAAAATCGTATACCTATATGTATAAAAACATCGGAGAGCGAGTGACAAAGAAAGAACAGTTTCTTGATTCTGTCGGCTGTCTTTTATGATAGTACGTCAGTAGGTACAATAAAAAAAGAAATGACGATGAAAGATTACATACAGTATAAAGTATGATTTTGCTCTCCATGCAGCTTTCTTTTTTATTTTGTTACTATATTTTTTATTTCAACAAATTGATTTATAACTTTTAAAACATGTATCATTTTTATAAAACCTATATACTCGTACGTACCTACATATTAAACATTAAAATACATATTAATGTGATTTTTTCTATACTCCCGCATTCATTGTTTTCCCGCATCCATAGTTTATTTCAATAGGTCCCTTCAAAAACGATAGATAGAGGTTTCACTGTAAACTAAATTTATATGGAGATTATTGCTATGCTGACAAATCACTAAATTTCATTTCAATATTTATATTGTTTTTAGGAATGATGACATCTGCAAGAAGATACAGAAATACTTACCTTCTATAATATCATTCACGGTAGCCTCTATCATAATTGTAAGCATGTGCCTATACTTCGGAGATATCTTATGCAATAAAGATAAACCTCTCAAGAATCCACCAGCATTTTGACATGCTAAAGAGCTGTAAGAATAGCTTGCAATATAATTTAGTATCAAGGATATAGTATATTGAATTAAGTATGTGATTATTTTATTAATTAGAATAATGTCAAGCACTCGCATAATTTCGATTCTACTACATGGCAGTTTTTACAAAAAGGATAATATGCGATTACACGATTCATTTTGGAAATGGCTCCAATAATTTGCGAATATGTACCTACTTTGAAAATTGATATTTTTCACCTAAATTGTTTGTTTCACATTCCTTTTAAAACAAGGATTTTGTATCCATCATTTTCTTAGTTTATTGATAATTTACAAAAATATTCAGAAAAATCTAAATTTTGGTGATTTGGAAATTTACACTAGATAATAATAATCTTTTTATAACGGTAACTCAATATCATAAGACATAAAATAAATTATGAATCAATTTGTATCTTTTTCATTTGTAGATTGTCAATAAAAACAACAGAAATCTAGCAAATCATTCAGAGTAATTGAATTCATTTTGGTTTTAGTGATTTTCTTGATCTTGATTACTTTCCATTAAAATAAGTGATTGTTGTTTAATATCAAATTTTAGTAAATGTGTTGCATCAGTGGTCACCATAAATGAGGTATTTGGTAGTCTAATATCAGTGTCCAACTTTCAATTGATTCTTCTGGAGTTTTGAATTCTCCCTCAGCCGACTTACTTCATTTAAAAAAATACTTACTCCACAGACATACATGGGTTTATTACAAATCGACATTTTCCTTTTAAAAGCACAAAGAAATGTACAGATATATATGTATTTTTGAGAGGCACAACAGATCGTACAATATAAACGATTGAATAGGGTAAGCTTATCAGTTACAACATTATTGATCCATAAATCTTATCTGCACGCCATTCCCCTCATCTCATTTGATAATATTACACATTATCATATGCAAATACATACCAAGCTATTTTACAAAGCGTACATGGGAAATTTTTTAGTGAGTAACAATGATACTATGTATAATAGCACTTATTTTCCATAAAAAAAACTCTTAACGCTGTAAATAGGAGAACAGTGTTAATAGGAGAATAGTGTTAAAATATTAAAAATCACCGCGACAATAGAGAACGATGGGGCTTCCTACAGGACGAATCCGGAGCATGTGACAATGGTGCAGCACAGACTATGCCACACTTGTTGGAGTGTCCAACAAGTGTGGCATAGTCAGGTGTAAAAATCCAGTAAAAAGTGAAACTTCATTTAACATAACATCGTTGCATATTCAAAAAGGAGTATGTGAATTTATGTTTTAACAATTCAAGAATAAACTGCTTAAATTGACATCATAACCATTTTATAAAGTGATTCGTAGTACATATCAAATATCAATACTTAAAGAATAATACCACATGCCAACAAAAAGTCCAAACAACAATTTTAATGCCCTAATGTTTATTAGTTTTTAAAGAATATGCCTAAATAAAAATGTTTGCACATACACCATTTTGAATATGCAATGCCGATATATATATTTAGTTATTCAGCCTAACATCTCAATTATATCTGATGCAAATATCTTACATTACTCTCTTTCATTCTTCATATTACGGTGAAGGTGTTCTAAGTATTCTATTCTTACTATGAATTGATAAATAAAATAAAAAATAATTACGTTGTTTATTTATTTGTAATTCTAGAAATAATAAATACGCAAGTATATAATACACATATGGGATATTTCTCCCTTAGCTTTGACAAAACACTGGGAGAAAGGAAAAATAAACATTACAATTTAATCACTACAACAACTCCGATTTTTTTACCTTTTCACAGTTAAAATAATAGTAAAAAATATTAACAAAATCAATCATCTATTAGTTAACGGCTATGTTAAAATAAAATAGTTACCACACCCTTTGAAGGGGAGACAGAGATTTGTGAAACTTGTGCTTCTATTCAATTTAATAAAATACCAGCCATTTCACATTTGCAACACGCTTAATTAAGTACTCCTATTTTTTTTTTAACTGCAGTGTCTTAAGTAGACAACTTATAATATTCAAAAACATCAGTGAAACCATGTAACAAAATCTGGCTGAAGTGAGTATCGATATCTTGTATAAGAACTAAATTTGAGTAATCTTGAGCCTCAAAATTTTTGATATCACATTCTTGTAGTAATCACATTTCGATGGTTAAACAAATACACGCCTACAACTGATTGCAAAACTCAAAACTGACAAATTAAAAATTAATGAAATTTGTTTACATTTTGCTCAAAGTTTTATCCATGTATTATTTAATCTTTCAATCAATTTGATTACTTTTATATTTAACAGAAAAAAATCAATTACAATTTAAATAAAAAGAAAAACCTTAATGTTAGTTTTCAAAATTGAAATGATAATGACGGATGTCTTTAAATCTGGATGGTGTTAAAATTTTCTACGAAAAGGATTCCTTTAGAATTAAAATTATATTTTATTTTGCATCGTAATATAAAAGCTACAATGTGTGAATGTTTACATAATATATTTCTCACAATAAATTAAGCATTTTACGTTGGAAACCAATCAATATTAAACAGCCTATATACATAAGACAAAAAATATATAGTAATAATAATGTGACAATTATATAGCACTGCATTGCGATATCATTCAAGGACCCCTTACAACACCGAGGATCAATATGCAGATGGCATAAAGCTGATTTTTGCAGTGAATCGGCTACCATAGTTAGCATTATAGTAATCAAATAAAAAAATATTATATGTTATCAGCAATGCACAAATACAATGTAAGACAAAATTAGTGGTGACATAAAAAATGAGTAGATGAAAGAAGAGCATTGCCAAATTGTGAAAATGTTGAAAAAATTACCAAATCATATAAAGTATAAAAAAAATACGCATAAAGTATGGCCGCTCTAAGTTTGAATTATTTGTATAAAGAATTTGTTCCGTATCACTATCTCTATATATTGGCTGATAATGGATGTTCACAAAGATTGTGCGCATGTAAGTTTGCTTAAGGTATACGAGACAGACAAAAAGAACGAAAGATATATTCAGGACATATCTGCAGATCCTGAGAAATGCACAGATATTCAAAAGAAGGTTTAAAACTATGAGATGTTCTTATTATTGAAATGCATTCTTTCTGTAAAAACAAATTGTCTAAATTATTATTCTTTAATGAAAAATACAATGACCTGATTTTGTATGTTAATGTTTTAGATAACTTTTTCATTCAACAATTTTTTGTTTCCAAGAAAATGTTAAATTTCAATGATAGGTTATATTTGTAGAAAACATTGTCATATTAATCAAATGTATCATAAAAATAGTAGTATTTAATGAATATTTTATATAAGTTGATAATATAAAACAAACAATGTTATCTTAAGGAGGTGCTGTCTCAAGCTGTTATAAAAGTATAAACAACAATGTTCCACTAATTTCAATTCACTTCACATAACATTTTTAAGATCAAATAGCTTACAAATTGACAGGCGAGCGAATTTTGAAATATATGACAAAATCTATAAATAAGATTTGTTGATAAACTATCAAACACTAACACAAAAATTCTTCCTCAAGATGGATTACTCAGCAATATTTACTTACAAGAAAAGTTCAATAGCCTGTGACACATGTTTTGAGGAATAATAAAATCCACAAGGACACTGAAATAAGTGGATCATTGGCATTTTCGCAATAATGCTACACAAACTAAAAAATGATGTACACTTAATTCTGATCTAGATATTATATTTATAGTAAGTTACTTTTCCTCACACCACTCATTTTCTTTTCGTACTTGATCTTCTTCAGCTGCAGAGAAATCATTCTTTATGTTAAATGTTTTCCTTATCTCTTCGGGTGTCTTTCCTTTAATCATATTGGCCACAGTCTTACAAGTAACATCCAATAGACCTTTGATATCTAAATAGTTTGCAGCTAAAATTAGCTCAAACAATGTACCCTGGTCAACTTTCAAGAAATCAGCGTCCCAGGAGGAGATGTCGTCCGTTCTCTTTTCTTTATTATCATCATCTTCTGGTAGAGGAGGATCATCTTTATGATAATTCGCCCATTGGATCACTTTTTTCAATATAGCGGAGTTTACATTTGGAAGGGGCACAACTTCCTCTTCTTCTTCATCCATTCCTAGATCTTCCAACATAGTCTTGATTGTGACGGAACATTTTGCTACTTCTACATCCACATCGAATATTTCGTTGTCTGACGACTGCAACTTGATATTCGGCATCTGAAAACAATGTTTATGTTACAACTGTCAATCGTCCATCTTTGTTTTCTACAGAAGTTTGTAGATTAAATACAAAAATATAATCAAGTGAATATTAAAATATCCTTCATAAATCATTCTGTATTCAAAAATAAACAGTAAAGCTCACCTTGATCAACAATGAATATGCAAAAAAAATAGGATTCAAATAGATGATTAATTACACAGAGGACCGAAAATACGAGAAGAAACTCCAGACGCGCCAAAGAACAATCACTAAACCATAGAAAAAATATTGAAATGTAATCATAGAGTATAGTCTTCTTCTTCTTCTTCAGCCGTCTCTCCACTGCTGGATGTAGGCCTCTTCTAATTTCTTCCATTCTTCTCTTCTTTGGGCTTCTCTCATCCACCTGCTACCCGCGACAGGGACAATATCATCGGCCCAACGTTTCTGAGGCCGGCCTATTCCTCTTTTCATGTCCCATGGTCTCCATCCTAGGACTCTGGGTGCCCATCTGTCTGTTCCCTGTCTGGCAACATGACCTGCCCATTGCCACTTTAGCTTGGCAATACGATCCACCACGTCGACAACCTTTGTCCGGCGTCTGATTTCTTCATTTCTGATTCTATCTCTCAGACTTATGCCTAACATTTGTCTCTCCATAGATCGCTGTGTACATTTTAATTTATATATGGTCCTCGCAGTTAAGGTGATAGTTTCCAGACCATATGTAAGCACAGGGAGGATACATGTTTCAAACACTTTTCTAGAGTATAGTACTAATCACAAATATAAGTTTTAAAGACGAGTAAAACGACTCAATAATAATAATAATAATGCGCCACTTGCAGTCGTGAGGGATTTTAATAAAAATGATCGAATCAAGTAAATTTGAGGTTGGAAAACACAAATATGTCAGTAATTTTTTTTTTAATATTTAAATTATGGAGAATTTCTAAAAATAAAATCCATAACTTCTGACGTTTGGCAAAACACGTAAAATAGATTTTAACAGCTGATGACGTCACGGAGTCCCATGTGTGTATGAGATTATAATCTGTGGTGCGAAAGTTATTATGGTTCATCGGACTCCCTGACGTCACAGTGTCGCCATATTGTTTTCGATCACTCCGAGAAAAATCAATTTTTAAAAGCTAATATCTAGGAAAATAGTGCAATAAAAATTAAAATAAATTGTGGTTGTGTAAATACATAGTGGACAATCAGAAATTTTATGATTATTCTTTTTACATAAACTGTATATTTTGGTCATGCAACGAGTTTAGATTTTTTCGCAATGTTGAACACACTTATTTATATCGAAGAAGTCAGTATTAAAATGAAAAAAAACCACTCAATATTAGGTTGAGCGCCTAAAGAATAATAAATTAACTGTCAGTGTGGTTTTCGCTATTATTTTGTCGTCTGTCTTTCTTTTTTTCCCTTATGGCATAGCATCGTAAAAGGATTATTTTGTGCAATCTGACTTCTAACTGTCATAACAAACGAACACGTCTACGGTTTTGAAGTTTCGCCCTTCAAGTAACTGACAATTCCATAGAAAAACCACGTGACCTTTAATGGTCTATAAAAAAATGTTCACAAAATATTTTACAATTTTAGATCACAAATGGAGACGGATCACTGATTTGTCTCTCTAATTATCGGACACGGACCACTGATTTGTCTCTCTAATTTTCACCCATGTCTAAAGACTTTGTTTATGACTCGTTATTTGACGTTTTTGAAGCGGTAAATGAAAAACATACTAAAACAAACTCGCTCAGTTATCTAGTTTAACATAACCTTAAACTTACTTATAATTTCAGGATTCTGAGTTCATATTTACGTTTTTTTGGTTGTTTTTCCCCAGTTTTTATTTTAATTAAATATACTAACGTACTCGTATACAATAAATATGCATTCCGGATTATTGATGAAAAGTGTCAGGATAAGTCAAAATGTAAGTTTACACACCTCATTTAACTTAAATTGTTTTAATGTTAATTATATTTTATCCCATTAATTAATTGACGATTAATTTGTTTTTAATAAAATTAGATCATTAGATACCATATGTGATATCATGAATTTGTATTTCAGGTATTTCCTTTGTTTTCATCATCAAATAAAATTATTTTGTCTGGAGCAAACATTCATACAACTGCTTTGAATAGATCAGATAGCATCAGATTGGAAAAGAGTAAGTGTTTACCATTAATAAAAGTAAAAAACAACACTCAAAAATAATTGACAAGGAATGTTATTGTTTTTATTTTTTTTTAATGAAATATGAACAAATGCACACTAACATTTATGAAGGTTATGTACGATGTAATTAGGGTTGCCACCCGTACTTTATAATAAAGTATTGTACGTTATTTCAGGTAATCGTACTTTATACTTTATGAGAAAAATAAAGTACGCGAAAATACTTTATTTCGCATGATTTGATTTCTTTGGGATTTTGAAAAGTTTAGTCGTACCTAAGTATTTCTTCGTTAAACGAAATTTATCAATTGGTGCTGAATCGGTGTCGTCACTCGCCAGCGCCACATCACTAATGGGGTGTTCACATTTGGCGAATATCGCCAGGCGAATTTCAAAATATATCGCCAGGCGAAAAAACAAAATTCGCCGGACATCCATTGATCGTCACACCTGTTCACACAGTCCACCAATATAGAAACGATCTGTCAGATGCGCTTTGATTTTGACACTGTTTTCAAAATGGCGTCGAGATGGAGATCGCGAAGTGTTTATTTTTAGTCAAAAATGTTATAGTAGAGGTTATAAGGCGCCTTCAACAAAGATAACAGCTGTCACGAAGCGGGAAACATTATAAAATTTATAGGTTATAAAGAGATACGAACGCCGCGCACATCTGCGCATGCGCGAATCGTTCAATCGGCCGAAAAGTTGGAAGGTGGTCAACTCGAGACGATATCGTTTCTACTGGTTTTTATCGTTTCAGACTAGCTGTCATTTTGTTCACACGGTTCAAATGGCTGGCGATATTTTGGTGCCTGGCGATATTCGCCAAAGTGAGAACACCACATTAAAGCACTTGTTTTAATCAATTTCTGAACGAAACATAACATCAAATGTCAACAATGTCAGTGCCATTGTCACAATTTCTTGTTTGTTTTGTGCAAAGCGGTTTGAGTGCATTACGAGCGCTCTCTAGCAAAAACTTTGTAATAATCAATTTTATACAAATTTGGTGGATAAAACTCAAAAATTGTGATTTTTGGTTTCAAAATATGAGAAATTTTATCAAGAAAAATATATTTTGAATTGGTCAATATTCATGAAAAAAAACATAAAAAAATATTACACTAATATTTTTTATAACTATCTTACTTGCAGTTAGGTAGTATATTAAAAAAAATGTATATGAAAAATCGTAGGATTCTCGTGCATTGTCTGCCAAACACACCCCCGATTTCGATTTTTAGAAATGTGCTTTTTTATAAACGAATACTATGAAGCTATAGTCATATTTTTTTTGTAAAGTAAAAAACAAATGTTGATAATAGACCATTAAAGGTCACGTGGTCTTGTCTATGGATTTGCTTTTGCTTGGGGGGCAAACAGTCAGATTGCGCAAATCATCCTTGTAGGATGTTATGCCATAAGAGAAAAAAAAGAAAGTCGGACGACAAAATAATAACAAAATCGACACTGACAGTTTTTTTGATAATTAGGTATTCTTTAGGCGTTCCACCTAATATTACACCGTAATCGTCTATTGTGTTGGGATGCCTGATGCCCCTCAATGATTTTTCTGTGACGTCATCCTTTAATGGTCTATACATATCTATGGCTAATTCCTGTTCAAAACAACCAGACCATGTTGCTCCATACAAAATACAAGCCCAGTACGGCTCACGTTTCCCCTTTTTCAATTCAAAATTTCAAAATATCATATTATTTTAAAAACCACTTGGACTACATGAAAATAATTTTTGTGGTTTATTAACTATAATACATTATTCAGAGAAAAAAAAACAATTTTGATTATTACTTTTTTATATTTAAAAATTTCATGTAAAAATCACCTTTTTGATAAAACATATAATGAACTTGAGATAAATTTTTGGTATTTTTAAAAATATATAATAGAATACCAATATATACCAAAATATAGTCTATTTATTACTCAATCTAATGTTGATTAAATTATTTCGCTACGGTTACAAACAAAAAAAATATTAAGGATTTTGTATAGATTTATTTTTACTAAAACAGCCCGCGGGAAAAACTCTATATCCCAAAAACCGCTACGATATCACTTATATAATTCCTGCCACTTATCAATAAGAATACGGTTAATGTTTTATAAAATTTTCAAAAGAAAACATTCAGTTCCTTTTCAGATATTTGGTTTCAAAATTTGATTTAATTTTTTACATAGGAGCAAAGTTCGACTAGTTATGGAAAAAGAAGGACTATCTTAAATTCATCTGCATTGCTTCTGAGGATAGTGACATAAAATATCTCTGTAAATAAAAAATATTTATAAATGATGATATTTGTTGTTTTCATTCTGAAATAATGATGCAAAAATGAGAATTTTTCAATTTTAGAATTGTAAATTTGAAGCAAAATTTAGTAATTTTTTCGATAGATACCGATGATTAAAAATATTTTTAAAAGTAGAAAATTTTGTACTTAAAATATATATTTTTAAATTATTTCTATATGTTAATAAATAAAAAAGATACAATAATTTTTCTAAAGATCTATTTTCATTAAAAATCACCCACGGCACGTTATAAAAATAGCCGCCAAAAAAAATATTTCGAGAGTAAAAAATAATAATACTTGTTTAATAGTCTCAACATATCAGGCAATTAACAGGCAAAGTATAAAAAAAATCTAAGACATCGAGCAACGATTTTTCCATTTTTTGGTTGTTTTTGTTTGGATTGATACATATTTGATTTCACATCAAAATGTTTACAGCGTCAACAAGTTTTGAAAGTTTTTCTGCCAAACTTGTTGAAAATTTTATATTTCACAGTTTTAGCTAAAGGGCCTCTTTAAGAATACGATTTTAAGTTTTATAGAAAACGTAATTTTGGTAGTGAAACAGATCAAATAGATAGTGAATGTGTTACACCGAAAAAATGTTCAAAAAAATTAATGACTATTTACTTAAATTTAAATATAGACTGTAAAGATGCTGTGCAATTGTTTAGTAGATATACTAATTTGATATAAACTGCAAAAAGCAATTAAAAAATATGTTTTTAAACATAATAATAAAGAAAAATAAATTGTACTTTATTTTGATACTACGTACTTTTTTTTTCTTACCTATGATGACCAATGTACTTTATTTTCAAAAAAAAAAGGTGGCAACCCTAGATGTAATGTTTTTTGTTTTAGCTCTTAATCAAGTGTGTTTACTCGGTCGAGCTGGTAATGATGCACAGAAAAGAGGTACGGCAGAACACCCCGTAGTTGTGTTCTCTTTAGCGACACATAACAATTACAAATATGATTCTGGAGATATGATCCAGAGAACTGACTGGCATAGAATAAGTGTCTTTAAACCCCAATTAAGAGACACAGTGGAGCAGTATCTAAAGAAAGGACAAAGAATTTATGTAATGGGCAGACTTACATATGGAGAAATAAAGACAGAGGATGGAGAAATACGAACTACAGCATCGGTTATTGCTGACGATGTTATATTTTTACAAGGCAATAAAAATGCTACAACAGATACTTAAATAAAAAGAACACATGGAAAGGCTTTCTATTCTTATAGTTTAGTTCAGTTAATGTTGTTTAAATTAGACTTAAAGTGATAAATTCTAATAACTGTACTCATAAAGAAAATGCATATGTTGTTACTCGACTTACTTTGGATATTTAAAGTTAACGCTGAGTTAATTAACTGGTAAAATTTCAGATAAGGTGAATGCATCAAAATTAAATTGATAAATTTTCTACTTACATACAGTAATTATATAGTTCTTCACTCAAGAAATTATATGATACTGAATTAATGATTGCCAATAAATTTGCTTTTGCATAAAATAACACTAGACTAACTCTAACCTAACCTACAAATCAGTGGAATGTAAAAATTTAAGTATTCTTGTGACATACTAATTGTGTCGGTGCACACGTAGTAGAATTCCATAATTATGTAATTTGAAACAAGTGTTTCTTTCTACTATAGATTATTGATTCCGAGAGAGACGTCTTTCCACTTATTTAGATTGATAATGACCTGATAAGTCGAAAGACGTCTCTCTCGGAATCAATAATCTATAGTAGAAAGATACACTTGTTTCAAATTAGATAATTCTTGTGACATGTTAAACGTGTACGAAAAATGCAAATAATTAATTTGTTGCTTAAAAAATTCACAAAATTCCACCGGATATTTATTCTCCAAGTAATATACTACATATCTACATAAAAATAATTCAATATAATCGACGTTTAGATACATTCACATAGTCTGAAAAAAATCCAATTAGCTTTACCCATTTAATGGTTTTTATATGCTACAGATAATCAATGTTATACAGGAAATTTTAATTTTTATATTTGTAAACAAAGAATAATTTCAGTCAGGCATAAAGTTGGATCATTGTTAATTTCTGTTTGTAAGTAAGGTGTCACTTAATCAGGGTTAATACTTGGAATAACGGCCATTCCTTGTTTGTAAGTACAGTTTTAGATACATATATGCATATTTTTGTAAGGTGCATACTAATTTAAACATGGTTCTGTATAATATTGTGTACAGTGAAAGATAAGTTACGGTTATGAAAAGTTACAGAACACTGACTTTATAGTTTGTAAGTTGTAATTTGTGTATCTATAATGTAGTATATTATAATTATATATTATTTTTTTAAGCTTGTGTGTTCTTTTATTAGATTAAATACAAATATAACACTTATTTAATATTTCTATTGCGTCTTTAGTGGTTGCGAGCTGGCTTTCAAGAGCTTCCGCTCTCATTATCAGGCTAGTGTAAACCTTTTACGTAAGCTTGATAATGAGATAAATAAATAAAGTCACAGTGGAAGTCCTAAATAAGTGTTTTATTTGTACTTAATTTAATATGAACTTTCACTAAGAACCGTTGGTCGAAAATATCGACTATATCTTTTATAAGGTTTGTTTTATATCTTGTATTATTGTTTTTTTTTATACATAGTTACAATTTAACATTTTAATATTAATGAATGTTACATTTAGATTCTTTATAACTCTTTTGAAATTTCTACTACAATGTTCAGCTAAATCTTTTTTTAAGATTGTTGCAGTTATTTGAAAAAAAAAATAAGAAATTTAATTTTACATTCTATTAACTGGAGATCATCATTTTCTTTGCAGAATATGGGCCGTTTTGACAATATCTAATCAATACTAGAATATATAGACCAATAGTATTATTCTTATTATGATTCTTGAATAATCCATCGAAGACTTAAACTTTTACCAAGTATTCTAACATATTTACCAGGTATTTCAATAGATGGCGATGTTTATCATTCTTTCCTTTCTTATTTATGGTAAGCAGTAGACTTGAATCTTTTTAAAAGTGCCCTAGCACCGCCACACACACACAGTCACAGGTAGTGTGTATTACAGAACACGTGATTGTATTAGAAACCGAGTATCATCGCTGTTATTGGCTGGTGCATTGTGTGGTGTGTAGTATAATACTCATTAGTGAAGTATGTGTTAGTAATCATTTACCTATGATTACTAACACGTCCTTCACTAATGGGGCACTCTTACTTGAATTCTTCTTTACCTACCCTTGTTTTTATTCTATTGTGCGTACTCCAAAGAATTATTACACTTTACCATTTTTCTATAGACATGGAGAGATCTTCTATTAAACACATACACATTACTGATGGTTACGCCACTATGAGAATCTCTGTTAATGATCAACTTTTATTAGTTATTATTTTATTTTTATTATATAGTTACCCATTAGCTTAGGGCATACCTATTTTTATGTTTGTACCCTAATTGTTGAATAAAGTTTTTCTATAAAATTCTCATTTTTTTATTTAAAAAGTGGATCGAGATTTGTAATATAAAAATATATGTGTACATATAGTATACCTCGAATTACCCTGCCACTAAGCAATATGCTTGTGTTGTAAAGTTAATTGATAGTAATTCTTAAGTTTGTAGATTCACAGAGTGAAAATTCATACTGATGATATTTTATTTTAATTAGTAGGATTATCATTCCCGTCCACCCTATCCCATCCCCCCTCTATATTTCTCATTGTTAGACATTAACTTTTAGTTTTTCTTGTTTAGTTCTCTTGAAAATGTCAATAATTCTACATTGACAAAAGTACTTGAGATTTTAAATAAATCTAAGTGAAAAGTTAACTGTGTTGTGTAATTACATACCTACTATGAAATATCATTCATTGATAGAGAAATTTTATTCCCAGATCTCAGTGCTATAATCTAACAAGCATCTTTTTTTTGACAAGACCTGCTTTGCTTCCCTTGTAATCTTCAACTCTTGTCAACAAGTGGAGTGATTGAATAATTTTGAAAGAATTGATAAAGCTTCTCGTTTCAAAATAAGATGCCATCAGAATTTTAAAATAATATGTTTTTCCATATCAAATTATTTTTTCACCTTCGAGTTTTAATTGAGGATATAAAGAGGAAACAAGCACCTTCCATTGGGAATAATTTTGTAATCAAGTTGCTTCTTCATTGGGGAAATTTTCAATAATAGAATAAAATATGTAATTGTTTTATTTATTTCTAGCAACATTCTTTGTGACTCACTCAAAAACGTTCCTTGTTAGTTTCAAATAGAGTGGCTGCCAGTGATATGTTACAACTAGATTCGCAATGTCATACAAAATATGTACCCACCCTTCGAGGTACAATACCTAAGTAATATATATTCATCTCTTTTCTTATATATATATTCATCTCTATCTACCGGCCTTTGTCTTCTGTAATAATCCCCATGCTCATATTGTCTATCTCTTGTTATCTACAAACAATTTATATGTGTGTCGCTTTTTTTCAAACTGACAATGGGTATTGTCGAACTTCAGTAAATACTGCAAGTAGCATTGTTTAAAAAGGTGTATTACTTTTGTACCCACTATCGACATATTCCATATCAATAACAACATTCTTTTTACAAATGACATGTTTTCTAGATTTGTTGGCAAATTTCAAACTTGATGAAGTGCTCGCTATCTCAAAACGTTACTCTATGGACCAGAACCATTCTGTGGTTTGGGACATACGTTTTTCCAAGAGGAAATTAAAAAGAAAGGGAGACAAGAAAGAAACGAACTATGGAAGAATCTCCCTAGGCTTAGGCAAGCCAAGGAACTGCTCGGAGGATATAACTCCAAAAGGGCCAAGACTTGCACTAACCTAAGTAAAACAAGTCTCAAGGCAATAACAGGCTTCCTAACGGGTCACTGCAGACTCAGGGAACACCTACGCAAACTGGGACTTGAAGAAGATGGCACCTGTAGATTTTGCGAAGAAGAGGCCGAGACTCCTCGACATCTCTTGGCGGACTGCAATGCTGTGGGATTCGCAAGAATCAAAACCCTAGGCAGGCACTGGGTAGAAGTGGAGTCTCTCCACACCTTGGACCCCCTCAAGATCCTGGACTTCATAAAATGTCTAGGACTTGAGGGTTCGCTTTGACTGGTAACACCGGGAAAGCTAAGTAGGGGGAGTACAATAGATCTTATAGGTCGCGGTGCATACCATACCCCATAACATAAAAATAAAAAAATAAAAAAATCTCAAAACGTTCATCAAAAAGTCAAACCATTTCTATGTTATCATTTAAGCACAATGCGACATTTTTACTTGATGGCATTTAATCCAACAAGCTGCCACGGAAGTTCTAAACAAACTAAATAAAAATTGCGGCGCCAAGGACCGCAACGAGTTTTTATTGATGCTACATGTTTGAGATTCATATTGCAAATCTAGGTATAACATATCACTGGTGGCTGCCTGATTATAAAAGATCTTAGAAACCATTCGCATGATGTAATGTATTTTGGCGACATTTGTACTTGATCGCTAAAATCCTTAAAAAATTCAAGTTCTCGGATGTCCGCTCTTGCCCACATCACCTCTCTCAGATAGATATATCATCCTTTCTTCTTCGATAAATTTGCAATGTGTGAGATAATAAAATTCTTTGGGCTATAATCGGTTGAAGAAGTAAAAACAAATAAGTTTGCATTGCATGCTCATATATTTTCAGATGTTTTCTACACAATAACAGAATGTACAATGTATCTTAAAATATTTGGTAAATACTTCCAACAAGCTTTATTTATTTTTCAATTAAAATAGATAATATACAATAAATATTTCATATTGATCAACCAATATACATCATTAAGACAGACAAATCTATTTTTCATTCGGTTGTGATGAAAATATATTTAACAATTTATCTATAATCTCTGAAATTCGCACAAATTGTTGCAAATATTATTTGTTATTTTATTAAAAAATACAATTATAATTAATGGTATTTCTTATTAATTTGTAATTCTTATTAATTCACATTTAATTTTGCTTATTGGCTCATTTACCCTGAGAACACCTAACAGTACATAACAGTTACGTAGATACAAAACATAACATCTGTGAGATTTGTATCAAATCGTATCATTATATTTTTAATAAACACCTCATATTACAATTAAGAAAATCAAATCACAAAAAAACAACTAAAATAAGAAAAAGAAATGAAAAACAAACATAATCATAAATAATAATTTTACATTATTATTATTCTTCTTCAATTATTTGTTTTTTATTTATTAAAATAATAAAATTTAAGGTAATTTATTTATTATAAAATTTTGTAAAGCTCTTGTTTGAAAATTTAAAATTTTTCTTTCTTGTGTACAAACTTAAATTAACTTTATTTATTTATAATATATAATATGGATATTTTTAAATTTATTAATTTTATCTTTTACCATCGCTACATATTGTTTGAATTCATGTAACTTAATTAATTAACTTAAAAATATTATTTACACTTTGTTGTTTTTTTATCAATTTAATAATTAGTATAATTCTTCATCTGATATTATTTTACAATTTGAGAGATCACAGAGAAACAATATATTCTGCAAATCTTATCAATTAATTACAAAATAAATGTTTTTTTTTTTAAATATATATTACATATTGTGCTTATCACAGAAGTATAAGAAATATTTTGTTCTCAATAATTTCTTTATTTCTATTTTGCCAAAAAGATTTTATATTTTGAAATATAAAATTATTACATTTCAGAGATGTATTATATATTTAAAATACCTTCACAAAAATTACTTCACCAATCAATATTTAAGGCTTGAATTAAAATACATAATTCTTATATCCCTATAATATTTGAAAGATAATATTTTTACGGAACATTGATTTAACATAATATTGTTTTAGTAATATCATGGTACGGCAATGCGGATCAAAATTTATTGTTCATACCAGAAATATAATCATTACACTATCGTCGAAAACAACAGTATATTGATCAAGGAAACAAATTCAATCAATATAATATAATAAGGATGAAAAGAAATCTGTACTAAATGTTTGTTGACTAATTAGTAGTAGATAGTATTAATGTGGAATGTCAATTAACTTCAGCAGACATTAATATTTATAACAATATATAATGGGAATGCACCTAATAAAATTTATATATAAAATACAATTTAATAATTTTAAATTTTGTACACACAGAATATTTCACCTGTCTGAAGAATTTAGGAGATCTTTTCATGTAGGCAATATAACATTTGTACATCTCGTTTTGTATCATATAATATAACATTATAAACAATATACACCCATCATTTCAATTTTGTCTAGGGTGAGTAGAATAATTTGTTATTTCTATGTACTTAAACAACATTTATTATAACTAGTATTTACAGCATAGAACACAGTAAAAAACTAAATATTATTGGCACATATACAAGTGTCTTTATCACATATTTGCACATTACATGTTATATAATCAGTCTTGGTTTTATAATATTGTATACTTCACAGTCTCACACCACACATTATCCAACATTAGTTAGGTGGCGATTATCGCTGAAGGATTCTCTTCCAGTTTTAAATTTAATGAATTGAACTGTTGTTGTCTTTCTCGGCTGAGTTTTTGTAAATTTTCACCGACGATCATACTAATTCTGTGTTTGTCTGAGAAAGACATTTGTTTAGGTGATTTAGGTGAACTAACTGAATGGTGTTCTGTGGTGAGGTGATGTTGTGCTCTTTTACGTGATTGTAATTCTGCCGATGATGGACTAAGATCTGAGAATGTAGATTCTGATGGTTTCCTGAGATCTGTGGGTGTGCTTGGCTCTGAGGTGGGCATACTTAAATCTGTGGGCATATCATCTTCTTGGTTTGATTGTGTCCATCCATAATAGGAATATCCTGGTTCATATTCCACTTTGGCAGGTTCTGCTTTAACAGTTACTGGCAGGGGGGATGGTTGGTTCTGAGGAGCAGGTGCGGAAGATTGAGCTGTTCTGGTTGGACTCATTTGTTGTCTCAGCAATGAAATGTTTTTGATGCTCTTTAATTCAGTTGGGTTGCGTAAGAATCTGTAAAAAAAGAAATAAGCAATTAGAACTTGTTACAAAATAATCAATATTTCAAAGCATTTTTAATTGTTGATAAACATGTTGGTTAAGAATTGGTCCGCCATCCTATTCTGTAAGTTTTCAAGTATCCTGTAAAAGACAAGTTTTTTATTTTCAGTGATGAAGTTTGTCAAGCATCCTGAATGTCTTAATTTCTTTGTTAATTATATGCAGCTAGTCAACTTTACTGGCTACCCCTTTAGTAGGATATGGCGTGATAGTAAAGTAGTATTTTGAAATGTTATTTAAGTTTCAATGTGATATACTTATATAAATAACACTTACTGGTAACAATGTCTCTCTCCTTGAACTTTCCTTAGAATATTAACTCTGTAGTAATATCTCAGAGCTCTGGACATCTTGTCGTAGTTCATAGAGAGATGGTTCTTCTGAATACCCCACAGCTTGGCCAAACCAGCGGGATCTACTATTTTGAAGACACCAGATTCCTGATTTTTCCACGCAATGTAGTTGGTGTATCTCTGACTAGGATCATTGAGAAGTTGTTGTAGGAAGTCCCACAGAAGACGACCATCTGGAAAAAAATGAGAAATTTAATTATTTATGTCTAGAAAATATTTGGATTTCAGAGTAAATTTATACTATACTATGCTATACCATAAAGCACATCCCAGCAGACCAGCTTCAGTAATAAATATGCACGTCATCCACTCCGTGCCTATTTATATTGATTAAATAAAAATAATAATAGAAAGTGTCATAGATTCATACTTACTTGTATTAGGTTCAGGCATATCATTGGGGAAGAACTGTCTGGGCATGTCCTTGTAGACATTGGGGCCTCCTGGTGTTGATGGTTGGTTGGTGTAGGAGGGAGTGGAAGGATGTGACTGTGGTGTGGGGGTGGGGGGTGCAGAGGGTGTAAGAGGGGGAGGAGCGGGAGCAGGGGTCTGTTTCGGGGATCGGGGTTGTGGCGGAGGCAGCAGGCACAGCTGAGCCATGTTGTAACTAGGAGTAGTGGGTGGTGTTCCATGAGACGAGCTTCCTGCACCCACTTGATTGCTGTTCTCCTGATAACTGTCTTCGTCAGAATCTGAGTGATTGCTTCCAGAGCTGGCAGCTGATATTCCATTCCCATACAAGGTTTGCACATAGTTGGCAGCGACTCCATGTTCAACATGCTGAGGACTGCCCTGGCTGTCTAGCGAAGGTGCAGGACTGAGAGTCACAGAATTGCTTTGATTCATAAAGTGCACAAGATTGGCTGCATGCTTGGCTTGTTGTATGGATGTCTCTTCGTTTGGTGGAGGGATGAAATTCCAGCTTGGTGTAGGAGGCTGGGAGTGTGGGCTCAGAGGGTAGGGAGCTCTGGAGGTAGGTGTGATAGGCGAGGAAGGAAGGCATCTGCTCAGCATTGATGAGTCTCTCACTAACATCTGGAGAATGTTGTGGAGGACATCTCCAACTCCTGGACATCTCTGTCCGAGATCATTTTTAGTTAAAAGACAGAGGGCCTTTCCTGGAAAATACAAAAAAAAAAATTAGATTAAAGGTAATAAGAAGAAACGCTAGAATTAAATAATTCATAAACACAACTTAAACTTCAGTAACTTTTATTACATTTAATTAATTTTCTTATAATTACCATTCATTTGAAACATCTCCATGTCAAAGTTAGGCAAATCAAACTCCCTCTCGCACCATTTGAGGAAGGTAGCCACATCTTCTCTGGACCAGATCCTAGGATCAGATGGCAATGATGTAGGGAGATGGTTCTTAAAGTCCATGAGAGGTGATGAAGGAGGTTGTGATGGATGTGGGAAGGTGAAGGGATATCTCCAGAGGAGATCTGTGAACCGGAATGGTAATTGCAGAGGCATTGAGCGCTCCATTGATGTGTTTATTGGTGGTAGCTGTGTAGGTAATAACTTCATAGCACTTCACTGCTCTTGTCTGTAACAAATGGAAACAAAATTATTAGATTTTTTTATACAAACATTATCCACTAAACTGATAATTAAATTACAAGAAATCAAAATGACGTAGGATATTTAGATTAAAAAACAAAAAAAAATATGTTGATTTATATGAAATATGAGTAAAATTGAAAAAAAAAAATACCTAGCACATAAAAAAATAATTAGTCAATATCTTTGAATATATAGAGAGCTGACAAATTAATATACAGCAATTATTAACTGTCTAAAAAATCTAAACATTTTTCTAAATTTACATAATAAGGAAAAACATCTGTAGCTAGATATTTATTTAAAGATTCAACATAATGTCACAATTAATTTATGGGAATAAAAAAAAATGTAATACAGTACCACATTTTAAAAATATAAATCCTCTAATTAAAATATTATTTGACGCAATAAAAATATTGAATCAATTAATATATAGAATGTATGTTATCATGGATGACAAATATAATAAAGATTGTGCCTTTACAAAGGCCTTGCGAGTAAGTACATAATATGAAAAAGTGTGATAAGGATTTTATAAAGATATACATGTAGATAAATTTTTATATTATAGTACTAAGGTACTTTATAAGATAAGTTGATTAATATATTGATGAATTATTATGGAGCTAATAGTGCTAAATCTAAATGTATTTAATGAGTAAGTTGTATTGCGTAAATTAACATTATATTTTATCAATTATAATATTACCTATACATATCTATAGATGTATCATCCATATTATTTATATTATTATCAGTTCCTATAGATAAAATAAGAGTGATTAGTGATATATGAAATGAATACTGGAAATAAAATAGGGGCTAAGTGCCAAATGATTTTTCTTTAAATAACAATGTGAGGCACACTAACAAATTTAATTTTCGATCCGAACAAGAGCCAAAAACAGATAGGCATGACACTCATACTTTTTTGGGCATTGGCTTTGGCGTATACAACCGATTAATGAAAAAAAAATCGTTTGGCGCTTAGCCCCTATTTTATTTCCACTATTCAAATGTTGTTATGTGAATGTGATGTACATATCTTTTATAATTATATCAGTGGATATTTTTAGTAGCAAAATTTGGGATTTTTTTATTTTATTTTTTGATCAGAGAATAGATAAAAAAGATTATATACTAAAGCTTTAACATATTGGGGACATCAGAAATTGTTGTAATTAATGTGAAATGTCTGATACTACATTACATTATGAGTAATAAAACAGTGTAAATTATATTATATTAAATTAGCTGGTCTGCTGGCTACCCCACTTGTGGGGTATGCCGTGATGGTTTATTAGTAGTAGTAAATTATGTTAAGTAGTAAATTGTAATAAATAATTTAATTTAATAATAAATTATTTTGTATTTTCTGAATGTAAATAACTACATACAATATTATTACTACGTAAGTATCCAAATTTTGTTTAAAAATTGCTTAAAATAAATATTTTGGTATTTAACTACCATAGAAAATTTGTTCATTTTACTTTTAGAGTTTAAAAAAAAAAAGATATTTAATTGAAATATTTTTCCGATACACATTTAATAGTTTAAAATCGTTTAATTAAATGAATAAAATAAACTGAATCAAATAAAGTACGCACACTGCATAAAAAAAAATATATAATATAATTAGGTAAATTAAATTTGAATAATGTAAAATTAAATACATACTCTACTTTATTTAAAATAAAATATTAAAAAATAAAACTTTAATCATAATAAACCACGGCAAATAAATACGACTACACTAGCGATTCACGCGAACGATAGGAGAGATATACGAGACTGGTTTGAATCTTTGATAAACATGCCGATGTTACTATACTTGAATAGATGGCGCTGTGCGTACGATATGACATTGAAAACAGCTGATCGACTACATGTGCGTGGGAAAGTACAGAAAGTACCCACCTACGTACTTAATAAATTGCATTTTTTATAAGATTTGTGTAATGCTTTACATATTGATTTAGATTTTGTGGTTCTTGCTACTGTAAATTACTATGTAAATAGAACAACTATTAGTGTAAGTATCATAGTACTTATTAGTTAGTTTATTAAATTGTTGATCTGTGGCACGACGAAAGTATTAAAACACAAATATTCAACATAAAAATGAAAACATTAAATGTTGTAATATCTAAAGGTCATTTCGAAAATAAAAAGTATACACGTTTATTTACCAAACGTTATATTTTTTATAATATTAATTTGCCCTTAGCGTTTATTTTGAGAAGTATAGAAATGCACTAAAAGTATAGAAATATAATATTATAGTGAATAATATCTTCCATGCACAGCGATTTCGTGTCAACAGTGAAAAATCCATTTCAACGATTGATGTCACTTTCATGGCTATAATAATATAAAAGTACTTATTATATAAATAAAGATAAATGAATAAATGGTGTAGGTACTGTGTTATCAAAAAAGTATTTTCCCAAAAAATCCTATAATATAAACTATTGTTGGACATTATCAGACCAAGATCCAAACTAAATGACATTTCATATTTTATTTCATTATACTTTTCATAATAATGAATGAATGGCGCAAAAAGTGTAAATCGTCAAGATATTCACTGGAATTAATTTATCATGCAAATACATAAATTATTTTTATCGTTCAATATCATTAAAACACTACTTTTTCCTCAAAATTAACACATTGGTTATTATGAAATATATGGTAATTTTTTTGACATTATTAGACATTAATTAAAGTCTTCAATTCAGGGATGAGGTATGCCACTCATCTTGAATGTCTTATTTATTTATTGGCACTGAGAAGACGACTTATGCGTAGGTCTACGTGTGAGAGGTAGACCACAATGGTATAGATAGATAAATGGGATATCAAAAGATAATAATAATAAACTTTATTGTAGGTACAAAATATATGGATACAAATAATAAGGTTACATGGTATAAACGAATAATTTTGCACAATGGGCGAGTTTATCGCAGGGACGCGATATCTTCCAACTAACCCAAAGATAAGTCCAGAACATGACGTTTTAGCTATGTACTAATGTTTAGCACAGGCAGTACATACTCATATTGGCTAAATATTATCAATTTCCTTCATTTCACAAATCGTCGATTTCCTGTTTGTATAGTAACGAATAAAATACTGCGAATCGCTTTAATTAATCAATATGACGAACTTCCGATACAAATATAATGAAATATAATTATTTTTTATGATATTAAAATTATTACTACTATTATCTTATTTACCCAATCAAAGAAAATACTTGACGCATAGATACAATCATAATATAGCTATTACATTTTAGTATTCTACATCCGGAATAATAGATTTTATCAATATTTTATTTCAAAATCAATATTACACTTATTTGGGTGAGTTTATTAATCGAAAACATTTATTATCGGTAAATTTGGATATATACATAATACCTATGTGTAATAATATGCAATCATAATCAACATATTTACTAACCGATTTTTGTTACCAAATAAAGACATAATTTTTTTATCTCTTTTCACGGCAAAGCGCCCAAATTTAAGCAACTTATTAACTATCAACTTTACGATTAGTAAATTTCGTCATACATACCTACATAAAGTCACCCTCTGTGCATTGAATTGCATTATAAAATCATGTCAATATTTATTTTTTTCAAATTGATATCGACTTTATAAGTTATTTTTGTAACAATATCCAATAATATTTATATTACAGTTGCGGTAATCAATGTATAAACTATTAAATAATATAAGCACAAAGATTATAGCAATTATAATTAATTAAATTACCAAAAAAGGAATGCATTATGTATTAAATTAAGGAAATATAGACACTTGAATTCTGTCGTAGACCGTAAATTGTGACGAAAAAAAACATATAACTTGTTGATTCTGATAATATTTCTCTCTCTAATAAAATTTAGAGTGTATTTACAAACATACAGACTTATTCAAAATACTGCATCGCAGAGAAGGCAGACAGTACAAAAGGAATTTGTTTAATTAAAGCAATTAACAAAGAACGTGAATGATTGTTGCAATAAACGGACGGACGACGTAACTTCACGGATGTAAGTTCCGCCGACACTTTCTTCTCGCAGTTACGTTGTTATCTCTGATTTTTATACGATTTTTTTTCGCCGTTCGGATATATGTAATACAACTGAATATCCGCCATCAAAAGTTGTCTGGATATCCGGTGTTTCGTTTCCAATCTTTATCTATGCATTCATAATCTATGTTTATATAAATTCAAATTTATAATTATAAATAAAATGCTACTCGTATTTTTTACATTTGAGTAATTAAATAACGATTCGTTTTAATCGATTACAAAAAGTTGAAAGTCTCTCACCACTCTTAAATTTGGAGTATTAGGTATCTAGATATTTCATACATCCTGAATTACTTGTTTTTTCATTGGCATGGAGAAAACGACTTCAATGGTTATTATACGTGGTTAACTTATTGGCTACCACACTCGTGGAAGATTCCGTGATGATATAGATAAGAAAAGAAAATAGATAAAATTCGACCAAAATGAACCGACATGAAAAATATAGCTAGTAGTTATTCCCTGTTGAAGGAGGAAGGGTGTTAATTGAGCATTGTGGGAGCTTAAATGGGAGGCCTTTATCCAACAGTGGGCAAAAGAATGAGGGGAAAGTACGTAAATAGAAACATTATTTGCTATTACGTTTGTGAAAATTATATAAATAGGCTATTGTGTATTCTATTTGAATAATATTTATTTGTTTCAAATTGATATCGGCCTTACAAGTTAATTTTGTAACAATATCCAATATAAACGAAAGTAAAATTGATTTAATTTACAAATAATTATAACACAATACAGTATGTATAGACGGTAAGATATGAGATATAAATAAAATTGTTTTCAAGACACAGGTAACAAAAATAATTAATCATTATCCACTTGTGATAACAATGTTCGCTAATATGAAAAAAAAATCAATAATTCAAGTTTTTTTATTTATTTAATTAAAATACAATCGCAAAACACTCATAATCAAAGAGCAAGATGATGTAAAACAGATCCTATAGGAAGGATACGTGTTGCGCACATTGAATAGGAGAGCCGTGCACGAGGAATTAATTTTATGACAGTGACGGAAGCGAAATGTGTATGTAAGGATAGGAGGAAGTGGCGCTCGATCCTTTCTGTCTACCCCACGAAGGAAGCAGCGTGATGGAATGTAATACTATAATATATGATCAGTAATCTCTATTGTTCTTTACAAGGTCGTCCACTAGTTTATGGGTGATTTAGAACAGTTAGTTTATTTAATGCATTTATTTGTGACTTTATTTTGTGCGTTGTTTCTATCCAAGAATTAAGTCAAATTAAAAACATATTAAAAAATAATAGTACTTATAGTATTATATTATAGTTTTATTTCTATATAATTATTTTGATAGGTATGTTAATAATTAAGCACTGAAAATAAAGTAGGTATAATGCTGAAGGGAGAATGAAATATTTTTATTAGATTTCGAGGAAGCTCTTTCAGGAATTCAAAGCTTGTAAAAATAAGATATTTAAAAATCCAAATCGTTTAAAAAAATTCCCAACATTTTTTTACCGAATACCTATATCTTTAGCGTTTCATAAATTATTATTAATTACTTTTGTGAAGTTCCCAGGGATCTTTTTACAAGGATACAACAGGTATACGTCTTATAAGATAAGGGATCTTCCAGGAAAGACAGGAAAGATAAATTTGCAAAACTTCCGGACTTGGTGTCCCATATTATTATAAATTATAATGTATAATAATGTTTCTATATATTATGAAAGTATTCACGGAAGGTTATCCTAAACTAAGGGTCCTATAGAATTTATAATTAGAATTTTGGATTAGAAGTTATTATTACTGTAAGGCATCCCCATTCATGCATATTAATATTATCGTATGAGAATGAAAGGGTAAGTTTAAAGTATTCTATAATCTGAACAGGTGATTTTGAATAACAAAAGTAGATTATTTATGTGGGTAATAATAGATATAAGTATCTAATTCAATTCGATAATAAACAAAATAGAAGATATTTGTTTGAGTACAGTCAATGAGACCACAAATCACATTTTTTTTGCAGAATGGGAGATATTTTTCTGAAAATTTACCTGCACACAATCTTCTTTTTTCTTGAAATATGTAAAACAGTTAAAAATAATTAGGGCATTTACCTATTGATGTGACCAAATTCATACTACGGGATTCAAACTTTTTAAGAGAGCATAATATTATTTTTGTATTTATTTTAAGATAACAAACACTATTGATCGTAAACTGTATTATAGAGGTGTACCTGGGAATTCCCTTAAATAATTATGCAAATTAATTGAGCAGTGTAAACATTGCTTTTTACTCCAGATGATGTTTAACAAGAAACAAAACAAAATATACATGAGCGAAACTGACTTTTCAATTTTACATAATGAGCAATTAAAGCAAAATCTATAAAATATATAATATCTCAACCTTCTATATAAAATTGTAAATATAAACAAACTTAAATACACTTATTTTCTGGGAATTTCATTGTTATTATTATTTTGTAGTTTATCGACTTGGGCAGGTATTGCATTGCAAAATTATTGCCACACTTGCGTAAAAACGTGTCAACAACGGTTGTCAAGTTTTATAATTGTTACAATATATTGTGTATAAGCAAGTATTACCTACATTGTAGGTATATCATCTTCCGACCTTATATAGTGTGGAGGCGAGTAGTGTTTTGTCGTTAAATAATAGTAACAAGAACGTGTTTCGTATGACAATTTCAGGAAATCAACAGTGACAACACATTGTATGTAATTAATATATTGTACAGTGACACAATTGAAGTTCATACCCTTTTATATTATTATTGTCGTTACCTAATCCGGAACTAAAACAAAATGCAAATCATAAATAGTTAATATAGCAATAAGACAATCAACTATATAATGTGTATAGCATATGATTTAAATATCATCCTATGTACGTACTTATTATTAAATTGTTATCAAGTGAAAACCTAACAGTGAAAATAGTTGTTTTTAATTAATGAAGTGTTCTAAACTTTTGCTGTCTTGTGGAGGATCAAAATATTATAAGAGTAAGTGTTATGAGTACTTTTATGTTAATCGCATTTATGTGTAGCTATTAGCAAGGAATGTCGTGGGAAGAGGTGACGCAATTGGCACAGAGATGCTCTGAATGGAGGAGGCTGGTTTCTGCCCTGTGCTCCCGAGAGGAGCGTTGAGGGCGATGATGATGATGATGTGTAGCTATAATTTGTTTGTAAACTTATCGGCAATTGAAATACATATATTATACATAATATCAAAAGTGAAGATTGACAATAAATTATCAACTTGCTTGCATTGCTTCTTAAGAACCTGTGAAAATTTGTATTTTGCATTGCTTCCATGCATATTATGAAATCGTTCATAATAATAGTAATAGACTAAATTAATGTAATTAATTAACCATCAAAACATTTGTTTAAACATTATATTTACATTTTGGTTTCTTGGTTAAATCAACAGTTTCAAAATCATGAAAACATAAAAAATCGTGGAATATAAAATCCTTTGAAACCGCATCTGATAATAATATATATCTATACGTAGTACTGCTCCTGAGCAACAACAATAATGGATATCATACAATTGATTTTCCTATTTCATTTCCAGTTTTAAAACAGGTTCTGTTTATAATATAGAATTACAGGGTTTACAGTATACTGTAATATAATAGAACTTCTTTGAATTTTTACTATTATGTACAATATTCTCCCCATTTGAATACAACATTGTACCAATCAGAAGAGAACAGGTGTCTATACTGTCTTTGACCCCTGACCGATTTACAGGCAGGTACTACTGATATTGATGTAGATAGAGAACCTCGATATAAAAAGGAAATGAAATTGTTTAATGTATTCATCATACAAACTAAACTAATATTTTAGTAATATATGCATTTCATTAGTATCTCACGTTTCCGTAACTGCGAGTACCTACTTTGAATACAACTTACAAGTGAATAACATATAATATTATTATGACTGCTTCAGAAAAGACTTAAAGATGCAAAGACGTGATTTCTCATAACTAATTCAAATTTTAGTATATTGAGGTATTAGACATATAATAATAATTTTACAATATCTAGATGTTTAGAAAATGAGTATCATAGATAGAGAGAGGAAGTTTATTCGTTTATAGTGTTTTATAAGGTAGATCGCTCGATCTGTGATTTTATTGAAAGTGAAATAAATGAAACTAAAATGCTTCTGTATTCTGAATGCATTTATTGATGTTATAACAATAAAAAAGGAAGTAATTTAACCATTTTTTATTACAGTGAACATTAATTTTTCAATGTTGATAATATGATTGTGCCTACATAATTGTCCACAATATTTAATTGTTTCCAGTTTATGTTTATTCTGGGAACATTAAAAACAGTAAGGTACATATTATTTGAGTTTCTTGATAATGGACAATAGATGGGATAGAAATATGGTATTTCTATATTGTTCTAAGTATTTCCCAGTTATTTGATATCAAATCAGGATATAAACTTAAGGATAGCTTAATATTTAAGCCTCAATTTCAAAAAGATTAAACTCAAGACTCGATCTCTGTAAGATAATAATTAATGATCCCTCAAATAAGCACAATATTCAGAGCTTTTTATAATTTTTTTATGTTTATATTCCAAATTTTTAGAAATGTAATAAATGTTCGTAGGCATGTTTATCTTTTTGGACGTTGTAATTAGGTTTATAGATAACGTATTCAGTTCACATATACATACATACTGTTTAATCCTTCAAATTTGATATCATGGATTAAACTATCTAAAAACGGTGTTATCAATATAACATTATATTAATAATAACACTTTTATAATGACAATTAAATCATTTGCCATTTACCTATTATTATTTTATGATAACAATTCATATCCCGGATGCGACAGTTTATACAAACAAAACAAGTCTATTGATATGTACATAATGGTATGCACTTGTTCGTAATTTACAGGTCGAATTCAATACAAACAATATTCAAGGAATCAATTTTCTTTGGCTGTCTATGGCTGACTTAGTTTGAAAAATTGAATGGAATATTTTAAAATTCAAATAGTTAGGTACCTAGTTATTATTCTACATATCCCGGATATCTAATATTTTAACGAAAACATCGTGATTGGTAGCGAGTTATTCAAATTAAACATTGTTCTAAATTTAATTTGAACAAGGAAATTCCACAATAATTATGTCTTCATTGGTGTTTCTCCTATTATGTTCTGATAATATAAGAAATAATGCTCTATTCAAGAGTTTCAAGTAAAATTTGTAGACATAATTATTCATAAATCTTGTCACTATCTTTGTAAAAAAAGACTGATTATATTACTATGCTTTCTAAAACAGAATTCTTAATATTCTGTTATTTAAAAGACAACAAGTAAAACAATAAGAAACCTCGATATCATTCAGAATAGATGGAAAGATAAGAATAGGATGAGAATTCTACAAAAGAAAGAAAACCAAAGATTATGGAATGTAGAAATATTTCTTACGCATCATAAAATCTACCTTTTTAAGATTTTTATTCATTTTTCGTAAACTGATCTATTTTGTTCGAGGAATTTACAAGTTTGCACGATAGAATCGAATTATTGATCGGTATAATTAACTTGGGTACATGTTTTATATCTATATAATTATTAGTTTGAGAGCAATATTGTGTACTTAACGAAACCGGAACTGAGTATGTATGTATGTATTATAATTTGCGCGTACTTATTTAAACCCACACATTATTATATTTGTAAATTCTTGTGTTTTCGGCATCTGAACAAATAGTTAAGGAAGTAATCTTGAATAACGAATTATACTCGCTACATAATTAATTTGCGTCATCATTCGAATTTTTGAAAATAGAATTAAGTACTTATTTGTATTGCATGGAAATTAATTACAAGAATTCTTGTTTCTGGACATTTGGATTACAACGTTTGGAACAAAAGAACTTTGATGCGGTTTCTTTCATCTTCTTAGTTTTTTTTTATATTAGTATCTACTAAAAAGAATGCAGGTAATTAAAATCAGAATGTAGAAAAAGTATACTTTTTGTTTTGGGAGCAGTTTTGGTTGGTAAAAACTTTTGAAGGGTCTATAAAACTAGGTAAATATTGGGACATACCTTCAAATCCTTAGTTCCAATATAGTTGGAGTCAATGTGAGCTCTTGGGAAACAATAATCCAACGAAATCAAAGTAAGTAAATATAGGTAATCACTT
Source organism: Athripsodes cinereus (assembly GCA_947579605.1). Taxonomy (NCBI): domain Eukaryota; kingdom Metazoa; phylum Arthropoda; class Insecta; order Trichoptera; family Leptoceridae; genus Athripsodes; species Athripsodes cinereus. The sequence goes on from OX388310.1 coordinate 25,300,626, forward strand.
AAATCATAAATTCATCTTCACTTTACACTTATACATATAAAATATGGCCAGCAACACAAGGAATATCGGTATAAGTTTTATAAAAATATGCTTATAGGTATCATACGTAAGTTGAAGTGTACGTATGTATCTCGTTATCAGTAAACACACTGAGATCACTCGACTTCCGCATTCACTACACAAAGATAAAATTAATAAAACAGTTTACACATTAGTTTATAATAATAATATTCATCTTCATATTATTGTTCACAGCAGCAGCGTCTTTATTTATAAAGATACACTTGCGAGTATGATAATAAATTAATTAAATAATGTGCGATTATTCAGCGAACACAACAAGTGTCATATTGTATAAATAACAATAATAATATCGTAACAATATTGTTTCAATGCACGCCAGACTCAGAATGCCGCCGCATACACGCGCGTTCGGCCCAAAGTCTCAGCAATAACTGAGTGAGGGAGAGCGGAGAGAGATGCGGGTGTACAACAGAACAAAACTGTACGGAGACAACAGTAGAGTACATACTACACGCTCCGCTCCACGAGGAAGTAGGGGGGCAGAGGGAGAAATAAAAAGTGTGAGAAGGAGGGAGGAGGCGGAGGGGAACCCGGAATGCCGGTGTCGGTGTGTTGTCCACCGGCAGTACACTACACACAATACACTACACTACACACATATCATTACTACACGCTATTATCGTTGAAGACACTTCATCAAAATGTATTCCCATGATTATGACACAATAAGCGTCATTAGTTATTATATCATAATCATTTTAATATGATTGTTCACTTTATAAGTATTTCTTAGAATTGTTTTTTAGTGTTTATTCAAGAAGCCTTTTTGAATAATATGGAAATACCTAAGTAGATACATACCACATCGCATACATACACATGACACACATGATTCGGATGCGAGATGAGTTTGATTTCAGTTATTAGAATATATAGCGGGGCAAACGTGTCATCGTGATAATAAAGTTAATTTAGTAATTGTCTAACAATTAGGTATTACAACAATAACTAGTAGACGTATATGTAGTTGTTATATTATTTAGTTGTTATATTTGTTATATTATGTAGTTGTTATATTTGTGTATTCAATTGTTTAGTGAGAATTACAGTTTATGAAATTTAGAACACATTCTGTAATTTTATATATTTTTTATGAGGAAATCATTTCAGCTGTTTACCGTAATTATAAGATATTTGTAAAGAAGAAGGTACAAAATAATAATAGGTAGCTAAATGAAATAAAGATTTTTAACATCACTTCTGGGTATGCCACCCATCATGCATGTCTTAATTGTGTGTTGTTACGGAGAGAACTACTTGCATGTTTATTATATGCAGCTAGTCTGCTGGTTACTCCAGTTATCAGATAAACCGTGATGGATAGTATATACTGTATTATGAAGATTATGTAAAACATATTTTTTTTATACATAATTATGCATTTCTTTGTGGGGTAGGTAAAATAAATGAAGTAGGATGCTATGCCATAAGTGGAAAAAAAATGAACGTCATAGAACTACCCTGTCCATCAAATCTATATAAAAATATGCATGTTCTTTTTATGAAAATAATTCAGGTATTTTTTATTTAGTGAGTATAACAGCTGTATTGAATTCAAATAATAGCTGATAAACGAGACAAATTGTCACCCACAAGCATGTACCACAGGTTACTCAAATGTATTAGGTATTCAGGTAGCTTCCGGTATTCATAATATGAAATAAATAATTTCTTGTAGACAATTTTAACAGTTTTGGAATTGACGCGGGAATTCCCGACGCATCATCAGGATTTTTGCATAATACATCTATCAATTTACTGAAATCAAGATGGGGGGATATGCCTTGAAGATGTGAAATGTTTTATACCTAAATGAAGTTTTGTGAATATCACCGCCTTTTATAGGATGCTAGAAAACTTACAAAAAAGTGTTGGGAGACCTATTATATTTCGGAAGCTTACTACATTTTTTTTTACACTGAGTATTTTATATACTGCTCTATCTATCTATACTATCACGGTCTCTCCCACATGTGGGGTAGTCAACTGACTAACTACGTGTAAAGAACATGCATATTTTGTTCTATGTGCTAGCAAGATATTAATACATTCAGTATTGATGGAATACCTAATCGCTGAATAGAAGATGTTGAATGTCTCATTCGTGATGTTTTACGAATATTTGCCTTTTGCAGGACACTCGAAGATTTACAAAAAAGAGTGGGAGACCTATTCTTTACCAGGGACTTCAAATATTTGTCTAAATACTTTTAGTAGATTTCCAAAATCAACTATAAAATACATACCTATAATAAAATGTTCATTACTTAATATATAATGTTTAAATGGTACTCGTTTACGAGTGATCATTACATTGAACAAGTCTCTCGTTTAGCTACCCGGATATCTCAGAAGAGTCGGAAGACTCTGCTCTACTAAGCAAAACTTTTGTCCTTACGACCGGGCCCTAATGGGCAGTCTGAAGGCCTAGCCGGCCAAAACTGTCTCTCGGGATTTTTTATGCTACATTTACGTCTTCGGCGCTCCTCTCAGGAGGATAAAATTCAATCACAAATGACCAACAAAATAGTCAAACAAAAATATAACAAGCAAGCATAAATTATCAAGTAGGTATATGATACAGAATCCAATTTTGGACCGAAGACCGAAATAAGGTATCCAGAGACTTGTTATTGGGTTTTCAAGTGCGACCAGAGAATTGCCGATACCAGCGTAATGAAAAGACATTTATATCATATATCATCCCTCCCATTTCTACTGTCTACCAAGGGAAACAAGAAGAACGCAACAAATTAAGAGTGATTTCGAGTTATTATTGTACCATACCAAAAATAATTATGTTAGTCTACCTATGCGTTACCAAAAGGCAACACAAATTATTATTCTACCGTGAGACATCTTGGCAGCTCGGTTAGTATAGAGACATAAGACATAGAGGTATAATAGAATAGTAAACTTATAGACTTGACCGGTCGTCCCTGAACATTTTTCTGCCATGGCTATAAGCTAGCAGTCATGGATATAATAATAATATACGTAGATATTGTATGTATATTATAAAAGTAGGTATTTCCGGGTTCCTTAATGATTATTCGACATTTCCGCGACGCCATGTTTAATGATAAGTATAGTGGAATAAAAATGGTATATTATTATTATTCTTTTAAACCACGCAAATAGAACATTTTGTACTTCTGAGAGTTTTGTTTTGTTTTTTTATTATGTTTATTATATAATTATTTAATAGTTTAATCGTAAATTTTGATACAACTGCTATTGCTATAAGCTCAGTTCACACTCGTATTATCGAACGAACGAATATTTACCATTTTTTTTTATTGTTTTCTTACTGTATTATGATATGATGTATGTTTGTAATTGAGACTAGTTTCGTTAGTGTTATAGGAGCATGTTTATATAATACACAGTAGAATTATCCCTTAATGTTACAATTTTTAAATATGATTTTTACCTTCCCTCTTTAATATGAAATAAAATAAAATATGTGTAGCTTGTGTACGTATATCTATCTAGTTAATACCTATTACAAATAGCGTGAACTAGTGGCTAACACACTCGCCTTGTAACCGAGGGTTTGTGAGTCCAATACCCGGTGTGAACAGAAAATTTCTGCTTGTTTTTCGAAATTAATCGATTGAACAATTCATACAAATTCCGTGGAGACCTCGATGGAGAATAGGTGTACCACTCTTTTCTGTAAGTTTTCCAGTGTCATGTAAAAGACAGGTGTTCGTAAAACTTCACTTATAAGACAATTAACATCTATAATTCAACAATGAGGCATGGCACCCACTCATGTCTTATTTTTTGCACGAAGAGGACAATCCGCATGCTTACTACATGCAGTTGGTCCACTGGCTGCCTCACTTGTGGGATATGCCTTGATGACATGAATAATTAATCTAGAATGGTTTAAATCCAAAATATACCTATAATAAAATCTTTAGTTTAGGTTTCATGATTTCACAAGATCCGCCAATGAATTGGATTGCAGGGATGCATAACTAATCACCTACTCTCAAGTGATAGTGAATGACGAGTCGGGGAGTTCTGACACGACGTTAGAAGAAGATGATACAAAACTCCTTCAAATAACCTATTAGACTATTACATAGCCCCATAATTTGCACTGTACAATAATAATAATATAGAAACGTTGACTTCCTTTTGATTCTTACAATAAAATTGTTCCATCCTGTCTACTAGTACAGCAACGATTTGTCTTTACGACAGAAATTATTGTATTGTAAATTATTGTTCAGCACTGTTTCCTATACAAATATAGTAACTAGTATCATTGTATTGTGCTCACTCTTCACAAGGTTATCCACTCGTTTACGAATGATTTACGTAATGCTGCACGCGTATTAGAATTATGTAGATACTAATAAGGTTAATCAGACCGTGGTTTCTCCGAAATAGAACAGTTCACCAACTCTCTTCTCTATATATTTACGAATATCTTGTATTGAGTGAAATATACTCATGTTCAACAATTCTTTGTTGGTACAGATAAGACGGCTTGCATGTATATTTCATGCAGCTGGTCTGCTGGCTACCCCACTCTTGGGATATGCCGTGATGGTGTAGTAATAGTAGTAGTTGTACTACTACTACTACTACTACTACTATACCATCACGGCATATCCCACAAGTGGGGTAGCCAGCAGACCAGCTGCATGTAAGTAGTAGTTGTAAAAAAATAAAATTTAATTAACATGTTTCTGATGGGCAATTTCATGGCAATGAAGGTGGGGAGAGCAGAAGAAACGGAAAGAAACCTACCAGTTGATGGATATCAGTCATTGATATGTATCTCGTAATATCTTATGCAAGTCGTGCATTATCTAATGATTCCATTTCCAACTTACTGCACTTTCGAAATCAGCTATTGCTCAATGTGAGGGTGTTAAGAGTAAATGCAGGGTTTGTTTTAAACATTTTGAATTTTGATTAATTTTTATATCGCTCGCCTATTTCAATAGAATGATTAATTTAATAGGTATGTGTATATATGTATACGCATGTACTTTGTTATTTTTTGTGTTTTTTTTTGCATAAGTAACATATTCCGGCATCAAAATTTAATAATGATCTAAATAGCAATAATTATTGATATGATAAGGAAATATATTCAACATAATATTATCGTAGTTCAAAAAAACATATTTGCATTTTAATCGAATTAATATTAATTGAACTGAAGAAATATTCATAGTGGCTTTAAATCTTTCAAAGTCCATAACATGTTGTGTAGTACAGTGGGAGGAATAAACTTTTTTATATTTGTCATGCTTTAGTTCATGGATATCAGTTATTGATATCTTGTATTATCTAATGTAAGTTCAGTAACAGATATCTAATGTAAGTTCAGTTACTGTATTACGTAAAACGATATAATATGTCCCTGCATACTGGAGTGACAAGGTCTGAAGTCCGGATCCGAAAAGTCAGTTATTGAAATCAAGTATTATCTAATGTAAATTCAGTTGCTGACATCTTGTTTTGTCTTATGTAAGTTCAGTTATTACACAAAGCAATACAATATGCCACTGCATACTGGAATGGTAAGGTCTGAAGCCCGCATCTGAAAAGTAAGTACCTAAGACAGTTACTGATATCTCGTATTAACTAATGTAAATTCGGTTACCTACTAAAATCTTGTATTATCTAATGTAAGTCCAGTTATTAGACAAATCAGCAATATGCCACTGCATACTGGATTGGTAAAGTCTGAAGTCCGTACCCGGAAAGTAAATAAGTTCCGTACTATTTTGATAGTACGGAAAAATAAGATATTTTGTGACGGGAGGTTAGAACATCGTGGTTAGATGGAAGAAATCACTTTATAGTGATAATCTTGCCACTGCACATCGTCCTAGTTTCTAAAATTTTATATTATTTTGTTAACACTGTTATGTAATGATGATGTGCAAAAAGAATAAATAAATAAATAAATAAACATTCTTTCGAGTGATGTTGGATTCTCTGGATATTTTGCGAATATTTCGTATTACCTAGCGGTTGTTGGTCCAAAATGCTGCTTTATTAAATGCGAGATAGTTAAAAAAAAATTGCAATCACGCATGCAATTGTTAAGACATGCTGTGATGGTATCTTTGATGTATGGCAATGACGTCATTATGGGCATAAGCGATGCTTCTTTTGCACGTACGGAAAGTACACCACTGTTATCTCGTACGTCAATGATTTAAAAAAGTATTTTTAATTGATTTGTTAATTATTTTCGCAGTTACACACACACATTATACACACACGTAGCTATATATGTAAATAATACGTTTTGGTACATACGTATTATATTGTAACGCACCTGTAGAATTGTACGCAGGTATTTATTATTGATAAAACACGTACATAGTTATGTTTTTAATACATAATGATTGTCTTTAAGTTTCATATTGATATGGCTTATCAATTTGATTCATATTATGTGTTTATTAATAATTATTGCCTTTGACGTTCTATCAAGTGCACTCACGTGACTTTAGGTTAGTTGGAAGTTATGTATAATGAAATATAAAGAATGACACGAATGTTTATTATAGGTATGTATTACAATTTATTTGTCTAATCATACATACATACCCTCACGCCGCTTCCCACATTCCTTTCGTATACCACTGTTACGCACACGATCTCTCTGACTTCCTTCCACACACATCCTTCCATTTCTATTAATTGTGTCGGGGCACACGTAGTAGAATTCCATAATAATATAATTTGAAACAAGTGTTTCTTTCTACTAGTAGAAATATCTCATTTCTACTGCATTTATGCTACTTTCATCCTTCTTTAATCGTGTCCACGTCTCACTTGCGTACATTTGTCTAATTACATAGTAAATTTAGGTATGCACATATATTTTTACCTATCAATAAAATTTTCTCTCTATTTTGTTAGTTTTATAGTGTCCTGTAAAAAGCTGGTAATTGAAATTTTTTTGTATAAAGATATTAGGCATCTTCAGTTCAGCAATGAGGTTTGCCACCCATCTTGATTATCTTAATTTTTATTGGAAAGGAAAACTTGCAAGCCTGTTACGTACCTGCAGTTGTTCCACTGATAACTTAATGTTTAACAATGACATTACATACAATATAGCATGTATCAATATCCCGTGGAGCACCCGGTAAAGAATTGGTCTCCCACTCTTCCCCGTAAGTTTTCGAGTGTCCTGTAAAAGGCAGGTGTTCGAAAAGTTAAGATATTGTACATCTTAAATTCAGCGATGAGGTTTGCCACCCATCCTGAATGTCTTGATTTTATATTGGCACGAAGAGGACAGTTTGCATGTTTCTTGCATGCAGTTGGTCTACTGGCTGCCCCACTTGTGGGATATGCCGTGATGGTATAGTATATAGTATAGTATAGTAATCAATAATAATCAACGAATGAATTTCCACAAATACCGTTTGTTGACAATATGTATTACATAACTACTGTATTTGGATATTATGAATTTCGTTACATACTCATTAATTTTTTTAATTACCAATTCAAGGTCTATGTACAATTACCATTGAGTAAGATACATATTACATATATGTATCTACCTGTATACATATATATCCGTGAAATTTTAAAATATTTAATGGAAAACTTTTAATTTCTGAAACACTCAAATCTGGTTTTATTAATTACTAATTAAGTAATTAATTATGTTACACGTTACTGACGTGTAACAAGTGTTTAATCCTCATTGTACTAATGTTTGTTGCATGTGTGCAGTGTGCAATATCTTCATATCTGCTATAAATTGCTCAAGGACGGATGTATAGTATTAAGTATGAGAATATGTAGGTATTTGTGTATACCAATATTCCATACAATTATATCAATTTTGATAGTCCGGGAAGTTTGCATTATTTTTATTTAGACATTTAATCTCAATGTCGTTTTAAGATATTTGATGTAGATATAATATATTTGGTGTAAAAAATAATTGTGCAAAATGTAGGTACATTCTCGTATCCATTTGTATAGGTATGTAGGTTAATTGTGTAAGTTGAAAAGTGAAAACCTTCATAGATTTTCGTGTAACCTCTCACTCTGTCTTTCATTATTTTCCCTCGAGGATGATGGAAGAAGAAGATGACTCTCCGTCTGATCATAATTACCGCTACCACTTAGTTGGTGCGCCACTGCAAGCTCTCCTTTCCACAACACTCTCCACAAGCATGCGATAGGTACTCTAAGTTTGATAGTTTTCTCCTTATGTAACCTATAGCATAAAAAAATATAATGTTACAATCCCTGATTAAGCGGATGGATTTCAAAATATATACTTTATCAAAATTATTATAAATATCGATTATGTAGAATATCAGAGAGAAGTGAAAATGTATCTTTTGGAAAAGCCTTTTACTATATCGACGAAATGCTAAATGGATCTGTTCACCCTATTTGGCATTAATCAATTTATTTATTTATTATTTTTATTATTTAATAAATCAAATGTTTTTGTGTTAACACTTTGGAAATTCATTATAATTAAAATGATTTTAAAAACACTGTATAATTTCCAAATTAAATTTAATTTGGAAATTATACAGTGTTTTTAAAATCATTTTAATTTTTATTATTTATTTCTTACTTGCACTGACGAGAAGTTATTTTGGGCCTTTCATACTCGAAAAAAATTTCTTTACATAGTGATTTTATGATTATTGTTTGTAAAAAAAATGTTCATAATTTCCTGACGATTCCAAGTGCCAAACCAGTAACCTGAAGATGATAAAAAAGAATTAACTCAATAGTTATGCAATTAGGTACATATATCTAATTGTTTACATACGTCATATAAAATAATTACACGTTTAGTAACACTCTACAATTACATACAAGTTTTGATTACATATTAATATACTGTTCAATAAAATAAAATATAAATAGCAATTAGGTGTCATATTTGTGTAAGAAAAAATATTTTATTCGAATGAACTTTACACTACACGATTTTGATATATTGTTTTGCATTCATTTGTCACTGAAATATCACACGGAATGGGCATGAAAGGGATTATTTATTATAATAAATTATTTTTTCATTCATTAATTGCAATCAATCAAATAAGAAGGGAATACTTATAAATATGTATGAAATAAGATTAACATATTAACAAGTAGATTATTATGTGAATGTGCCATTGACATATCGTTGTTTTGTAAGCCAGTAAGGGATTACCATACACAAGATAAAATAGTTTAAGATTAATAATAAACGGATGTTGGGTGCCTTAGATAAAAATCAATAAAATTTGATAAATAACTGACGCGAACAGGAAATACCAAATAGATGTATCGCTTACCATTAATTAATGCAGATAAAATCATTATTTTTCTTCTACTACTACATACTACTACACCATCACGGCATATCCCAATGGTGGGGTGGACCAGCTGCATGTAAAAAACATGCAAGCCGTCTTCTCTATGCCAACAAAAAAATGAGACATTCAGGATGAGTGGCAGACCTCGTCGTTGAATTTGAGATGTAAAATGTCTTAATTTTTTTTAAGATCGAAAAAATGTTTGTGATTCCGAAATTGAAGATAATAAATTGTCACACTAATGTACTGTACATAGGTTAAGAAAATACGAGAATTAGTTTACAAAGGTAATTCTTTTTATTTAACATAAAATTAATACAGATATAACATTACATAGACTATTTGATAAAAACTTAAATCTAAACATCCTCCTTATAGAAACAAATCTTGTGTAAATGAGGGTTAACATAACTTGTAGTAGTATTTCCAGCGAGAGTTACATAATGTAAAATTCAACCAACACTATGTAGGGACCACTTCAAAAATTTGATTACAGTTTATTTGATGTGTGTACAGAGAAACTCTAGTTGTTAGAAGTTGAATAGGTTCAATTGTAGAATTTGCTAATAAATTAGGTATGCAACTATTTTCTTGAACAATAAAGCGTTATTTAAAGTTTTAGAAATTTTAATCATGTTTGTAATAAGCGACCTCATGTACCTATAACTCAAATACTGTAATATGCCAGTCGGGTCACCAACCGCCTCACAAATCTAAATAAATTTTCTTCCATTTACCTCAGTTGACAATAAGTTAGTTATAAGTAGTAGGTATATATGTATGCGAGTCATCAAACTAGTAACAAGTGTAATAGCGACAGGAGAATTGAACCGAATCATTTTACATTTATACCTATATAGACGAGCACATCCGTTTTAGACGTTTAACAAAGAAGTACCTGTATACCTAACACTGTTTACTTTCTCAACACAACGGAATATAATTAACTTTTTCTATAGGATTGAATATTTTATGCCTTACGTTATACACTGCACTAATTTTTTAATGAATAATCTAGTTAATTAATAAATATATAAGTATAATTCTAATATATAAAATTCTCGTGTCACGGTGTTTGTTATCATACTCCTCCGAAACGGCTGGACCGATTTTGATGAAATTTTGTGTGATTATCGGGTAGGTCTGGGAATCGGCCAACATCTATTTTTCATACCCCTAAAATTTAAGAGAGGTCCACCCCGAATTTAATTTTTTTATTTTTTGGACAATTTTTTTTATTTTTTTAGGGTGAGGCATTAAAAAAATACATACAGCCCTAAATTTTCACCCTTCTACCACCAACCCCTATTTTTAAATACCGATATTAGTACGAGGGTGGGGTGAAAAATTCTCGGCCTGACACAGAGATGTTACTCCAATCAGCAAAAAATTGTATTCCTTACCTGGGTGCATGTGTCATTAGTTCATATGACAAATTTCAACTTGTTCTCTTAAGTAGTTTCTTCACACGAATTTTTGCAGTCGGCGTCTTGCTTGTTTTTCATGAAAATGAATAAATTTGAGTATCGTGCGGTCATAAAGTTCTCCGTTTTAGATGGATTAACTCCTACGGAAATTCATCCAAAGTTGACAAAAGTTTACGAGGACTCAACCGTTAAAAAATTGGCAGCTGAATTTAAAGGTGGTCGCACACCCCTCGAAGATGACCCATGTGAAGGATGGCCAAAAACCACAGCCATATCGGAAACCATCGAAAAAGTGCATGATTCCGTATTGGCCGATAGGCAACTGAGGTGCATGAGATAGCTGAAGCTGTAGGGATATCGGAAAAAAGGGTCGGAAACATTTTGCTCAAAGAATAAGGGATGAAAAAGCTCCGCGCAAAAAGGGTGCCGCATTTGTTGAATGCCGATCAAAAACAAATTCGCAAATGATTTTCGCAGCAATTTTTGGACCGATAGAATAGGGATCCGACCAATTTTGTGCGGTGATTTGTCACCATGGATAAGACATGGGTCCACCACTACACTTCAGAAACAAAACAGCAGTCCAAGCAATGGGTGGAAGCTGGTTCAGCTCCAAAGAAAGCGAAGTCGATTTCATCTGCTGGAAAGGTCATGGCTAGCGTGTTTAGGTATGGAAAAGGTATCCCGGTAATTGATAACCTTGCAAAAGGTAGAACAATCACAAACAAATATTACTCCAAACTTTTTAACCAATCTGGATGGCGAAATTCGCGAAAAGAGGCCTGGTATGAAGAAACAAAATCATCTCTCACCAAGACAACGCACCCGTACACAAGAGTGTGTTGGCGATGGGAAAACTGCAAGATTTGGGGTATGACTTGCTCGTCCATCCCCCCTATTCTCCTGAATTTGGCACCCTCAGACTTCTTGGTTCCCAAACTTCAAGAAATTTGTTTCTGGGAAGCTCTTCGTATCCAATGAAGAAGTTGAAAGGGCTGTAGATAAATATTTTCGCAACCTTCAAGACTTTCACTTCCTGGAAGGAGTACTGAAGTTGGAGAAACGCTGGATCAAGTGTTTTGAAGTCAAGAGAGATTATGTAGTAAAATAAAAATAAAAAAAATCTGAAAACCGCAGTCTTTCATTGTCAGGCCGAGAACTTTTCACCCCACCCTCGTATATGGCATAATGCATAATATGGCAAAACAACGTTTGACGGGTCAGCTAGTAGATAAGTATAATTATAAATGTGTGGGTGTTATATTGTGTACTACATTTACTATATTATTATAGGTACCATCACGGAAAATCCCACAAGTAGGGCAACCAGTGAAAAAATGCAAGTAATAAGCACGCAGATTGTCCTCTCGGTACCAATAAAAAAATAAAATATTCAGGCTGCCTCATCGCTGAATTATAAATGTTCATAGTCTTATACGTGAAGTCTTCCGAACACCTGCCTTTTACAGGACGGACACTCGAAATGTATAATTGTGTTGTTTACTATAAATAAAATAGGTAATGTTTGTAATGACAATTAGGTCTAATATCTATAAAGCAGTACATGCTGCTTCTCACAAATGGCGACATTTATACAATATTTTTAATTTTTGATACCATGTAATTGATTTTTTATTCTTATAAAAGCTTTAAGCTGTATATGTGTGTATAAATAAATAAATAAATATTTTTCATTGTTTTATTTCGAACAACAGATTATTAAGAAGAGAGAGAAATTTTGTGTAATTACCCTACGTACCTATATAACATCAACATAAACATGCTCTGACTGCAAGTGGTCACGAATTTGTTTCTAAATTTGCTGGATTTAATTTTTCATGGAATTTTGTATTTTTATTTAAATTTATTTATTCGTTATTTATTGCAAATTGATCACAATATATACAATTTTATGGAGCTATGCGTTCAAATTAAATATAACCAATATACCTACAGTAGGTATATGTTTTGGATATTTGATATTTGTTCAGTATTTGATAAATTATTGATCTTGTTATTTAATGTAAGAAATTATTTACCTACCTAATAGTACTAGATTCACAAACAAAATTATTAAAACTTTTTTCATCTTTCAATCCAATATTTTTTTTAGTGAAAGCACTGAAGAAAAGAAATCTTTTTCACTTTAAACTATTTTATATCGATAGAGATAGTTTTTATTACTTTGGCAGTGGTTCTCCACAAATCGACGCAACCAACAATTTACATACTATGAATACCTATATATATTTTAATTCTATCATCGGAATATCCAGGCGTAGAACCTAAAAAGTACATAAACTAATTACCTATGTACTTATATCAAATTAATACTTGTTATATTATGTATTAGAAAATCCGTTGGTATTATGTATAATAGGTACATAAGTATACATATTTCTTACCGCATACAAGCGTGTTATTGCGTTTCCGGTGTTTACCAAACGGATGTCCGGTGAGCGGTATTTCGTTGAGAATACGAGCAACAGCAAAGCCGTTCTTAAAGTAGTGGATACGTAATTATAACAATATTATACATAATATACACTTACCTCCCGTACAATGTGTAAATACCTTATATTCTTCAATTTTCAGTTGTTCTAAATACGTGGTGCGTACATTTTTTCATTATTTAAACTGTCCGTTGTGACCATTGGCCTCCTCTAACAATATTATCACCACTCTTTTCTATCATCGGGAACAATAATCCAATTGTTAGTACCCAAGGTCTAATATTTATTATAATGGTTGAAAGTCACATTTTTTTTATATTTTAAAACTTATGTTTGGATGAAAAAATTCATGTATCTCGGCAGTGTTTACGTAGACTTCTGAACCCGATGTTTAGGTGAAAATGCAGAAATGAAATAGCACGAGCTACTTTTAATATAATATGAAAAATATCGGTTGTTAAAATTAACTATAGAAGGGATAAGTGATGAACGTCGTGAAGTAGGAAGAAAATAGACATCGTGGCTGCATACGACAGACTTTATTTTTGGTTGTGATTTACTTTCATATTAATGGGAAGTGGATGGAAAATTCATTATAGATTTAGCGTTTACCTGTAATATAAGGTCCATCGTTGAATTTATCTGTGGGTTCTGCCCTCTGCCGTGTGGGTATTCACGGTGTACATGTGACTAGTACGGACCATATTAATATGATCAAAGTTCCGATAATTTAAGAGGCGCTGAAGAAAAACTATTTGAGATTCACCCTTCTAGACGATTGCGTTATTAAGCACTAGGCAGGCTTATTATAGGAATACTGTAGCAAATTATTTTATGGAAATAATATTACACATTTCTTAGTATTTTATTTATGCACAGACTTTAATTAGTAGGTATGTCGAGTGCACAAGTGCACACTATACATACCTACACAGTCTACATATACCAACTATAGGTATATGGATGGTGTTGTGAAATGATGTGTCAAATCATACCAACCACTGAGTTAATCGATTATTAACATAGTTTTCGCATTCTGGATTTTTCTCACATCAATTTCAAGTGAAGATCTTGAAAACATCACTCAACAGACACCTCATCTTCACAATCAGCAGATTGTGTAACTCTTTTTATTAAGAAACAAGATAGGTGTCTCGATTCTAACGAATCTTTTTTTGAGATAATTCCTATAGTTTTTTTAGAAAAAAATATTTTTAGAAATAATTTATGTTTTGTATTGAGTTAACACTAACAATGTTGTATTGTGCAGGGGCTATACTCTTGACAAAACTAAACACGATCTTAATCTAGTCTTGATCTTGATCATACGACGCACGAAGTGACTATTGGCCAAAAATACACGCAAACCGATCGCGCGTTAGCGGTAGCGCGGTGTTTTTGACCATAGTCCCTTCGTGCGTCGTATGATCAAGATCAAGACTAGATTAAGATCGTGTTTAGTTTTGTCAAGAGTAACCCTGCTGAGGGAAGCTACAAGTGAGGTCGCAGTTGTTCTAGCCGTGCCAATAAAAATTAAGATTTTTCAGCTATTTTAAAGAGCGGTATAAATGCAGTAGAAATGAAATGCTACACATGATCCGCGTCAGGAGTAACCCTTCTAGTTATCACAAGTAGGTATGTGAAATATTTTCCGAGATCCGTGGAGTCATCGGCGAAGATTAAGTCTCCTAATATTTTACGTAAATTTTCGAGTGTCATATAAAAGGCAGGGGTTCGTAAAATATCATGAATTATGAGACATTTACCATGTTTAATTAAGCGATGATGTATGCCACCCATCCTGAATGACCATTTATTTATTGACACGGAGAGGATTACTTGTATATTTATTACATAAATATTATTATATTGGTTAATTATGAAACGTTAACTCGACAATTTACTGTCCTTCTTCAACCACGTCCAAGTTTCGCTTGTATGCTTTATTTTTAATGTTTTAAAATTGATAAAATCCGAGAAATTTATATTTGCATGTAGTATGAACCTATCCATGTATTTTTTACATGGTTACATCGTGTATTAATATTTTGCAATCAACAACTCAATGTATTATCTATGTACTAGAATCTCATTTCCGACAGTGCTCAATGAATAGTCCAGTCTCCAGTCTAGAAAGCAGTGGCGTATTCAAACATTTCAAGTGGAGTTCGTCGGTAGCCTGGAGGTAGAGTATCGGCCTCATGAACAAGGGGTCCGGGGTTCGATACCAGATGCCGGCAAACTCCCCTTTCACGACACAAGCTTTTAGTAGCTTACTGTGAATGGTGTATAAGGTTGTATTTGGGTTTATAACAAAACCCAGATATATCTTTTAAAAAAAAAATAATAATTCAAATTTGACGTCGAAGATAATATTCTTACCTATAAACCATACCAAACGTATCTTAGAGAACAACCACGGGATTATCTCTTTATCTTTGGATAAAAAAAAATCGCCATCATGTCGTTTCTCTTTTGGGGTAGGTTGAAAGGATCGAGCGTCACTTACTCCTATTATTGCGCACATTTTTCAAATACAAATTATTTTATCATTTTTTTGACACAACCGGAGACAAGATTTGCTTACTAATAAGTGTAAATGTTATTAATATTTTTCATTATTAAATTACTCCAGAGTAATCATTCCAATCAATTCAAAGACCGCTAGGCATTAACTAGATAGGTATGTTGTATATGATACACATACATATTATGTGAACTTCCTTTTGGAATGCATGATACAAAGTTTCGATGCTTATGAATCGATTCAAGGCTTTGTTGAGAGTACTCTTTAAGCCCGGACAACATTCCCAATTCTTCATCATACACATCACATACATATCTCAGAATTTTTGGAAAGTTGCATTTATAGGGAGGGCCTTGTTTGTAGTATATTATTAAAACATACATATTGAGTAATGAATTGATATACCGGGTTAGTTGGAAGACATCGCATCTTAGCGATAAATTCGCCCTCTTAACATTGAATTGTATAACTGACATTTATATGACACTGTTTTATTTTGTAATATTGTAACTAATGTACAGTGAAGAATAAAATAAATAAATATATTTTTTGGAAACGTCTTAACATGTAAACAAACTTTTTTTGGTTAAGAATAATTACGCCACTGTTTTGGATTATACAGAGTGTTCATAAATAAAGTCAGTCAAAGAATTATTATTATTAAAAATATTATTACTTTGCAAATACAAACTCATTCTGCAGCCAGACGTTTCCGCAATACGATGAAATAACCAATCTTTCAATGTACCTAGATTACGATGTTGTATAATATTCATATTAAGTACCTACTACCTAGGTGCTTTCCCTTTATATCTCATCCACTTATTTCGAATGAATTATTTAGATTGGAAGAAGATGATTTTTCATTTCATTCAACTATATTTTGAAATTTAAAATACTACTATTACTACTATACTATCACGGCACATCCCACAAGTGAGGTAGCCAGCTGACTAGCTGCATATAATAAACATGCAAGCTGTCCTCTCCGTGGCAATATAAAATCAAGACATTCAGGATGGGTGACAAACCAATTTTTTAAATATTGTATTTTAAATATACCTAAGTAATATAATTATGCATGTAGCTCACTGCATTGTGTGTTATGTGAATGATAAGGTATTTCTATGATACCCTGTGGAAGCGAAAGCAGTTTGTAAGTATAGATCTATAATATATGGCGTTCCGTTCTCTCTGCCTACCTTTCCTGGGACACGGCATGAGGAAACAGATAGATAGATACCCTGCGAATTCAACAGAGGATGTCACAAATAATTTAACCTGTTTGCAAACATAAATAAACATTTCAGTCCATTTGCTGAAATAAAAAATGAATTATGTGGGTTCAATTTGTTTCCAGTATAACTGTTATTTTAGTTTACATAATGCAAAGTAATAAAATAAACGAGTTTATTAACATTGTTAATTAAAATTTAGTTAGACAATTGTACCTATGCATGTTGTACCCGTATCTTGTTCAAAACTAGGAAATAAAATTCTTGCCTATATAATTCAATTAACATTAATTACTTGACGTTTGTGAAAAATTGCGGAGATTTTCTCGTATATTATACAAATACAATAGGTACATCTGGTATTAATTAAATACTGGTACATACGTAACAGCATAATATTAAATGAATACACAATTACACTGAAATCCGTTTCAACAGGATGTATTGATTTCCTATCCACACTGTGAATTTCCATTTTCCTTCCAATTTTAAAATATCATGTTGGAACCTACCTTTAATATTTAAATACCTACAATGTTAGGTATACCTTTTTATTGTTTATCCACTTTGACCGGACGTTCTTACATTTGTTCGCTATTTGAAAAAACACTTTTGTTAAAACATTTTCCTCAGAATACACTACGCTACCACCAAACAGTACAATATTATGTTCTCAGGTACAATAAACGAATTAAATGCATGAACCGTTTTATACATAATATTTAAATATTATAATGTATGACAATAATACACAAAACGATTATAATGTATGAGTAGGGTAAGTAAAGAGGTTAGATATCTACTATACTATCCCACAAACGGTGAAGGGTGAAGCCAACAGATTTATGTAATAATCATGCAAACCGTTCTCTCCGTGCCAGTATTGACTAAATAATATTGAGTAAATCAAATAGAAAAACAATATTATGTGTTATTGATTATTACTTAATTATATTAGGTTCAGGAATATTATAATGTAAAATGTCTTAATTTATTCGATAAGCTGCTTTATAAAAACACTCGTAAACTTACAGAAAACAGTGAGAGACCAATTCTTGGCCGGATGCTACACGGAAATAAGCTAGGTAGCTTTAACATTCTTCATTTATCCCTTTTTTTGTCATATTTTCCGATGTTCGGTAAGTACGTTAAACTATCGCGATAAAAACCTTTTAATGATCGGGACATTCTTAAGGTTTTCCTAAAAAAAAAATTAAAAATAGGTATGATTTTTCAAAAACACACCGCTTTAAGTTTTGCAGTTATAATTTCATTTAACTCGACAACCAATTATTATAATACATGATTAGTTTAAAAAAAGTATAGAGTTTATAACAAAAAATCTTTCAACAATTTCTTTCTCAATCTTTCAAAATATTTAAAATAATTTCATTATGTTTTTCGAATGTCTAAAATACTTTGACTTCTTATAAACTTATCTTGTAGAATTTGATCCCAAGAAAAATTAAGTAATTATTATTACTTATATTATTGAATAATTTCCTGGTACTCAACGGAAGTATTTATATTGTCAAATGTAGGCGGTATCTCAAGTGGAATTCGATGAGTATTCGTCGTAACTAAGCAAAGGTCGATAAAATTATTATAAATCATGCAGGAACCGTTTATAAATAATCGTTGAAAATATAATAATGCTGAATTTGTCACACGCAGTCATAGATTTAGTGCGGAACAAAGTTTCGAATTTCAAATATTTACTTACCTAGCAATAAAATCCTAGTGTTTCAAATTTCACATTTGAAATTTAGAGTTCCAATGTCGCCACCTGTATAAAATTGCATGTATGTGGGGTAAAAAATAGAGTAAATGTCCACCTACAGAAAAATTGGATAATAAACATGCCAAATTGTGAGTATATAATTAATTTAAAAAACTCTGATAATTTTTACATCGACTGTTAAAAACATATTTATAATAAGATAACTTATGTGAAACTAGAAAGAATAAAATGAAAATTGTTAATCCCATAGTAAATCGCATTTAAGCGATCTTCAAAACGTATCTCAACTATTTAGACTTGTTCAATTTCAATCACATATTTTAATTTTATTTATTTATTTTAACAAATAAACGGCTTACGCCTTTTACAAAATTAAACATAATTATACATAGCGTGATAAAACAAATTTTATGAATAAGAACAATATCAAACATTTGAATAAATACAAACACAAAATATATACCATATTATATTTGCATTATTAATAACGCTAAACTCAAATTAACAAAATTTAAATTACTTAAGCATCTGAAACAAATTCTTTGTATAGGAAAAATAAACATTTAAATAAATACAAACACTAATATATACCCTATTATATTTGCATTATTAATTACGCTAACTCAAAATAATAAAATTTAAACCACTTTAGCATCAGAAATGTACGTACTATATGTACGTACTATATTGCTATGCGTTTTTCATATAAAATATGAAATATCTAATTGAAAGAATATCAAGTTGATAAGATTTTGCGACCTTACTTGACATGATATGAACTATAACCGGTCGGATACTGTATAGTTTACTACATCTTTGTTGTAACCAATGATGCTGAGTGTTTTGAAAATGGAATGTTAATCCTTCGGCGGGCGGAAGCGATAGCGTTGTGTTGCCATGTATAAAAAATAGTATAAAATAATAACAACAACATAAACTTACTAGTAGTAGTATTGTGTATGTGTATTTGTGGTGTAATGTTGGGTGAGAGGTATGTGATGTGGTAAGTGTGTGCGTGTGTGGCTACCTACGAGAGATGACGGCAAGAGGAAAGGAACTTCCTCAAGGGAACCGGTCCGTTTCCTGCTACAGGGCCGCATTCAATTTTATGTGCAATAAATATTTTTGAGTGCATAACTTTAATAGTGAGGATTTTTTTACTGTAGGAGTGATCTCTTCTCATTTGAACTGATTGTATTTGAAATATAATTTTTTGAAATAATCATTCGTGAGTTAACTGTCACTTTCTTAATATAATTAGGTGTTGATTAACACAGATATCAACTAAAAACTAAGTTTATTGTTAATTAAATATCCTCGACGTCCTTACTGGAAAGCCGCTGCACAAAGCTCGGACTGCAGTACTGAAGATAGGTGGAGAGAACTTTGGACATTATCGTCAGTAAGAAACCAAACCTTAGTACTAGATCCAACGGAAGAACTGCCTGGATTTATATTTCCCAGGAAAATATGGTGTACAATAAATCGTATAAGATGTGATGTAGGCTGTACAGCTTCCAACTTATATCAATGGGGATGGATTGATTCACCAGCATACACATGTGAAATGACACAAACTATTGACCATCTGATCAACGAGTGTCCCACATATGCATTCCAAGGAGAACTTCAGGACTTACACACACTTACGGATGACGCGATCCGGTGGCTGCGGAATTTGGAGGTCAAGTTGTGAGCGACCATAAGTAGAATGAATGAATGAATCAAAGATCCTAGTTAAAATGTATTCTTCTAGCCCTGCAACATAGAATAGGTATCTGGGATTTTCTGTTCCCAGCGATTCTATTTTTATGTCATCAAATCCTCACGCATCGTGTTGGGAGTTAGAATGTCCCTTTGCGTCCACATCCATTATCTTATTGAGATCTCCACTTCACTATTCTTTTTCTCCACCATTGATTCTTTAACCTAGCAACATGTCCCGTTATTTTGAAAAAAATAATTTCAAAATAATATGTACACTTACTGAATTTTTTTATTATTATTATTTGAAGTTGAACCCTGTTCACAGCTACCTGCTTTACCGCGGTTCAACATCATCCAAAACGCGATCCATACAACTATCATCCCATCTCATATAATACACTCATACAAAGTAGGTACATACATGACAAGTTGTATCAAAGATAATATGGAATACATATTACAAATACATATAATAGGTATGTGATATCCATCACCACATTCCATAGACTAAAGATGAAGGTACTTTCCTATGTTTATTATTGGAATTGTACCCATATATTGTACCTACGTGATCCAGACAATAAAAGTCAATATTTTTTTATTACTTTTTTGGCCACGCTTCTTTCGTAGCTTCTTTGATAGGTACATCGTAGATTATGAGTTGGTTGAAATTAATCGCGAGGTTGCTGACTTCTAAAACTTGACTACTACATTTTCAATGCTGACAATAATTCAGTATTTGAATGTTTATTAATCAATGCGCAATGAAGTGTAGGTAATAAGTAATTAAAAAAAAAACATTTCAAAGCACACGTCATTGTAATCATACCAATTCTCTTTTCAAAAACACAGGGTAAAAATAAGTCTCCTTTTTTTAAAGTCATTTTCTCATAATTCAGTCACTTCATTCCTCCTCTTCTCCTTGGGCACTTATCAGTCCCACATGATGGTGGGGTCTGCCTTTCTTGTTTTATTTCTCCACATGTTCTGTCGAATGCATCCTTATGGGAAACATAGCAGTCCTGCATGTCTTGTCTCGGTACTTAATGCCATCTCTTGGCTCCTTGCCGGTAACCTCGATATATTGTGCTTTATTGCCTACATACTGTTAGTCATTTTATTCAAAAAATCTAATAAATGCTCTGATATTGTTGTACAAAACTGTGAGGGCCATCCAAATCATCAGCCTAGGGGTCTTTTTTTTCATTTTACTATTCGGTTAAATATTCTGAATATTCATAATTAGCTTTCGGGTGCTTTGCCATAAATAAAAATATATCTTCTGGATACTCGAAACAACATTCACAAAATTACTAATAATTACAAACCAAAACTAAAATTTATGGGTTTATACAAATCCTATACGAAAAATATCTTAAGATACCTCATCTTAATCTTTCTGCATCCTGTTGTTTAATCTTTGTTAATAATTTGACCCACAAGTGGTCAGGTATAAAGTACAAATCCCACGATGTTCCCACGTTCTAGGAAGTACCTAATATAGTGATCAATCAATAGGTACCTATCCAATAATTTTATTATTGCTTCTATAGGTATTATAATAATTCTAAACACTGTAATCCGTTACTAGATTCTTATTTCCTTTTAGTTCCGGTACTAATACTTGTAATAATAATAATGATAAATAATGAAATGGGTAGAGCTTTCCGATCGGATATCTGATATTCGGCGGCCATGGCATCGATCCTGATTGTCTAACTTTTGCTGGCACAGAGAGGATGACACTTGCATGTTTTTTTTTAAATGCAATCAGTAAAATCAATAAAGTACATAATTATTTATTGAGTTGACATTTATTTTGTAAAACTCCATATTATTTTATGTAAAAAAACAAATTGTTTTTAGTTTAACGCATTTATTTATAAAAATATTGACCTGGTCTCGACTTATGAAGTCATTGTCAAACTCAGTTAAAGAGATTAATTTACGTTGATTTCCTGTTTAATTTTTCAAAATATAGACTATCCAGTATTCGACCAGACATTATTATAATTTATTATTCAACTTTCTGACATTCAGTCGTATTAAATTATCACCAGATATGGAAATAGATCAATGAAATAAAATTATCTATCTAGTATTGGATTTTTTGACAATTTAAACATCCATACTCTCAAATGATTATTAGAAATATGCGATATTCTACATAATTATCCGGATTAATTTTACTGTCCGACCGAATACCGGATAGTTTTCGGTTATCCGTTTCATATCTAATCTATGGTAATTTAAATCGTCATAAAATCCAATACCGAATAATTCGTTTCTTAGATTCGCATAATTGCATAATTATTTTTATTGATAGATCTATTTTATCCCCGCGGAATTGAATAAATAGGTCTTTTACTCTTTTCTGTAAGTTTTCGAGTGTCCTGCAAAAGCCAGATATGCGTAAAAGATCACATATTACAGAGGTTATTGCTTTAGCCATTTTTATGTAGCACTGAAAAACTGAGGTAATCTTGTTTCATAACAATCATTGTATGTAAGTATGTATGTTGGATGATTTATTCGGCACCGTTTAATGGAGCATCCATCTCAAGGGCACGGGAAACTATGTTGGAAGAGCGATGTCTTCAACTTGCTCCTGAACATTGTTATCGGCTGGTTTTTACGTAGATCCTCGGGGAGTCGGTTTCAAATGACGGGTCCTGCAACGCCAAAAGCCCTATCATAGAAGCAAGACTTGTTTGCTCTGTTGTTTTCGTCCAGCATGTTGGTAGATGTCTTAGCTGAGCGTAGAGGTTTACTTGTAGGTGTTTTAAGAACACCGATCACAGGAAGTGACTGAGGTGCCATTTTGCTCAAATTGGACCCAATTGTTCAAACACAATTTTGTATTGGACCCTTTCACCAACTCTTAACCAGTGCAACTTTTCCAGCAAAGGTGTGATGTAGCAACCCCTATCTTCGCGGAAAATAAGACTCAATGTTCACCAGTAAACATTTTTGGATATATGCAGCGGCATGATATAATATGTTTATAATATTGTATTTTTGAAACATCAATGAGTATCCATAGATAAAAATTCTGAATGTCGGAGCGAAATTACTTTATGTCAAATTTTGGTCAAAGTGACTTATGAACATAGTGTTGTAGTCCTCATTGTTCTCTTTTTGATGGCATAATAATAATTATTCATCTACCTAATATGTCAAATTAAAAAAAAAAAAACAAAATTTACAATAGTAAAACAACGTTTATTTAACATAATATCGGGTAATAAAAAAAAGTAGTGATAAAGTTAATACCAATCATCCACAATTATTTTGACAGTAATATCGTGTTATAAACATTGGAAACAAATGTAATGATTTTGATAAATGCCCATACAAAAAATGGTGTGTCGTGACATAGTCTAGTTTCGCTCCGGCTTATAGAATTATAAATTTGATTATTAAATATCGGTTTTTCGGGTAATTATACCTATTATTTAATCAAAAGATAGTGGATTTATTATTACATACGTCAATTATTGGTGAAGCATTGTTTTGTATTTAGTCATATTTCTTCGATATAATGATTTATGCATTATTGTACCTACATATATTTTAAGTTAAAATTACACATAGCCATTAGTGGTATACAACTAATGGCGCGACATTAGTTACTATGTAAGTTGCCCGTGTAATTTGCCAGTGTCGCGATGCATGCATTAGTGGCGCGCCATTGAATAAAGGGAGTCCACTAGTGGTGCACCATTAATGGCAATGTGTAAATTGTAACGCAACTACTTTCGCGAAAGTGCGTGAACGGTATGGACGTCTTGTTTTGTTAGTAGGTACTGAAGCGCTCTTTTTGTTGTTCGTTTATTGTTCAAGAATTTTTTTATTATTTTTTTAACAATATCCTTTTACTTTATGTTATTAGAAAAATGTACAAACATTATTTTCAAATGTGTGCTTTTTGTTTCATTATCATATTGTGTATAAAAATAAAAAAAATTATATTTATTTGTTCCTTCCTTGAATGCGTATTTAAATTTATAATTTAATATTTTGTTAGAATTTTCACATATCTATTGATTATTCACCTAGATCTTTAGATGAAATGCTTTTTATTTATTTCATTTATTCAACAAGGTTCTCAAGAGCTTAGATGATACTCTTTTACAATACACCATTCCTACTGATAACGAAATCAAAACAGTAAAATATTTGGATCTTAAATTGGCTTTTAAATTATCGTTTTTTACTTCTCATTGTTTGTATGAATTATTTAATGTAAATACTACTACTATACCATCATGGCATATCCCACAAGTGGGGTTACCAGCAGACCAGCTGCAAATAATGAACATGCAAGTTGTCCTCTCCGTGCAAATATAAAATCAATACATTCAGGATGGGCGGCAAATCTCATCGCTGAATTTAAGATTAAACATGTCTTAATTTTTCGAACACTTACCTTTTACAGAACACTCGAAAACTTACAGAGAAGAGTGGAAGACCAACTCTTTACCGGGTGTTCCACGGAAAAAAAATTAATGTAAATATACAGTCAATAATAATATATACTTTCATTCATCCATACTCTCATGTAATGTGAATGAACTACGTATAGTAAACATAAAAGTCGTCTTCTCCGTACCAATAAAAGTAAACACATTCAAATGGGAGGCATATCTCATCGCTGAATTGAAGATGTAAAATGTCGCATGATGTTTTACGAGTACCTACCTGCCTACTACAGGACACTCGAAAACTTACTGAAGGGAAAAAAGAAGAAAAAGAAAAACGAAAAAATCTTCGCTGTGAAAAAAATTTTTTTTTTTTTTAAAAGATATATCTGGGTTTTGTTATAAACCCAAATACAACCTTATACACATTTCACAGTAAGCTAAAAGCTTGTGTCGTGAATGAGGAGTTTCCCGGCACCTGGGATCGAACTACGGACCCCGTGTTCACGAGGCCTCGAGTCTACCTCCAGGCTACCGACGAACTCTTAAATATTAATGAATGATAGTACTACTCGTGGATAATATTATATGATCAATATTTATTTATTTATTGACCAAATAAACGGCTAATGCCTTTCACAAAAATAAAAAATAAAAATATAAAACAAGACAAAAAATACACAATTCATATCCAATTTAAATAAAATAAAATAAGCTAATAAAAAAACAGCTTAATTAAATAAGACTACCTATACATTTTGCAAATCTTTAAAAAAATTGTATATACTCAACAATATAAGTGACGGCGGCCAAATAAATAAATTAATATAGCCAAAACAAAATTAAAAATACTCCGTATTTTTCATTTATAACTAATACCTATTACTTTATTTTTATTGTCATTTTTGTGTTTTGTAATTTCAAAACAAATGATACCTTCTTTAGACATTCCAAAAATACAAAAAAAAATATTTTCATCGTTTGTTGTTTTATTGCATACGACTCCCTAAAAAAAATATTATTTTCGACAATTATTATTTTACAGTCTCATTTAACGGTTTGATGGTATGAATAGTTTAACAACGGTGTCCTTAAGAATTTCAAGTACCCCCATTCTTAGATTTGAATTATAATGCTTTTTGTTCCTTTTCGTCAAAAATTGTTTGTTGTTTTCATTGTTTACATTGATAATTTATGATCTTTACCCACATAAAATAGTATTGTATCACAACTCAATAATAATGACTTCAACCACGTGCCAAAACAAAGACTTTTTATTATATCCCAGAAGTGGGGTAGCCAGCAAACCAGCTGCATATAAAAAAAACATGCGAGCTGTCTTCTCCGTGACAATATAAAATCAAGACATTCAGGATGGGTGGCAAATTTCATCGCTAAATTTAAGATGTAAAATGTCTTAATTTTTTCGAACACCTGCCTTTTACATGACACTCGAAAACTTACGGAGAAGATCAAGTTGGTATTTTCACTGCGCAATCAATGCACCGATAACACATCATAATGAGCATTCTGTAATTAATACAATACAACACAACTCTCAATACTAGACTTTTTATATACATTCATTATAGAACTAATAAAGTGTAAATTTGGAGATAACACTATTTTTGTAATAAACTTTCTTCGATACATTGATTATTGTTTTGCGTATAGTTCTCGTTGGTTCTATCAATATTTTTTTTGTAAATCTGCAGGCAAATGATAAAATCTAACACTGATATACCTACTGAAATGTTATAAACAAAACAGTATATAGGTAGGTACCTATATTATAAATAGGGTGATATTATTAAAGTTTTGGTGATATCATTTTGTCAAATTTGTTTACGTTATTAGTTCATGAGTGAACACATTATTCTTCGTATTTGCCAGAATATTGTCATTCTAAAATGAAAAATTATTTTACGTTTTACAGAACAATAAAAAAAACACAAGAGGCGATTTCTGATACTGCTGATTGCTTCCAATTTACTTACAGGATTTTATTTCTGATTTTAGGTATTTCTAGGTATAAATTTAGATAAAAATAACTACAAGTAACATTGTTTCTTATACTTACTTATGTATTTTATTAACTCTTCATAGATTCAGTACATCAGGCAAATTTTGTTTGGTGTACCTTCTGAATTTGGGAACGATTTACAAAGTCATATCGTTATGTAATTTTGAAATTATTTTTTGGACATTATTCTCGGCACATATGATATGACCAACACATAATAATATCACTAGGCATGTATCTTGTGCAGTTTTTCTATTTGACCCCTTATATAATTAATAAATAAATATTATTTCGTGGAGTCTTCTGCAAAAAATAGGTAGTTAACTTTTTCTAAAAGCTTTTGAGTTTTCTGTAAAAGAGGTGTTCATAAAATATGACGAATAAGACATTTAAAGCCACCAATTTAGCGATGAGATGTTTCACCCATCTTTAATGTCTCAATTATTTTATTATGATGAAAGGGACAACTTAAATGTTTATTACATGCAGCTAAATTTTCTGTTTAATATCATATTTGTAGTATAATCAAATTCCTTAATAAATAAAAAATAACAATAAGTTACTAGGTAATAATAATAATATAATAATAAAAATCTTATTGCACAAAAAACAAACATTATCAAATAAACATTGCAGAATTTAAACCAGACAAATAAATTTGTGCAATAATAATAATAAATAATAATAATAGACAACTTATAATGCGCCGTTTTGTGGAATAAATCCACTTCAAGGGCGCATCCTAAAATATTGTGTTAATACTAGTAACTTAATCCTAAAACATATGTATTTATGAGCAGATTATGTTATAAACTACACATATAAAATAATAAAAACGAATTTTACAATTTATATCAGTTAGGTATATGATACGCCAAACAAGTGTGTTTTCAACCGACTCTTAAACAAAGCAAGAGACTGTGTCTTACGCACTTGTTCAGGAAGATCATTCCACATGGATGGTCCGGCCGAGCTGAAGGCTCGATAGGAATATTTTGGTCTTCCTCTTACACTGACCTCCGTCAGCCTGACACCTGCGTCAGAGCCTGATCTAAGGGTGGCTTGCCTTTGATTTGGAACCTGTTGTCTACAGAGATCGGAAATGTATGATGGGGACATATTGTGAATGGACTTGAAAACTGTGAGGCAAATCTTAAAAGTCACTCTTTCTGCGCACTTGAGCCAGTGCAGATTTTTGAGGGTAGTAGTTATGTGAGACTGTTGGTCCATTTTGAAAATCAACCGGGCAGCGGCGTTGAGCACAGATTGGATTCTTTGAAGCTGGTATTGTGGTAAATTGGCCAGAATACCATTACAGTAATCTAACCGAGATACCACAAAGGCATTTATTAATGTTTTAGCATCCTGGGATGTCAGGCATCTCCTTATGGGACTTAATTGTCGTAGTGCAAAGAAACATTTACTGACGGTGGATGAAACGTGTTTATCCATAGATAAGGAGCTGTCAATGTAGGCTCCGAGAAACTTAACGTGTTTGGATGGTATGATATTGATGTTTTGGATGGATATGGGGTCGTAGTTAATAAAGTGTTGTCGTCTCGGTGAAGCGACCCAAAGAAATTCAGTCTTTGTTGGATTTATTTTTAATTTATTCACTGACATCCAGTGCGAAATTTCAGAGATACATGAGATAACACCTTGCTTTAGTTGGTCTTGTGATTCTGGGGAGCAAGATTTGAAGAAAAGTCGATCATCAGCATAAGAATATGTTTGGAAACCAAGTTGTTGGATTAGAAACTCAAGCTCATTAGTATATAGATTGAAGAGTAGTGGACCAAGTACCGAACCCTGGGGGACACCATATATGCATGAACTTTTTTCAGGCGGCGTGTTATTGAACTTGAGTTCACATTCACGTCCTTCTAGGTAAGATGCAATCCACCCCAGGACATCATCTCTGAAGCCGAATTCCCTCTCCAGTTTTTGAAGTAGGATATCATGGTCAACTGTATCAAAAGCAGCACCAGCAATGGGTGAGTTTATCGCAGAAGCGCGATATCATCCAACTAACCCATAATACTAGATATACTATGTTTCATACGTTCAGTGATATTTCCCATATAATGATCCTCACGCATTTTAAAATACAGCTTAACTGTAGGAACGATGCCGACAGCGCTATGGTTCGAGTAATACTGACAGTTGCATTAGGCAATTTACACATGGTAATTAATGGCGCACCACTAATGCATCATGCATGCCACTAAAAATGCATTGTATAATTTCCGCATTAGTCACATCATAGCTTTCCGAGAATGTCCTCTCTGCGTCATAAATGATCATCTTTCATCAGTGAATAAAGTGCTTCACTTCCTTTTGAAAACACCGTGAATTTCAGATTTCATTTTATTTTTTCCGATTCCTCAGAATTCAGTAATTTATGTCAGTGATCAGTTTTCCACTAATATTTATTTTTTTATTTATTCATTCTTTACTGTACCTGCATTGATTACAATTTATAAAATTTTATAAAAAAAATGCATTCAAATTAGATATAATCAATATGCAGAGTAACTAACCCAAAAATACGTTCAACAAAATGCAAAAAATAAGAAATAATAATGAAATCTTATCAGCAAAATATAATTTTGTAACTCTTGATAATCTTTAATCTATTCCCATGTGAGGGTTTTGACTGGCCAGCCTTTGAGGCTACTACCCTCCGTGGAACATCCCGTCTGGACAAGTTTGTAGGAATTAAATCGGATAAGTTACGATGGTTTGGACATGTTGAGCGAATGCAAGATGAAAGAATGACGAAGAGTATGTATTTGTCTGAAAGAGGAGGTGCGAGGAAGTGCGGACGGCCAAGAACCACGTGCCTTGTGCACATGGATCAAATCCTAAAGGACGGCCGCGTGTTGAGTAAGAGAAATCGGCGAACATGTATGAGAAACTGGATGAATGTGGAGGAAGCGAAAGAAGTTTGTAAGGATAGATCTATATGGCGTTCCGTTCTCTCTGCCTACCCCTCCTGGGACACGGCGTGAGGGTATAGATAGATAGATAGATAGATTAAATCGGATAAATGGAAGTCCCCAGACTTTTAAGGTATCAGGGCGGTCTGTGGGTCTCCTTCAATGTTGTTGATCTTCATTACTGAATAATATAAGATATTGAATGTCTTTGTAAATACAAAATATTTATTTTCTTAGAAAAAATTACCCCCAAATTTAGAAATTAAATAACAGGTACCTTCTCCTAAAGTTTATGTGCATAATATAATATATAATGTGTGTTGTGAATTAATTTTAATGATTGTAAACATATTGAAGCATTAAGATTACAAATGATCCATATAAAGCCATAATATTATTATTCCTTCGTCCAGACCCATAATACATAATACCTACACCTATCCAGTAACATAATCCATAGATACAAATGATTTGACGATGAACACTGCTTCCGGATCTAAATGAGAGCGGCATCTTTATCCGCAAGGCTCTATGTGTTGCAGATTATGTCTTCACGCAGAACATTTTAGTTCGAATTTTAATACTTTATTCTGTTAATGAAATATTTATATTATGATCTTTCTCCTTATTTTACTTTGACCACTTGGGGTTTATCGTCGGATATAGGCTCCCTTTTTACTTTACCCACCGTGTTATCCTGCCTGATCACTCGTTTCTTTCAACATGGCACACCATATTCTGTGTATGTATAGGTACTGGATCAACTTCCTTCCTGCAATTTTCTTTAGATATTGTCTTGTTTGAAGTTTCAACAAACACTTCGGATTGGCTGGATGAAATCGCATATGCGATAAGCCCGCCTTTTGGTGTGTTTTTCCGTAACCATATAAGATGCTTGCATACTAAATTATGCCCATAAAATTTTATTAATTTATTCTAGAACTTTTCTCATCCGTCTTGATTCAGAACATCTGACACCGTGATCTTTGTGGTCTATTTAAAGTAGAAGATACTAAGGCTACCTGGATTGCTAGCTTCTTTCTCTTGTACACTAGTTTTTGAAAATTTCCTCTTACAAAATAACTTATTAGCTTTAGGCATATATTGCCTTAATAAACATAACTTTGTCACATGTGGCAAATGATTCATGTTAGTTATGTAAGTAGGTATATAATGTTATGTATTTTCATCCAGCCACTCATCTCACATATATATTATATTACACTATACAGAGAGCGCCGCCAGTCAACCAGATACATACCAGATACCACAGATACTTTGACGGTATACATTGCGTTGACACACTCATACATAGTATCTACCATCCAAAACAATTCAAACTAATTTGACTTTTAAATACCAGATCAATACCCTACTATTGTAGGATATTAGTAGTAGCTTATATTATGTTCTGAAGGGAAACAAAATCTTTTGTACCTACTCTAATTGAAAATTAATTTTATTGAAAAAATATTTGGCTGAAAGGAATGGTGCTCGGAGACGTGGACGTCCGAGGATTAAATGGCAAGATCATTTAAATAAAATCCTACAGGACGGTCACGTGTTGAGCACATTGAACAGGAGAGCATGCATGAGGAATTGTATGACAGTGACGGAAGCAATATATAGAAGGAAGTGGCGCTCAATCCTTTCTGCCTACCCCGCGAGGGAAGCGGCGTGATGGTATGTATGTATGTATGTAAAAAAAACAGCTTCTGAGTAGTAGCAGTATTGAAGTTCAGAAAATTACCTGATGCAACTATCTTAGCAAATTTATGCTAAATTAGCTGTTACGTTAATAGACCAGTAGCCCGATGGTAGAGTATGTGACTTTTAGTCGAGAAATCTCGAGTCCAATTAGTCTGTTTGTCAACTTACTCCACCTTCACAACACAAGCATATTATATAATGTTTACTGTGAGGGTGTCTGGGGATGAATATTGAAAATTCCCCTTTCACGATAATAGGCGCCCTTAATGTCACGTTGTGAGTAAACGGCGCCAAACACATTGTTTCTGTAATGAAGATTATAATGTAACAGGAAAACCAAAGTATTTGTAATTTTTTTTCTAGAAATAAATATTTTCCATTATTTAAGTCATGGTTTTCCCTTTAATTATTAAATATCATGGTTCATGCTAGTGATGTAACAAATATCGTATTTTGACATTCGTAAATATGAATATTCAAAAGTGGAGCAAATGTGAGAGTACTGTAATAGGTACCTATTTGAAAGTGTATGATTTGTTTACTTTACAGTGCAACTGGGTTGTAACATTTTTCAGAACATAAATGTTTTAGTTTTGAGATACCGTTTTATCCAGTTTATATGGGTTTCGATATCCCATTTTACCCCGGTCATAGGCTTATTATTATTGAAAAGAAGATTTATAAGAATTAAAACAAAACGAAAACTGAGGTGTGTACAGCGTGCTATGGAGAGACAAAAATGCTGGGTATCAGCTTGAGAGACAAAATAAAAAATGAAACCATCCGACAAAAGACAAAAGTCGTTGACGTTGTTGATAAAGTCTCCAAACTGAAATGGCAATGGGTTGGTCATGTGGTAAGACTAGAAGATGGCTGATGGACTTCCAGAATTCTTGAATGGAGACCGTGGAAGGACAGAAAAGCGTAGGAAGACTTCCAAAAGATGGGTTGGCGATATTGGCCAGATGATGGGAAAACAGTGGTATCGTGTTGCTCGAGATAGGAAAGTGTGGAAAAGTTTTGAAGAGGCCTATTGCCAACAGTCTTGGTTTTGTCTTGTATTTGTTGGGCTCAGGGTTTTGTGGTTTAGGGTTCTGTGTATATTCGATTTAAAAATCTATCTAATTCAGTTTAATGTGAGGACGAAGGTCTAAAGCTATATTTAGCCCAGCAGGGTTACTCCTGACAAAACTAAACACGATCTTAATCTAGTCTTGATCTTGATCATACGACGCACGAAGGGACTATGGTCAAAAACACAGCGCTACCGCTAACGCGCGATCGCTTTGCGTGTATTTTTGGCCAATAGTCACTTCGTGCGTCGTATGATCAAGATCAAGACTAGATTAAGATCGTATTTAGATTGTGTCAAGAATAGCCCTGCTGTGTGTGTTAGGTTCAAGATCCCATTTTAGCGCCTACTTTGCAATCTTGGATCTGGTAGATTGGTTTTCACAATATTCGCTTATAATATCATATCTAGTGACTGTGAAACTGAATATCCCAAAATAGAGGAATGTTCGGAACATCCCTGGTTTACACTGTGACCGGATGATATAATTATATGGTTACTGGTTAACACTGTATGTATGAACTTTACATTATTTTATACACTCAGTAAGTTAAAAATACAGTATTATGTAAACTTATGGTTTTATGATGGTATTTAGTAAATATTGGACATTTGCGTGTTTGCGGTTAGTAAAATGTTGTTTTATAGAGTTATTTATAAAAATTGTACACAAGCTTGCAAAAAAAAACTGCAAACGCGTCCTCACACCGAGAGAAGTTGTGAATCGTGAATCGAATCACACAATCGACAGCTAATTCACATCGAAAAACAACTAAATTTAGCAAATTTCTAAACATGGTTACGATATGCCTATGGTACACTGTACTGTATTACAAATGTGTCTATTCTAGGGGTTTGCCATATCCATGTTATAAAATGATCAATCAAGATGAGTGGCATGCCACTTCGGTGAATTAAGGATGTTAATTCACACATAGAGACTATTTTGTTTTTACTCCGTGGAGTAAAAGACGCAGTAAAAAATAGGTCTCCTACTCTTTTAATTAAAAAAAAACCTCACGTATAAACTAATTGACATCTATAATTCAGCCATGAGGCATGTCAACCATCCTAAATGTCTTATTTTTGTTGGTATGGAGAGGACAATATGCATGTTTATTACTTGCAGCTAGTCCTCTGATTATCAGTATGGTTTATAGTAAAAGTATTTTTTTTTATCAGAACTTAGTGGATAACCTACTATTCAACTTTTATAAATTCATATTTATATGATTGACCAAAGATATATTAGATCGGATATTCAAAGAAAAATTGGTCATGCAGCCAATCAAATTATGCATTCAGTTTTAAACTGACGTTGGTTGTCAAACAATACATTGCTAATGCTTGAAGGACATCGATGTTGGAACACGAAAATTCCGAAAAAATAAACCGCGCTGCAAGTATAGTATGTCTATGGTATAGACTTAGATTGGACTTAGAAAATCAGCATAGAATTAGAAATGAGTGAAGGGAAATAATTTATATTGAAAAATAATAATGTTTGTGATATCAATGGTTGACAATTCCTGCATGACATATTTTCTGCACATTACGATGTCATATTAACACATGTGACAGCTCTTCAGATCACATGGTAATGTTTATTTCTGCAACAGGTACGGGTCAACTATAAAATAAACCCAATAATTTTTCTATAATTCGGTATCCATGTATTCGAAAAATATTACTGCTGTGTAATTTAAGTGATTTTATTCTTTATTCAAACTGAAATCAATAACTGTCGCTATGAGAGTGGTATGCTTTCCATTTCTGTTAAAAAGTGCTGTACGCCTACTATAGCGTGATTGCATATAATTTCTTAGATCTAATTTATATAATGAATAAATTGGCATTTTGTATCAACCTATATGTACTGGATATAACGACATACTCGGATCTACATACTACGGGAAATAATATATATATAATGAGTTACAATCCACTGGATTGGTCTGCAACGAGTTTTGACTTTCTTCTCCATTCCTCCCTATTCTCAGCCAGTATTTTCAGCTCTACGTATGAGCCACAGTTCATGTCCCTCTTCAGTTGGTCCATATACGCGTCTCTTGGTCGGCCTCTGCCATTTGTCCCCTCAGTCTTACCCTCCGCAATGGCGATGAGTAGTCCTGGGTGCCTGATGTTGTGGCCAATCCATCTTCACTATTTTATAGAGATCTGTATGATAATCAAGCGATATATTCGAAAATATAATACGTATGTTTCAAAAGTAATTAGGTAACGTGGCAGATTTATTTTCATTTAAGATCTTACTAACTCTAACCAACAAAGTTATATTGGATGGTTAAAAAGTTTAACTCACTATTTTCGGTGAATGTATTTTGAATTGCATACAAGTTTTATTTTATTTTTGTGATTACATAATATGGGCAAATGCTCTCCTATGCAGGTCTCTGTGAGTGTGTCTAGGTTTAATGTATTTCAACAGGTCGGCGTTTGGCGAATTTGTAAAAAAATGAACTGTTTCCGCATGAATTGTTAGGAGGATGGCACTCCAATTATCTCTAAGTGGGGTTTTTACCAAATGCAACGCTTAAATAATAATATTAATATTCATTAGTGAAAGATTAGATTAGAGGATCATAAAATACGTACGAACTATCTAATCTTAAATACTTGTTTTGGGTTACTGGTTGTACTAGGATTAATTAGAGGCTTTCGTGTACATCCTGCGGAACATATTACCTACACTGAGAAAAATACTCACAACGAATCATTGGTACGTAGTACGTACTATCAGATTAGGACCAGAGATAGAAGGTACAAACGATTCATTAGTACGAATTTATAATATTAACCTATCGCAAACAAGTCGTTGGTAAATTTACCAAAAATTTGTTTGCGAAAAGTTAATATTATAGATTCGTATAGATTGGTACTAATGAATCGTCTGTACTATCTCTGGTCCTAATCTGATAGTACGTACCAATGATTCGTTGTGAAATTTCGTTAGTATTTTTCTCAGTGTACCTGTCTGATACTTGGGTCACAATTAATATCTTCATGTCCTTCTTCAGTATTTTTTTACAATAACAGTATCATTTGTGACATGTTCCAACCACCTGATAACCAAAATCCTTCTAAGATACTTACTCTCATTACACACATTATCAACATAATATCACACATTATTTTGGTAAGCTGGAAGATATTGCCTCCAGGCAATAAGCTCGCCAATTGTTCATGATTTTTTTTTATCAATAAAGTGTTGATCACAACACATACAATTTTATATAAAATGATATTTTATAGAAAGAAGATTTTATCAATAGGTATACAGGAGGTGAGTTTATAGCAGAGGCGCGACCTCTTCCAACTAACCCAATTTATTTTATATGTTTTATTTGAACATGAAATGGTTAGATGGAAGAAATCACGAAGTATTTACTGATAACTATGGAAACATAGTGTCTAGAACATATTTATCTGTATAGTAGTCACACATTACAGTATAGATAATGTTATTCAATCGCTAATGGATACTAATTGATTTTACACATTTTCATTCGACGCACTGAGTGTGCGAACGTTGAACTTGAAAATGCTTGTTTCTCTACTTACGTTAAATAATATAATCTGAGTACTTGTAGTAAATAACTAAATATTATTATGTACGTAAGTAAAGTACCTACCTCATGCATGATACTTCCTTGTAAAGATTTTTTATTGTCGATACATTGCTAGTTCAATCACTCTTTAACGATTCTATCGAGAGCACAGGGAGTAAATAAGCCTCTTTTTCATAGTGTTTCGGGTAGCCGGCTGCATGTAATAAACATGCAAGTTTTCCTCTACGTGCTAATATAAAATCAAGACATTCAGAATGGGTGGTAAACCTCATCGCTGAATATAAGATGTAAAATATCTTAATTTTTTCGAACACCTGCCTTTTAAAGGACACTCGAAAACTTTTGGAGAAGAGTGGGAGACCAATTTTTTACCGGGTGCTCCACGGGATTTATTTATTTGTTTATGAATTTAATTGAGTTATGTGCCTATTTTATTATCCATATATTGTCAGTGGATCCATGAAATCCCTCACATGTATTTTTTTTTGAAAAGGGGGATATTGATACCAAATTAATCGTCTCGTCGAGCCCATTCTACTGATGAAATAACCTATACGTTGAGATATCCACGAAAAAAGTTATTGAGAGAAATGAAATATCTTACGTGGTGCCTTTTCTTGGATTTTTTGTGAATACTCACATGTTCTAAAAATGTTTCTCTGAGATCATTTGATCATGCCTAAAATTCAATAACCTATAGACTTTCGGAGACATATAGAAAATGTTATCCAGCAAAACAGTTTTTTTTTTTATTTCCTATAAAATCTTGATTCATGCACATAGGAGATTTCATGAATCTACCGATGATGTTGCTAAAGACGTGCGTTTGGTTGGTCGTGATCTTTGTGGACGAAAAAACAGTGCTCTTTTTGGTTTTCCTGTACCATCATGACTTCATGACATTTCTCACAAGTGGGATATCCAGAAGGCTAACGCATGTACGAGTAGATATACAAGTTTTCCTCTACGGACAAATAATATATTATGACATTCAGGAAGGGTGCCACACGTTATCGATAAATGGGCCACTTGCAGTCGTGGGGGATTTTAATAAAAATGATCGAATTTAGTAAATTTGAGGTCGGAAAACACAAACATGTCAGTTAAATTTTTTTAAATATCTAAATTATGAAGAATTTCCAAAAATAAAACCCAAAATTTTTGACGTTTGGCAAAACACTCTAAACAACTGATGACGTCACGGAGTCCCGTGAATCATAGTAACTTTCGCAACCACAGATTATAATCTCATACACACATGCGACTCCGTGACGTCACAGCGCCACCATATCGTTTTGATCATTCCGAGGAAATCCAATTTTTAAAAGCTAATACAGTATCTAAGAAAATAGTGCAAGAAAAATTAAAATAAATTGTGGTTGTGTTTCTTTCATACTAATTTACAATTTTATGTAATAAAAAAAAATCTGCAAGTGGCCCATTAAAGATAGTTTTAAGAACATCGACCTAATACATGATACTCTAAAACTTACAAAAAACTTCTCATTTTTATGATTGAATAGAAAGAGACAACTCAAAGAATATTTTTTTCAATTTTTATTATTGGGAGAAATGTTGAAGTGTGTGAAAATTTTACTTGTTCTGAATATTTATTTTATTTATTTTTATTTATGTCAAACTTAAAGTTACAGCTGATATTACATAATAAACACAACAATAATTGTACAAAATTAAAACCAATTACAACTTAAGTTATATAATACAGAATGATAGCTAAAAAAGCGAGTTATGTAAAGCAATAATTGATATTCAAGGTAAAATATAATTAAATGAATATAATTTGCCACCTTCTTCGAGTTCTTTATACACAATGAGCAACCCTACCCCTTAACCCTCTTCCCTACCCTCTTTTGCCCTACTCCTTCTCCCTAATGTTGTATTCTTTTTCACATGTAGCCTGTTATCGTTATTTTACACATATATTTTAGCTTTTACTTGTGTTCATGTATCGGTATTTTCTAGCTATCTGTATAAGTACATTATATGTATAGTATTTTGTTTGCATATATCTATCTATTTTATTTTATTTGGGTTAGTTGGAAGATATCGCAACTCTGCGATAAACTCGCCCGTTGTACAGATTTTTTCATACATGTTGTATATAATTCCTGTTATCATATTCTGCACAATAAAGTTTATTATTATTATTATATTTTTAAAGAGATATATGTGTAAGAATATAAAAGAAAGAAAAAAAGCAATGATATTACTTCAATTGCTGGTGAGCATTTTTAGGACTAGGGGGAGGGAAAAGGAATAAGGGAATGGATTATGTTCAAAGATTTGAGTAATATTTATGATGATGTGTCTATATTATTTATGATGATATAAATTACAAGTTGCAAAACAGTCCCGTAGAGTCTCAGGTAAAGAACATGTCTCCCACTCTTTTTTGTAAGTTTTCGAGTGTCTTATAAAAGGCCGGAGTTTGTAAAACCCAACGTATAAGACGACATAACATCTATTATACAATTCAGTAACGAGGCATGCCACCAATCATGAACGTCTTAGTTTATTATCGGGATGTGAGAGAATTATCTGCACGTTCATTACACACAGTTACTCCGTTCGCTACCTTACTTATGAGATATGATGGTATAGTAGTATAATACAACTCAAAGAAATTTATGTTGAGATAGCTCTCATTCTTTTTATCACGGGTACTTAAATAACAGCTATTAATAACTTTTCTTTGTTTATTCACCTACTAAATAAATAAAATAATAAGTGTAACAAGTAAATAGTATGTAGATAAATAAATAAACTAGTATTCTTATCAAAGTATTATGCAGATACATTATATATGCACTTATTTATTTATTCCTTGCAAGGTGAATTAGGTTTGGTCATTTACCTTTTAGTTTACCATCATAATATTGTTTATACACACTTGTGGGCTTTGAAAATAATGAAGAAATAAACAGTAACATTTTATAGGATTAAACGATGATTAACTGCAAATTTATAGTTACAGTGTTACTGACTACTTCTTTAACGGATGCCTTTGTGTGTTTTTCCAATCAACCAGCTTCGTCTTTGATTTATACGCTCTGTAAGCAAACGTAAAATCTCTGTTAGATGTGTAATGAAATTGTTATAAAATAGAGAGTACCTTCTTGTATTTCCTGTACTTTTTACGGAAATTAAATTTGATACAGCTTGATTACAGCTTGATTACAGCTTGATTACTGCAAATTATATATTATCTAATAATCCTTCTTCTTTCTTTGCCCATCTCAAAAGAAGTTGACAAGTGTAGGAATCAAACATGTGTGTTGAAATACTTGATTTGAAGTGACTGAAAGTCCTAAAAGAAACAACAGAGATTTTTTGAATAATTCACGTTTCATCTATAAATTTATACCTACCATCTCTAAGATTTTCAGATGCGGAATAACCAGCTGGAGATCTTGTACCTTAGAACATTTAGGACGTCTTCTATGTGCCACAGAAAAATCAAGATGTGACTAAATTGGAAAAAACTTGCGTAGTGGTATACTGAAGTGTCGTCAACATTTACCGAATGAACGTTCGAGCAATTTTATTTTTTGTCTCAATTTTAGATAAATGCGAATTTAGGTAATTTAATAATTTGATTATTGGGTTAGTTGGAAGATATCGCGCTTCTGCGATAAACTCCCTCATTGAACAAATTTATTTGTCTAGTTTTAATTCTGCCATGTTTATTTAGGTACTAATGTATTTTTTGTGCAATAAATTTCATTACCTATTATTATATAAATTTTCTGTTAGTAAAATTATTGTATCAAAGATTATTAAACAAATTTACGGTTAAATTTTGATTGATGTACCTGCATATATGGAAAAAATGAGATTAAATTTATTTTGAATATGGATAAATTGAGGTTAAAATGATGTCAACATTGTGATGAAGTGCGTAAATGGAAACGGTGGGTAATATCGCCTTCCGGGATGTGGCTGAGAAGAGTTTGTCAAAGGAAACACAAAATTAAGATTAAAGCAACTTTCAAGATAATTCAATTAAATACCTGTGGTTGTTATTACACATAGATTAATAATAATCAATGCGCAACTTCATAAAACTTGATGCCTTACAGTTTATGATTCATAAATAAACAAACATAATATTTTTTGATTTATTTACTTATTTCGGGGCAAGGAAAGAACCTCCAAGTGATTCCCCTGGAAGGTAACTAAATCTTATACTCGAATACAAACGGAATTTCAACTTTAAAGTTACCAAGAACCGAACCTTCCAACACGAACCAGAAAAAAAACCTTTTTAGATACAAACATGTCCTTACAAATAATGACATGCACTATGGAGAACATTTTTGACGCATCTCCACGTGCTGTGCGTTTTGCACAATACTGGAGATCAGTTTGATTGGTTTTCTCTGGGTTTCGACATGATTAATAAATAAACTTATTTAGTTTATTGTTCTTGCACATCATCATTGATAATTTTTATTTATTGTAGGCTATCACTTCAGCAAAGGTTTCTCTTTGGTAATTACACCCATTGATATTTTGTATATCTTTCCCCTCATGCCGTTTCCCAGATGAGGTAGGCAGACTGGACGGAACGTTGATTCCATTATGATATTCATGTTAGTCTATCTTTACATACCTACTTCTTTCAATTAGAATGATGGTAAAAAATTTCATGTGCGATGCTTTTTTTTCTTAGTCCACTACTTCTACGAGTTGGTACATTCGTCATTTTCCGAAAAGTGATATGGAAAAATAATACATACGTAATTAAAATAATGGATACAAGTTTCATTACAGTAGGAACAAATGATGATAAATTGTGAATCACTCAATATCAAAATGATTCACTGTACGAGTGCCAACATGTAATCATTATGCATTGTTTTTGGTTTCATATTTCACTAGTTTGTCATGTTGTATCACACAACTGTAAATATGTAGTAGGTATACTTATTACTTACACGTCTTATGTACTGAGAATGATACCGTGCATTATTTTAAATAAAAATATTATTAT
The DNA here is from genome assembly GCA_947579605.1 of Athripsodes cinereus. NCBI lineage: Eukaryota > Metazoa > Arthropoda > Insecta > Trichoptera > Leptoceridae > Athripsodes > Athripsodes cinereus. Next base: position 25,341,904 of record OX388310.1, read on the forward strand.
ACCTAATTAAATGCAAACTACAGTAGCGTACAGTTAATTATGAACGTTAAGTTCGCTCTCAGTATTGAATAATTGTCAATTTCTGGAATTGTGTAATGATTAACCTTTGCGGTCTTAGGTCACTGATGAATGTGACTTGCCTAAAAATTTCCTAAATTTGTTACCTACTAAATGTTAATGCTTTGTTTTGTCTTCGGCATTCAAGATCTTCAATTCCACGATGAAGTAGGTATGCTACCGATCTGTCTTATTTTTTTATTGGCATGGAGTGGATTGATTTGTATATTTACATGCAGTTTGGCAGCTGTCTACCCCCATTTTGAGTAATGCCATAATGGTATAGATAAATACGAGTAGATTGTTATAAAAAGCCCAAATCAAAGCAGATATGATGAGATAGAGTAGGAAATGTGTAATTTTAGATTATAATTAATTGGTGTATGATTGTACCTATTTAATTACAAACATTTAGCACAGCAAAATTATTATTTATATAATAATTATCATGTTATGATATGTCATATGATATAATTATGCTTTCTGCTCATTACATAAATAACATAGGTATCATGAAATAAAATTCAAGCAATAAAAATTCAGCGATGAGGCACATCCTGTCTGTCTGTAGTTTCAAAGTACACAGATTATTTTTTAAAAATAAAAATAACAAACTTTGTTTAATTCCACTTTAGTCAATACAATAAATAACTAAAACGTTTTCGGGCTTACACCCATCTTCAGTAGTTACGTGCTTTTTGTAGACTACAAAACGTCTACGTCTACGTCTACAAAAAGCACGTAACTACTGAAGATGGGTGTAAGCCCGAAAACGTTTTAGTTATTTATTGTATTGACTAAAGTGGAATTAAACAAAGTTTGTTATTTTTATTTTATAAAATGAATTTCCACAGTGTAACTCACATAAAATTAGAAAGATTATTTTTGTCAGTTTTTACATACTATGTAGGGTTATATAAAGTTTTGCTGTTTGCCTCATTTGTGATCGCGAATTGAATTTATCAATTCAACTTTACTAGGTTATAAAGTTCTGTAAAGCGAAGGTATTCGTAAAAAAATCCCTATAGAGTTGCCGGAAATTAATAGGTCTTCCACTCAATTTTAAAGTACCGTGTAAAAAACGGTTAAATGTGAAAAGATTTGCTGTCCATCCTTTAAAATAATTTTTAAGGCTTAGAGGGACGACCTGTATGTTCATTACATGAAGTTAGTACTTTAGTTATTGTTCTTGTAGGAGATGCCATGACGATATAGATAAATTGATTGATAAGTAAAAAAAATCTAAGTGAAATGCTTACATGAAATCCATCACTAAAAAGAATAGACGGAAATACACGCATGTAAGTTTAACGTTATGAGTTATTTTGTTTTTGTTTAGGGTTGCCATCCGTCATCGTAATACTACGTAACCGAGCCCGTAGACAAACCGTAGTTAGCGATCGTCTACTGGCGAACTTTTCGACAATCTACCTACATGTACCATATGATTATGCGTTATTGTTGCAGTTATTGACGAAAATTCGTCTGTAGTCGATCGCCAAGTGCGTGTTTGTGTAGGGGCTAAGTGCTGCTCAACCACGCCGCGATCTCCGAAGGCAGTATTGTGCACTATAAAAATGTATAAGATCGTAAACCTTACTATTAGTCCCGCAAAGGGCGTCGTGGTATGTTTGAGCTCTTACTGTAGCGCTGGTCGACCCAACGGAAATGCAGCTTTATGGACCTTCTTGTCCCGACAAGACCCAATTTTATAAAATGCTATTACGATCGATCCTACTTAATTTTATTAATGTCAACGAGTTTATCTTGATAAGGTCATGTGCATGTAGCGTATCCTGTATCGACGATAAAAGCATCTCCTAGATTTAGCACCATCATTCGAGAAAATACCATACTTCTCCAATAGCACGTGGTAATCGTGTTCTAAATCAATAGTAATTATATCATTTACAATTTTTACTTTAGTTCTAAACCCTCATCTCAGGGTGTCCCGACGAGCTTCCAGCTAGATATGGCAACCGTATTTATGTTTCCGCTTTATACGATATCATCAGCATGATGTGATTAATTAATTAATTAATACCTATTATCTTGTACCAGTTTACTTTGCTATTTTTGGTGACTGCATCCTATTTATGATTAATGCTCAAGTACGCATGTTATAATTATAAATGACAATAGATACCTATTAACCCACACTCACAATCACAGACTCACTGCAATTCCAGCTGTTACGTCTGGTTAAGTGACACTCTTGCTTAGCCTAGGTCAAATATTTTGTAGATAGAATTTATTCTACTTTTTATGTCTGACTAAAATTATTATCTACTGTCTATTGTTTTGGCGCATAGAGTCCATAAAGTAACAGCTGCGATTTGCGACACTTGAATATGGATAATATTGATGTAAATATTTACATTTCTGTATGATATTGAGAAGGTGGTATGTATTTAACATTTTTTTTGAGTAAGGTTTTGATTTAAACAGGGATTACTTTATATATGAAGATACTAAATATGTCAACTAAATTTGGGAAATATCTTTAAAATAATTATCATGCACTGCATGATTTCTTAGCTGCTAATTGTGTATTATTATTATAATTGTTTGTTTTCGAAATAAAAAATAAATAAAACTCCGTTAGCCATGGGTAGTTAACCTGGGCTAAATATATTTTATTTCTAAGTCCAAATGTTCCTGTACAGTATATTACAGTATATATTATAATGTACGGAGTATTATTTATGCTGTGATTTATGTACAAACAAGGAGAGTTATTGACACAGCGTAAAGATTATTCTTATCAGTGAAATGGCGCCAGAAGTACGTACGTGTTCTGAACAAGGAAATAACTGTGATGGACTATGACAGCTACCAGATACTTGAAACAATCCACATAATATAAACTGTACTTTTTTTTATTCACTCGTAAATATTTAAATACATTATGTATGTTTATACGTCTTCTATGAACACATTTTATATTAGTCAAAATAATATGACTAGTAGAAGACAACATCTCCAATTCATCGATCAGGTATATCCCGCTTAAATTTTATCTGAACGAAGAGGACAACTTGCATGTTATGCATTATTACTTGCATTATTAGATGCAATTCATCCACTGTCTACCACATTCATGGAAAATGTTGTGATGGTATGAATGAACAAAATACGAAAAGTAATACAATATTATCCAAGTCGAATCCTTTATCCCATGTTTTGGACAGAGACAATAATTATGTTTTGTTCTAGTTTGAGAGAGAACATCTTTCTGTTAATATGTGATTTTTTTATAATTTTTATAATAGGATAAAAATATATGTTTTGTTTTAATATAGGTACCTAATACGAACTTTGACTCTTTGCACAAGAAAGTTCCTGAACGTCTTATTTTTTTATTGGCACAAAGAAGACAGTTTGTACCTATGTTTACATACGGCTAGTCTGCTGGCTACCCTACTTTTGGAATGTGCCTTGATATGATAGATGATTAGATAATTAATCATACATACATACCATCACGCCGCTTCCCTCGCGGGGTAGACAGAAAGGATCGAGCGCCACTTCCTTCTATCCTTGCATACATCTTTCGCTTCCGTCACTGTCATACAATTCTTCATGCATGCTCTCCTGTTCAATGTGATCAACACGTGACCGTCCTGTAGGATTTGATTTAAATGATCTTTCCATTTAATCCTAGGACGTCCACGTCTCCGAGCACCATTCCTCTCAGCCAAATATACTTACACCAATAAATTGGACAAAGATTTTTCAGTTAGATATAATAACGAGATTGTGTCTGAAATAATAAAAAATATACTCTTTTATTCAAATAATTATATTTTTTTTCTATTTTTACCCAACAACTATAAATTGATATCTAACGAGGATAAAAGTTGTTTTGTTATCTAGTTATTTTTTGTTCAATTCAACTGAAAGTTTGTTAATTTTTTCAGTGAAGTCGGTTCTGAATCATGTATGATTTTATATCATAAAGTGCTCATGTATAATATATTTATATGAGCACTTGATGATACAATGAAGACGTGTGATGTTGAGTAATTCAAGTATGTATGTAACAATATGCATGTTACTAGTACCCTGTGTGCTCTGTAATCATCACTGTTATATAGATCCTGTTTTTTTATATGATCCAAGTCGAAACTCATGCAGATAGCTTGGAAATTGAAAGGATAATAATCTTTATATGAAGACGCAAGGCAGACCACGGTAGTAATAAGATGTTTTATAAATGTATTAAATATCTTAATATCTTATTTTTTATCGCACGTAGACGATAATTTTTGCATGATGTTATTCCACTGTTTACTCTACTTTCGAGAGATGCTGGATTTAAACAGAGAAATATAGAGATGCAAAGCGAAAAAAAATGACAAATCATGCATATTCACTGATAGATACTTATGTTATACTTAAAAAGCGTCAATTTGGTTTTGTAAATAATAATTATATTTCTTTAATCTTTTTACAGGTTCATAATTCATACAGAATTGTGTCTGGAGGGCCAAGTAAGAGAAAATATATTAGTGTTTACTTTTCTAATAATATCGTGTCAAATTTAATTAAAAAACATTGAATTGTATAACTGATATTTTTAAAATACTTTATATTGCTTTGAAAAATTGTAAGCAATGTACAGTGAAGAATAAAATAAATAACATGCACAGATTTTTGGGGTACTTAAACTCATTATGAGCTATATCACTCTAATTCTTCTGTTCGCAAGAAGAAGCAGTATGCAAAAATCTGTAGTCTCTTTGACACGGAAGAGACGATGGTCTTAGTTGATTCATGTTCGGAAAACGTCTAAAAATCTTTTCACACAGTTCAAAGTTTCAAACGGCTTATAATATTTTGGTTTCCTGGCGATATTCTCCCGTTATGAACTCACATTAAAATAATTATAGGAGTACATACGAACTCATCCAGATACTTTTCAAAATTAGTTCTATAAGTGTGTGGGAGTTCGAACCAAGGGTGTTTGCCTACTAATATCGGTCACTGATGTACATAGAGCTTTAATAGTTAGGTAGTGAATTAGTTTAAAAATTTAACTTAAAACTGTTTCTCAGTAATGGACAATAGTGACTAGAATAATACAATATGTAATGTGGTTTTTGAGATTCATGTAAGTATTAATCATACTGGTATTATTCTTTGACTCTCAAATTTATTTTTAAAAAGGTCAAGTTTATCTTATTGTATGCAATTAATTAATATTTATGTACGAATGTTTAGTATTATGTAACGCTTTCAAAACATGCCAGACAAGTAAAACGTGATTAAATTTATTTTTATGAAAATTGTTATCGAAAATTTATAACTATATTTCAGTGAGTCTTTTTAGAATTGGAATAATTTATTTATTTTGTACATTTAAAATGTTAAATTCTGGAAAATAATGGATAAAATTGCACCAAAACTACTTCATCATCAAAATTTCACTACCAAATATAAATATAAATAAGTAGAGACATTTTACAACTTAAATTCAGCGATGAGGAAAAGAAGTCAACCTGAATGTCTTAATTCCTTGTTGACAGAGGACAGCTGCATGTTTATTACATGTAGCTGGTCAGCTGGCTACCCCAATTGTGGAATATGCCGTGATGGTATAGTAGTAGCTGGTACAACATACTGTATACTGTACTACAAAAATATCTAAGACACCTTCCACGTAATAAATTGACACACCACAAAATGGCACCACCGTGCCTCACAGAGCTTTGTCCCCTTGACTTAACCACATGAAGACCTCTGCGCTCTTCGGAACTGGCTGTGAATGGACTTACTGAGCCCAATAGAGCCGGTAAGTATATCTTCTATGAGGGGCTTTTGGTGTTGTTGAACCGGTTACGTGGAATCGCCTACCGGTGACATTGAGAGATAATCAGACTGTCACCAGCTTCAGAAGCAAATTGAGAACTGAACTCTTCACCGGCCCCTTGAGACGGTCTAGGGACTGTTAAACGGTGTCAAATAAATAAAATCATCCAGAATCATCATCACACAGAACGTTTGGTTTTTCTAGCAAATTAAAGGCCAAGTTGTATTTTTTTCTGTAAAATGTTGATAAACATATACCTACCTACAGAAGGTTTCATGAATCCACTGATGAGACATCTTCCAGTTCTTTAAATGACACAGCGTAATAGAGTAGTACCTATAAAGATTTAGATAATGGCAATGATAAGATGTAGGTATAAAGATACTGACTGACATAGCATCTTTGGTATGTATGCATTATGCAAAACAGTAAGTACCTACCTAATACTGGTGCAGAGTGATTCAACTAACCAATATTATTATTACATATACTTGTATTAAGTATTCATAGAACGAACTAAGTGCGGTCAACCGATATCCGTCAAAAAGCATTTAAGTAATCAAATCTTTCCAAGAAAATAATATACTCAGTACCTACTCACTCATATGGCGTAATGCAATCATAATAAGCCTACATAGCACCCGTACATAAACATGGAATAAATAATACTGTATTCCTACTGTTAAGCCTGATCAAGTGACACCTCAGGCTTATTAGTTTTGTGTTATTTCGACTTTACATTGGCTACGTACTTTATTGAAAGAGATCGCGCTTTTGTGATAAACTCGTACTCTGTATTATATGTTGATTGTATTTAATTTGAATGTATGATATTGTTTGTTATCAATCTACGATAAAGTATAAATAAATAAATAACATAAATTTATTTGTTTTCGCGCATTTTGACCATGGAATAACAGATGCATTTAAAAAATTCAAGAGCACATTATCGAACAAAATTTATTTTGATGAAATTATTTAATTTTCTTTATAACGTTTAATATGTGCACCATAAAACGATTGGTTTTGTATCTAAGCTAGATTTTGGTTTCAGCCTAGATCTTGTATCAGATATAACTCTATTCTTTAACTAAACGTGGCTAGTTAGTTTGGTTTAATTTTTTTTTGTGCGTACGAATGATAGCATTCTATAGAAGCTAGCCACAATCCACTAGTATTATCTCCTTAGTATTTCCTTTACCGTAATGTTTTATTAATCTTGCTAATTAAATTTATCATGCACGCAAACCGACTGATTCATTGGTTATTCTTAATTAAATCATTGTTATTATTGGAGTTTCCTCTTTCTTCTTTTATATTTCAAAGTCCAAGATGCGTTTCTTACAAAATCATTTATTTCGTACAAATAAATTTTGAGTTCGTCGGTAGCCTGGAGGTAGTGTCTCAACCTTGTGAACAAGGGGTCCGTGGTTCGATACCAGGTGCAGGCAAACTCCCCTTTCACGACACAAGCTTTTAGCTCATTGTGAAAGATGTATAAGGTTGTATTTGGGCTTAGAAAAAAATCCAGATACGTTAAAAAAATCATTATTATTTTCTTTTTTTTTAAATTTTATTTATTATATTTATGAGTTCGTTGGAAGATATTGCTTCTGCGATAAACTCGCCCATTGTACAATATCATTTATTTGCATCACATTATTTTATAACTTTGTAAATATGTATGTATTGTGCAATAAAGTTTATTATTATTTCCTTACTATTAGGCAAAATGCAGGCTGATTGAGCCATCTCGATCTCGCAAAACAGGCTTTGGAGATAGAGCGTTTAGTGTTGCGGGTCCCAGATGTTAGAACAAGCTGCCTCTGTGTCTGCGAGAGGAGGTGAATGGAGAAAGTTTTTAAAGAGGCTGAAGAAACACCTTTTTGCTGGGAGTTTCGGGTGATGGATACGATAGGTATATGAGTAAACGGCACTTTACAAATTGTCCATATATATATATATATATATATGATCCGTGGAGCACCCGATAAAGAATCGGTCTCCCACTCGTAAGTTTTCGAGAGACTTTTAAAAAGAACGAGTTCGAAAAAAGGCATTTTACATCTTTAATGCAGTGATAAAGTTTGCCACCCATCCTGAATGTCTTAATTTTTTGTCAACAAGGTGAGGACAATATACATGATTATTGCATGTAGCTGGACTGTTAGCTACCCTACATGTGGTATAGTAGATAATATTAGATAAATAAATAATATTTCTACTTCCGTGCAGTAAGAAACTCTTTTCTGTAAGTTTTCAAGTGTCCTTTAAAATGCAGTTTGACATTTTTAATTCAAGGATGAAATATCTCACCGATCCTGAATGCCAAGTTTTTTAAGGTAGATACACAAAGGAAAACTTGCATATTTATTACATGCATTCACTCTGCTGGCTACCCCACTTGTGGGATATGCTAATATGGGATAGTTATGGAATAAGAAATTACACACTGTCACTAGATATAATGTGTTCTGAGGCGGTGGAATCATCGACTAAAATAATAATGACTAAATATGTTAAGTATTTTATTTTCATGATAACATTTGGCTAATCTGTAATTGATCGAAAAACTAATTGGTACACTATACAATTATCATTAATATTACATAATTAGATTTTAGTAAATAGTTATCAAGTTAATACTTGATGTTTTTCAAATGGATTAAATTGACAAAATAAAATGATTACTTTCAGATCAGTGTTTCCCAAATTTTCCAGTACTATGCACCCTTAACAATTTTTTAGCATGTAGAAATTCCTTTCTTTCGTAATTTCAATCGATGTAGGTAATTATTTTGTTTTTACCTATGTCTAATTCTAAATGTAATTATGGTAGCTGTACATACCTACTTATTATGTCAATTATTTTTTGTTTTGTTTTAGGCAATTCATCCGAAACGAGTGATTTGTGACCAGGCCCCGTAGTCAAAACACATTTTAGTGTTACGTTTTTATTTCGTTTTCGGAAATTGACACTTTCTCGCAACGTCGTCTATATTCGAACGAATACGAAATGAAAACGTAACGCTAAAATGTGTTTTGACTAGGCCTACTGTGATGTCAATAATTGAACCACAGAAAAAATATTTAAATGGCGTAGGAAATACTTCCTTTTTAGTAGATCCTGTCCTATTTACCCTTAAATTTTACATTTTGTACCCCCGGGGATGTAAAGTAGCATTTAGATTGCTTCATTTTGGATGATCATCCAAAGTGTCTCAGGGTCAAAACTAAAGAAAATGAACGGATCTATTCTCACTTATTCATCCTATGCTTTGATTGCTGTATCCGATACTCACTGACATGTCATCTGTAGTTTGTCGTATTTTCGTTAAAAAATTGAATAAAATTCTCGACAATATGAGAATAAGACAAATATGTAATAGGAAAAAACTTGTTTATGGTCATTTCAGTAAAAGGAACTTTCATCAAAATTATGTCGGGTAGTAACTAATCGGTTTCATCCGTCATCGCCAGTGATCACTATTGATGAAACATCGATTCACACCATTTCAATTTGGAGGATCATCCAGAGTGATCACTGAAGTGAAAAGTGAACATATAATGTAAATAAAATACCACTTAAGTAAATTTTACTTAGGTAAAGAATTAGTGCTCTGGGCTGTTGCCATGAACATTTAAGTAGATATATATATATTTTTTTATGTAACTATTCGAATTAGTATTTTTATTTTAATGTCTTAATCTTACCGTTTGATCAACTGACAATAATTAAAACAATGTGCTATCATAGAATATTGATAACAATTTATGTTTAAAAAAATAATATTATTTCTAATTAATGTACTTAAACTACATAGCAAATTACTTCGGGGTACTTTGATTATTTGTTCCGTGTAGGCGATTATTATTTTTTTATCAATTTAAAAGGTTTAATATGAAATAGCAAGTCATTTTGATGCTGCAAAAATTATATTATATTATACCATCAAGGCATATCCCACAAGTGGAGTAGCCACCGGACTAACTGCATGTAATAAATATTCAGATTATACTCTCGGTGCCAATTAAAAAAAAAGCGTTCAAGATGGGTGGTTCAAGTTAATTGTCTCCACTTACGAAATTTTAATCTCTTATATTTTCGACGGAATTTTTAATGAAACCTATGAATTAAAGAGGGCAGATAGGAATATTAGTAGCAGTAATAAATAAAGGAGGATCTAATATCTATAGCAGCTTGCCTCGATATAGGCACTTGCCTAGTGAAGCTGCTGCGGGTGGTGATTGCATAGTCCTAATCACTTTGCTCGTTCGGGTGCGCGTGCGCAGCCGCATTGTTTGCTTTGGGTGTTTTTTATGCATATAAACTTGGTGTTTTACTTTTTTAATAATCTATATTGTAAATGGCAACCTTGTGTGCTTGGTGATGTAATATAGCAAGGTAATAATTATAGATAGAAGTTGAGTAGAATAATGCATTTCTTATTTTTTTTTATTTTTACAATATTAAAGTATCAAACAGTCATAACATAATATGTTAACAATTAATACACTCAACATATGGACCAGCGAAGATTCCACTCTTACCAGAAATGTCTTAGTCTTGAGAAAAAAAGCACTGGTTAAAATTTTCTAAAAAAGTCAAAGTAAATTTAAAAACAATAATAATACAATATTTAAAAATAACACAAAAATACAAAAGTAACAAATCCCAAAATACTAGAAATCAGTCTTTCAGTCTCATTAGTCTTGAGGAAAAAAGTAAAAGTTAAAATTTTCAAAAAAAGTCAAAGTAAATTTAAAAACAATAATAATACAATATTTAAAAATAATACAAAAATATAAAATATAAAGTAAAAAATCCCAAAATGCTAGAAATCAGTCTTTCAGTCTCATTAGTCTTGAGGAAAAAAGTAAAAGTTAAAATTTTCTAAAAAAGTCAAAGTAAATTTAAAAACAATAATAATACAATATTTAAAAATAATACAAAAAAAATAATATATAAAGTAAAAAATCCCAAAATGCTAGAAATCAGTCTTTCAGTGTCATTAGTCTTGAGAAAATAAGTAAAAAAAGTTAAAATTTTCTAAAAAAAGTCAAAGTAAATCTAAAAATAAAAAATCTCAAAATACTAGTTATATTTTGTGAATTGTAAATTATTTCTGTTCATACGAGTATTATGTATCTTCAAATGTTTGTTAATTCGAATGAATGAATATCGTTTGGTGTATCATATCCCGTGGATTCCCCGGTTTAACGATCGGCCACTCACCCTTTTCAGGAAGTTTACGCATCTTCAGTTCAGCGATAGAGTAGTAAGCCACGCATCTTGAATGTCTTTTCTTTTATTGGAACGGAGAGGACAACTTTCATATTTATAACAAGCAGATAGTCACGCTGGTTACCCCACTTTTGGGAGATGTCGTGATGGGATGAATGGCTGGATGGACAGAATCTATATTTTTATGAAGATTTGAATATGAGATATCCGCATTATTTTATTTTATTGATAACAATGTTCAAAATACAATCTTAATTTTTTATCTATAAATATATTGGCTTTTATTTTTATTATTTCCATATGTAATTAACATGTTCAATTTTTATCTGATTTAACCCTTTCAGGACCATAAGGTATCTTAGAGTAATTTTAAATATTCATCTTTGTTTTATTATCAAAATGGCAGAATTATAACTAAAAGAATCAACGAAGTAATAAAAGCTAATTATTTTTGGAAAAAGTGTTTCTTTGGTTCATAAAAGGACTCATAATACAATAAATATTAGTTTTATTTTTAGTAGGTACCTATAATAAGTATTTGTAATAAATGAAAATGTTAATACTTAAAAAATTAGCAATATTTTGGTGATTTTTAATGCAAAGAAAGAAAACTAAGACGAAAACAAAAGAACAGAAAATCGCGATAATATAATAATTTTTGATTTTACTATTAACCTCACATTTTTTGAGCAAATAATTAAATACTGCGAGATTGTAAATACCACTAGGTTTTATAAATTATAACAAACTGAACATTTTTTTACATCATGGCAAAAAATAAATATTATTTATAATAGAAATTGCTTTTTGGTTTATTTTTCCTAGCCATATAACATGCATACTAGAATATAGTACGCCAATAAAGTTTTATTTCTTTATTTATAGAAATCCTTGAAAACTGACTATGGCAAGATTATATTTTTGAGAATCATTCTTCCCCTTGACCTTAAAGGGTTAATCCGCTGTCTAAAATAGTCGCACGTACATATCAGTCTATTGAAATTAATATATTTTATCAAAAAAAATAATTCGTACAAAGAGCTTAAAGTGATTTTGATCGACCTTTATGAAGAAATGTGTTATCCAAAATGGATCTATAATGATCTATAATCTTATTATCTTTGTATTTATCAACCTCATAATGCCACGTATTTTTAGGGTAACTAGTAACATGCTTTATTGTGTTTTCAAAATTAACATAATATAAAGCGAGATTTTTTTTTTTCACTTACTGTTTTTATTTATTCACCGAGCTCATGCATATTTTTGAGAAAGATAATGTTTTAATCATAAGTTACAAAATATTTGTATCCAGTCGATTCATATAAGTACAAGGATTTCTACCTAAACATAAATTCAAAATTTCAAACGTATTCAATCGAATGTAAATGATCATTCCTATGTAGGTACTTCCATTAATTTTAAAATTAACATTCATTATGCTATGGAATGTATGCGATAAAGTATGCATTATTTGCATAATAGATATATGATGTGAGTGTGTATTGTTTGTGATGGAATAGTAATGTATTTGTGTTTAGGTACCTACCTGTCTTCATCTTCCAGTGAATTTACCGTGAGTTGGCTCAGTGCCCGTTGCGCGGGCATTTTCCCGCCCGCACGGATTTTTACAGACGTACCATCTCAGGAATCTCATGCGCTTCCTTCCTCATTTTGTAACATTTCAAAATTGGAACGCTTCCTGCGATTGGCCACCGTCGTTCCACGTCATTAATGTTTATTTTCGTTTGAAGATTAATTCGTTATTCTATGTTTGAATTATATCTAGACTGCGGGGGAATTTTGACTCAATGCGTTGTTACGCGTGTTAATTTTGTCTATGAACTGTGTTGCCATGTTTATGAATAACATTATGTCAAATGGGAATTAGTCATTTTAATTGTACATTTAATAAATTTATAATGGCGTGGCATTTCGTTATGTTGTTATACATCATAGAGTAATAATTATATTATTTAGACTTCTTGAGAGAAAAATAGATCAACATGTTTTACAACTGAGATATTTTTTACTACGAGTGGGTATAAATACATCCATCTACTAATTTTATTGTTGTTTTTTGATATATTTAGTAGTATTTTTTATTTCTTACACCTACTTATTCTTCCAATCTGTATTTGAAATTGCTGTAAATACATCTCTCACTGTGTGGAAAGATAGACTTAATTCACATATTGACTAAGATGCAAAATTTTCTCTTTGTGCCATAAAAATTGAAGTTGGGTGAGATGATTCATCGTTGATTTTAAAATGACATAACATTTTAAATTTATTTTTTCAACACGAAAATCTGTCTTTAAAATGCGGTCAGATTTATTCCGAGAAATTAGTAGGAGTTTTACACCATTAAGAGAGGTAAAAAATGGTAATTAAACGTAGGTATTTGTCAACTTTGACCGCAACATATTTTTAATAGTTTTTATATTTGGCTAGTATTTTCACACCTCCGTACCTACGTGCTACGTGTTTCACACCAATCTACCCACCGGGTTGGTTGGAAGATATCGCGCTTCTGCGATAAACTCACCCATTGCACAAATTTATTTGTCTGGTTTAAATTCTGCAATGTTTGTTTACTAATGTTGATTTTTTTTGTGCAATAAAGATTTTTATTATTATTATTATTATTCCATATCTTATTTATTTAACAAAACAATATTAGAATCTACATTTTGAACACAATATAAGATTAACAATAAAATTTAAATATAACATTAAATAACAAAAACTATAAAATATTAAAATAAATTTATATTCAAAATGTAGAACCCCAACATTATTCGAGTTGATTCTTCCATGACGTTCTATGAAAAAAGTACAATCATGGGAGATCACTTACAGAGCTACAGGGACAAAAACCTTCTTACTATCCTGGTGGACGATATAAGTACTATTATTATTATCTCATTTATTTAACAAAACAATATTAGATTCTACATTGTGAACACAATATAAGATTAACGATAAAATTTAAATATAACATTAAATAACAAAAACCATAAAATATTAAAATAAATTTATATTCAAAATGTAGAACCCCAACATTATTCGAGTTGATTCTTCCATGATGTTCTATGAAATAGTACAATCATGGGAGATCACTTACAGAGCTACAGGGACCTTCTCACTATCCTGGTGGACGGTAGAAGTACGGCCTTCTGCATGCTGTATTTGAGCCTGTCATCTACTCCCAGTTTTCTGAGATTGCTTGACAGACTCTAAGGTATTAAACCATTCACAGACAACACTATAGGCACGATGATTGTGGTAGGTATTCTCCACATATCTTTGATTTCGTGAGCAAGATCAAGATATTGTAATTATTATTATTAAATATACCAAAAAGATAATATGTAACTGACACCTCGTTAGCACAATACAGTAGATTGCACATGGCAGGAAACAGGCTTACAAATCGACTCAGGCTGGTCTGACAGCACTTTACTCATGATACATCTTCAGAACTTACCATCAATATTATTCTTGCTTCAGACTATTATACTCGACATCAGCTGTTAAGAATACATAAAGAAGATCAAATTATTGAGGATAATTATATTATTTGTGCTAAAAGTTTTTCAGGGAAGTTCTTAGCGTTCGTTATCAAAATTTTGATTAATGACAATAACATGTACATTGAGTATTTTTATATTTTATCACTGTGTAAATCGCGATATGATCTCATACATATTGAATTTATAAATTAATTAATAAAATATTAAGACAAATAATATTAAATATTTATCTCTACCGGATCAAAAGATAAATATATGTCGTCAATGACAACATATTGTTTTGTTGCCATTATTATTTTTTAATTTAAATTTATAACATTTTATTATCATTTATTGTCAAGTACGAATTTCATCAGTCATTCGGATGAAACAACTTCTGTAAATAGGAATTCTAAATGCATTATCGTGTTCTATTATTGTACATTTATTATTTATACTGAAAACTGATTATATTTTACTATTTTCGTCATGTAAGTAGTACATACCTACCTATAGGTTATTATAGATTCAGTTTAAATCCTTGGAGAATCATTTTTGAATATGAGAATATTTACATATTTTTTTATCTCGTTGTAGACTTTATCATGAGACAAGTGAGACAAGGTGCAAGAAAATCAATGGAAATGGCCCAACCAACGCGACCCAATGTAGTGTGGTATAAAAAGTTTCATGAATTTATTGACAACCTTTACGATGGAATACGATAATTAATTTTAAGTTCTCCTTAAGCGAAGCAATGTTTAAACTTAACCATGAATACCAAATTGATTTGTGTCAAATTGTTTCAGTAAAAAACGTTTATCCAAGATTTATTTACCGATTTAATTGTTCGGTTACAAATTAGTTTGCTATGTATACATTGCATTTTGGTTTCGATCGGTTGCGAATTTATTCCTCCATATAATGGGGAACATGCATGTGTGAGGAATATGAATAAATGTTATCAATTCATATTAATAAATATACGCTGATCACGAATATCCTAATAAGAAACCATAAAATAAAACTTTTCATTCATTATTTTCATTTTAAAAATTAATATTTTCTGTTATTGAATTAGTCCGGTGTGACGTCGCTAGGCGCTATTTTGTATTGCCACATATTTCACTCTTAGTACTGTTTGTAGCGCCTGATATTGTCAAACACTGCTCCGCCACGAGTGAACCTTTTTGCGGCGAAGTGCGAAAATTGCTTTTTTAGACGGTGATAAAAACCTTAAAAATGCACTATTAAAAATATAAAAAGCACCATAATTTTTCTAATTTTCTGTACTATTTAATTTTTTATATTTATTTAATTTTTTGTACTACTTAATTTTAATTTTTCTAATTTTCTAATTTTTTAAGTTGAAATTTTTTTTTGTGAAAGTTACTATACTATACTATACCCTCACGCCGTATCCCAAGTGGGGTAGGCAGAGAGAACGGAACGCCACACAGATCTATCTTTACACACTTCCTTCGCTTCCTCCACATTCATACAGTTTCTCATACACGCACGTCGATTCCTCTTACTCAACACGCGGCCGTCCTTGAGAATTTGATCCACGTGATCAAGCCACGTGGTTCTCGGACGTCCGCGCTTCCTCACACCTTTTCTTTCAGACAAGTATATCCTCTTTGTCATTCTTACTTCGTTCATTCGTTCAACGTGTCCAAACCACCGTAGTTTATTCACGCGCATTCTGTCCACAACACTCTTCTTGCATCCGCTCATTCTTCTAATATCCTCATTCTTCACTCTATCACGCAGCGTTTTACCAACCATTCTTCTTAACGATCGCATCTCCACTGCATTTATTCCACTTTCGTCCTTCTTCAGCCACGTCCATGTCTCGCTTGCATACGTAAGTGACGGTACCAGAATGGTATTGTGCACCAGCATTTTAGCCATGTTCGACACATTGCCATTGCTGACAATGGGTCGAAGTGCACCGTTCACTCTAGCACCGGCCACTTTCCTTCTTTCAATGTCCCTATCGCATCTTCCATCCCTCGTAAACATACTTCCCAAATATACATACTCACTTACTTGCTCCAAACATTCGTCACCAACTTTAATCTCGCAAATCGTTTTTTCATTCTCTCTTTCAAAAACAAGAACTTTCGTCTTCATAACATTCATTTTCAAACCATTCAAATTGCAACTATCATACACACACGTAACAATCTCTTGTAAGTCCCTTTCACTCTCAGCCATTAACACCAAATCATCTGCGTACATCAATGCATTCACCCGAAACCCATTCAGCTCGACACCAACATCCATCTCTTTCACAGGTCGCATACAGTAGTCGAAGAATAAGTTGAACAGCCACGGAGACATGACACAACCTTGCTTCACTCCCTTGGTGAGGACAAACCACTCCGAGAGAGTATTATTTACCCTCACGCATGCGGAGCTTCCCACATAAAGTGAAGATATTGCGCGGATCAACCGGCTGCTCACCCCATACTCCGACAACACGCGCCACAACCTTTCCCGGTCCACTCGATCATATGCTTTCTCCAGATCCACGAATGCACAAAAAAGCCTCTGGTGTTTACCCAGAAACTTCTCTATAACCATTCGCAGGGAGAAGATCTGATCGGTGCACCCTCTGCCATTCAAAAAAGCTCCTTGCGCATCCCATATCTTACACTCAGTTATCTTTCGTACTCTCTCAATCAAAAAAATAAATACTTGACTTAGTGTTAACTATTGTTGATTCGTTATCAACATAATCTGAACATTATTTTTTTAGCAGAAATTCACTTATTATAAATTAACCTTTGGTAATGACATACATTGATGAGTAGTGGTTCCTTGATATAATAATTGATAATTTTGATCTGACGTCAATGTCATTAAATTCGGATAAACTGAATAATGATGCTTCATTTTTTATTTTAATATTCAAATATTAATTTATTTGGATATATTTGGAAAAATAACCCAGTTGCCAAACACAGTTAACGCAATTTTTAGGTACGTACCTATTTAAGATTTATGTAGCAGTTTTGAAAGAAATTTAAAGAGAGAAAATGAACGAGATTTTCAAGCTACTCGGTTTTGTATTTTTTTTTCTGTTTTTTTCCATGAGATGGTTGAGATTCTGGATACAAATTTGAGATAGGTATGCGATGTTTTTGTGTTTGCTTGTCTTTAATTGTCTTCCTGCATTGAATGCTTAATGCCTTTATTTATTTAAAAAACGTTTTCCAAAGCATGAGTTCGTTACATTGTAAGGTATGTAGGTATTGTAAGTAATAATTATCGGGTTAGTTGGAAGTGATTGGGCCTTTGCGATAAACTCGCCCTCTGAATATCGATTATGTCTAATTTGAGCGAATTTTTCTATATTGTGATCAATGCACAGTAACGAATGAATAAATAATAAAATAAAAATAATAATACATATATCGACTGTGGCAAATTTCTCTAAATAAAACATTATTGTGCAGGTTAGTATTGTAATCTGTATAGTGGGATTTTCCTTATTATTTTTCAAAAAATCATTATATGAATAAGAAGTAAAAATGATAACCTTATCTTTATCTTTATGATATTATGAATAACAAGAAACGTATTGAATTTTTACTTAATACGTATCATGATGATTTTTTATATTTACAATACCTTTTGTATATTATAAACTTTGTTCCGTCATCAACCGCAGTCCTTGATGTGGGACTCTCGGACCACCGACTTCTTGTCTCAGGGTTTCATGTCACTATTCCACCGCCTCTCTATACAACTATCACCTCAAGACAATGGCAAGATCTTTGTCCTGATGCATTCCGAACTCGCTTGCAGAGCTCGGTATTATGTTCTGATGTCATTCATGCCAACGACGACATAGATAACCTTGTAGAACAGTATAACTCTACGCTTCATGACATCTTGAATGAACTTGCACCATTTACATCAAAAACTGTCAGAGTTCATAACCCTCGACAGCTGTGGTTCAACTCTGAGTGTAGAGCTGAAAAGGCCAAAGTCCGCAAGCTTGAAAGAGTCTATAGGCGTCAAAGAACACCTGAGTCTAGGAGCACCTGGACCTCCGCCCAAAGGACATACCGAAAACTCATCGAGGAAGTGAAGTCTAGGTTCTGGAGAGAGCGAATAAACATCAACAAAGATAATCCAAGGAAGCTTTGGCAAGACCTACAAGGAATCATGGAGACGGAAAAATCTACGACGCCTACAAACTTGAGAGCTGATCAGTTTAAGACTGCATTCCAGACGAAGCTCGACGAGATTTCTGCATCCCTTCCAAAGCACAACACCGTGGTCACACTTCCAACAACGTGCTCCAATAATCTAAGTACTTTCACACCTGCATCTGAAACAGAGCTCAGAAAAGCCATAGGAAATTCTCCCAACAAGCAATGTCAGCTTGATCCTGTACCCACACAATTGGTAAAGAAAAATCTTGACCTCCTCTTGCCACTAATTTTACGTATATTCAATCTTTCTTTGACGCGCGGAACTGTGCCGTCACTTTGGAAAGTGTCGCATGTCATTCCTTTACTCAAAAAAAGAACACTTGATGCCGACGACGCAACCAACTACCGACCAATCTCTAATCTTCCATTTCTATCCAAGGTGCTTGAGCGAGTCATAGCGTCCCAGCTTACAGCCTACCTTGAGAGTAACGATTTGTATCAAAAGCACCAATTCGCATACAGAAAACACCACTCCACCGAATCCGCCCTCACAAGACTGACATCTGACTTGATTGCGGGCGTTGCATCAGGAAACATCGGTCTGGTAACGGTCCTTGACATGAGCGCCGCCTTCGACACCGTAGAACATGAAATGCTCCTTCAATGTCTGGAGATCGAATACAATCTTAACGGCACCGTCTTAGAATGGCTACGCTCCTACCTGACCAATAGAAGGTGGTCTGTAAGAGTCGAATCTGGCTCAACTGATGAAGATATCGTAACTCAAGGAGTTCCACAAGGATCGGTTCTGGGTCCAGTACTTTTCATATTATACATAGGATGCATTGATCGCCTGCTGGAAGAGTGTGGCCTGCGAAACTATGCATACGCTGACGATCGTGTCCTCGTAGGCTTCTGTAGCCCGGATCAAAGAGACAACTTGGTAGCTACCACTGTCCAGTGTGTGGCAAAACTCTCGAACTTAATGGCCCAGAGACGTCTTAAATTGAATCCAACTAAGACGGAATTTATGTGGGTCGCCTCTCCTGGACGGCAACATCTCTTAGACACCAAACCGATCTCTGTCTCCGGCACTGATATAACACCATCGCGCACCATATCTGTTCTCGGCGTCCTACTGGATGGAGCACTCTCTATGGAGGCTCAAGTGTCAAAGACAGTGAGCACAGCTTTCTTTCATATTCGCCAACTGTACCTAGTATCAAGACACTTATCTGTAGACGCGGTTAAGAGTCTAGTCGCCGCCTTCGTCGTCTCCCGTCTAGACTATTGTAACATCATATGTACAGGACTGCCCCAGATCCTTCTGAATCGTCTCCAAATGGCCTTTAATGCTGCTGCCAGGACCATCTATAGAGAGAACAAGCGCTGCCACATCACACCACTGCTTAAGGAGCTACACTGGCTTAGAGTCCCAGAGAGAGTAGAGTTCAAGCTGTGCCTCACGGTCCACAAAGCCTTGAACGGCACAGCACCTCTATGCCTCGCTGAGCTATGTCCCCTCGACGAAACTCTGAGGCGACCACTGCGATCAGCTTCCACCGCTGTAAACAAGCTTGTGGAGCCCAACAGGGCAAACACTTCCAAATTCGCAGAGAGGAGCTTTAGCGTTGCGGGGCCAACTGCCTGGAACCGATTACCAGCGGATTTAAGAAAGAACCAGCCCACTGCAACGTTCAGGAGTAAGCTGAAAACACTGCTTTTCAAGAAAAGTCATGGCGCCCTTGAGATGGTCACGGATCATTAAACGGCGCCAAATATAAATTGTCTTTATTATTATTATTATTATTATTATTATTATAGTATCTATCTATCTATATATCAATGGTGGGATTAGACTTTTTACATTTGCTATGTTTGGTCAATCAAAAAAATGTTCCAGGAGTTTGGGTCAGTTGGAAGATATCACGCCTTTGCGATAAACTCGCCCCCTGTATGCTAATCGTGTTCAATATTGATATGTTTATGAGTAAAATTGCTTGTAACCGATGTAAAGTTAGTATCTTAAATAAGAATTTAATAAAATACCAGTATTTTCATAAGAAATACCCATTTCCAAATTTGAAATACGATTTTAAGATAATTCATCTCACATTTTTTATAGAATTAAAAAAATAACTTACCTAGGTACTTAATCAATTTTCTACCATTTTCAATTTAGTATAGGAATTTAGAATAGTTGCCGTTCATTTTGGTATAGACATGAGTAAATATTTTTCATAAATAAAAAAAACACATCTTTTCAGTCAAGCAATGCATTTTCGCACTTATGAGAGGTACGCCCTAGCTATGTTTCATTATTATTGTTTTTATACCTATTAATTTCTTGTTATTGTTGTTACCAGCTGTTAGCATGTGACTTGATAATCATTAGGGAAAAACCCAAATTTATAACTTCATTTAAATATTTCAATTAAAATACATACACGCAAATTGATTAATCAAGCATCTATATTATCTAATATGGATTACATTTCAAATGAACAATTATCGGATGGTATTATGCGACAATGTTGGAAGGAGCATCATCTTCAAACTGAGATAAAAATTATGTTTTATAATCATGGGGCGTACCTGGGAGCAGGCGGAAGATCCTTAGGCTCTAAAGATCCAATAGTTATGAGATATGGACCTTTTATTAGTTTCCCCCTTTTTAAACAGTTGCATTGTTAAATTACATAAAAAAATGAATAATATTTATTATTATTAGTATCGATATTCGATGATTTTATAGGTAGATTGATGAAGTACCATCTCTCGTTTAAGACTGATTGATATGAAATTATTTAAGTATATACCAATTTCTTCTTTAAATTTCCAGTCTAAATTATATTTAAAATAAATTATATTTAAATTTATTATATTTAAAATTTTGCCAAAAATGTGGGAATCTTTGATTTAATATTAATTTTAAAATAAAAGAAACTTTGTATTTTCCCCAAAAATAACTCTATTTAAACATGTTTAGTATTGTTACTGATGATGGAACAAGTAGTTCCGAAAATGTTCTAACTAAATAAAGTTATTTAAGTGGAAAATACAAAGTTAATAAATATGGAATTCCACAGTGTTAATCACGAAATATTCGAAATATTCTTAGTTTTAAGTAAAGATTTTAATTTTCTTGTGTAAGAGATATGAATTTCTGGAATATCAGTAGATTTTCGTCTATAATGTACCTACTGTAAAATCTCCCATATCAAAGATCGAAGCTACACGAATCAGGTTTGTGATCTATTTTTACCTATTAATATCTTCTTATTTTTTTTTGTTTTGTAATTAATTAAATAAATAAATAAGTCTTATTTCTTTGATAAATTTTAAATACATAAACGTACGCCCAAAAGTCATCTCGAGTAGTAAGTAGTATAAAAGATTCCCAAGACCGCGATTTTAAAATAATAGGTGTCTATGACTTGTGGGATATTCGGGATCAGCTGGGTCTGGGTCTCTCTTCAATGCTCCTATTATTTCCTATAGCGTTGATTGAGCGACTTTGATGATTGTTACTTGTTACTACGTAGTCATTTAATAAGGTTTTTGTTATAATTATAACATCTTTTCATAGTAGAACAAAGGGAGCAAACGTAATTTCCCAAAGATTGTTTGTAATATTATTATAAAGGTCCCAGAACAAAGATGTTCATATTATTATTAAGCAATAGGTGAATCAATGAATGATGGATTAATATGTTATTAAAATACCTTTATAATATCAAATAAACATATTTGTCCGTTCGTGTATTTATATGTACTTTATAGATACCATAATTGAATAAGACGATGAAAAAATTATACACTATTTTCTAGACCCCATTCTTTGGGCTGCTTTTAAACTAGAGACCTTATAAATACCTTAATTGACAATTTATTATTAGTATTTACAATATTTATATTGTCTCGAATTTGTGTTGGTATAAAAATATAACATATTCGAAAAACCAAACTAGATTATTATTAAACAATTAATCATCAATACTTAAAACTATACCAAACATTGATTTTAGCGTAAGGAAGAACCTTACTAAAGCCTTCGTATGGAGCATTTTGCTTTATGGTTGTGAGACATGGACCATCAGCAAGATTGAAAGCGGACGGTTGGCGGCCTTTGAGATGTGGTGCTACAGACGCATGTTGAAGATCCATTGGTCGGAACACGTCGAAAACGAAGAAGTATTAAACAGGGTAGGCGAAAAAAGGCAACTCCTTAAGAGAATCAGCCAACAACGAGCTAACTGGATTGGCCACAACATCAGGCACCCAGGACTCCTCATCGCCATCGCGGAGGGTAGGACCGAGGGCACAAACGGCAGAGGCCGGCCCAGAGATGCGTATATGGACCAACTGAAGAGGGACATGAATTGTGGCTCATACGTAGAGCTGAAAAGACTGGCTGAGAATAGGGAGGAATGGAGAAGAAAGACAAAACTCGCTGCAGACCAATCCAATGGATTGTAACTCATTATATATATATATATATATACCTATGTAATATCATGATAGAATATGGAATGAACTGTCAAAAATATTTAAATCGTGGTGTTGTCAGTTTCTAAATAATTTCCTCTAAGCTGGGTAAAACTAAACTAGAACTAAATAAAACGCATCAATCCGATTGCAGCAATGATATATTATTACTGGAAAATACGTATCTATGACAATGCTGCTATATATCGCATGCGAAGACATGTCTTACATATTAAATTAATCGTTATTTTCCACATTTCATTTAATGATGATATTGTTTGTATAGGGCTTTTGTAATTAATTTAATTGGTAGTTTATAGCATACGTACCTACACATTTATGTAATATTCTTGATATTTTATTTAATTATCTACTGGTTTTTAAGTCCAGCCTCATTCTGATAGTAGGTATGGGAGGTTGCTATTGCTTTATATTGAAAAAGCTGTGTTTCGATTTAGAAAATATTTATCATAATATGATGTACTTTATCTGCTGTTTACCTCACTTATAGATTATACCATAATGATATTAATAAATAGATAGATTGCAAGCTAGCCTAGATTCGCATAGGGAGAAGTTACTAACCAAAGCCTTCAATCAAAAAAGCTTCTATTTTGTGCTCATTACTTTTGAGGAAAACATCATATAACTAGACATAGGTACCTACTTTGATTCTATCTGCAATATCTTCGATAAAGTAAAAAGCATATAGTTTTATTATCCAGAAACAATTTCAGTAGATCCTAGTTTGTATAGATGGACTGTTGTATTTGTTGTATTTCACTGTTGTATTTCTTTTAAGTTTGTCTACAGAGAATATGATAATAATAAATATTTATCTATAACAAAATTGTAACAGTACAATACAAGACAAAATATCAATAATAGTCTGATCGAAAAGTATAAAACAGTCCACCAATAATGAGTAATCAAACATGTTGTAAAACAATATCTTCCAAATTAGACTTGTAATCTTCCATCTTTCAAACAACAACATCCAACACCTTCCTAACAGCCCTAATATATCTTCCAGGCAACCCTAACATACCTAAGAATGACTTGGCGTATAATTTATGCGTATATTATGAAAAATCCACTGGTAATAATTATATTCAATACTCATATAAAATCATTAAAACTTGTTACACTTTGAAGATTACTTAACTAGTTATGTAGATCTGATGGGCACTTATTTATGCCCAGCAGATGATTAAACTGACTTTAATTTGTAAAATGTAATTGAGGGTTTTTTCGTCGTTTGTCATTTGATATTAAGATGAAGGTTAATTGTTATGTAATAAATATATTTAAATATATTACTTAGTTAATAAGAGATCAAAGTATCCGCAGAGAGGACGCTGAGTTTGTTCTTTTTTTAATTAGATATTTATCAATGACCGTTTGCCAACAATACAGCACGTTTTTTTTATTTATTTATTTGAATAGACACCATA
Source organism: Athripsodes cinereus (assembly GCA_947579605.1). Lineage (NCBI taxonomy): Eukaryota > Metazoa > Arthropoda > Insecta > Trichoptera > Leptoceridae > Athripsodes > Athripsodes cinereus. The sequence continues at coordinate 25,366,644 of OX388310.1, forward strand.
GCTTTGACAACGAATAATAAAATAATTCAGTTAAATATTTACATCGCCAATTAAAGTGTTTGAATTCTGAACAATTTAATAGCACAATATTAACAACAACAAAAAAAATATTGAAAGAGAAATAGAATGAAGGGAGAAGGGGTTTATAATAATATCTTGCTGCTACCTGATGGAAATTGTAAATTAGACTAGTTATATAGTGTTTATTTAATAAGTGTTAATTATTTTGCCTTCCAATGAACCTAAACCTAAAGTGAGTTTAGAATGTTTAGATGGACGGACGTGTACAACAGAAATTAGAAAAAATATAAGTAATGTCTTTTTTATTAGCACGGAGAGGACGACTTGAAAGCTTATTTCATTTAGGTAGATTACTTGATAGTACAGAATCGATCAGCGGTTGTTACACTTTTCTGGTCAAGGGTCGCATAGGACAATGTGAGGTAACATTGAGGACCGCGCACTCTTGAATTAGGTAATAAAATTATTATTGTGCAGGCCGCTGGCTGTTGGTCATGGATAGTTACTTTACGTTTCAAATGAATGATAAATGTAGTCCAAATCAAGAAGAAATAATTTTAAAAACAACATATTCCAAGAAATATAAAAACACGCCATCAGACGATTGAGTAGGTACCTACCGTAGTAAGTATCACAACATCTGACATCATATGATTCTTTGAGGAAGTCACCGCATGTTTGCACATAAAGAATAATAAATAAATAACAAAATTACATCAACGAATCATCATTAGCATTTCCGGTAAGCGGTCATCTTGGAACGCTTTAGAATCGCATTATTTAAGACATGTACATAGTTCGACGTATTTGTATGTACACATTAATATCTGCTAATATATTTTGTTGTATTTTCTCACAGTTTTTTCCTCGTACATTGTACGTACAATTTACAATCTACAGGAAGGTCCATATAAATACCTACTAGAGATGTTAACAAAATCCGTAAACTACCTATCTGACGTATTTCTGTTATCCGATCGGAGACCAGATATCAAATCAATATCCGGTCTCATACTGGATAGTCAATATAATTATGTAGATATTTGCATATCTAAGATGATGTTAATTTACTATACTATACCCTCACGCCGTGTCCCAAGTAGGGTAGGCAGAGAGAATGGAACGCCAAACAGATCTATCTTTACACATTTCCTTCGCTTCCTGCTTCCTCCACATTCATAGCGAAGGAAGTTAGATTGTTTAATTAAAAATGTGGACATATTCCACATGACATACGGAGAATTTGTAGGGAAAGTAGAAACACTTTTGTAAATGTTTGTTTTCTCTGGGATCACATTGGCCGATGACTGTTATGGTCCCAGTAGAATATGGTGTCATTTTGATAATAATAATGATGTTATTTTCAGTTGTTATAAAATCCAAAACCGGTTAATATTAGGTATGTTTCATTGATTTATTCCAGTATTCGGTAGTAATTTTACTATCCATCCATTCCATCATGATATTTCTCACAAGTGGGGTAGCCAGCGGACCAACTGTTTGTTATAAACATCCAAGTTATTCATTACAACTTGTATGTCAATAAAATAAAATTTATTCATGATGGGTGGCATACCTCATAGCTGAACTGAATATGTTAAATGTCTCAAAATGTGACGTTTAACGTATACCTACCTACCCACCTTTTACAGGACACTAGAAAGCTTACAGAAATGACTGGGAAGCCCATTTTTTACCGGGTACTCTACGAGATTGAGTAGTTTTATTATCAAACGGAAAATATCCGGTTGAATTGTCATTATTTTTGGATAAATTAATCGACTTTCGATAGAGTAAGATTTTTTTATGGGAAATGTATTAGTATTTAGAATGTTTTTATTACTATACACAATACCTTGATTATAACTTAAGGGGCCCCTTTAGCAAAAACAATAAAACATTCAATTTTCAACAAGTTTGGTACACAAACTCTCAAAACTTGTTGAACCTACGAACATTTTGATTTGATAAAATATGAAAACAAATGGATATTAATTACCAATATCAAACTTTAACTTTATAAAAACAACTTGATTTTAGCTTCATAATATTCGTTAATAAAAAAGCATATTTCTAAAAATCGAATTCGGGGGTGTGTTTGGTACATAAATGCCCGAGAACCCTGCAAATTTTTATATACTTTTTTTAATATTACGAATACCTAGATAGTTATTACAATTATAATAATAATATTAATCTAATACAATCACAATCCTCTAATGCAGTTTGAAATTGATTTGCCAAAACATTGTGTAAATTTGTAAATCTTTTGAGCCAAAAATTTTGAATTCCATCATTACCAGGTGATTTCCAATTATTAGTATTAATAAAAATATTTATTGCACAAAATTTGTATACAAAGAATAATTAAAAAAAACTTGACAACATTACCACTGAATACATAATTATAGATCAAAAAAAAATTTTTTTTTTGTTTTTTTCATGGATATTGAAATTTTTTCATATTTTGAAACCAAAAATCATCACACGAACTCGATTTTTTGGATACTAAAAAAAGTTTTCTAAAATCTATGTTATTTATATGCTTGATAGGATGAATAAAAAATATATATATTTTACAAATAATTTGTATTTTGATATAACAAAGAGTACCTAAATAAATTTCATCAGTCTGCGATTTATTTATTTTCTACTAAAAAACTAATATTGGTAATAAATGTTTTTATTTTATTTTATCAAATCAATATGTTCGCAAGGGTCAATAAGTTTTGCCAGTTTTTCTATCAAATTTGTTGAAAATTGAATATTTGACTGTTTTTGCTAAACGGGGCCCTTACCTCGGCATGACAGTGGCCAAATATCGAATATTCAACTCTCCGGCTTAGAATCTTGCCTGAAATTCGTTATCCGTCATTATCCGATTAATATCCGACGCAGGCACTATCCATTACATCACTAATTATTATGTGCGTAATTAGAAGAGAACCACTTATCAACAATAAAGATAATCATTCTTCAAAAGACACGTCTTTATGTTTGCCATGTTATCATTCGCTCAACATGTTATAATATATTATATTTATCATTTATATGCGTAAATAATATATATTCCCAAGTACCTACCTATTTACTCTCTGAAAAACGTTGAAAAGTGAAGAAATTCAGTATACTTCACAGATATAGTATTAACACATTTAAGTACTTCGTTGAATGTAACTTTGTTCAAGCATATGCTTAGGTACCTACTAAGTAGGTCATCACGGCATAATATTCCACAAGTGGCTATCTGCATGTAAACAGACAAATGCTCAAATACAAAAAAATAAAAATAAGTTGGTACCTACTTAAATACAAAAAAAATGTGTTTTTTTTCATAAACTTTTTAGAAGTTTACTCATTCTTTATTGTACATTGATCACAATATATACTATTTTATAGAAAAATGCAAGTTAGATATAATCAATATACAGAGGGCGAAATTTATTTTTGATCAATTAATTATGTTTAATTATCTTGATTTTTGGAGTAGTTAAGTTTGATATTATGGAAAAAATAAATAAAAAATATTAAGGTTAATTTTTTGCAGAACATAATTATTAACTCTCCTTATAAAAATTATATATTTTTTAGTAATTCTAGTGTAAAAACTCATGTCAAAAATTGTTTTAATTTTTTTCTCAAATAAACTGATCACCATCTTACTATCATCATCAGAGCATATGTTACAGGTGAAGTTGCCAGAAAACTAGCTATATGTAATAAACACGGAAGTTGTCCTCTCCGTGCAAATTAAAATTAAGACATTCGAGAACGGTGGCATACCTCATCGCTGAACTAAAGATGTAAACGTCTTATACTTATATTTGACGATCCAAGTAGCTATTTGAAAATCTGGAATTTTTTTTAAAGATCCTTCATAAAGAAATTCAGATATAACTTGCTAATTCAATATTAACATTTCTAATTTCGTTTACCTACAATAAAATCAACACATAATCAAATAAAACTAATGTCTGTTTCTAATCACATACAATGTAATGTCTATTCTGTACTTACTATTTACGAGTACCTACTTCGTCTGTACGCGATGGCTCGCGGTACAACGCGGCGTTTCAATTTACGTCATACATTCCATCTTCTAGTCGCTACTTGTGGTTTAATGATATAATTTCTATGTAAAACACCAAATGATTTTTCTATTGTTTAAATTTTGCGGTGATAAAAGGTACCGACATTTATGACAACAGTAAATCCACATTACCTACTAAATATTTGAGTATAGGATTCAAATGAGAAGAAAAACTGCAATTGGAGTAACTATTAATATTTTTAATTGTTTTCCTTTTGTCCTACGATATTCTAGCCTAAAACAAAAAATTGAAGAAAAGCTTTTTATTATTATTTTTGGACATTATCTAATTATCACCTAGTCAAGACTATCTTTTCTCCCGTAGGTATCACAAAGATTGCAGGTTTTTACAAAATGCGTTGATCAAACTCGCAACCTCATCTGTGACATGCAACATTCAAACCGCCTTATATTCAATATTATTTTACAACACCTATTTTCCAAGCTAAGATCCTTCTGCTACTTTCTGCTACGAGTCTTAGGATAATAAGAGTCACGGCCGGATTGGAATATCAAAAACATTAAACAGGCAGGATGGTGCTTAGAGACGTGGTCATACAAGAGTTAAATAGCAAGATTATAATATATATTAAGTCCTACAGGACGGTCAGGTGTTGAGCACATTGATTAGGAGAGCAAATATGAGAAATTGTATGGCAGTGATGGATGCGAAGAGTGTACGCAAAGACAGATCCTTTCTACCTTCTGATGATGATTAAACGGGCGATGTTTTGTCTTAATACTGAGTGCAGACTTACTTAACACAAGTAATTAATGTTATTTAGTATTTTTTTTATCCAACAAATCGTTATAATTTCCGTAATTCAAATGTCCATAAGATAATATCACTCGTTTTATTACATTGTTTGTTGGTCAGAAGAGATGATACAGATGAGTCTGTTCTAGAAAGCCATAAGGAAGTAGCCATTTGCATTTAGTATAACGAAATAATAATACTAATAAGTAGGTACATCTCTTATTCAGAACAAAATCACAAACATTTCCTTTGTATTATTTCATGTTTATTATGGTATCCGGACGTTCCTCACGGCATTCGTTAGGTGTGTATGATTATGTAGTATGAATATAATATAAATTCATCTTGTTATTACTAGCGTTATGTATCTTTATTTTGTTTTACACTGCCGGGTTCAGATTTAAAATTTACTCCGCGTATGTTTTATTCGTCTTAACGTCCATATCACCGAAATATACATAACAAATAACAAGGCGATACGTGCCTGAACATATGATAATCTTTTTTTTATAAACATTTGGAAACTCACTATAGTAATTGGTTTGTATTCAAATGTAAAAATTGACATTCAAATAACCTTATAGTTTACCGATTTTATTCTAAACACAACAATACTACTTTATTGTAGATTTTTGGTTTATATTTTGATTTTTCTATGACAAATCCATCTCCATTTACATGAAATTGATGTGATATGTAATATCTAGACAAGTAGGTAGATTTTGTACTAATATATTAACAGTATATAGAGAGATTCTTTTATTTTCTTACTTCGACGGCTATTTTCCTCTCGTGGAAAAAAGAAAACGAACAGTGTTAACAGTGCGAAATGTGTTTAGTTGACTTCAAGAAGTATCATGGAATGTTAATCTTTTTTCTTCTTGTGCCGTATCAGGTCCCCCCGAAGTTGCCAATTACTCTGGTAAAAGTTTCTTAATCTTGGGGGATCCGGAATAGTTCCCTCGCATGTTTCATCTTGGTTCAGTCTCTTATGTTGCGCAGCCAAGACGTTTGTCCTTTACCAGGATTATTTCAATTTTTCTCATCAGTATTAGTTGAAGCAAACTATACTTATCTCCTTGCAGAATGTGACCCAGATATGAGAAAGTCCTTTAGTAGTTGTCACCGGTTGGAAGCATGCGTGATGTGATTGCACAGGAGAATGTTTCGTTTAACATGGACAGATTTGGTCAGCAACTCGGAAGTTTTGAGGAGAGCCGATTACAGAAGACAACTGCTAAAGGGCGTTAATGATAAGTCTAACCAAACGAAACAAGAACAATTAAGTAGAACGAGTTCTGATTTATTCTTGTCAAGTAAGGCACCAGCGACTACAAATATAAAATGACTAGCTTTTTCTTTATTATTCTAGCATTTGTAAGTCAGACAATTGGATGCACGAACCCTTATAAGTAATATTAAATTTATACTTACTACATACCGCAATCAATCCAAAATAACATTTATACTTTAGTACGAGTGAGATACTGAAGATAAAGATGTTTCACTCAGATCAACAAGACAACTGATATATTACAATCATTGGAAGATATACCAACAGACAGAATATTCCTGTCTCACATAATAATATTGTATATGTATTGGTATAATAATAATCTGCAGTAATACATACATAATAATGTAATATATATACCTAGGTGATGTGTAAGACGAATGCGGAAGTAACAGAAATAGTTTCCTCATTCCTCAATACATAAAATATAATACCTATCTATGTACATGGTGTGTAACGTCTTCAGCGATAATAATATTAAGTATTATTAATGATATATTTCTTGTGTATACCCGATATTATGTGAATTGTTAGATAATTAATTATTTAAAATTCTACTCACTATTTTTTTAAGGGCAGCGCCCACCACATACTTCGTGACAAACCTGGAGATATGTATCTCCTTAACGATACACACATGCAAATAGTGGATTTAAAGTCACAGTGACGCTAGAAATGCTGCCCCGAGGAAGCCGCGAAATATTTCAAATTCTTATAAGTATGTACTATTTTGAAAATCTGTTGATTGGGGTGGGGGGGGGGTAGATATTCTAAGTGCAAGGCGATTTTGATAACTAAAAATTACAAGATTTTGATAACTAAGACCTAAAAAAACTCTGATAAATTTGGAAATCGGATACCTAAAAAAAGGTCCTTTAGTAATAATATATTTTATGTGTGGCCTAATGAAGTTAGTAGTTTGGATACCCCTGGTATACAACGTATTCCACAAGCATGCCTAGAATACTACACGGCATATCACACAAGTAGTGTAGCCAGCGGACTAACCTCATGTAGTAAACATGTGCCTATACAAAAGACATTCAGGATGGGTGACATGCCTCATCGCTGAATTGTAAATGTTGATTGTCTCATTATACGAACGCCTGTATTTTACAGGTCACTTGAAAATTTACAAAAAGTGGAAGACTTTTTCTTTGGCAGGGACTTCACATAATGTAAACTTTATCTTGAATTGTAAGTTACTTTTTGTTATATAGTTCTGAATTGAATGGTTTTATTTACTTGCTGTGTTCTCAAACGGAACGTCAACATTCAGATGAAAAAGAAAAACATCAGCTCATTATCCTAACCAAACCTACATACATAATAGATAACGAATTCTGAGAATCACTTTAATTTATTTATAAATAACAAGGTAGATAGGTAAACAGCTTCGGGCTGGTTTCAGGAATTTTCAATACGAAATGTAATGAAATAACATTTAATTCCGTGAGTAAGGTAGGTAAAGTATATTTTACATTCTGAATATTCTTCTTTTATTTAAAACATCAACGAGTACCTCACATACATACACGTGCCTTATAAATAATATAATATAAGTAAATGTTTATTGTAATTATGTAATATAAGTAACAACTTTTTTGTAATACAACATAATATCTACATAAACTATGCGTGCTTGTTACCTGGAGGCTATCTCTTCCAATGCTAACCTGTATACAAGTGTGACATTACTTTGCTAGAATAGTTAATTAAAAATTAATATCTAGGTACATATATTAATTTTATACACATTTAATTTAATACCATGTCAGAGTGCCAATAAGATGGAGCGACCAAATTAAGGAGGCCACACAGAGCTCACTTCACGGGGCCTTGCACATGGCGGAGGATCGCTCAAGATGGAGACAGATGGTCTACAGAACGAAGCATGATGGTGACGATCCTCAGGATTGAGGGACCGTCGGAGGTGATGATGAATGTCATCCATCCAAACGGACCCATTATTTTTACGAAAGGGAATTATTTTGGGTAGTGACTGGTTTTTTTAATGAAATAACCTTTGTTCATAAGATAAGATCCGAAATTCATATATTCGTGGGAGTCTGGGTATGCGGGATATCTCGGATAAAATACAAGAGAGCAGATTGAGATGGTATGACCATGTGGCCAGGAGACCAACTGAGTATGTAGGCAATAAAGCTCAATATATCGAGGTTACCGGCAAGAGACCATGAGGAAGGCCAAAGCGCAGATGGTGTGAAGTAGTGAGACAAGACATGCGGAGCTGTGATGTTTCCCATGAGGATGCACTCGACAGAACCAAGTGGCGAAACAAAACAAGAAAAGCATACTCCACCACCATGTGGGACTAATAATTGTCCAAGGAGAATAAGAAGAAGAAACCTTTGTTCATACTTTATCTCGGATAAATGGAAGTCTTCAGACTTCTGCGCTAACCGGGTAGTCGGTGGGTCCTTCATACTTTTTCATATGCGGGAAATGGCCCCTGTCCTTAGCAGTCAAAATTATTCTTTAACGGAGTCAAGAGTAAATAAAATTAAAGTACTAATACCAGCATTATTACTCATCTTAATAAGTGTGTAAGTCGTGCGCATTTCGTATTCTTTGTTTTTCTATATTACACACTTTGGTACAACGTCTCTATACCTAGATAATAATATAGTAGTAGTAGGTATACTTACCTAACATCTGAGATGACTGGTTTTTACATTGCTACATACTATACCGGATATCCTGTGCTGTACCTAAGCCGTTTATATATTAAATCTACTCGTTATTTTGCGGTTACACGCTAAGAAGTGCGCAATACTTGGTACTTACATATTATTATTATTATCATTCATCTACATAGATGCCTACTTATAAATTTGTACTCATAAATATATATATATTTAGACTTGGCTTACAAGCCGTGACTAGTCTTTGAATAGATTTATCCCCAGTTAAAACAAAATCTTTTTCGTACAACAGTTTGTTTCTTTGGTACATCAAAACAGTATTATTTAATAGTGAAAATTACAAAAAAATAACTGACATCAAATCATATACTGTATCATTTCATTCGTTCTTTCATGTAATCATGGCTTTTTCCACAAGTGGGTTAGCCAGCGAAATAACTGCATGTATAGTATAGTACCTACATTTTATTTTTCATTTCTTAATAGTATGTGTAGTTTCTAAATTTCTTAATTTTATGTGCTATGTTCTGTGTGGAGAAAAATACCACCTTCTCCAACTGATATTAAAGGGGAAAATTGAGGGACGCCGAGGTCCCGGTAGGAGACCTGGCTGCGAAACATAAGGGAGTGGACAGGCATCCGAAGTGTGAAAAAGCTGTTCCGAGCAGCACAGGACAGGGACAAGTTCGCCGAGGTGATCGACAACGTTGGGGGGACCCGACAAGGCACTTAAAGAAGAAGAAGAATGTGCTATCGCTAAGTGGACTAATGTTGCTAAATAATTGTATGTATTACATTTGAAAAAAGTCTGTTGATATACAATATAAAATAAAAATAAAAGTATAATGAATAAACATGCAAGTCGTTCACTCGTTGCCAATACAAGTTAAGTTAAAACATTCAGAATGGACGGCATATCTAATCGCTGAATTTTATTTATTTTTTTTTTTTTTTTTTTTTTATTTTTTTTTTTTTATTAACATAATAATATACGGCTAAATAGCCTTTAAAGTACAATAACTTACAAAAACAAACTTGAAACAAACACAATTAACACATAAGTGACAATGAATACAAAAACATGACAGTAGTAACTACAGGGGATTCTCAACGGAAAGCATGTACCCTCGCATAAACCTGCTCACAGCACATCTCCTCACAGTGTACTCCGAATCGTTGAAAATATCGATCTCACTGTAATTATTCCCTATTACATGGAGTCGATTCATCTATCTTTGAATTGTTATATGATTTATAAATAAAGGGTTGTACCCTCTCTTACCCGTGGATGTTTCAGCAATGATACTTTCTATGTCATCTACACTCATCGTGCAAAATCTTTTGTTTATTATTATGAAAGGTCTCAGAGATCGCCTGAAGCGTTCACCCCGACGAAACCTCCCCAAAATTAATAACAACCGTTAATATTCCCAAAAGGCTTTATACAGCATTTCTTAGAACTTAAACAATACATTCTTACATTCTTACTTACATTTACGTATTACTACGTACAAAGACTGCTTTAAACTATTTAAATACATATAAATTTTGAACTATAATGTTAATTTAAATTTTCAAATGGTAGGTGTTGCTCTACACCTACCCGTGGAGCACCCGGTAAAGAATTGGTCTCCCACTCTTCTGCGTAAGTTTTCGAGTGTCCTGTAAAAGGCAGGTGTTCGAAAAAATTAAGACATTTTAAATCTTAAATTCAGCGATGAGGCTTGCCACCCATCCTGAATGTCTTAATTTTATATTGGCACGAAGAGGACAGTTTGCATATTTCTTACATGCAGCTGATCTGCTGGCTACCCCACTTGTGGGATATGCCGTGATGGTATAGTAGTAGTAGTGTTGCTCTATAGTCAATAATCGCCAAAAATTGTTGACAGCTGAGAATAATTATTTTAGATAGGTGTAAAGTCAGAATAACGTAAATCTCTATGAGTAACGTGTTACTTAGCCCAACATAATAGATGGAATATAAATTATTTCATGTTTGCTAATATAGTTGACAATAACACGTAGTCGATAAACTTAATAAAGTCTTATGATAGATGAACTGTAGGCAGTCATAAAATATGGAATTATTATGTTTGAAAATATAATAAATTTAATATGCACCTATCTATAAGATATAATAAGTATGTTTAGATGCCACGAAGATGAAAATATGTTGTGTGTGAATTACTTCAAATGTTTTGCTTTAGATAATTTCGATAAATATATATAATAACCCAACATCCGTTTTCTGTTTCGTATAAATTAATAATTCATTGAAATAATACTTGCTTTCTTAAGTCGGAAAGATTAAATCGAAGAAAATGCTATCGTCTTTGAAATATCATGTGTCTATGCCTGTCACAAAAATTCTTTAGGTAGGTATGCATACATTTATTTAGATACATGTGTATATATTTTTATTGAAAGGAGTTTGCAGAATCTGCCTTCACTCACCTACATAGGTGTAAAAATCCTGTGAAATGCGAAAATTACGTTCAACATACTTCATACATACTACGTTCAGAAAACTACGTTAAGAATGTGTTTATCCTATATTACTATTTTATTATAAAACCCTTATTAAAAGGTGTAAGTGTAAGGATAAAAATTATGAAATTGATAGAAATAAAGTTATTGAAATAATTATGTATTTATCATCTGTGTAGAATGTAATTTATTGTCATTGTTTGTTGAAAAAAGAGTAGAAAATAATTACGCTCGAAATCTTCATTTAAGCATTTCAAGATATAATTTTTTTTTTTTTTTAATCGCCAGGGTCGAGTCTTCGAATACTAGTAAGCGTAGATAATAATGAAGTCTCGTGGAAGTTAATTAAATGTAATGGTATTTTTTATCAATTTACTTTAAAAAAAATAGTTTAAAAAAATGCTTTGTGCCTTTTTTAACTTGTATAGTGTTATCTGCGGTTACCTCTGAGTAAAACAAAGGTCCTCGTTACGATACAGTAATATGTGGAGACGATCGAGGTATATTAATATATTTATTATAATGATTTTTTTTTAAAGATATATCTGGGTTTTGACAATAAGCTACTAAAAACTTGTGTCGTGAAAGGGGAGTTTGCCGGTACCTGGTATCGAACCACGGACCCCTTGTTCACGAGGCCGAGACTCTACCCCTAGGCTACCGACGAACTCAAATGATGAACAAAGAATAAATACATTAATAAAATGTTGCTCTTTTTTGTGGTAAGAGTAAGAACACGAACAATATTACGAGTGTCAGCAAAGTATGAAAATAATAAACCTTTGTACAAGATAATATTATAATTAGTGTTTATTTATATTGTGGTTTCCGTTTTTACTTTATTTGCACCTATAATAAACCATATAGTGTACCTACCTAAGTAATAAGTACTACAATTATCTTACAGTAAAATAATATTGCTCGTACTTTGTTTCTACTGTATTTATGATAATATCTGGGATGTACCGGGGTCTACCTGTATGTTGATATCGCAAAGGAACTACAGTGGTACTTCGACATACGAGTTAAATTCGTTCCGCAACCTTGCTCGTATTTCAAATTACTCGTATCTCAAAGCAAATTTTCCCCATTGAAATTACCTAATTGAACTGCCATAAAATCTGTTCCAGCCCCCAAAATGACACCCCTTTACTTTCATTTAATTTTCGTCACTGCTTTTCTCTTCTCTGATCTTTGCCTTTTTCGCCACGCTTTTCTCACTTTCACCTGAAGGCCTCTTGGAAACAAACATGTCCAAGAAGGTTTGTTTCTTCCTCCCTTTTAGAATGTTCCGGAAATGAGTTAGGAAAGCAAAAATTCGCTCGCTCGAAGGCTCGTATCTCAAAAAACTCGTATGTTGGGACACTCGTATATCGAGGTACCACTGTACACGATATTAATTTTTGACCAAATTATTATTTATTTATTTCTCTCTCTGAAAAAAACTTTAAATGAGTAAGTATACTAAAAAATAATAATTTGTGTTGTTTTTCTCCAATTCGATACACATATATATTAATATGTTAAATAATGAATATCTAAGAGTAATAGTCGACCTCGGTAGAATGAGCTTAGTAGAAATGATTTAAATTTATTAGATTTTAGTTCAATATTCGATTTTTCAACAAACCTTCGTGTATATTTTTTTAGTTTTTGGTACTAAAGTTATCATTGAGATAATTTCTAGAGCTTAACAAAAGACTTATTGGTTATTGTGTTAAGAGTTAGTTTAATAATAATCTATCCTCTTTTACATTCTTCATTTCTTCCAAACATACTGCATACACTTTCTTTCTGCATCCAACATTCATGCTTAAGATATTATTTTTTTTTGGAACGCTTCTCTTGTTTTTTCTCGGCAGCATATTTAGAGTATATTTCGAAAATTTATTGTTCCAATATGCAAACTTAATAATAAAACGTGGCTGGCAGCTTGAAAGTATTATCTTGGAATCCCAATTCACAGATCCTGTGTACAATTTTACCCGCCGCTCACAGCAGCATGTTGCTTACTGTGATGCTGTTTGAGGTTGTTTTACAGGTTCATTCTTAAAAAAGTGCCTGATTGTTACTATCACGATCACGGTATTACTTTGTGGTGACATATCTTTCCATTTATTTGTATTTTAGATAAAATGTATCTATACCTTCATATTGTATACGTCCAGTTTCTGAATAACAATAAGTAATTTATCATCATAATCCTTCCTTATTTAGAGATTAACAATTTCCTGGAAATCTATCAGTCTACATTAGGGGTTTCAAACTACGGCCAAATCCGGCCCGCGACAGTTTAAGGCTAGTGTCATCAATCCGGCCCGCGACAGTTTAAGGCTAGTGTCATCAATCCGGCCCGCGACAGCCAATATCTTATTGTTGTTAGGTACTATTGCTGTGATAAATTAAAGAAGAAAATACTGAATGATAATATTATCTCGGTTTTATTTACTTGCAAGGTAAAACTTAACGACAGAAATGATGACGTAGTAAACTTAAGTACCTATCTAAGCTTAAGCGTATTAATAATTAACAAATAATTTAAATGAATTCCACTAAATTCCACGAAATTTACTTGAAATATGGTTAGTTGGATGAAATCGCACCTCTGCGATAAACTCGCCCTCTGTATTTTGATTGTATGATTGTATTTGTTTTAAATGTATTTTTGTGTGAGTTTGCTTGTAATCAATGTACAGTAAAGAATAAATAAATAAAAATAATTACAGTAAATCAAAAAAATACTAATGAGATTTATGTAATTGTGATTAGGTCGCGCGCCCTACGACTAGTCTAGATATATAGCTAAGGGCTGAAAAATTAAAACTGTTTTGGCCCTCGGAACATCCTGAAGTAATCATTATGGCCCTAAGGCTTCAAAGTTTGGAGACCCCTGGTCTACATTATATTCATGTATGAAAATAATTTTGAAGTGAAATTTGATAATGATAACATATTATATGGTTGTCTTATCATGATTTATTAATAAATTAATCAGCGAGATATCAAAGTAGTGCGTAGGTAAAAGACAAATTGACCGATAACAGAGTAAACCTTAATTCAAGGTTATCATTGATTAGAATTATGTTCTAATTTATTGAACACAACGCATGATACACATCTATTAAAACTTTGCCTTGATATCTTGACATAGAGTGATTTGTCTTATTGATCCACCAACACCTAATAATATTGTAATATGTAGATTTTAAGAAATTTGCGGAAGAGTTTTGAATGTTTTATATCATAGATTTTTTATGGGATTTAATCTTATTTACGCCAATGTAGTAGTTGGAAATCTATAAAAAATCAAATCGCAATTTCAATATGTTGTAATATTACTTGCAGGATTTAAACAAACATTTTAAACTTTAAGATTCAGCGATAAGGTTTGCCACCCATCTTGAATGTATTAATTTTTTGTTGGCATGGAGAGGACAGCTTGCATCTTTATTGCATACGGCTGGTCTGGTGGCTACCTTACTTGTGGGATATGCCGTGATGGGATAGTAGTAGTAGTAGTTTCAAACTTTAAAAAAAAATCGAGGTTTGAAATAAAACCGAATATACTTACTGTAAATTTTCTCACAGTGAATAATATGCTTGCGTTGAGAAGGTGAAGTACTTATATCGTCTTTAGTAGTTTTTGAACACAGGATATCCGGTTTGAATGTCTGTGACTCCACCATCAGGATACCGACCATTTCAAAATCTTACATTAATAAAATATGCCAAAACTAGATTGGACACAATGCTTTAGGGATATGTCACACGAACAGTGTATCCCTTATAATATGTTCCCACGGTTTTCACAGACATATTGAAGTAAGAAGAGAAATTCATGTACATAATAGCACAAAATGTAAACTGACATGATCATGCAATTGACGAAAGGAAATTTCCAGTTTCCTTTGCAAAATGGTTTGTAATTGCATGGAAATTTCGAGATATCAAAAACATAGTATGTGAGCATGCATGTAAAAAAACATTGAAATGCCAAGATAAAGGTAGAATGATGGCAGTTTGGTAGAATGGCAGGCATTTAAAACGACAAAGTCCATAACACAAAGGAAATGGAAGAGTATCGACGAAGGAAATTAGAACGGATGGGGCCAAAGGAAATGAAAGAACTGGGCGCCATCTGAAAACGACGGCCGGAAGCTAATAGGGAGGAAAGTGAGAGGAGGAGGGTTGACTGGTAGGAAGTGAAGGTAGTAACAGTGAATGTACAATATTATACTTCCCGTGTTTCTGTATAGTTTCACTAAAATACATGTCATTATATCGTAAACCTTGTATGCTAAGCAGAAAGAATACATCTCTGACATAAATGTCACAATTGTCTTTCCGCATACAATGTACATATTTTTTCGGAATCGTTAGAAAATCACCCGACCCCGTCAGAAGTCGAACCATGTAACTTCTGGATAAAATGAGATCTCAACGACAATACCCTTTGAAGAAGATATTACTACTATTACGCTTCTTAAAAATAAATTGGATGAGCCCATCTTTAGTTCGGTTAAGACCCAGGATAAATACGCTAACTAAGTATTTTATGTAATTTTCTTCAGACAACTGGTAAATCCATCTCCATTATAACACGTCTCAGTAGATAGGTGCTGTATAATTGCAAACTTTGTTCCAGACTTTGTTTTAAGGTTAAGCTATACTTCGTTGACTTGTATACGGAAGAATGAGAAATTTTCTACATTATCAATGGGTTAAGGGTGTAGAAATAGTGAACAGAGAAAATAAGGGTCTGAAAATGAAGAGTGGGTTAGGAAGATGGGAGTAGGGTTTGTACTAGAGTCTAGTTATGTCGAAAGTAATAAGTTTACAAAATGATGCTCCGAAAATATCGCTCTATCTGTTTTCAGCATAAGGGTTATATTTCCATTGTGTGTATTATTCTCGAGGGATGAAAGGATTGGCTCTTTATTGCATAATTATCGGTACTCATATCCTAAACCTTTAAATTCTTGAATGGATCATTCTAGAACCGACTGGATGACTTACAACCTTTACCGGAAGACGATTAAAAATTAATCTGTTCATATGAGTTCGTGTTCGTCGGTAGCCTGGAGGTAGAGTCTCGGCCTTATGAACATGAGGTCCGGGGTTCGATACCAGGTGCCGGTAAACTCCCCTTTCACGACACAAGCTTTTAGCTTACTGTGAAAGGTGTATAAGGTTGTATTTGGGTTTATAACAAAACCCAGATATATCTTATAGTAAATGTGTAATGTGTGTAATATATGACATCAGAGATTCGTGGGTAGTTAGTTAACTGAAAGGCTTACATCAATTCAATTAGTGAATAAAAAGGCAGTATGTATTTGTCTTCTTACCATATCTGGAGGAATAAGTACTTCATTGATGATGCTAACATCCTGCATGCCCACACCTTTCGACTGCTGGGCTTATGTTTGTTTCAAGTTTTCATTCTTTTCTATCTCGAGCAACACTTACTTACTCCTTTTCCATAACTTGCAATCGATTTCTTTTGGCGTTTTTTTATGATTGTCTTGTTCTCCTATAATGTCCATTTCGGTATCCTGGGCGTCCATCTGCCAAACGTTCTTCAATGGAAGTCTATAACCAGCCTATTGACATTTCAGCTCTTATAATATATATTTTTAAATATCTAGTTTTCGTGGATTCTTAAAGATATGACAGAGCAATACCTATAGTTTACCTACATACTTAATTATTCATAATTATTTATATCAAATACATTTTTTTATAAACATAGCTACATATCATTATTAAATGGAGGAAAACGACGTGGAAGCTTATACACGTGTCTAGTACTTATAGATTGTTTAAAATATACAGGATAAAAAAAGTAAAGTATTCATAGATGGATACAACATAAATATTATGTTTGCAAGTAAATTGACTCATTAGAGTAATGAATGCAAAGTAGGAAATTGAAATGATGTCATAATTAGTGTACAACCGTACCTATACTTACATTTATACATTTAAGTATATATTTATACCTAGACAGTTGAAATAACTTTATTTATCGGATATTTCAAGAGTCCAAGAACACCTATTTATCCGTTTAGGTGACAATTTATTTATCTTTCAACTCTCTCTAGTCTAGTACATAGTGATGACAGAAAGAAAACTACTACTTTAACACCATCACGGCACATCCCATAAGTGGGGTAGCCAGCAGACTAGCTGCATGTAATAAACATGCAAGCCGTCTTCCCTGTGCCAACAAAAAAAAATACTCAATACATTCGGGATGGGTGGCAAACATCATCGCTGATTGCGAGATGTAAAATGTCTTTATTATTTAGAACACCTTCCTTTTACAGGCCAAGCGAAAAAAAGAAAAGAAAATGAATTCCTAGAGTAGGTATATGCATATTTATTCCCAGAAAATTATACACGCCTAAAGTTACTCCTGGTTAAATAAATCTTAGTCACAAAACAATTTAACTAAAATGGTTAAGTTCAATCAAAACTTCACTCATATTTTTTTATTCAAATATTGATGTTAAAAAAATGTTAGGGATAAAGTCAAAGCATTTTTAATCTCTGTTTTTGAGTAAGATATCATTAATCAGGTTTATCAGCTGTTGTAATATAACTATCCTGCAAATGTCAAAACTCAATAATCACATAGGCACGTGAGAAAAGCAATAGTGTATTTCTTTAATTCTTTTATTGCTTGCTATTTTGTCCGTGCAGAGAGGATGTTTTTAGGTATATTGAAATATTGCACAAATAATATAACACGTTCGAAAATTGTCCTACATTTAATGTACAGAGACTAATAATAATAACTCTAAACTACATGTTGTTACTACACAACGACGCCGACGCACGCATACATCAAAGAAGTAAAAACGGAAATTTAAATAAATCACCTGTTTGTATTGTGTGAAAATTTGGCTTAAAATAACATGTTTTTATATAAATACGTCCGTATACGTGAGATTTTTATTTTTAAGTAATTACTAGTTTAGAAACCGGCTTGGTTCGGGAAATATTACCTATTGCATTTTGTTTTTGCGTTCCTGAAGAAAGCACGAAAATGTATTTAAAAAAGGTCAATATAGGTACGTAAACAATGTTGCTTTGTTCATAATTTGGTAAGTACATTACAATAATTGTAAAATACATAGATATTATAAAACAAGTATTATGTCTAAATATATTGTAAAAAAAATCTTTCAATACCGTGGAGCACTTGGCAATGAATAGATATCTCACTCTTGTCCGTAAGTTTTCGAGTGTCCTGTAAAAAGGCAGGTGTTCGGAAAAATACAAACATTTTTAATTTCAAATTCAGCGATGAGGTTAGCCACCCATCCTGAATGTCTTAATTTTTTGTTGGCACAGAGTAGACGGCTTCCATGTTTATTACATGCAGCTGGTCTGCTGCCTACCCCACTTAGTAATAGTAGTAAAATAGATAAATGTTCTAATTTTCGGAGATGACAACTTGCATGTTTAATACCAGCAGTTCGTTCTCTGGCTACCCTACTTGTGGACTATACCATGATGGTATAAATAAAAAGATATAGAACTCATTCATTATACTGGAGTTAGATATTATTGTAAACAGAGTATTAAATTTCCTCTGACTTGTCGGTATAAATGTGTCTATAGTGGACAAACATAGTACGTACATAGCTACATATGAACTGACTCAAATTTTATTTGCAAGAAGATTATTTGTTTCTGAACAAAGAATTCTTTATCTGGCGTGGCAATATTTTCTCTACAACACAATGATAATATATTGTATTAAGATAGATAAGTAGTACTGTAGTACGAAAAATAATATTGCACATACGTTTACAATCAAGATCTCCATCCGGAAGACTAAGTTGTAACGTATTTTGTAACGTAGGTATGAAATTATACATATCGTAATAATATTATGTACTGTAAGTGTATGTGGGTGTGAATACAGCAGTACTTATGTGTGATACAATGAAGTGTTCCTACAATGAAAAACAACATCGAATTGTTTTTAAGGTTCTTGAAGAAAATAATATATTGAAGTGATTACATACATTGACCAGTTTCTGTAATCGCTTTGCATTCTTAATGACCCTGTGTTGTTTTCCTTGGGATTATGTTTATTCCAAGAAACTACTTGGACGATATTAGTACACCGTTTTCGTAAATAATAATTTGCTTGGAATGTTATATTTCCTACACTATTTCACAACAAAACTCGAAAAACAGAAGTCTTTAAATTTACATGATTTGAACGGTTTTCTCATTTAGGAGACACCCAGAAAATCCTTGATATTTCAAACAGTATTATCTTTATGTTGTTCAATTTACAATTATCCATTTTCACGCTCTATTTTATACATTTGGATAGATAAACAGATGCAATAATGTTTGCGCTTTAAGAAATAAAGGCATTCATTGCAATGATATTCTTCAAGGGTGGTATGAGATTAATTTCAAAAAAAATATTCTTTTTATTTCTATGGTTTTGGGGCATGTATCCACGAGTAATCTTAAATATTTTCAATTAAACTCATTGACAAAATTTACATTTTATAGGAATCACCATGACACAAGAAGAAATACTGGAATACCCAGTCAGGCGATAAAATATGTCTATCCTCTAAATTTATTCGATAGCCTTTTTTGCATTTTTTTATAGCACCAATAAAGAGGTTTGTTCCTATATAATATTTAATATAATTGTGTCTATGTATTACTTCGATGATTTCATAAGCAGCTTTGTAACAATTCCTGAGAGATCGTGTTGTCGTTATTTATGTATTACAGATCTTTAGTCGTTTTTATTGTTAGGACTATGGAGAGACTGAGATGAGAAACGGAGTCTGCGGTGGGAATGAGATAAAGATAGACCACTACTGCCGTATGCATGACATCATTACCGGATCTGCGCCACAACCTAGCTATGTGGTTCTTAGTTACAAACATTTATTATTATTATTATCTATATTTGCCTGTTTATAACACATACCTACTACTCCTATTGGACATATTAATACACAAGACAAACGATACACAGGTATTTTCATATATTATAATATCTACCTTCAACAAGTTATACCTAATATTATTTGAGACGACATGACGTCGTATTCTCAGAAGTGTGAAATAATATTTTAGTATTTTTCTAAATAAGTACTTGATCAAAAGGCAAGATGATGGAATGAATTATTCGGGAAAATGCAGATGCTTTGAATGCTAAACTCTTCTGTCTTGCTACTGGTAGTATAGTAGTAGTCGTAGCAAGACAGAAGATTTGAGTTTTGGGTAATGAATACTTAGAAACTTTTTAGTGTTAATAAAGGTTTTATGATGCTTAATTCTACAATACGTCTGGGTTTAATATCTCATATAAACGACTAAATAAATCTTAAAAAGAAGAACATCCAGATATGTATAGGTATCAAATGACGACACAGAAAAATCTCTGAGAAAAAAATCGTCTATAAAATGTTTAGAAAAGACAATTAGGAAGCACTGAGTAATTAGTGAATAAATAACCAATAGTCATAATAAAGAAAAAAATGTCTTGAGGATGTATTCTTCTAATAAAATACGTATGTAATGGATCGCAATCTGTAAAACTTGGCTATTATGTTTAATATTTCCTTAAATTTTTCCTTATTTGTTAATTGCATTATTTTTTATTTTAAATACCTCTATTATATATGCAAATCTTATGTCAGTGTTTATTCTGTTTTGTGGCACTTTGCATTTATTTACAGTTCACCAATTTTTTGTGTTCGTCTTATATTTTGTGCAAATCCGTAATGAATTGGCAATGCTCGTGTCAATTAGTTTTTATAGTATCCAAAAAAAAAACAGTCAAAACAGTAATTATTATATTTTATTGTCAGCCTTGGAAATACAGCAATTGATGAAAGGGTAAATTATCGATGGACTATAAAGCCATCACACCACCAAAGAACCTACTGGGAAAGAGGCTGATGTATAAAATTTGGAAAGCTTAGATATAAATTGTTTCAAGAACTTAGAAGTTATTAAGCATGAGTATGTATAAATCTTACATTGCTCAGTGATCTTATATGTTGTATGAGATCCAAGACCTGATATTTGGTTGAGTCCTGCCATACTTTACAAGAAATTTTATGATTATAGTCAATTTAGAATCCAAATGTATTTCGCTTTAAGAAATTCCTTCATAACTATGGTCCATTTCAATTGATTTCAACTGCTATATCCCCATGCTATTGGTTCATCTTTGTGTGGAGAATAATAAAACATAAATGTTCTAGATATGTTTATGATATCTTCTATTTCTCTGCAGTTTGGTTTCTGTAGTCCTTTGGTTTGTTTGTGACTCAAATGCTATTGTTTATTATTTTGAAACATATCTGACTGAAGACTGGTTATTACAAAGGTGCTAAGCATCAAAAATTTCAAAAATGAGTTTTTACTCCCAATTGGTGTTGAAAAAGGCCAATAAACGTACAAAGGTGCAATGTGATTGAATAACATAGTGTACTTCAAACTTCGTCCAATAGATATCACTTTTGCTGTTCCCCTTATTTCTTTTCACTTTTTCCTGGTTTTATGCTCCAGACACAAAGCACCTTTGTAATAATCAGCCTTCAATTAAAAGTTATTAAATTGGAGATTCAGTTGGTAATTCTATTTTCATGTTGCAAGAATAGAAAAGACAAAATAATATGTTGACTCATAAAATTTCTAGTGTAATAGGTATTTGCGAAAATAATACCCCATTTAGTTGTACTGTAATATGTTAGGTATACAATTCACTATGATTACATTACATATCTTATACTTATTAGTGCTTATGATACATGTATTGCAAGTGTTATGTAGGTATATTAAGTGTTTGTAAAGTCTGCTTCTAAGAACGTTATGACGTCACACAGTTGATATGTTTGTGTACTGTTGTCGGGTCCACATTGAGGAAGTAACAGATTATAATTGTGTTAGGCATGCTGTATGTATATTACACAGATACAAAACCTTTTGTTTGTTCTATTTTATTTATTTATTGGCATGGAGTAGACAATTGTATGTTTACAAGCTACGAGATGCCGTGATGGTGTAGTAAATGTATAAAAAGGTGGCTAGTAGATAGTATAGATAAATTCAAATACAAATATGTAGGTACAATTCCAGCTGAACCTTCACGGCTGATCCATATTGTCTACTGTGAAAGTGCTGGGGAATGAAAAGGTTTATATAAAAATACTTAGTCCTTTGTCAGCACTTCTCTCTGACAAGATATTGGTAGTGAAAAGATTTCGCGGTCCTGCTTCGTATTTTATAGAGAAATAGGCGACTGAGAAATGCCTTCGAGTTGATTTGTATAAAACCTTTTTTCAGATAAATTAGTTACTACTACTATTATATTATCACGGAATATCCCACAAGTGGGGTAGCCAGCTGACTGCATGTCAAAAACTTGTAGTTAGTCTTCTTCGAGCCAACAGAAAAATAAGACATTCAGGATGGGTCGCAGGCCTCTTCGCCGAATTGTAGATGTTAAATTTCTTTTACGTGAGATTTTAGACAGGTTTAAAATGTTATAATTCTATCCTACATCGAAGGAGACCCACCACCACCCGGATGCCTGAAGTCTGAATTTATCCGGAATTCTACATCTTGACCACAACAGAGGTGTATTGTATATTTGATATCTCAAGAATTGTAGACATCTATTTATCCGCACATTTAAATTAATATCGCACTTACGGGCTTTGGTTATGCCTGAAAAAATAAAAAAAAACATTGAATATTCTTCATCAAAATTGAAATTTTCATGAAAATCTTACTTTATAGACGAGTTATGCAAATGTTAATATAATTTTCAGGTGTCCATAGCTTTGCTGCCACCATTAACAATTTATTCCAGGACGTATAAAAATTGCTTAGATCAGCCATAGGCAGATTCGTAAGCAATTTTATGACACCATCCCATATGTTCTGAATAAACTTTGCACTACGATTTATCAGGTACTACTTGCGGCATTGTGCACCGCTGTCTTATGGATGTTGAGTAGTGTGTGGTGTGTTGTACCTACGTATGTATCGCATATTATTTATCTCTCATACTTCATAAATAACAATAATAATAATATAAGCAACAGGTATCGTATTGTTGTTTTATATCTAGCCAGGCTATGTAATGCTGTCAGACCCATGTACATAATTACGAAATTAAAAGAGGAAGGAAAATTTATTACATACAACGAGGGTATTTTCCATTGAATTACCTATGTATTGTATTACAAAACTGCGCTTTATAGGTACGTTCATATTGAACATAATATTCTATGCAAGTTTTTTACTGTACATATTTGTAGGTATCTAAGAAATTATCGGCAGTTTAATAGTAAAAAAAATGAAAAATTATCTTTCAGACTATTTTCGGATTTATGTACAAAATTACAAACTCTTAATTAATGAAAAAAAATCAGACTATCACAAAAAGAAGAAAAATAAAAATAATTTGCGCAAAACATTTTAATCTTCCTAAATGCTAAAAATATAATTGTTATGAATCAAATACATTATATTGTCTAGACATATTGCAGATAAAAATATGACCCCATATTATTTAAAAATAAATATAACATTTAATTAATTGTTAAATAAAATCACTCACTTTATTATTTTGCTAATTATAATATGTACCTGCAGTTAGAGAATTATAACAGCTTTAGGTAAAAACTTGTAAAAAAAATAAAAAAAGAAAATCTTTATTGTGGTATAAATAAAGAAGCACAAATGGCGGGTACGTGTAATAATAATAATAATAATAACTAGACAACTTATTTATTATGCGCCGTTTTGTGGAAAAACCACCGCAAGGGCCCATCTAAGAATCATAACACCTCCCGAACAATAGGGTTTTTAACCTCGACTTGAACACCTCCACACTCTAAAGTGTAAAGTGTAAGAAATAAACAATGCTGTACAGAATGAAAAATTAGAAAGATATAAGCGCCGTGAAGTCGAAAAAAAGTTTATAAAAAGTAATGGTCATATCTTGTAGTTTTTTTCTTATTTCAAATTTGTATACTTGAAAATTTCTGCTCCTTAATCCACATTGGTTTGGTAAACAGCTAAATAAAAAAAAAATTATCTTTACCCCACGGGGTAGCCTGAACTTTAATTGCATGTAATGAAAATAGAGGTCATTCTTTTCGTATATAAACATAACAAAATATGTCAATGTCCTTTATGTGATGTTTTCAAATAAGTATCTATCTTTTTCAGAACACTCGAAAATTTACATAAAAAAATAGTAGAAGACCAATTATATTCCAGGGTTGAATTAATTGCACCTAAAGCCTAAATTATTTGCACGTATACCTACTTAAAATTCGTGTATTAAATTTATTTAAATTATGTGACCTCATACAATGGTTAATTGTAAAAAAATAACAGCAATGTAGGTAACTACACTTTATAAACATGCAGGTCATCTTCTACGTGCTGACAAATACTGAGACAATAAATTATTGTTACAAAAAAACACAAATGAACCCGATTAATAAAAGCATAATAACAGTACATTAATTTTACATTCGCACTTTTAAACAGTTTCTATATTTTTAACACTTTTGGACAGCTTCACGCCAATAATTTCAAGGTAATGAACACACAGAACAATATTAAAATATTTTATGTAGTAAGTATCTATTTATGTTATTTATTATTAATATTAAAAATACTAACCGTTTCCTGGTCCATTCTACATATTATATTGTACAGTTCAATATGTAAACGTAACAACTGTGAATCTTGTACGTAAATAATATGTATGTCAGACTCGCTTATAGCTAATATTTCAGCAAAATATTTTTTCGTAATAACGTTTGCTTATGCATAATAATTATAATTATTATTATGCTTTATTTTTACATCGTTGAATCACATTTTAAATTTATTGACAATGGCCATAAATAACAATTACGAACCAAAATACAGTACAAACTACCAAAATTTTCAAAGATATAGTAATTCTACTACTACTACTACTACTATACCATCACGGTATATCCCACAAGTGGGGTAGCCAGCAGACCAGCTGCATGCAAGCTGTCCTTTCCGTGCCAATATAAAATCAAGACATTCAGGATGGGCGGCAAGCCTCATCGCTGAATTTAAGATGTAAAATGTAATTTTTTTCGAACACCTGCCTTTTACAGGACACTCGAAAACCTACGGATAAGAGTGGGAGACCAATTCATAAGTATTTCTATAGTATTTCTATTACGCATGCATGTTTATTATAGTATTTCTATTACGCATGCATGTTTATTATAGTATTTCTATTACGCATGAATGTTTATTATAGTATTTCTATTACGCATGAATGTTTATTATAGTATTTCTATTACGCATGCATGTTTCTTATAGTATTTCTATTAATGCGAATTCTAGTCGAGACGTCTTCTGCAGCATTGAAGTTATCTATAGCATTTATATTTTTGGTTAGATAAAA
Source organism: Athripsodes cinereus (assembly GCA_947579605.1). NCBI lineage: Eukaryota > Metazoa > Arthropoda > Insecta > Trichoptera > Leptoceridae > Athripsodes > Athripsodes cinereus. The sequence continues at coordinate 25,392,435 of OX388310.1, forward strand.
TATAATTGTCAATGTAACCTAAAAGACACTTTTAACAGATAAATAACTTTAAATAAATTTAATATCAAATCTTGATCGAAGTCCTAACAATTTAAATCAGTGTGTTATAATATATTGTGAGAATATTGGGGAGTGTATTTTAGTGTATTTGTCCTAATTTTTTTTGCAATGAATCTCTTATTTTGCAACTGTAAAATTTTACTGTTTCGTAGAAGATGTTTCGTTTGCTATGCTTTTATTGGTCGAGTTCATTTGTTTTTTTTTTTATCATAATAATTCATTTTCTTAACTTTTATCTTAACGTAGAGGATGACCAGCATGTTTATTACAATTCGTTACGTTGGTGTTATTTTCACAATTAACCATTTTATGAAGTCACATAGTGTAAAGTTTACAAATAAAACTACAACATAACCTGTAACCCGTCCTTTTCGCGAGGTGTGAGTTGTCCAATTGAGCTTCCAGAAGACATGCTTAAACCTTCGATATTTTCTCTTATAAACCACAATGACAGCTTCATAATATGTAGGTATTGTTCAGAAGTACTTAGTATGGGTTAAATTGATATATTTTGTGACCTAATACAATGGTTTATAATTGTAAAAATAACATCGATAATAATAAATTTAGTCGCCATAACCGAATTATCGCACTAGCCGAGTATAACTGTTTTTATAGGTACGTCTTAGAATATTTTGTTATATTTTTTTTTTTTTTTTTTCCTTCATTTATGGCATAGCATCCTACGAGGATGATTTGTGCCAAAAACAGTCTCCAAGTATAGTTAAATAGTCAAGAAGACAGTCATCACAGAATAATAAAATTGGCCTTCATTGATTTGAGAAGGGACAAATGGATTGATTCGGATGTCATACTCAGCAATGATTCAATACTCAAAGGAAATTGGCAATCGTTCTGAAGAGCATCAACGAAAATATCATACGCATCCCTGATAGGGCACCCCAGGAAAACATGGTCAAGCGTCTCCTCGTCCAGGCCGCACTCGCAGTATGGACTTTCAACAAGTTGAATTTTAAAAAGATGAGCGTCCAGTCTACAGTGTCCAAATCGCATTCGACATATGGCAGTAATTTCAGATCTGTTGAATTTCGATTTGTGGAACCAAGGTTTTCTTGCGATTTGGACCTGGATCGACCTATATCTTTTTCCTTTTATGAGTGATACGTATATTTTGTTATACGTAATGATGATTTTATTCAATATATACGTATATTTCCGGCATCTCATTCAACCAGGAAGATTTCGTTCTATATTATTTTAACACGTAATATAGGTAGGTATTCCAAGATATTATGATTTAAGTAAGATAGTTAGGAAAGTACTGAGTTCACCTTTAACCCGGTAGTTTACCGTATAATTAGATAATGTGAAGCCGGATATTCTACACTAATATACCTACCTAATACATGTGTAATTTTATTATTTTAGCTATGGCCTGTTAAGGCCATTGTAGCCGTTTATTCTTTAAATAAATAAATACTCAATTATTAAATTTAAAGTAGGTGCGTTAACGTTGTGAATATTCATTTTTTTTTTTTTTTTTTTTTTTTTATTTATTTAAAAAAATGGGCAACATACAATAAAATTTTACAAAATATAACATAATTACCATTAAACATATTTCTTGTACTTGACCAGCCCATCTTTGAATTCATTATTATTATTATTGCCAGTACAGTACAAACACAGAAAGAAAAAGTTTTAATACAAGTTTTAAAATTGTTAAACTAAAACACTATTTAATTTTCACGTATGATTATTTAGTCAATTAATAATGACTAAAGCTAATTGCTGAGCGCGAAAATTAAACAGTTTAACAATTTTAAAACTTATATAAATACTCAATTCATTAAATTATTAGCTACCGATTCTTGGACATAAAATAACATATTATGTATATCTATGCAATTTGCACAGATTGAGGTAACACGCGACCTTCCTTAAGATTTTGACTACTCGTTCAAGCCACGTAGTTCTTGGACGTCCGCACTCTATCACGGCTCTTTTCTCGCATCCTCTATTCCTCTTGATGTCCTCATTCTGCATTTTGCAGCGTTTTACGAGACAATAATTCTCCTCAGTGATTTCATACGTTATTCCGCATCAAAAATATAAGAATGTAAATAAAATACCATTGTAAAGATAAATCACCTTATTAAAATAATAATAACAATAATAATGTAAATAACAAAGATCACTCACACCACATGCGCAGTGTTCGCACTTCCTATTAAACTGTGTAGTACGCGCATTACCAGTACTATACCAGTATATCTAATACTGTAATAATAACGAATAATACACAGTACCTACCAATAAAGTATAGATCATAGTAATAAACATGAAATGATAATTTACCAGTATTATTAACTTAATGTTTATAACTAGTGTTATTTAACCCGTCTTCGATCAGGAAATAAAATAAAATTTGATAAATATACTCTTGGAAATAGTAAAATATTTTTTTTTTTGCTAAATAACTGCAAATAAAATGAGGTCAATTATTTGAAAATATTGAACACCGTGAAACAAATATTTCTGACAGTTTTTTCATGGTAGTCTATTGATAACAAATAAAAATATTATTTTGAGTATAACTAGTAACTTTATTACAGTAACCTAGGTTATAATTATGTCGTTTTCAAACTACAAATGATGTTGTCCTTTCTCTCTCTACCAAATAAGGTGACGTTGTCTTTCCTAGGACTTTTATAAAAATAGTAGATCCATATGTTAAATTAACCAGTGCATAAATTAACCATTGTATGAGGTCACATACATAAGTATGTGACGTCATACAATGGTTAATTGTAATAATAACTTCGATAATCGTATTTGATGATATGGTGTCTGCAGTACCTATCTGTCAATATAAAATATATAATGTAATATTTAAAGCCTAAAGCATGTCAAAAGAATAAAGCTATGTATTTGGTGTATTGTTAAATTACGTTATCAATAAGGCACGCATCGACATACAAACTGACACAAATATTTATGTGATTTAATTGCAATCATTTACAGAGAAAAAGGCAATGTTTATTATAATTTTATTATTATGCTAAATCGATTCACATAAGGAAGAACCATAATGTGGATCTTAGGTAGCTGTATAATATGAAACATCTTGCATAGCAAGGAAAATATTGTAAACTCCGCATGGTAACAACTATTACTACTACACCATCACGGCATAATGTCACACTTATGAGGTAACCAGCGGACTCACTGCATATTACAATCATGCAGACTGCCCTCTATATGTCAATAAAAAAATAAATTATGGTTAGCATACCTCATCAGTGAATTTTGTTGTAAATTGTCTTGTACGTGAGGTTTTACGAACACCAATTTTTTTACAGGACACTCGAAAGTTTACAGATAAGAGTGGACGATTTTCTCTTTACCGGGGACTCCACTGTTAAAAAAGTAACAATTAACAACTTTGTAAATATTATACTACTGCTATTACACTATCACGACACATCCCACAAGTGATGGAGCTAGTAGACCAGCGGGGACCAGAGGGGACTGTCCCCTCCGTGCCAACAAAAATTTAGACGTTCAGGATGGGTGGCAAACTGGCAAATCTCACCGCTGAATTTTAAGGTGTAAAATGTTTTTAATTTTTTCGAACATTTGCCTTTTACAGGACACTTGAAAACTTACTCCTAAATTTTGTAATGGTATTATTAAAAAAAATATTTTGCTCTTTACGCGCCTGGGTATAAACAATAAATATGGTTTCTATACTTTAAGGCAGCTCAAGAAAATAAGGAAAAATATATCAACCGACGGAGCTAAAACCATAATTAACTCATTCGTCGTATCACGATTGGATTACTGCAATGGCATCCTCGCAAACCTGCCACAATATCAACTCCAGAGGATTCAGTCCGTTTTTAATGCGGCTTCACGTTTCATTTATCAACTGAATCGCTCTTCACACATATCTGCCACCCTTCAATCTCTTCACTGGCTCAGATGTCCGGAGAGAGTTGAATTTAAAGTGTGTTTGACAGTATTTAAGGCACTTCATGCTATGGCCCCAGAATATATCATGGAACTCTGCGGTAGACAGGCGTTAAGTCATAGACAGACAACACTTAGGTCTTGTCAAGATATTACAACTAAATTGGAGGTGACCTGTATCGAAACCAGTGTACGTGGAGCGTGCTTTTGCAATATCTGCACCTGTAGTCTGGAACAGGCTTCCACAAATAATCAGAGAAACGCATTACATATCTCGTTTCAAGAACCAACTGAAGACTTATCTATTCAAGAAATCTCACGGAATAATCCAGGCACAACCTTAGTTAGCAAAGAGCGCCCTTGAGGTGGATTTTTTTTCACAAAACGGCGCTTTACAATCATCCAAATAATAATAATAAATATATTCAAATCGTTTCTGAATGAGCCGACTCTTGGCTTTATAGTATCCAGGAATGGACAAAGATGAGAAATATTATTGTTTACTCATAAGTAATCGTCAACGTCAGAGGGATCTGATATTTATTTATTATTTTTGCACATCATCATTAGGTATATAACAGTGTTAACAAAACAATACTAAATTTGAAATACCTACTAAAAGTTAAAATGCTAGGACGATATGTAGTGAGTAGTGACGACAAAATTTATTATTATTTATTTATTTATTTATTTTGTTCTTCAACGTACATTGGTTACATTATTTCAAATCAATACAATGTATCATTAAAATAAAGTGATTCAATGTACCTACAGAGGGCGAGTTTATCGCTAGAATGCGATCTCTTCCAACTAATCAGATAATCACTATGAAGTGATTTCTTCCATCTAACCACTTAAACAATAAGTGTCCTCTATTCGAAGTATTTTGTGAAAATTATAGGTACCTACCTATCTTTCCGCGATATTTCTCACACTTTAGTACACAATTGTTTTTGAAAATTTTAAGTTTTTTCATCACGTAATGTTGCTACTATGTTTTGCATAGTTGCTTGCACACCTTCGCCGCGTAAATTTCACAAACTATAAAAGAAAAAAAATGATGCTTGACCATGGAATCACAAAATAAATAGGTGAGTATAAAATACTCTATTAATGTTATAGGAAATTTTATCAATTCATAATAATGTATTTTATAGCAATAAAAAATTCATAGTTTCGCTTAGCTAATCGTCTTATTTTTTGCGATAATATTTCATTGTCTAATTATTATCCTTTTATAAAGTGGATGTTGTTTTTATGGGTATATTTAATTTCCAGGACCTGTTTTTCTGCAAGAGCTTTGAGTCACCACACTCTCAGCCGATATGAACTCCGACGTGTTATGTGGTGTTCATACGACGCGATATAATATAAAGGCCTGGCGATTAAAAACAAAATACGTCGGTCGTTCATTGATCGTCAAACGTGTTCACACAGTCCACCGGCATAGATTCAATTTGTTAGATGCGCTTTGATTTTGACGTTTTTTCAAAATGGCGGACGTCGAGATGGAGATTGCTGAGTGTTTATTATTAGTTGAAAATGTTATAGTAGTGGTTATAAGGCGCCCTTTAATTAAGGAAACAAACGCCACAAACCAACAACAAAGATAACAACTGTCACAAAACGGGAAACATTATAAAGTTAATAGGTTATAAAGTTTTTACCATAGATACGGATGCCGCGTTCATCTACGCATGTACGCATCATGGCAGCAACGAAAAAAGTTGAAACGTCGTCAACTTGAGACGATATCTATTTACTGGTTTTTATCGTTTCAGACTTACTGTCAATTTTGTTCACACGGTTCAAATGGCTGACGATTTTTTGGTTTCCTGGCGATATTCGCCTCGTGAGAACAACGTTTAAGCTACTTGGGTATCTTAAGCCTTTTTGAATATTATAATAGAAAAAACCCATAGATCCGATGAAGTCAGGTTCACATATTGTAATATGAGCTGGTTCTAAGATTTGATTATACATGTTTACTTACTTTTTATGTGTATTCTTTTTCTAAATACTGGTTATGCATACTAGAGGATAAATAGATAATTTTTCTTTGGAAATATAGTGCTATTAAAAATCAATTCAACGATGTAATATGCCACCAATATTGAAAGTCTTGTTTATTTTAGTGGCACGGAGAAGACGACCTGCATGTTAATTGCATGCAATTAGTTTGTTGACTACCTCACTTGTGGGGAAAATACTGTAGTGGTTTTATAGATCATGGGTCTCCAAACTACGGCCCGCTTGCCGATGTCATCAATCCAGTTTATATTTTAATAGTGTTATTTTGTGTAAATTGAAACAAGAACCGACACAATCAATAAAAAATGTTTTTTTTGTTGTTGTTTAATTCTATGGTAAATCACAGCAAGTGATTGAATTATGAACTTAGTAGTGTTAGGTAGGTACTAAACTCATTTTAGATACAATCATCTACATATGTTTTTACTTAAAAATAACTAGGAAGAAATTATCTGATTTAAAAATCTATGAAAGTAATTTTTATTTTGTGAAATATAAATATTTAGGTAGGTATTTGGATCTTATTGCATAGGTATAAAAGTACGAATTATATTTTAGTTAAAAAAATGAAACACCAACAGCTTCAGATTAGTAAACTAAAGAGCGTCTGAAGTGTCTGGATGAGTCCATTCAGTTGCGGAGAGTTGTCCGCATTGAATGGTTGTCTGTCTGCGCACCCCTTTTTGTTATTTTTTTTTTGTTTTTTTATCACAACGTCAGTAACTGCTCTAAATACATATATAGAACAGTAGGTATGTACTTACCTTAAAATATTTTGTTTAAATTGATGATTTTTGAATTAATAATTCCATCAAAAGGACGTGGTTTTCTTTCGAGATACTGATTTGATGTCTATGAAGTTAGCTACAAATTGCTAAAATGCCGGCATCAGAATGATAGTGATGCTAAGTTAACCATCGACTGTCCTCTACATCGATATTATTACATAATTTTTCTTATTACATCGATATTATTACTTCATTATTATTATGAAACGCTTTTACATTAAATATACTATACTGTACCCTCACGCCGTGTCCCAGGTGGGGTAGGCAGAGAGAACGGATTATTTTTCCTTTCAAACTTAACGAGTTGATGGAACGAAAAATAGCTTCATTTATAAGTCTTAATGTGTTTAAACAAGTAACTTTTATGGTTTAAATGATGTTTCTATGTTTTTTTTAGATATAGACGTAATATTATGTTACTGTTAGATTGCTATAGGAAATTAAACCAAGTACCTTGAGAAAGCAACTACAAAACAAAGACATCGAGATCATCTTCTAGGAGTTCGTAATAATACGTGAGTATGCGTAGTTTGTTTTGTTAGAATATTAGAAACCATAAAAAATACTGCTAGCTGACTTACTCCGCTCGCAACATTAATTTTAACATCATACGGCTTAAAATTATTACAAAAAAATATGGATATTTCACGAAATACCTACATAAAACTATATCTATCATAAAAACAAAAGAAAAACAGTAGAACAAATTCAAAAACAAACTTGAGAACGGATTTACAAAAATATACAAGTCATGATAAATTTTGACATTAGCAACAATCATAGATGAAGACCACAAACAATATTTAGGAAAGATGACTATAAAATAGTGACTAAAAAAATGACTATGACATAGACAAAATAAAACTTTATTAGAATTTTTGTTATTATGAATTTTAATATTATATAGAGTGCACTGTGCACAGCACCCTTGATTTACATACCTCCTTAAAAGGGTGGTGGATTTTTCGTATTCCTTGGCGGTGGGGGGTAAAATGTAAGATAAATGTAAGACAATAGGTAGTACGCTTTGACGCATATGGCAGCGATGAGGCTTGCCACCCATCATGCCGCGTCAAAGTGGGTGAAGGGCACAAAGAGGAGAGCGGAATGCAGGGTGGGAGTTTTGAATGTGAGAGGAGGGATGGTGAGAAAGACGGACGAAATTTTAGAGATGATGAATGATAAGTATTTGGATGTTTTGTGTGTCTGCGAAACGAAGAGGAAAGGGTGTGGTATTAAAGAAAGTGATGGAAGGATCGAGTTGTGGTCTGGTGTTCCAGACACACAACACGCATGTCAAGGTGTGGGTGCTTTTTTATCGGAAAGAATGAGCGAATGTATGAAAGGGTATGAATGTGTAAGCTCCAGGCTAATCTGGATCCGTTTCAAAGTGGGGATGACTAGGATCTTACTCATAGTTGGGTATGGTCCTGGGAACGATGCCATAGAGACGGAAAAGGAAGAGTTCTGGAATGGCGTGAGAAAGATTGCAGAAGATAAAAATGAAAATGAAAGATTGATTTTGGCAGGTGATTTGAATGGATGGGTGGGTGTTAGGAGGAATGAACTTGAAAGTGTTTTGGGAATGAATGGAGACAGTAGAGTGAACGATAATGGCAAAAGAATAATTGATGTGTGCTTGGAGATGGATCTCTTTGTGGCGAATACCTTTTTCGCCCACAAGGAGATCCACATGTATACCTGGGAGAGAGGGAATGAAAGATCGATGATTGACCTCGTGTGTGTGGACTCTCGTCTCAGGAAGGCGACCACGGATACTAGAGTGTATCGAGGCGCTGAGCTGGAGACGGATCATTTTCTTGTCGTCTCAAGAATAAATCTATTCTCCGGTTGGCGTTCGAGAACACAAAAGTCCACGCCAGATATGAGATTGAGAGTCGAAAAACTGAAAGATGAGAGTGTAAAGAATGAATATGTAAAAACTGTGAATGAGAAGCTGAGTGCGAACGAAAAGAATGATCTAACGATGAATGAAAGGTGGGATGTCTTAAAAAGTGTGCTTGTAGGAAGTGCAAAAGAAACATGTGGTGAAGCTAAAGTTGGACGTAAGAAAGGCGATGCATGGTGGGATAATGATGTGAAAGAAGCTGTAGATAAGAAGAAGAATGCTTGGAAAGACTTGCTGAGTGTGAAACAGTGTGACACATGTGAAAAAGAGCGAAAGAAAGAAGTTTACAAGACATGCAAGAAGGAAGTGCGTGAAGTTGTGAAAATGAAGAAAAAAATGCTTGAAGATGAAGAATGTAAGAAATTGTCTACGTATGCGAGTGAAAATATGAAGATTTTTTGGAAGGAAGTGAAACGAAAGAGGACGGGTTCAAGTGTGAACAGTATGAAAGGGATAAAAGACAAGGATGGATGTGTGTTAGTGAATGATGAATGTGTGCTACAGAGATGGAAGGAATATTTCGAAGATCTGTTTGAATGTGATGGTACAAATGCAAATGAGTATGACGACAGTGAAAGCAGTGTGAATGAAAACGATATGATAGACATGAATGAGATTTTGAATGCATTAAAAAAAGCGAAGTGCGGTAAAGCTGTAGGGTATGATTGTGTTGCCGTTGAGCTCATCAAGTCTGGTGGACCGGGGGCTCTCGCGTGGTGTTTGGAGCTTTTCAACGATTGTTGGAGAGAAGGTGTTACACCAGAGGATTGGAAGAGGGCTATCATCTGCCCCCTGTACAAAGGGAAAGGCTCTAGGCTTGAATGCGGGAGTTATCGGGCTATTAGCTTGCTGAGCTCAATAGGGAAACTGTATGGTAGAATTTTGATTGAGAGAGTACGAAAGATAACTGAGTGTAAGATATGGGATGCGCAAGGAGCTTTTTTGAATGGCAGAGGGTGCACCGATCAGATCTTCTCCCTGCGAATGGTTATAGAGAAGTTTCTGGGTAAACACCAGAGGCTTTTTTGTGCGTTCGTGGATCTGGAGAAAGCATATGATCGAGTGGACCGGGAAAGGTTGTGGCGCGTGTTGTCGGAGTATGGGGTGAGCAGCCGGTTGATCCGCGCAATATCTTCACTTTACGTGGGAAGCTCCGCTTGCGTGAGGGTAAATAACACTCTCTCGGAGTGGTTTGTCCTCACCAAAGGAGTGAAGCAAGGTTGTGTCATGTCTCCGTGGCTGTTCAACCTATTCTTCGACTACTGTATGCGACCTGTGAAAGAGATGGATGTTGGTGTCGAGCTGAATGGGTTTCGGGTGAATGCATTGATGTACGCAGATGATTTGGTGTTAATGGCTGAGAGTGAAAGGGACTTACAAGAAATTGTTACGTGTGTGTATGATAGTTGCAATTTGAATGGTTTGAAAATGAACGTTATGAAGACGAAAGTTCTTGTTTTTGAAAGAGAGAATGAAAAAACGATTTGCGAGATTAAAGTTGGTGACGAATGTTTGGAGCAAGTAAGTGAGTATGTATATTTGGGAAGTATGTTTACGAGGGATGGAAGATGCGATAGGGACATTGAAAGAAGGAAAGTGGCCGGTGCTAGAGTAAACGGTGCACTTCGACCCATTGTCAGCAATGACAATGTGTCGAACATGGCTAAAATGCTGGTGCACAATACCATTCTGGTACCGTCACTTACGTATGCAAGCGAGACATGGACGTGGTTGAAGAAGGACGAAAGTGGAATAAATGCAGTAGAGATGCGATCGTTGAGAAGAATGGTTGGTAAAACGCTGCGTGATAGAGTGAAGAATGAGGATATTAGAAGAATGAGCGGATGCAAGAAGACTGTTGTGGACAGAATGCGTGTAAATAAATTGAGATGGTTTGGTCACGTGGAACGAATGAAAGAGGAAAGAATGACAAAGAGGATATACTTATCTGAAAGAAAGGGTGTGAGGAAACGCGGGCGTCCGAGAACCACGTGGCTTGATCACGTGGATCAAATTCTCAAGGACGGCCGCGTGTTGAGTAAGAGGAACCGACGTGCGTGTATGAGGAACTGTATGAATGTGGAGGAAGCGAAGGAAGTGTGTAAAGATAGATCTGTTTGGCGTTCCGTTCTCTCTGCCTACCCCACTTGGGACACGGCGTGAGGGTATAGTATAGTATAGTAGTACTTAAAAGGTAGATCCTTTGTTTTTTGTTTTAAGGTAGGAAATAGCTTTATAATATACGTTATTAATTGTAACTCCCCGCTCTCAGACTTACTCCCCCCTCTCCTGCTAATTTCGACGTGTTTCAGCTACTAAAATACGTTTATCTTTCATGGTATGTTTATAAATAAAATATATAATATAGGTCAATATTTTATCTCGCATATCATTGAGAAGGCGTTTTGATAAGTAATATCAGTTTTCAGAAAAAAATATAGAAAATAAGCGTAATTAATATTCAGATCTCTTGTTCTCTTTGGCGCGGTGATTTTTTTTCCTTTGAGTAATTCCGTGTATAAAAATATATCTTGGATTATTGAAAACCTAACTTAAGCATAAGTATTTTTCTTTTATAAATATCTAAAAAAAATTCACCCATCGAACTTTCCATAGAATTCAAATATATTTAGCCCTGCCCTAGGGGTGTGTCTATAAAAATGTTAGTACGGAGTTGAACGTTGGTGATGGTGGACGTATCGCTATTTTCGGGACAATATATTTTGTGAGTGTTATTTGTGAATTTATATTTACGATTTTTAATTTTGCATACAATCTAGTACAATTGTAGTCAGCTGATTCGTAGTACATAGGTAAGTTCCTAAATATTTTTATTTATCGTTTTTGTTCACACCATTGAGGTTACATTAATTCCTGTGAAATGATCTTTTGTCTACAGAGATGTGTATTTGTTTCCGCAAGTACATATTTCGTGACGAAATTATGATCATTCATCATCATCATCATCATAATCAGTTGCTCTACAGCCCGTTGTGAGCCTTGGCCTCCTCCAACATTCGCCTCCATCTCCTATCTTGACATTATGATCATTACCTGTACATTACCATTACATAATATATGTACAATATTTATATTTTGATTGTTTAATTTTATTATTGTAATGTAAAATCCCCATAAGGGGTTAGGCAAATAATATAGACTTTGTTAACATATTTTTTTACTAATAAAAGTATAAAAAAAAAAAAACCTATAGGTAGTTAAATTACATACAAAATCAATTACATTATTACACAATTACATCAACTTTCCCATGAGATGATATTTTGAAATAAATAGTGCATTTTTTACAGGAAATATAATTATGGGAAGTAAACAAAAATATTCTGGACGACGAAGTAATTCGAGAAAAAATCGAGCCAAACATATGAATGCACAAAAAAATTTGTAAGTACCTACTTAATTTTTACTTTAGTAATGCTAGTCTCATTAATTTGTATTATTATGTTATTATTTTATTGGTAGGCGAATATAATATTTTTATTGGAGAATGTTTTGGAATAACTGTGTGTGACTATGAGCGCGCAGACCTTCCTCTCCGGGATGGGATGGGTGCAGACATCCCGTATCGCTGTAGGTACTGAAGATGTTAAGTAGGTACATGTCTTGTACGTAATGTTATATGAATAGGTATCTCCTTATCACATGATGCGTAAAAACTTGCAGAAAATAGTGGGAGGCTATATTATTGAAAGTACTACTTTTTGAGTAGCCTCTGGCAGAAAATAAAACTGATTAGTAATCAGTTAGCCGCACACGCTAGAAGCTTAAGGCTTAGCTATCCTCTATCCTCCTATTAGCTATACCTCTTCTAGCTAATTTCAATGTGTTTCAAAGATCAAAATACGTATAACTGTCATGCAATGTTAGTAAAAAAAATATATAATATAGATCAATCTTTTATCTCGCTTTTAAGTTTTAGACTTCAATAAAAAATGGTACCAGTTTTCCAGAAAAAAATCTTAAAAAAATCTAAATTAAAACTTGTACGAATCGCATCTCAAGTTCCCTTTATTGCACATTTGTTTTTATTTGTTTGACTTATGGCATATATAAAAATCTATATTCTAAGTGATGCACTTTCTTTAATATGCGTTTTTTTCTTTAATAAATATCTAAAAACGTAAAATTGCACCAAAAGTATTTTCCGCCTATCGAAATTTCCATACAATTTTAATACTTTCTGCCCTGCCCATAGGGTGTGTCTAAAAATGTTAGTATCGAGTGAAGTGTTGGTGAGAGTGGACGTATCGCTTTTTTCGTGACTATATTTGTGAGTTATTATTATCAGTGTTTCAAATAATCGAGTAAGATTACAGTCAGCCGTTTTGTAATAGGTAAGTGTCTAAATATTTATTTTTCTCCATTAACTTTTACACTGATTCTTGTTAAATGTCATTTTTTTCTATCAAGATGCATTTATTTCGCGATGGAATTATGATAATTACAATTTTTTGTGTTCATTTACTACGCATAATATTTTCAAATTATTTTGATTACCTACAATATTATTTTGATTACCTCCGTATTACGAGATTAAATTCAATAAAAAAATCTTAACTAAAAAAATAAAATATTTTTAAATTTGACGCGATGTATTTGAAATACTTAACGTTTTTTTTACAGATTTTATGAAGATTCAGTATGGGAAATTCGAAAAAATATTCCGGAAGACGAAGTAATGTAAGAAGAAATCAAGGGAAACATATGCATCTACAAAAAAAATTGTAAGTACCTATTTTAAAAGTACTTCTATACCATCATGGCATATCCCATAATTGGGAAGCCATCGGAGTAAATGTATGTAAAAAACATGCTGATGGTTCTCTCCGTAGCAACAAAAAATAAGACATTCAGGATGGGTGGCATGCCTCAGCACTGAATTGTAGGTGTAGGTTATAAGTGAGCTTTTACGAACACCCGTCTGTTACATGGTACTGTTCTTAGTATATTAGTAGGTAGGTATGTAATAATAAAATAATTAATTTTAGGCTTGCAGTTGATTCTTAGAACTGTGTGGGATATTTTCTATTAGCACGCCGAAATAACAATAAATAGCGGCTAGTGCAATCGATTCCTGTCTATAGAATGTTTTACTACTAATTGATGAGTAATACTATAAATATTGATTGCCTACTCTCAATAAAACGTCGTTATATAATTAAAATGATGTATGTGCTTTTTTTATTTAGGCATACTCTTACAAAACTGTTCATTAGGGCATGGCAATAAAAAGTTCAGTTGTTGTATGAACTTTTCATTGCTATGTAATATTATGGTCATGTTATAAGTAAACGGCGCTTTACAAATTGTCCATATATATTGCATTATTATGATTTGTTATCATTCTGACGACAATTTTTAATTGATACTAGGTATGTAGTTTTAAAATGAACGTGGATGTTGATCCTAAATAATGTTAAGCGCCCTTGAAGTGATATAATCACAGTTCGGCGTTGTATAAATTGTCATAATATTCAGAAAGACGAAGCAATATAAGAAGAAATCAAGGGAAACATATGATTCTACAAATATAATTATATTGATCGATAAACCCCGATTAATTATTCTTAAAATATTAAATTTTAATATTTGATAATAAGAATCACATTAATTAACATACAGTCAATGTAGAAATGTCAAAATATTTATAAAAAATCACATACGTCATTTTAAATATGCAACGACGATAATCTGTTTAGAAATCATAATCACTTACTACTGAGAACATAAACAATAGTACCTATGTCCACATAGCTGTGTTACTACTTGAATGATTTACCTGTAATACAATACATGAATGCGAAAAGGTTATCTGTAATTTTACTTACCTATTTACCTAGTATATACCTGATACATTTCTTCAACAAAACAACTTCTTTAGTGAACTATGTACATCACTCGAAATCAACGACCTTTATTGCAGATTCGAAAATCAATGGAAAAATTAGTACCTACTTTACTATACCCTCGCACCGTATCCCGAAAAGGATAGGCAGAGGATGGAACGCCACACCGCTCTACTCTTACAAACTTCTTTCGCTTCTTCCACATACATACAATTTCTCATACATGCACGTCAATTTCTTTGACTCAACACGCGGCCATCCTTGAGATTTTGATACACGTGATCAAGTCACGAAGTTCTCGTATATCCGCGTTTTTTCGCACCTCAGATAGATTCATCTTCTTCATTACCTTTTCATCATCCATTCGCTTTATTGATACGAGTAGATATCATTTCAATTTCACAAACAAAAATCTTCCAAAAATTTTATTATTTCTGGAGAGGAAGGAATGCTTGACTTACTCAACTGTCACTATGTGCCCCCCCGAGTTTATGTTAAATTTAATAATTTACCATAGACGTGGGTGCTGTACGCACTGGTTTCTCAGTCGGGCAACACTCACGTCTAAAAAGGTATAAAAGGGGCGGCCATACTAGCTTTCTTTCTCTTTGGTCATATCCGCTTATAAACTGTTGTAAACTATACTGTGTGCTTGTTCCTTCCAAATAATAAATATTGTAATCCGATCGTGGCTTTGATTTAATGGACCAAATACCCGTTGATTATTAATTCAACAGAAGTATATACTTGTTTTGAGTAGTAGACCGCTATACTGATTCAAAATGTGATATATCTTGGAATATTAGAATTTCGAGTTGATGGAACTGGAGCATTGAAATACCTAAATTTCCAGAACACTACCCTGTTCATAATATGAACACGATTGGTGCGTCACATAATTTTCGAAGGTATATGTCATATATATTTTTTATTCATTACAGAAGGTTAGCTCTGGAATCAAATAACACAATAAGAGAGCATCCTCATCCATCCTATAATGTTGTAAAATAAACGATAAAAATAAACGATACATTGAAAACAAGGAAAATGAAGGGCAGAATCAGGTCGAAAATGGATCACGTGGATCAAACTCACAAGGACAGCCGTAAGAGGAATCGACGTGCGTCATGTATAAGAAATTGTATGAATGTAGAAAAAGTGAAAGAAGTATTTTAAGGATAAATCTATATGGCGTTCCGTTTTCTCTGCTTTCCCCACTTGGGACTCACAGCTCGAGGGTATAGTATAGTAAGTATTTATAGTGATGTAACGAATATTCGTATTCGCAGATTTCAAAGTATTCGCATTCGCAAAAAAATATGCGAGTGTTTTGCGAATATTATTTTGGTAATACCGTTCGTTTTATTTTGGTAATTTGGTAATAAAAGTACCGGATAGTTACCCGGTACATTGTAGAAAAAGGTACTGTTAAAAAATATTCTTTAAGAAAACCGAGGAGTTTTGGAATATTTTTAATTCCTATACCATTTTTAAAATTTGGCGACGGGGGGGGGGTAGAAATTTTAATGTTAGACCAATTGTAGAAATTTAAGCAAGTCCATTCAATATCACACGTTATCGTTACATCACTAGTATAGTAGGTACCTATAGTAGTATGATATTTTAGGATATTCGAATCTTATCAACATAATTATATACTGTTTATTTACTTATAATAGATTTTTGTAAAGAATTAATTATTGAAATTAATAATAAAACTCACTATATAAAAGAAATGTTTTTTTATAGGCCCTAATAATAGTCATTTACTGACATCCCAATGTTAGAGTTGGCATTACATAATATGCACAATTAGCATATTATATGCACCTACTTTATTATACTTACTATTACATTTTATTCCGTTAGATAATCCTGAATAGGAATATGCTTATATGCATTACGCGATTTCAATTGCTTTGATGTTATTTATTTATTTATTCAGTTTTACACATCAGAGCCTTTTACATGTTAAACAAAAAGATAAAAATAGCAATTTGACAAAATATTGTTAAACACAGTTTGTAGCTGTAGACACATTAATTTAAAAAAAATACAATAATTGATCCCGTGGAGCTCCCGGTAAAGAATTGGTTTCCCACTCTTCCAGGTAAGTTTTCGAGTGTCCTGTAAAAGGCAGGTATTCGAAAAAACTAAGACATTGTACATCTTAAATTCAGCGATGAGTTTTGCCACCGATCCTGAATGTCTTGATTTTATATTGGCACTAAGAAAACAGTTTGCATGTTTCTTACATACAGTTGGTCTACTGGTTACCCCACTTGTGGGATATGCCGTGATGGTATAGTATAATAATAAACAATTTGATTCCAAAATGATAAGATAAACTGAGAAAAATAACAAATGAGTCAATTATTTCAATATGATTATAGCTAAAAACAAATTGTTTAACGAAAATAGTCAATTTTATCTAGTTTTACATAGCCAGGAAACAACTGAGGGGAAAGGGGAGATGAAGATCGCGCGGAGGGAGAAATCATTCTGGCGCTATACCGCACCCTTAAATCGAGTTTTATTGAAGTACGTTTCGTGTGAAAAACCCGGTGTTCAAAAATGTATTTTTTTTAAATGTACCTACATGCTTTCTGCAATATTTATTATCAATAACTCAAAATTTATGACATTGAGAAAAAAAATATTTTCCTTAAATCATAGATTTTTTTGAATTCGTTGTAGTGACCAAGACAGTTTTTCCGTCAAACTTAAACCTATTTATTTTTTGAATGAACCAAAAACGTATTTTATACATATTATTTTGAAACACGCGAATCCAGCATACTATTTGCTATGCTCGGGATTTTAAACCTTATTGACGTGCACTTCTACAACAAATTCGAGATTTTCATTTACATCTCTTCAGTAATGCCTCGATCCTCGAAGCGCTCAGACGTGAAGTTGTGCTGTGTCGGAAAGAAATTTTAGTATATTTAGTGAATTAGGTATTTTATAATATTATTAGTTTACTAGTTGTCGTTTCAAAATTATAAAATAAATAATTGATATTTTACATATGTACTGCATTTTCATTGTAAATTTACTATTTATTTTACTTACATATTTATTTATTTTTTTCTTTACATTGATTACGACCAACTTAACGCAAAAATACATTTAACGCAAATACAATCACACAATCGTTATACAGAGGGCGAGTTTATCGCAGAGACACGATTTTTTTAAATAACCCAAATTGTACCTGTAAAGTAAGAATGCCTATATGCATAAACATTTATAATCAGACAATATAGAAAAAACATTAGTTTTCTGTAGAGTTATTTTTTTTTTGTTTTAGTTGTGAAACCTTCCAACACCAAACACGATGGGGAATAAACAAAGACTATTTTCAGGAAAGAAAACAAAGGGTAGGAAGATTTTAGGAAAAATATTGTATCAGCGAAAAGTTTTGTGAGTACAAATCATATTATATAACATTGATTTAATACATACTTTAATCCCGTTGCAATCAACAAATTGATTTTTATTGAAATTCCTTTCGTGCGAAACACGCGGTGTTGAATAGTTTGTATGTGAATTAGTATTCCTTCTGGCGTTCTCCGCTAGGGGAATGAATTTCTTTAGTACTATTTTAGTGACCATACCTTCAAATTACTTGACTGTAAGATTTGTTTTTGTTATCGATTTAAATTTTTATTGTATTATGTAATAAAGCTTTGTTGTTATATGAAACGGGTATTCTGTGTGTTGCATTGTATGTACCTATATATTGTAGGTAGCTATCCTTTGTATTCCTTCCTTCCAGGCATAATTATTGTTATTATAATAGGTAGGTAGGTAGGTAATATTATAATATTTTAATCCTTATGTTTTATTTGAACATAAATTTTATTATTTTAGTCATTGACTGTAAGTTACGTGTCGCAGGTTTGACTATTATTATTATTATTATTATGCGATTTTAATTATATTTATTTATTTATTTTTATTTATTTATAATAATACATACGGCTTACGCCTTTAATAATATATAGTTAGGTACAAACAACAATTGCACAACACCATCATCGTATCAAATTAAAACTCAAAACAAAAATAAAATATACTGCATCACTTCAAATTATAAAAATAAAACACATTGTGTCACATAAACCACAGAATAAAATTACAAAATATTGCGTCATGTCAAATCATAAAAAAAAATATAATATTAAATGAGATTAGTTAGTTTTTTTGGTTAGTTTGGTTAGTTAGATAAAGATATTGAACTTTTATAGCTCGGATTTAAAATTTAGGGAATAAAAATAAGATAAGTGCCAGTGTCACCTTATTTTTTATTAATATTTTTATATATCAGACTCCTGTAGATCTCTCAAACTAGACTTTAGTTCAGAGCACAATGGTAAATCACATAGTAACTTATTATATAGATAGGTTTACATATAATGTATTGCAGCTATGGCAAAAAAATATATTATATAGGAATATGAATAAAATAATATAATATATTATGAATAAAATAACTTATTTTTCAAATAAAAATTTATGCGCATGCATTATGTTGTATTTATATCTATCACCGTTGTAATACCGCGGTCCACAATGTGAACTGTCCTTTACATATAAAATCCTTATGTGCATAACAAAAAACATGGGATTTATAATGTGAATTTATTTTTTACTTGAAACTTCGCGCAATTTCTTAGTGTTTTTTATAATTAAATACAAGTTGGGAGTATTATCTTAGTGTTAAATATATTATTTTAGCGATATATTCATTTACCTTGCCAGAAATGTACCTTTTTTGATACAAAAAGGAATGTCTTAATTATACTACCTCTAATATACTAAGCTTTTGCGGTCTTTTTTCCACTTGAATGATATTTCTATGTATCTAAATGAAGAAATAAAAGTTTGCAGCATACTTAAAACAAAAAAGTCGTTTTATGCAAAATAGAAAAAGAATTTTATATAAAATATCGTTATACACAATTGTGCATAACGCAGGAACACGCAGATATTTTAGCTTTTTTTTTATTTTGGTGGTAATAAAAAGTGTAATAAATGGAAAAATAATGAAATTAATTATAGTTTTTTCGTTGAAATATAATGACATATTTACATTTTGCTTTAAAAAGCTATCAAAGTGTTAAGGAACAATGTCAAATTTGTATGGAGCGCAGAATGAAGGGTACTTTTAAAATTCAAATTTAATAGTTATAAAGTGATGAAAAATTAATATCTTCCAATAATATAATCAAAAATATATGTAACTTGAGATTAAACCGTATAAATTCGGTACATCTTAAATTCAGAGATGAGGTTTGCCACCTGAATGTCTTGATTTTATATTGGCACAAAGAGGACAGTTTGCATGTGTCTTACATGCAGTTGGTCTACTGACTACCCCACTTGTGCGATATTCCGTGATGCTATAGTATAGTATAATAATAAACAATTTGATTCCAAAATGATAAGATAAACTGAGAAAAATAACAAATGAGTTAATTATATCAATATGATTATAGCTAAAAACAAATTGTCAAACAAAAATAGTCAATTTTATCTAGTTTTACATAACCAGGAAACAACTGCGGGAAAAGGGGAGATGAAGATCGCGCGGAGGGAGAAATCTGTAGTATTTTATAACCCATTGCTATTGAAGTAGGTACGTTTCGTGTGAAACACCCGATGTTCAAAAATGCATTTTTTTGAAATGTACCTGCTTTCTGCAATATTTAGGTATTATCTATAACTCAAAATTTATGACATTGAGAAAAAAGTTATTTACCCTAAATCATAGATCTTTTTGAATTCGTTGTAGTGACCAAGACAGTTTTTCCGTAAAACTTAAACCTATTTATTTTTTGAATGAACAAAAAACGTATTTTACACATATTATGTTGAAACACGCGAATCCAGCATACTTTTTGCTATGCTCGGGATTTTAAACCTTATTGACGTGCACTTCTACAACAAATTCGAGATATTCATTTACATCTCTTATTCTCTTCAGTAACGTCTCGATCCTCGAAGCGCTCGGACGTGAAGTTGTGCTGCGTCGGAAAGAAATTTTAGTATATTTAATGAATTAGGTATTTTATAATATTTGTTTACTAGTTGTCGTTTCAAAATTATAAAATAAATAATTGATATTATACATACTGCATTTCATTATAAGTTTACACTTTATTTTACTTATATATTTATTTATTCTTTTCTGTACATTGATTACGACCAATTTAACGCAAAAATATATTTAACGCAAATATAATCGTTATACAGAGGGCGAGTTTATCGCAGAGACACGATTTTTTAAATAACCCAAATTGTACCTGTAAAGTAAGAATGCCTGTATGCATAAACATTCATAATTATACAATATCTTATAGAAAAGACATAGAGATATTTTTTTTTTGTTTTAGTTGTGAAACCTTCAAACACCAAACACGATGGGAAACAAAAAAACACTTTTTTCAGGAAAGAAATCAAATAAAAAGAAGATTTTAGGAAGAATGTTGTATGAACGAAAAGTTTTGTGAGTACAAATCATATTATAAAATCTTGATATTCACTCTATTAGCGTGTTATTTAATTAATGCATACTTAAATCCCGTTGCAATCAACAAATTGATTTTTATTGAAAAACGTTTCGTGCGAAACACGCGGTGTTGAATAGTTTTGTATGTGTGTATTAGTATTCCTTCTGGCGTTCTCCGCTAGGGGCGTATGTGCTTCCTTCTCTTTGTCATTAGGTAATAGGCATGGTAAAAACCATTCTAGGTTTGTCGCAATCGTAACGATCGAGTCAATTCCGTGTTGTTTTCAATGTTAAGATGCCCAAATCCTTACGCCTTACACGAAAGAGACTAGCTTTAAATTTTCTAGGAAAAGCTGGAAGGTAAGGTAGTTTGCGTTATTATAATATTATTTGTTGTTTAAAACAGCTGTAACGCATACCGCCCAGCTGGCACTATACCCCAATATTATTATTATAGGTTAGGTAAACGGAGTTTGCACTTTGTAGTTCTATCGTTTGGCGCTGCGTTCGCTTTTTCATGATTACCAACACAGGAACACAAATTCGTATAAGTGTAATAATATTCCATTTTCCGTCAATGTCAATGTATACTTGAGTGCATCACCAACTACGATATTAATACCACGGCGACGTTAGTGTGTATAATATAAAGCGAATGCATTAAAAAAATTATTAAAGATTCAAATTTATTTCGAAAATGGACAGTTGTGACATGATTAATAATATACAGCATATCAATTACAGTTACAGAATCTGTAAAGTTTGCAAACATTGTTGAGTATTATATAACTTAACATACATTTAGTTGACAGTAGAGCCGTAAAGAATTCACAAAAAAAAACAAAAAAATCAATAGGTACATATGAAATCTCCAACCAAGAAGGGAATTAAGGAATGGATCTGAAAATAGAAGAAGAGAGGAAAATAATCAAATGATTTAAACCCGTGAGACTCCGATGTCATTAGGGATTTTTTTTGTAGTTTTATTTAATCGGAATATACCTATATCTCAAATATGTCTTTATTATTAAAAAGGAATTGTATTATAATATATTAAATACTGATGTGACAGAATGAAGGAACATTTTATATTTACACAGTACCTACCTACCGATGCTAATAATTGAAACCAAAATAACCAACTCGATCTGTGTGAATTGTCTATGTTTACTATGTTAAAATATATTAAAAACTACGCTGTACTTTATGTTTTATAAAAATCTGAATTTTTCAGATAAATTAATCAATTATTTAAAATTAATGTCCGTAGTAGGTATGTCTATAAAAGTTTTTTTATAATTTTCGCAATTAATAATAATAAATACAATTTTATATTTGGCGCCGTTTAATAATCTGTGACCATCTCAAGGGCGCCATGGTTTTTCTTGAAACGTTGAACGTTGCAGTGGGTTGGTTCTGTCTTAAATCCGCTGGCAATCGATTCCAGGGAGTTGGCCCCGCAACGCTAAAGCTCCTCTCTGCCATTTTGAAAGTGTTTGCCCTGTTAGGTTCTACAAGTTTGTTGACAGCGGTGGAAACTGATCGCAGTGGTCGCCTCAGAGTCAAACATACAGTTGTTATTACAATATATAGTACAAATAGTTAAAAAAAAAGTTGGCACGTCAACCAGCAATCTAAAGTTGGTTGTGGCTTTAATGTTTTTAGGCAAATTTATAGATATTAAATATTATAAAATATCGACAATCACTATAAATTGCTTTATTTCACGTTTATTAAATTGTATTATGCTTTTCGTTATGTAACTAATGTTTCTTTTTCTTTTATCTCAGGCTCAAAAAATTGCAAGAGAAAGGGACTCAAAATAACCTTAAAGATGGAATGAAAAGCGCGATCTCTAATGAGGTAAGCATAAAAGGATCGTTATTATGTTATTAATAATAAGTAACGGTTTTGTGGCTACAAAGTAGTACATAATGAAAAACCAATAAGTTCAAAATCAAAAGTTTTATTTTAGTATTAAAAATATTTAACACTTTAAAGTAAGAGATAGGATACCTAATGTGAATTATTTCAAAGATGTTATTAGAACAGTTTGTTCACAAGAGATGGAAAGTGTGAAAGCGATATATTGAATGGAGAAAAGTTGCGTGAAACAAGATAAATGGTGCAATTTGACTAATAATTGCGAATAGAATCATAAATGTATCTATAACAGTTAAAGGATTAGTGTGCTCTGCAGCCCTAGACAAATTACATTTAGCGTTACGTTTTCGCTTCGTCTTTGTTCGAATAAAGACGACGTTGCGAGAGAGTGTCATTTTTGTAGCTAAAATAAATACTTGTGTATATACTTGTGTATAATAAATACTTGACGACCGGTGTGGGGCAGTGGCTAACGCACTTGCCTTTGAGTCACAAGGTCCCGGGTTCGATTCCCGGCCAGGGCAAAATGAAGAATGACCTTTTTCAACTTGTCCTGGGTCTGGGTGTTACATGTATATGTGTTCAGTGCATTGTATATATGTGTATCGTCGTGTTAGTACCCATAATACAAGACTCATATCTTAGTTTGGGACTAGCTCGGTCTGTGTGAAATTGTCTATACATGTTATGTTATGTTACTTTGACGATTTTTGGTGATTTGACAATGATTATAATCCTAGTGCTTAAAAGCCTAGTGTAGTCAAACTAATATACTCGTACATTTCAAACATATTCAACATTTCATTAGCAGTAGATATCTATCTATAATGTTTCTTGCAATTTTACGTTTTAATATGTATATGTATCAGAATTTCTATATATATTTATATTTA
Organism: Athripsodes cinereus; assembly: GCA_947579605.1. Lineage (NCBI taxonomy): Eukaryota > Metazoa > Arthropoda > Insecta > Trichoptera > Leptoceridae > Athripsodes > Athripsodes cinereus. Next base: position 25,416,317 of record OX388310.1, read on the forward strand.
AGTATATAATGTCGACGCCCGAATTGTTAGGTGGTTCATTAAAGGCGCTCTTTAGCTATATCGGTAATATATTTAATTTCCAACATGTTTAGTAGAAAAACTTGTTGACGCTACGAAAACTTTGATTTGATAAAATATGAAAACAAATATTAATTACCAAAACTGGTTTTTACTTTAAAAAAAAATAACTATAGCATCATGGCATTCGTTTATAAAAAAGCATATTTCTAAAAAAATAAATCGGGGGTGTGTTTCGCAGACAATGTACGAAAATCCTACAATTTTTCATATATTTTTTAATATTACGTAAGTTAGATATGTAGCTCTTAAAAATATTGTTTGAATAAAGTGTCAATTTTTTGTATGGATATTGACCGATTTTTTCATTTCTCATTTTTTGAAACCAAAAATTACCACATGAATTCGAGTGTTTGTTTATTTTAAAAAGTTTGCTATCCATAGTATTATATGCTTGATAGGATTATAGAAAAAATAAATTTAGTAAATAATTAATATTTTAATACAACAAAGAGTATTAGAATACCTTAATAAATCTCGTCAGTTGGCTGTTTACAGCCGTGGTGCGCAGACATAGTCTCCGCGTCGAGTTTTTTCATGTCGTGTAATTTGGAAAATTTTTTACAAAATGCCGTCAAAAAAATATCCTTGCACGAGAAAACGTAAATATCCAGTGAGAAAACATCAAGGACATTACGTTAATTCAAAATTTAGCAGGTAAGTTCATATTTTTGTATTACATATTATTATTAGTACATATAAAGCAAAAATATTTAGCGTTCGCCATCACAGATGATACAGTCATTCCTCGCTACGCGTACATTGTTATTAGAATATTTTTAGTTAGTATAAGCGATGATTTGTCGACTGAAGTTCAACACTTGTCTACTTGGTCTACTTTGTTTTCAGTTTTTTTTAATATAAAAATATTAATGAATTTTACGTAGGTAGGTATATACATTAATCAATGAGACCTTTAGATTGAATAATTCTGTAATGCACTTTTTTTTAATTTTGTGCCTTTTTTATTTTTAGGAATACTCAAGAAGCTGCTCCTCGCGATGATTCTGGTGTACTTCACCGTAGCAATGATGACAGGGTAAGAAGTAATTGGAACTGAATCTCTTATTCTTTCAATTTAAAAGCACAATATTACTTTTGTTGCTTATCTCACTATTCAAAATAAAAAAATATAAGTGTCATATGAAAACAAGCCATTTCCATTCATTATAGGTATTGTACGGAGTAGGTGTGTTTTATGAATTAAATAGTTCTTTTCAACAAATTATCCATAAAGTTGAGGTTTTTTATAGATTATAATGTTTTCAAAAATAAAATAACATTGTGGTGGGAAACTATAATGTCAAGAATTTCAGCAATGAGTTTTGTTTTCATTTTTCAATAGGATATAGAATAAGGTTGAAAAAATAAGTAAATAGTAATGAAGTTACATAAAAAATAAGTGGATTGTAGTAATGGTTACATTATAGAAAAATAAAATTTAGTAAAATTAATAAGTACCTATATAATATTGTAATAATATTAGGTCCTTACATATGAAATTGTCGTTTGGCGAACTGGCAACTTTGATTCAAAATATGTGGCGTTCGGCTAGGAATTCCAAATTCAAATTTATTTCAAATTTAAGACCATGTATTTCTGTGTTCGAATTACGAAATTTATTTGTTATCGCGTCATTTGTTTTTCTTTCACATCGTTCTGTTCACAATATGGAGAACTTAAAATATCGCTATATTTACGAATATGAGTTTCACCTCGGCACTAGTGCTGCAGAAACGGCTCGTAGGATTAACAATGCGTATGGGGAAGCTACTGCAAAAGAAAATACGGTACGTTATTGGTTCCAACGTTTCCGTTCTGGAAATTTTGACCTACAGAACAAGCCTCGTGGACGGCCGGAGACACAAGTTGATAACGAAGAATTAAAAGCAATTGTGGAAGCAGATCCATCGCAAACCACGTCAGAGTTAGCGGCAGGCTTCGGTGTGAGTGATAAAACCATTTTGATTCACTTGAAACAAATTGGAAAAGTGAAAAAACTTGAAAAATGGGTACCGCATGAATTGGTACTGCTGCTTCAGGACAACTCTCGACCACATACGGCACGTTTGACGACCGCAAAACTACGGGAGCTGCGACTGGAATGTCTTCGACACCCACCATACTCCCCGGACCTTGCTCCAACTGATTACCATTTTTTTCGGAATTTGGACAACTTCATGCAAGGAAAAAAATTCAATTCTCACGAGGCTGTCCAAACGGCCTTCAAAGATTTTATTGATTCTCGCTCACACACTTTTTTTAGTAAAGGAATCAATGAACTACCTTCGAGATGGCAAAAGTGCATAGATAGCCATGGTACATACTTTGACTAAATAAAAAAATAGTTTCATAAAAAAAATCGTTTTCATTTCTGCCATATGAAACGCCAATTTCATATGTAAGGACCTAATATTATAGTAATATATAGTTAAATAAGTATTTATTAGACAAGATAATATGTATGGAATATGTGAAATAAGATTAATATATATTTATTTATTTATTTATTTACAAATATTTACGGCCAAAGCCTTTAACATGTTAAACCTCTGTATACATACAAAACATGTAAACAAAGGAAAGATCTGTTGCAAAAAAAGACACAAAACAATTAGACTAAAGAAACGAAAGTTTTACAGACAATATAACATTAATCATGTTATAATTATAAAAAAGGTACAAAAATGTTAAAAAAAATCTGGTAAAGATATATGTATGTAAATTTTGAGACTTCTTTTCTGGACACGAGTTTCTTAGCCTAAGCTTAAAAATGATATTATTTATTGTTTAATACGTTCTTGTTTTTATGTTTGAATAAAATATTAATAGGCAATTATCTTGTTCTTCTTCCTCTTTTAATAGATCTGTAGATATGTTTTTTTGGCGTTGACGTCCCCTGGGACATAGAGCTCCAGCTGTCTCGCCATATCTTTGCAGGTCTTCCAGGTTGACCAGTTCCCATGGGCACGTTGTTTGCGGCTATTACCGATAGATAAAAACATTCATATTTGAAGTAAATAATAAATAAATAATAAAAAATCTACTAACATTATAACGTCGGTGAAACAACGTACAGTGAAAACTTAGTATAAGCGTACCGATTGTAAGGGTTTACAACATTGGATCTAGGGAATCCAATCCCGCAAAAGCGGGATCCCGTAAATGCGGGATCCCGCACCTTTTTTGCGGGATCAGAAATGCGGGATTACTGATGCGGGATCCCGCACGCTTGCGGGACTGAAGAAAATATTTAAGAATGGGCTCAGACGACGTTCTGATTATTTATTAAACCTAGCACAGCCTCAATGATAAGTTAATTAACTACTTTGCCTTGGATCTCGTGACTTTTCTATAGAATTTGTATGGAAAATAATTAGAGTTTCCTAAATTTAGATGTGATCGCAGCAACAACCGATGGTGCAGCAGTCATGAAGAAAGTTGGGAGATTATTATCAGCGCACCACCAGTTATGCTTTGCACATGGGTTGCAACTCGCTGTTCTTGAAGTTCTATGCAATCAGAGACAAGAAGAAGAAATAAAGTCAAGTTGAAGTACTCGAAAATAGACCGGATGGTGGGAGTGATAATGAAAATGAAGATGATGAGGACGAGAAAGGTGATTTTTCGGTAGAGGAAGACATTCAAGAAGGAGAGTTGCTACCACAATGCAGGTAGATAAGTATTGTCAGACCAATAGATTTTGCAATGAAAATCATTATAACTATACCATTTTTTGTTTTTACTTATTCAAAAAGTCAGGAAAATTGTCAAGCTTTTTTAGTTCGAAATCTCCAGTAACAAATGATCTTCTGCAAATATATTATATTAAAGCACAATTTTGCAAAGAATTACAGCTGATCCTAGATTGCCGAACGCGCTGGAACAGTCTCGCATCAATGTGATCGAGGTTCATCTAAGTCAAACAGTACATTCTTTAAGCACTTATTGATCTTAAACTGACATATTCCTCATTTTCATTCACTGATGAAGAATTTATAACATTTAGTAAAATTGAACGAGCTTTAGAGCCAGTGAAGCTTGCTGTAAATGTCTTATGCCACGAGGACGCAACATTAGTTTCTGCAGAAACCACATTGCGTTTCATGATAAGCAAACTGGATCGACAAAATACCAGGTTAAGCCAGGAACTTGAAGTGTCGCTATCTCGCCGGATATAATAACGCTGCACATCAATGACTGTCGTACTGCTGTGCTTAGAAAATCCTAACAAATATCAAGAAAAAGATTCAGGATCTACAAATGTGGTGGACGTTCCATTCTTTCATTCAAGCAAAGTTACACTTCGAACTGAAATGAAGTGTTTAATCGAGAGACTGTTGTCAGACTCGCAGGTACAACCTGAAACTCAAAACCAACCAGTTGATGACAATGGCGATGAATAAGTCACGCCTTTATCGAATCTATTAAATGATGAGCCTTCGCCTATACTAGAAGATGAATTAGAGCACAGTCTCCGTACAGAATGGATAGCCAAGTAAACTCTACCTAATAGCGTGGAAGCTGAACGTGCTTTTTTTCGCCGCTGGCTATTTATGCAACAAGATTAGATCAAATCTAAAAGATGAAACGTTAGGTACTTATCATTTCTTCGATAGTATTATCAGAAAAAAACTATTATTTATGCCTCTAAAAGTCGAAACTAATAAATATGTTTAATTGCTCATACAAATTTCAAATCTATAAGGTGAAATGTTGACTTATATTGTTCCTTATAAGAAGCTGATTATTTATACCTCTAAAACATCATTATTTCCACTTGTTAATTAGTAATACATATAAGTAAAAAAGCTGCATAAAAAAACTTAAATTTACTCGTCTTTATTTGATATATTTTTTAAATAACTAAGTATCTACTTGAAACAGTTTTTTTTATTAAAAAATCTCAATCCCGCAAATCCCGCGGGATCCGCGGGACTGATGACCTCAATCCCGCAGTCTTGCGGGATCGCGATTTTGATGCGGGATTGGATTCCCTAATTGGATCTTGTGTTGGGTACATGTACCTACATCGCATCACGGTGAAAAATGATCACCTCACTAAAAGGGAACTCGCATATTCATACGTCATAAAAGGTAAACTCAATTCTTGCTGGAGCACGTCGAAAACGAAGAAGTATTAACCAGGGTAGGCGAAAAAAGGCAACTCCTTAAGAGAATCAGCCAACAACGAGCTAACTGGATTGGCCACAACATCAGGCACCCAGGACTACTCATAGCCATCGCGGAGGGTAAGACCGAGGGGACAAATGGCAGAGGCCGACCAAGAGACGCATATATGGACCAACTGAAGAGTGATATGAACTGTGGCTCATACGTAGAGCTGAAAAGACTGGCGGAGAATAGAGACGAATGGAGAAGAAAAACCAAACTCGTTGCAGACCAATCCAATGGATTGTAACTCATTATATATATGAGTTCCTACTTGAATGAAATAAATAAAACAATGATGTTTTATTCTACTTAGTGATGTGAGAAGAGAAACTTCTCTAAAGAAATTTCTGGAGAACGAGAAATTTCTCGGAGAATTTCTCCTCTGATGGAAGAGAAATTTCTTTCCATAATTTTTCTTAGTGGTATTATGATCTTTCGCCCAGTACTTTTCGCAGCCAACCTGATTGATCCAAAATTTGTGGGGCTGAGTAAGGCCCAAATCAGAGATGTTTAACACTTTTTTCCATGTACATACCTGCAATTTTTTTAACTTAAATATGGGCATGTGGGGTGTCAAACATCAAGATTTTACATCAGTTATTAGCACTTTTTTCTATGTAGGTACCTAACATTTTTTTGTTTCCATAATTAATTGGTGATAAATTGTCTCAACATTTGTACATTGTTATTGATTGATTGAATAAAGTATTTCTTATTATTATACTGTTAAATAATAAATAAAAAAAAATCTCGGAAAATTCTCTACTTCGAGAAATTTACCGAGAAATTTCTCGGTAAATTTCTCCAAAAATTATTTCTTGAGAATTCCACAACACTAATTCTACTACGTGATTTATTCTCTCGAGAGACGTTTTTCCTCGTATTAGGACATTCATTGTCAATCCTTTGGACCAACTTCAATCAAGCAGAATGTTGAACGTTTGGCATGTCATTGTGCTTCAACGATACGGCTAGGCATTCTATAATAATTACCTATATAATTATTATAGAATGCGGCCTTTAACAAATCGCCTAGCAATTGATTTATGGGTTATTCACACGAGGCGAATATCGTCAGGAAGCTAAAATATTGTCAGCCATTTGAACCGTGTGAACGGATTGTCAATAAATCTGAAACGATAAAAATCAATAAAAACGATATCGTCTCAAGTAGATTAACCACCTTTCAACTTTTGTTCTTTGGTGGGCCGATGCGCGCATGCGTAGATATGCGCTGCACCCATATCTATGGTAAAACCTTAACTACTAATTCATAGAGAATAAGAGAAATAATATGATTAAACTTGTTTGTGGTCGTTCCAGTGAAAATACCTTTTATCAAAATTATGTCGGGTGGTAATAACTTTATTCCGTTATCGCTAGTGATTACTATTAATTAAATGTCTATTGACACTTTTTCATTTTGGAGGATCATCCAGAATGATCACTGAAAGTGAACAAGTGGGAATACCCCTTAAGCAGTACATAATATTGATAGTAATATATCGTCTAGTTCCGGTTTTATATGGTTGTAATGTAAGATGTTGAGTACGTATGTTTATAATTTATAATGTGTAATAACGGATGTTTTTCTCATTTACGACGTTTAGTATTATTTTTATATGCCTAGATAGCTAATAAATATTTCAATATGTATTTATTTTAAACAAACGAACTGAATTTTGGTTTGAAATATTCTAAATTACTTATTACATCTTTCCAGCAAGCAATTTGTTAATTTTATGATACAGGTCTGCGCGGTTGATTCGGACTTGCCATCTCTCGATTTCAATTCTACTATCATGCCATTCAACTGGCTATGTAGTTATTATGTAAGAATATTTGAACATATTTTAAGAGACATATTTTAATTTATTTTAAGAGAGTTATTTGGAAGACATCGCATTTTAGCGATAAACTCGCCCTCTGTACATTGACTTGTATAACTGTTATTTTTGTGACACTATTTTACTATGTAATATTGTAACCAATGTACAGTGAAGAATAAAATAAATAATAAATAAATAAAAATTCTCAATCCAGATGCTCACAGAAAATAATAAAACAATAATTGATAATACAATAAAATGAAATTAAAATTCAATAGTTATAATATATTGACAAAATATGGAGAATGATGTCTGAGAGATTTGGTGATTAAGCATCACTAAAAAAGTAATTTCTTTGTCAATGTGTATATTAAATAAAAATATTTCCTTCTTATTCAGGAACATACTCAAAAGATGTAAGTTTGCGTAGAGGGCATTGGTTTCGTAAAGGTGTTTGTAAAAGGTGTATAAACAAACATACATTTGTGATTAGAAATATAGTACATGATAATATTTTTTTTATAAAAGGCAGGTGTTCGAAAAAACTGACATTACACATCTTAAATTCAGCGATGAGGTTTGCCACCCATCCTGAATGTCTCGATTTTATATTGACACGAAGAGGACAGTTTGCATGTTTCTTACATGCAGTTGGTCTACTGGCTACCCCACTTGTGGGATATGCCGTGATGGTATAGTAGTAGTAATTATTTTTTATATTTCTAAATAAATCAGGAAAATATTTGCGGTTATATTTTATTTACATATTTTTTCGTTTTATTAGATTATTAGAACAATTAATTTACTTTCCAACATGCGTCAAAACGTAAAAAAAATACATAAAATCGAGAGCTTATTATAACTATTTATATAATTTAAGAAAATGAAGTTATTTTGGAGGAAAATAGTGTTGAATAAACAATTTACGTAGGTAAAAAAAATATAACTAAAAATCGTTAATAAACAATCAACCCATTATTTGTGACCGAATGAATGACAGTCTTTAATTCATTCTCATAATAATGCACAAAAACAGTAAAAAACGCGTAAAATTAATATACAATAATTATAGTTATGTAGAAATCAGGTTGCACATACAGGGCTTGTGTGACATATGAACACACTGTTTTTGAAGACATACAATATCTCCTGTGCTTAGAGAATCTTCTCTTCTCTCATTTGGTATCAAAAAAAATTACTCTTTTAAACTTCGTATAACCGTATCATATCATTTTATAATGGTTAGGTCATGTAAATCAGATACCAAAATGGCTCAATATTACCTCTGAAAGCACAATGTCAAAACATCTTTTCACTAAGCTCAAGAATGTATCAAGTATATAAATTTATGATCTTTATAATTTTTCAAATGTTCAATAAAAAGCTCGTATTATTTATATTATTTTGTAATTATACATGTATATAGCATAAAATATGAATTATTTCAAAGACAACTTTATTATGTAATCTAAAGCGCGTTCTAAAAAGGGATATAAAAAAAAATATTTAAAAACTCTACATAAATTTTATATATTAATATACTTAGGTACGTAACAACTTATTTAATAAAAAAAAGGCTTTCAACAGCAAAGTTTTTACTTATAAACATCATAGGGTGTTCTTTGGGAGGATGTTTACTAAGGGTTGTTGGCTGTAATAGCCACCGCGTACTTCCGTATCCTCATCCCTCTGGCGAAAAGTCCAACCCTATGAAGAGTAGGTACCTACTATAATATCAAATACTCCCTCCATTTAACCCACTTCGCACAGGATGCTACATTGTATCTACTACGTCTTACAAAGGTTCCAGATAAGCTTATTTATATCCATGCCAACAGACATGTGCTACGAAATTTGAAAAGGAGGGCTACGATTTGTTATCTTTCGATTGTAGGTATGTCCGAGACTCTACCATCAAACTGCTGACAATCTTCATAGTTGGAGTAGCTTTTTTTATATTTTTTTTTATTTTCCAGGCTTACTCTTTCACAATTCATCCTTCCTATGATGCCGAAATAAAATCATTGAACATCTTGGAAATAGGTGTCTCAACTAGTACAACTACGCTCTCAATAGAAGTTTGTCTCCATTTTTTTTATGGAAAGAAGCAAATATATTCGTGAATGAATTAAGAATTAGCGAATGAACTATTCGATTCATTTCGTGAGAGGCATCACTTAAATGACACTAAATATTTTTTTGTTTTCATGAGTAGTAAAATTTAACAGAGAAAATTATTTGTCGTTCACTTCTTAGTCCAATTTAATCGTAATTTCCGATCCAAAACAGACATAAAATTTTTAAGATAGCTGCTGTGTTTGAATTAGGAATAATTGAAATCAGTGATATATTTTGGTTACTCCATATGTGGGAAATGTTTCGATGATAGGTATAGAACTAAAATTTATCTTCTATTATTTTATGATATCAATCCTAAACACGAAAATCCTGTAAAAACTTCACAAACTAAGGATTAACCCCGGAACAAGGTGTTGGTCTAAAACTAAGGTTAGTTAGCTAAGTTGGTACATTTATTTTGGTTGGTACGGTTCAATTTTTGACGTGTGATTTCACTTCGTGAGCTTAATTTTTTATTTAGTCAATATTTTCATGTTTATTATTATTTTTATAGTTGTTGCCTGCGTGTATGAGGAAACCGGATGTCTGCTTCGAAGCTGTGTGTACTTCCGGGGTGTTGAGCAGGGTGGAAACTCCACTTCCGTGTAGAATATTATTATGTACAGAAGTCGGTGGAGGTTGTGGGCGTTGAGAAGGCGGATGTGACTGTGAAAGGTCAAAGAGGTCGTCTGGTAGTAATAATGAAGCTTTTTGATGAAAATAACAGCTATTTTGTATATCGTATAAATATTTCATTTGTAAATGTTATATCCTATGCGCTAAATTAAAAAATATATGAGTATATAATCAAACCTTTTTTTTCCGGCAGAGTGCGTGGAGACAATCAGTTTTTTATGTACAAAAGTTATATAATAGTAATCTCTTGTAGGGGATGTCGTATTTGCATTGATGGATAGAATCTTAATTTTCTTTTTTTTTTAAACACTAAAGCTATTCTAGGAAGTACAGACTGCAAAAACATGACTTTCTGATTCAGAGCGATTCTGTTTCAATTGAACCACCTCTTACTATGACTTAAATTTTTATTATCCCATTTATGGGAGATACCTTAATGGTATAGATGAATAGACTCGTTACGGCTTTCCTACAGATCTTGTGATAAAAACGGTGTATTCACAAAAAGGATTTTTCAAGTCTTCAAAACTCTTGTGAACGGAAAACAGTGTTCTTTCATTAGACATTCTCTATACGATTTCAAGATTGACAGACATTAAACTTTGCTCACGATAATTGTCATAAGCGTCCAGTATTTTGATATACTTTAGACCTCAAATAGCTTGTCATTTTATAATTTTTTGTCTATTGTCAATAATTATTGTTTATTTTTTTCTTCTCTTAGGTATCTGTATTGGATGGAGCAAATAGACAACAGGCCGGGACTTCATCTAGTGATGCTGTGTCATGTGCACCTATAGAAACACTCTTTCTAAAAGCAGAAGATATTGAAACGGAAGGTTATGATAATTCAGCAAATGATAATAACCAGATTTATGCCAAACCGGAAAACATTAGCCTTTCGGAAAAATGTGATGCTGAAATGAACAAATTTCTATCGGAATTCCGTACACAAGCAGATAATCCAGGTCTTACTATAAAAACAGAACATGAAATTAAGGAAAATCTGAATCAAATCAGTGAAGAAAACATTGATGAAAAATGTTCTATGGAAGCTATTGCTATTTTACCGATTGATTTTCCAACAGATACTAGCCAATCTAATAAACGAAACGATTATGTTAGCAACATCATATATGGGGTTCCAGAAGCTGAAATATTACCTTTCAACAATACATTGGAATGTGGAGTTGTTCAACAAGATCCTGAATCATTACAAACTGAAGTTACTTCTTGGCTAGAAAATGTAGAATTAAAAGAAGAAGACACGAAATTTGTCAATGATCTTATGCAAAGACTGAATAATTTTAAGGATCCGATGAAAATAAACTTCGCGAAGAGAAAAATCGACGAGTTGTTGAAAAACATTGAAACGGGTCAGATTGAAATTACCAGGTATGTAGTAATAAGTTTTTTTTTAAATTTTTTTCTGCATGTTCCTACTTTTGCGCAATTATCTACCTGTAAAATGTTCAGACATTGAGCCAAAACGGGCCTGAAACTGTCAGTAATTTATATTCATTCTTTAATTTATACCATTGTGGCATTTCTCACAAGTTGGGTGGCCAGTGGACTAACCGCATGTAAAAAACAAAATCTAAAAGTTTCCATGTGGTAAATTTTATCGAGTCTGAAACGATTGGGGTAAACCAGTGATATGTAATAGGAATTCTTATAACATATCTCTGGGGTAAACTGGCTACATTATTAACACCCAGTAAATTAGCGGTGAATTGGCAAATGTTCCTAATTATGGCAACACTTAAAAGGACAGTCGTAGTAATATTGTCCACATTACAAGAGTTTAGTATTAATTCTTAGGGATCTTTTTAGCTTTCTATTCACTTCGGTCTTGTCATCAGGTGCAATGGTTGATGTGAAATTTAACGATGTGAAGCTTTTAGACTTTATTAATGTTGCATATTAATGTCTCCACGAAACATCGCGTCGTTCTTTAGAACTGTTAGTAACAATACTTATTAGTTTACTCACTTCAGTTGCGTGTTCAATAATATGGCACATGTGGCGACTAGCATCATAGTTATGATAATATGCAACCGATATGAGAAATTCAACTGGTTGGTTCGATGCCAGATGCATATTGTATAGTTTAATAATAATATTTAATTTATATTTAATAATATATAAATTATTTGAATACTGGCTATTTTTTGCAATACTCTTAGTAAGTTAATACGTATCATTGTGCTAGTACCATATTGTTCTCTCAGTATATTTTAAGCGTTCATTATTGTGTTTTGAACATACCTATTATACAAACCAATGTTGATTATTAAACGAAATCTTGTCTATTTTGTATGATCTTAAAAAATCTATTTATCATGATATTTGTTTTCAGTGAGGCTATTGTTCCGGATGTGTTTCAGAAGAAGAATGCGGTAGAAATTATTTCAATAATGAGAAAATTAGACATTTGTCCTAAAACCTACGATTACGTAGAATCTTTTCCATCTATGAATGAAGCCGAAAACTTTATCAGAATAGAATGGCATTGGCGTCTATCATCCATAGCAAATTCAGAATTCCCTAAAATGTGTACATACTTATTCCGATGTAATAAAGTTCAAGGCGTTTTTTGCCAAGCTGCCATTCTTTTAAAGCAAGATATGGGCACTGGAGTGTCTGTCTTGTTCAGAAATAAACGCGAACACACTTGTGGCAGAGCTGTGAAAGGACTGACTTCTAGAATAAAGGAAGTGATAGAATATCTTCATGGGATAAGGTTGAAACCCCATGATATTTATGAATTTATATCTGAAAGATATAGCTTTCCTCCGTCTATACGGGAAATAGAAAGTTACGTGAAATTAATTCGCAAAGATGAACCTGCCCCTATCAAAATATTTCGATGCGTTGGTACGAACACTGAAATACGCGAAGACAATTTGGAGCATTATCTCAACTTTAATATTCATTGATAAAAAGAAAATGGCTGTTATTTTATGTGTTTAAGTTAGTATTTATTTTTATAATGAATATGAATTAATTCTGTTTTTAAATTCTAGACCGACATGTCATTTCTAAATGACGTTATATTTTAATAATAAAATAACTTAATGGTTTTATTTACATCTTTATACTTTTCCTCATAATACTGTAAAGAAATTTTAACATCTACATAGTGAAACGATTAGAAAAATGAAGGAATAAAAAATGGTTATATTATTAATTATCTTCGATATTTGATGCAAAAAAACTGTGAACCGTTTCGCATTGCAGAATAGCTTCGACATAACAACAGTGTTGTTACACAGAAGCCAAGAAATATGTACGTAGATAGATTTGTAAGTTGCATTTGTTTTGAAGTATAGTGTTATGTGTCAGTGCTTTATTTTAGTCCTTGAGGACCCCCACTGAACACGCAAACAAACAAAAACACTTGACATTATTTAATAATACATTTATATTCCTAAGCATCTTTTTATGCATCCATTCTACTGTAACCATGCTCAATATATGTACAGTAAAATGTACCTATAAAGATACTGCTAAGATTTTGTTCAGTGGTTCAGGATGATTATATTGAAGATCTGCAGGAAACATGAAGAAAAACTGCTGAAACCTGCTAATTTTTCTAAATAAACAAAATGAAACTAAATTATGCCTTTTTTTTATTCGATTCTTAATTGTACATCTAGGCCTCATCTATAAGAGATGAGCGGTTCGATCCCGGTTGCCGGCAAACTTCCCTCTCACAACACAAGATTTCAGCTTACTGTGAAAGGAGTGTAAAGTTGTATTTGGGTTTATAACAAAAACACAGATACATCTTTTAAAAAAAAGTGTATAGATATATTTCAAGTTTACCGCTGTAACTACAAAATGTATAATGCGATGTATTTCAATTAATCCAAGGTTGCGAGCGAATAACTAAAGAACCTTTGCAAACAGATAATATTTTTATGTAACTTTAATTCATATGTCAAAATAGGACTAAGAATATAAAATACCAAATACAGTAATGCTATACTCATAATCCTGCTGAGAATATGTTAAACCCTTCAAGGAGACGAAAATCAAATTCCTGCTAAAATAGCAGGTTCATGATAAATCTGGTCACCCTGTAAGAAGACGTACAAGGCATATGTAATATTTTCATTATTCTAGGTATTAATATGTTCATACGAACTCTACTTTTACGAGGGCGTCAGGCAATCATCATTTCTTCAAGGGTGACAACAAAATTAAACAGATCAATAATTGAAAAAAGAATGATAGAAAACAAAAAGGTTTTTAGATGTATGATATTGTAAATTGTAATAGGTATGTATCTTTTAAATATATTTCCGCAAAATACTAAAATTTAAAATCTTAATGTTATTGACCGAAGGTAGTTGTTGGAAGTCCATTTCATGAGAAAATTAAAAAAAAACACGATTTATAGTTTACTTCCTAATGACTTTTATTAACTTCGCGTACTAGTGTTCTCGTACTAGTATTAGATCTATTTTTTTTTTACAATTTTATACTAAAATTTAAGTCAGTTTAATGATGGGTTATTATAATGAGGCTACCAGAGTTTTGGTCTTCGATCGGGTGGTCCCTGCTGCGCTGCCAATCTACTTCTTTTTTACAACTCAAGCATGTAATGTAAGTGCACGTGTTTGGGATGTAATTGGATTTATTGCAAACACATATACATCTGAAAAAAATAATCTGAAAGAAAGAAGAGTATTAAGTAGGGAAATAAATGCAAAATCAAATGTGAATAATGTACTTACTTCTATATTCAATTTGAAGGTGGATGATTTCATGTTAAAAGAAGTGAATGATATATTACCAAAAACCCCATTTGAATTTGGTTATTAAAAATTACACAAGAGCTTAATTAAATCCAATTTCTATCGATGGTCACCACTAGACTTTGCCATCATGCTCATATTATATAAATAAAAAGGGGTCGCTGGGATGTCCTTCCTCTCCTGAAATTTACGAGGAAGGGGATGTTTTATGAATTAAAAATAAGGGGCTGTATAGTATAACACCACGCGATATACTTTTTATTACAATCCGCAGTCTTTTGAATGCTAGTTGCAACATTTCTCCCCTCTAAAAGTAGACAGCCATTATTTTTTGTTGCAAATCAGCTGGTGCAGACATAAGAGTATTAGCTTAGAGCTCAGGTGGTTATATTTTATGTTTCAATAGAATAGGAAACCATAGTCGGAAAGATAAATGTATATAGTTTATTGAAGCGAATATGAATGAAAAAGTTAATAAGGACTTTTTGATTGTTTTTCTGATTTAATATACACATTTATTTAGTTGACCAACTTAAATGTTCAGAATTCAAACTTTTTGACAGTCATCTACAAAAGAAGGTGGTCGTTTGTAGGTTTCCACATACTCTAGATATATATAGACTAGAAATTCAAAGGAAGAAATGGTTATGCGGCCAAAATGATGTCCATATCTCAAAAAGGTGAACTCATATTTCTCTCGAATCCTTCGTTGTAAATACATTGTTATTAAAACATGTTAATCGTACTATTGATTGACACAAAATAAATATTAACGTTGTGTATACAGGTTCCTCTATGACATTGTCAGGCAGTTATAAAGGATGTACATACAATTATTACCATCTTAGTTTTATGGAATGAAACATATATAATACATACATACATCTTCTTCCCCTTGTCCTAGTTGGGTCAGAGGCCCATTGCGCCTAGGTACCTCCTCCAGAGATCCCTGCCCACCGCCGCTTCCAGGACCTCTGGCCACTCTAAACCAATCCTTTCAACACACTAGGAATAAAACAGCAAATATTTGTCGTCTTATTGATATTTTTCGAACATTTTTTCTGCGAAAATTAGTAATGCGTTACTAGGGCTAGTTCACTTATGGAAGATGTCTTAATGGTATAGGTACATAGATAAAAATTAATCATGAAGAAGAAGAAGATCATAATATAGATAATTAAATAATATAAATAAAAAGCACTATTTACTTTCACTAGATTAATATTTTGAAATTCGAAACTTTCCAGACATTCGTCTATCTTCAGTAATACAGTAATGAGCTTTCGTAGTGTTTCCTTTTCGAAAATCGAAATGTCAAATTACAATGTAAGTATTTTATTAATAAAAAATAAAACTACCATCATTAATATGTGACAATAAAACTCGTAACAATAAAAGCAAGTTCATAACATGTAATTGATTTTCACTTGAAAGTTTCGGCCATATGGGATTTAGGGAAGGTACATTCACAATCAGGAACTTGCATTACATTAAAATTACCATTAAACAAGTGCGGGGTAGATGGAGAGTACCTTGCCTATTGCATTGTAGCCAGATGTTATTATTGTGAGTAGTAAAATCACAAATGGATCCTCTATAGTAACTCTTCAATAGCTTTATGATTTCGGAAATTCTGAACATGTGGGACGCACATCTGAAAAAAATCTGTATTTTTTAAGTGAAGCAGATCCATTCTAGACATTAAACGCATTCTTTTCTATGTTGATAATTCTGTTTCAATACTTTTTATAAATCTTTTTCTTTTTGGTTTAAGTTTATAGAGTAAAACTGAGAGTCAAAAGAATTTGCGAAAGGTAATATTGCATAAGACATCTTGGACTCTTTGTTGGAAAAACCAGCTTTCTGTAAGCCCGAGTAAATTATTAAATTAATTCGTTTTAAGGGAGGAAATATTTTGAGAGTTACAAGATCTTTCTTTATATTCTTTAGACGAGTCTTATTTTTTTTTCTGATTTTTATAGATCATCTGCTGATTCTTGTGTATAAACATTTGTTTTTCATCTGACCACATTAATTGATCCAGCTACTATCAGCTTGAATTGGGCAATACAAATCAAGTTATATACTTCACTACAGTTATTATCGACTGAATATATAGGTCAACAAATTATTTGACAAACGCACCACAGTTTGATATTAAAAAAATAAACCTGTTTAAGCTCTAGGGGGGAAGACAAAGTAACCTTGAAATAATATCCTCTGCAGCTATACTGTATTGTAGGTACCTATTGCAATATACAGTGGTGGTGGTAGTAACAACAAATCTCTAGTGACAGGATAAAGAAGGGTGACAGATGAATAAAAAACTACCCCAGCCAAGTGCCAGGATTAGTAATGTACTTGTAATATTGTTATGTAGTTTTCACTATGTGCATATAAAATACATACCTACTAACCCCCTGCAATGAGAGGAATAAAATGTGTCGCCGAGTTTCGAAACCCGCTATAACACATTTTCACGAAAATTGGGTCATATGAGTTCGTCGTTGGATTCGTAATCAAATATTCTATAACCGTAGAATTTTTTTTCTTTGAAATACTCACAATTTGTAATTTTTTTTTTTTAAATAAAATGATGATGAGAAAAGAATCCCGCTATATCCCTTTACCTGTCTTTTAATATCGTTTATAACTCAAACGACAAATAGGAGTTTTTTATGTATAGGTACAAAATAAACAGTTTATTTTTTGACTTTATGAAAGAACGTTTGATACTTGTATAACATGTTTTTATCGAATTTATTCAAATCAAAAAAATGTGTTATAGCGGATTTTGAAACTCAGCGACACAATTATGTTGAGTATAGAAAGGAACAGCCCATATGGGCGCTTCAAAAATAATACTGTGTTAAAATATCACTGTAATTGATAAAAAGTACATATTATTGTTATTGATCCAGCCACATACCTTTTTAATGTAGTGCCTTAAGATTAAACTTTCATTTAATTACTATTGGATTCAGTTTCTGTTTGGACCTTGTTAGTCAAACATAAAATAGTATTTTGAAAAGCGACTTCATCATGAGATTTTTGAATTCCACAATTTTTTGTAATGCTGTGCAAATTTAGCGTTTTCTTGGAAATTGATATAAATATCTGCTCAAAAGGATGAACAAATCTTTCTAATAAGTATTCTCAAGTTTGTCATAAAATGTTGGTTTTAAGATTAAAGAAAGTGAGTGAAATTATCAAGCTTAAATGATTCCTCTGGGAAAACTGACAAACTTGCGAGTCAAATTAACTTCCTAACGTCATTCTTGGGTTCTATATTTGAAAAAAAATCGAAATTACCAACAAATATGTAAGTCTTCAGCCTTTTTCTGAAATCTTTCACTTGTTATTTGTCTCTTTTTGCAAAGTCGGAGACAGTTTGTTCCAACGTATGGCGCCCCGTCACAACAAACTCTCTTTTATTGATTGAGTCGACGTTGATTTTTAGTCGACGTAGTAAAACCAAAAACAATTTTGTTTTCATTATATCAACTCTCTTTTTTCAAATTATCAGTTGTTCTATAGCAAAATACAATGTGCAATAATATTCATAAATATTCGCGTAATAAGATGTACATGTACATACTACATACAATTCATGATAAGAGAATAAAATTATATATTTGAAATGCGGAAGCAACAAAATTGTATATTGCTAAAGTCATGAGATAAAAGAGAACTGAAGACCAAATAAGGTCAGAAGAATCAGGATGTTGTAGCGAACAGACCTGGGCGTTGCATACTATTATACAAGCATTACCTTTTACACCCAGCTTTTGTCAGGTAATAATAATAATATGAACGATCCGTGACCATCTCATGGGCGCCGTGACTTCTCCTGCACAGCAATGTTTTCAACTTTCTCCTAAATGTGGTTTAGGTTCGTTCTGTCTTAGATCCGCTGGTAATCGGTTCCAGGCAGTTGGTCGTTCAAAACTCTGAAGCTCCTCTCTGCGAAATTGGAAGTGTTTGCCCTGTTAGGTACTCAATTTTGTTAACAGGGAACAGCAGTGGAAGCTGAGCGCAGTGGTCGCCTCAGAGGTTCATCGACGGGACTCTAGGAACAAAGAACTATTCATCCAGTAGATAATATTTATTTTGTGAGATACCTAAGCAGATATGAGAAGAATCTTTAAAGGTAGTTCTGGGATACTTTGCCCCTCATAAGTTGTGAATAAAAATGACAAAGAATTTTCATAAAAAAATGGAAGAGAAAGTAAGTGCCACCCGATAACTCATTTTTTAATATTTTTATATATGTAAATACTTACATTGATTGACTATGTTACGCGTCATACTGAAAAAGCAAGATTTTAAGGGTCATATTTTAATAAAAAAAATATATGTATATTTTGTCAAGGAATTAAGGAAGCAATTCTGTGTTCCGTGTGGAGTATTGCTTGTCTGCTGATTTAAGTCTTATGTGTATTTAACATGTACTCGTATGTATATAATTTTACATATACAGCTGTAGTTCATGTATTTGTACTGTGTACTGTTTGAGAGTGTAGTAGTAGTAGTAGTTGATATGTTGATTGTTGTTCCGTAATGTTATCCTTGAAGATCCCGCGCCCGCAGTAGAAAACCTGTTCCTCTTTGTGTGTTATATTCATACCCCAAAATAATAAAATAAAATCAACGATACTCAAACATCAGGCAACATTTGAAAAGGTGTAGAAAAATCATTTAAATATTTCTGATCTAAGGGTGCTAACACAAAGAAAGCGGGTCACCTGCTTTGAGATTCCTGCGTCTACCGGCGCGGCGGGCGGCGCCGAGAATGTTTACATGCATTTCAATGGACACGAACATAGTAAAAGCAGGAACGCCGATTGCGATTTACTTTGCCGCCGCTTAATGGCACTTATCGGCGCTGGCAACCTGCTTTCTTTGTGTTTGCACACTAATGCATTTTGGAAGTAAAAGCTTGGTTGTTCATTTTTAATTAGGTTTATTAGCGAGAATAAAGAAAAATTAACATCTCGAGAATGTGAAAACCCTCGATTTAGAGAAATTTTGTGTCAACTATGATGGTGATGATGAATGATTTCTTCAGCGCCGTTTAATGGACAATCCATCTCAAGGGCGCGGATAGCTCTGATGGAAGATCGATGTCTTCGGTTTTGCTCTTGGATCATATTTTCTTTGTTTTTTGTTATGCATGAGTACATTTATAAACCCATTCATTAAAAATATTCACTAGCGACACTCGCGTTCTGTAGTTAGTCGTCCCTTTCATCCGCTATGTGTTGTGGGTAGGCGATGTTGTGTTTCCGTCTCTGTTACACATTGCAGAACATTAGGTATAAACTATGTCACCTTTTTGCATAACATTACTAATGCTTTGATGTAGTTACCAAAGAAACAGTGCAAGAGAGTTTGGAAGCAGTTTGTCATCCCATTCCATTCATGATCTGAAAAACAGTCGCTTACGCGAAAGTTTTGTATAAAGTAAGGCTTGCACATATGTATATGTATTAATAACGTCTCCCCAATTTATTTTAAACAAATCTTGTAATTATAAGAACAGAAATGACTCATTAAACCGTGGCTTTGTTTATTCTTCGTGAATTTTAACGACACACCATTTCATTTAATGGAACGGGCATGTTGAAAGTTAACAATGGAAACCATAATGAGCTTAGAAAATGGGTTAGGGTAAAAGTCAATGGTTACAGAAAATAGATACATCTTTCCACAAATGGGTGTATTTCGTGACTGACAATTCCTTTAATTTTATTGTTGACTTTTAATTTTTACGTTTATTGTTAATACAAAATAGTTTGAGAACGAGTGCGGAAACCTTCTCTCTCTCAGTCCGTCCCCTCCTTCATCTCATTTTACTGTCAATAACCCCTCATACCCCTCTTTTGTACATCCAAATGGGTTACAGCGGATACACACTTGTTCATTCGTGATGGTCGTTCTTATATTTCACTCTACATATGAAATTATATACATAATACAATGCACATGTTAGTATTACTTTACTATGTATGCATTGTGCTAGTAGCTACTTTAAATCACAGTCGTGGGTTACCTGAAATACGGGAGCCAAAAGTATTTCATCCGCCGCACTTATAAATCAGAACATTCTTGGTGTTTGATCAAAACTTTATTTAAATAACGTCGTTTATTGTCATATTTGTTCAATGGATCAATACAACTATATCTTATTATGTTTATTTCTTATTTACCTATTATCATATAGGGAGAAATAGTATTATGTAGGACTGCCATCTCAAAAAATTCAGCGGGGACCTGCAGGACATCCATGAAGCAGGACTGGGGACGGTGAACTGGCTGTCAGCGTTAGAACCAAGATTGTAGAAGATGCAGGGCAGCCCATACGGGTTGAGATTTATCAAAACACCAAGCTATACGAAAAGTAAAGTAAGTAATAGTTATAAGATTACGTGAAGGATAACCGTTTACCTACCCAATGTTAATTGCTGTCTAATCCACACATATATTAGACAGCAGACTAACTGCATGTAATAAATATGCAGGGTGTCCTATCCGTGAGAAAGGAGAAAATCTCACTGAACGGAGAAAAATAACAATAATTATTCTTATGATGATGATATGAATAGAAAAATAACAATATTAAAATATCTAAGAAAAAAGGCAACTTCTTAAGAGAATCGGCCAACAACGAGCTAACTGGATTGGCCACCACATCAGGCACCCAGGACTACTCATCGCCATCGCGGAGGGTAAGACCGAGGGGACAAATGGCAGAGGCCGACCAAGAGACGCGTATATGGACCAACTGAAGAGGGACATGAACTGTGGCTCATACGTAGAGCTGAAAAGACTGGCTGAGAATAGAGACGAATGGAGAAGAAAAACCAAACTCGTTGCAGACCAATCCAATGGATTGTAACTCATTATAAATATACATAGATTGTTGGTACCTACTCAATCTTATTTTCTACTATATTTTCATATAGGTAACGATTACTACATATGGACCCATTACCTATTATTATGTCAAAAAGCCGAAAAACAAATCAAATAAAAATATTCCGAAATATAAGGATTATATTGAATTCTTACAATAAGAATTTGTAAAATATTTAAATTTAACACACGAAACTACCATATAAGGCCTAGAAAAGACAACGTCACCTTATTCGGTAGTGCCCCGGACGGGACTTGAACCCGCATCCATAAACTTGTCGCGAGTAGTGCTTTGTCCATAATATTGCATAATATTGTTGCACTGCGTACCTAAATGTGATAAGCAGCAGTATTATTTTGTCAAACCCAGTAAAGTCAAAAAAAAATCATCAAAGTTTTATTTCCCCTGACCAATACATGTTATAGACTACGATCACCTCTATCATAATATGTATATTGTATACAGTATATGCGCTACCTCAGCCCAGCCACACTTGTACACAGAGGCATCAAAGGGAGATTAATTGTTTACATTCGTTAAAAAAAAACTAGGGTTCAAAATCACGTAATACATACATACATATTATAAAATACATAATCATTATGTATCGGACATCACCTACCAACAAATTTTAACTTGCTGGGTCCATCCGTACAATACAAACATCTACAATGGCTAGAATTATATTACCAATGTTGTTTCGATAAACAATTAATGTTTGATTATTGTGTATTATGTTTCACAATTATTCTTACTGTTCTATTTCTATTTTGTACTTCATTTGTTTAATTATTGTTTGACTTTTGTTTTTTCTTTCTGTTTTGTTTGTACTTACTTCGTTTGTTTAAATTTGTCCATATGTGGTATCTTTAAATCGATTTACATATTTATTAGGTGGATCTTAGGATCTTTTACTTCGGATCTTAAAATCTAGAAGTGTGTACTTAAATAAATCATATACTTAGTGTCATTGGATTAAAAATGTATTTAAAAAAAAATGCAAGTTGTAGAATCTAAAGTAAGTAGTAGAATTTAAGATATGTGTCCCCAGTGATATGTAATGTGTCCCGTATACATAAGGCTTTGTACTCTGTATGTAGTTGATTGTCTAAGGAAACAGTTATTGTTAGAGAAATTAGTTTAAATACCTGGAAAACTTTTGCTGTGTATAATATTTCCATAAAACAGAAGTAAAAGTTAAAAAGTTTAGTGAGTTTCTTTTATTTTGTGTAAATAAAAAAACAAATGAACAAACAAAATCATATAAAAACTTTATGATAGTTTCACGTGAAAAGTAAAATATAACGTCACTTGGTAGTTTATTTTTCTTTTATTTTTATCCTTCAACCTTCTACTCGAGAACACAGCATAGAAACCAGACAAAATACTTATTTATGACATCATTGTGAAAATTCACGAAATTCAAAAAAGTCCAAGATGAACCGCAACCCAAGTGTTTCTCATTTATAATATAGAGATATCTATTGATTTTTTTTAGTACCAAGTGGAGCTTTTTGAAATGTTAAATTTATAACTGTTAAGATATGTAAAAAGAAAAATTTCGGTAAAAACTTTGTTTTGACGCATATGTTTTATAAATATTTATTTTTTTATTATTGTATTAATCATAATAAATTACAGGAAATGCATCGTTACATCGCATATTTGACGAAAGGATAATAAAAAAATATAAACATATTTCTGGTTTATAACAAAAAACTAAACAAGAATTTGAACTTATATTTACAGAATGTGGATAGTTTTTTTGAAGGTAAGGTTAACAAAAAATCGAAAGCCCGTAAACGGTTCTATGACCTAACCCAACCTGAAGCGGTAAGGCACATTTATAACACATAATACAAAATAACATAATTGTAATATGGGTATAAAAAGTAACATTGGAATTTTAAGGGGAACTCAAACACCCTAACAACTAACTAACGGGAGGGTTAAAATATGGGTGCATTACTTTTTGGATCAATAACTATTTTAGATGGACAGAAATTTAATAGCAGCGATCTATGCAAAAGAGTTCTGGGCCAAAACTGGGTGTTAAATTGTTTTAATTTCGCATCACAAATATTCCTATTAAAATGTTAATTTATATGTATTGTGAAAGAGCGTCCACTACGTGAGTAGATATTGACTCATGGGTTAGTGTTATATTTTCTCTAAAATTTTCTGAATCTGTAATTCTATTGTTACAGAATATGTACACAATTTTCTTTGCCTTGCGAGCACTATTTTTATTTTGTCTTCTTGTCCCTCGGGTGACAACCATAGAAACATGTAATGCAGTTCCATCCGCATGCAGACCTACAGGTTCGCAGGTGAAACACAATACTGTAAAATTCAAATATCGGTAGACCATCAGCCGGCGCAGTCCGATATGTACCAGACATTGCCAGAAGGCTATGTATATGTCCCTTCAGTAAGTCTAAAGCAACACACCTAACATTAAATCTGCAAGACCACACCATGAACTTTCAGATTGCTGCTTTCGTGTCACCAGCCAAAATTAACGCAGTAACGCTTTTGTCATCGAAAAGAACATTTGATAGATGTGGACCAATAACTGAGCCCTGTAGGTATCCCAAGGTAACAAATATAAAAGTTATTCACCATATCAACTACATGGTTTTAGGTGTTACATAATAAATGACGATATATTTATTAAAAGCTAGATAAATTCATAGCTTAATTACTTGTTCAATTTGATGCTTACCATCTTATTCCTTGATTCCACGAATTTTAATAACCACAATGACTTAGTTTGATTTTTATCGTATGTGCATATCTTACACATATTGTATATGTATGTGCCTCTATTTGTATCCTTGTTTAATCTATTCCAGCTTTTTACATATTTTTATATTAAGTGTCTTCAATTACATTTTAATTTAAACCAAACAAAAAAACACTTTATTTATTTAAAATCTTGATAATTGAAACAATATACAGTCCTGGATCTATGTGTGTTACTGTAGATAAAAATAATAATATATTTTACTTAATGATTCTAAATCCCATATCTGAACAAGCCTAAACCAACCCATTAACACCAAAAAGATGTTAATTTTTTAACCTTCCAGTTACGGCAGAACATTATTTACAAGTTTTAGGATAAAATAGAGTTGACAAGACAAAACGATGTTTGTACATCGAATGAAAATCCTACCCAAATTTTTGAACTAGGTACCTTACTAATAAAGCCATATAATTGGCATTTATTTGTTTTTTTTTCTTTTGTTTTTTCATTTTCCTGCTGAGACCGCCTTGGCCAAAAGCTGTTATGGTTTCAGTGCAAGGTGATGTTTTAGGAATAATAATAATAATAAATTACTACACGAGTTACGAAACGTATCAATTTAAGGGAATGTGGTTGATAATTCACTGTTCCAATGTTTAAATGGCTCCTATGGGTAATGTAAACTATTTTTTTTGAATGGGTGTTGCAAGATTACAATTCTAAAATTAAGACATATAATGATCTTTCTTGAAGGTGAAGTTAATTTAATGAAAATAATCAAATTATCAAATGATTTTCATAAAAAAAATCTTAAAACGTCAAAACTTTCTCTAGTGGATATTAAAATTAATTCATTATATTTATCTTCGAAAAAGTCATGAAAATAATTTCATAAAAACAATAATATGACAAAATCGTTCGATGATCGATGTTTTTGCCGAAATGTTTCGTTGATCAGCATCCTTAAAACACCCTCACTTAACTGTTATTGTAGGTGTATCTATCTGTTTGGGATGTTGAAGGATAAAAAGGTGCTTATAATAACAGAATGATGTACCTTAGGATGTTGTATCAAATTCAAAAAACCGTCTGTATGTATGAAAGTGACGGAAAGTGGAAACACTTCTGTAATTTTTTGTTTTCTCTGGGATCGCATTGGCCGAAGGCTGTAATGGCCCCAGTAGAGTATGATGTTGTTTTAATAATAATAATAATAATAGGTGGTGTTTTATTTTTTTACTTTTTTGTCACAGAAATGCTGGATGGTTGTATAGGTATACGTGTGTTCATAATTTTTGGTAGGTAAAATAAGAAACCAATTTTCTTTCTGGTAAACCAGGGATGCACAGACTTATAGGGAACAGGGGCCACTCGGGAAGATTATGAGCTAAGGACGGGCCGTTACAAGAAAATTAATACTAAAAATTCAAATTTCCAGAAATGCACAAACATTAAAATTTCTACCCCCCTCCCTGTAAAATGGTATACAGTAGTAATACTGTACCTATAGGAATTTGAAATATTTCAAAAACACCTCGGTTTTCTTAAAGAATATTTTCTCGCAGTACCTGATGTGTTTGAATTTTCAAAATGGTATAGGAATTTGAAATATTTCAAAAACTCCTCAGTTTTGTTAAAGAATATTTACGAATTATTAAGTATCCGGTACTTTTACAGAATATCCGATTATTAATGGTATTGACATTTTTTTATATTGTATAATTCGCTGAGAGAGAATAAAGATGAGAGATGGAGTGTGATGAAACAAGTGCTAGTGGACTGTGCAAAAGATATCTGTGGAGAAACTGTGATTGGACGGAAAAAAGGCGATGCATGGTGGGATGATGATGTTAAAGACGCAGTTATGAAAAAGAAGAATGCATGGAAGGGTGTGCTAGCCTCACGTAATCTAGATCAAGGAAAAATTGAGAGTGCTAGAGAAGTATACAAGGAATGTAAGAAAGTAGTTAAGGTACTGATTAAGGAAAAAAAGAAATTAGTAGATGAAGCAGAGTGTAAGAAATTGTCTGATAATGTGAAAGAAAATATGAAAATATTTTGGAAAGAAGTTAAGCGTAAAAGAAGCAACAATGAGGTGAATAGTATGAATGCGATTAGAAATAAAGAGGGATGTATGTTGATGAATGGTGTTGACGTTGTGAATAGATGGAAAGAATATTTTGAGGAGCTGTTTGAAAGTGGAGGTGAATGTCCAAGCCAGAACAGTGAAAGGGAAAACGCGAATGAAACAAGGGATGAAGAAATAACTATGGATGAGATTAAGAATGCATTGAAGAAAGCAAAGAATGGCAAAGCGGTTGGATATGATATGATCTCTACGGAATTCATCAGTTTGAGTGGGCTGAGGACTCTCGAATGGTGTCATGCACTCTTTAACCAGTGTTGGAGGGAAGGTTGCACGCCAGAAGACTGGCGAAAAGCTGTGATATGCCCTCTATACAAAGGAAAGGGGTCAAGACTAGAATGCGGGAGTTATCGGGCTATCAGTCTGCTGAGCTCGGTGGGGAAGCTGTATGCAAGAATATTGATTGAAAGAGTTCGAAAAGTAACTGAGACGAATGTATGGGATGTGCAAGGTGCCTTTCAGAGTGGTAGAGGATGTGTGGACCAGATTTTCTCCCTGCGAATGGTGACAGAGAAGCTCCTGGAGAAACACCAGAAGCTTTTCTGCGCGTTTGTTGATCTTGAAAAGGCTTATGATAGAGTAGATCGTGAGAAAATGTGGCAAGTACTATCAATGTGTGGGGTGGGTAGTCAGCTAATTCGCGCCATTGCGTCCCTATATACAGGAAGTTCTGCGTGTGTTAGAGTGAACAATAACCTGTCGGAATGGTTCACACTGACAAAAGGAGTGAAACAAGGGTGCGTTATGTCGCCATGGCTTTTTAACCTATACATTGATCATTGTATTCGTCCATTGAAAGAAATGAATGTAGGTGTTGATATGAATGGGATGAATGTAAGAGCGTTAATGTTTGCCGATGATTTGGTATTGATGGCTGAAAGTGAAAGTGATCTACAGCGAATGATGACGTGTGTGTATGAAAATTGTGCGATTAATGGATTGAGAATGAATGCAAAAAAGACAAAAATTATGGTGTTTGAAAGAGGAAGTGAGAGAACAGTATGCCAGGTGATGATTGACAACGAAGTGTTAGAGCAAGTTGACGAATGTGTGTACTTAGGTAGCTTGTTCACGAGAGATGGGAAGTGTGAAAGCGATATTGAAAGGAGAAAAGTTGCTGGCAATAAGGTAAATGGTGCAATCCGACCAATAATTGCAAATAGAAACATATCCACCACAGCTAAAAGGTTGGTGCACTCTGCTATCTTAGTGCCAACACTTATGTATGCAAGTGAGACGTGGACATGGTTAAAGAAGGATGAAAGTGGCATAAATGCAGTGGAAATGAGATCGTTGAGAAGGATGTGTGGTAAAAGTCTGAGAGATCGTGTGCGTAACATTGATATACGAAAGGAATGTGGAATGAAAGTTGGTGTAATAACAAGGATGAATGTAAATAAGTTAAGATGGTTTGGGCACGTGGAAAGAATGAATGAGGACAGAATGACTAAGAAGATATATTTGTCTGAGAGGAATGGTGCTCGGAGACGTGGACGTCCGAGGATTAAATGGCAAGATCATTTAAATCAAATCCTACAGGACGGTCACGTGTTGAGCACATTGAACAGGAGAGCATGCATGAGGAATTGTATGACAGTGACGGAAGCGAAAGATGTATGCAAGGATAGAAGGAAGTGGCGCTCGATCCTTTCTGCCTACCCCGCGAGGGAAGCGGCGTGATGGTATGTATGTATGTATGTATGTATAATTCGCTGGCGGGCCGCGGTTTGTGCATCGCTGTGGTAAACGTAGAGTTAAACTTTATACACCTGTCAATTTTTCAATTATTAGAAGGGTCAATGGGATGGATAGATTTTTCACTTATGACCGATTTCGGTATATGAATCCAACTTCAAGATACTGTATAACACAATAACATAATATTATAAGTCAATGTTTATTTGTGAACACATGGCGAGTAAACTGGGAGTCCTGTAGTATTATATTATTGTAATGTGTTATATATTATGTTATAGTAGTAAAATACTTTCCCATGCTCCCATGACATCCCGACTGTGCCCCCCTCCCTTCTTTCTACCTTGAAACCCTCTCCGCAGCTCTACCAGTCATCCGTTACCACTTCTTCGTCATAGGTCTCTTACAATCTCGACACAATGGGACAGTGTCGCATTAGAGACGACACATTCTACACATAATGCATAGGTATCTTTAAAATCATAACATAACATACATAGACAATTCACACAGATCGAGCAAGTCCCAAACTCAGATGAATTTTGTATTATGGGTAATAACGCGACGATACACACATATACATGTAACACCCAGACCCAGGACAATTTGAAAAAGGTCATTCTTCACTTTGCCCTGGCCGGGAATCGAACCCGTGACCTCGTGACTCAAAGGCAAGAGCATTACCTCCGCGCCACACCGGTCGACGTTTCATTCATTCCATTTATTCATTCACACCATCATGGCATTTTCCATAATTCGGGTAACTAGCGGATCAACTGTTTGTAATAAATATGCAAGTCGTCTTCTCCGTGACGTGAAAGTAAATAAAAAAATAAATTTATACCGTGGGGTTCCAGATGTTGAATGAGGCTCCCACTCTTTAATGTAAGTTTTCGATTATCCTGTAAATAGGCAGGTATTCGTAAAACATCACATACTTATAAGATATTAATTAACGTCATGTTGTACCAGTAAACACAAATCTATTTGATTGCAAACATTGTTTGAATCAGACATATCTATTGGCGAACCATATTCACACAATGTAACATTGTGCAAAATGTAGTCGGAAGAACTGAGAAAGGCGTCCCAATGCTTACTAATTGGCTGTAGGCTGGCTTAAGTGTTAACTTTCGATGTCTATGGAGAACATTCACCAATTTTCACTGTTGCTGTATATGGTCCACTAAAAGAGAAATATTTTATGTAAACTATAGAAGCAACCATTTTTTGGGATTTCCTATTCAGATTTCGAGTGGAAGTTATTAGTAAAGATTCTAAACACTGACTTGAATATTCAATTCGAACAATGCTATCCTGTATTTTACATATTTGTAAGTAGCCAATATCCCTATCTTACACACAGCACACATATTCTGTTATTCACACGAAACGACATAGGTCGGACGATTTCGCTTGCACAAAAAACAAAATCCCTCGAACGCCTATAGGTAAACATGAAACGTCTGAACACGTTCAGACCTTTAGAGAGTCCAGCAAATTAGATTCACTCTATCAGGTGGGCTATGATTTTGACTTAGTTTCCAAGATGGCGATCAAATTAAAGATCGTGGAGTGTGTATTTTTGATCGAAAATGTTGTAGTAGAGAAAAGGCATCTTTTAATTAAGGTTAAAACGACAATGTACAAATACACAACACAAATCAACGGACCAACAGTTTCGACCATAGATATGAATGCAGTGCATATATACATACCTTATACCTACGCACGTGCGTGTAGACTTGTAGAGAAAGCAATATAGTTGAGCGAACAAAAGTTGAAAGGTGTTCGACTTGAGACGATATCGTCTTTATTGGTTTTTTCTCGTTTCGTATTTATTGAAAATCTGTTACCCGGTTTAAATGGTTGACGATATTTTGGTTTCCTGGCGATATTCGTCCCGTGTGAACACACTATTATAGTTGATATTAAATGGTATGTTGACGACATGGTGTAGGAACTTAGGAACGTAGTAGATTTAAATTTTAAACTTCAGAGTGCGTGACACATACCTAGCCACCATCAACCTATAATTATTATTATTTATAGGCACGATCTTTGGTTTTCTTTTTTTTATTTATATTTAAATACATACTTTTTTTTCCGCTTCCGGTTAGGCGCGAATAACACCGAAAAATCGTCGCGTCAATGAAATAATTTTTAAAAGCGATTTACATTAGCGAAGGCAGTTAAATCACGGTAAAAATGGATTCAGGGGATTCGAAAGTGCTTAAGTCGTTCTTCCAACAAAAATTCAATGAACTCGAGAGCAAAATCAACACCTGCCACTGCGGTGGTACGTCAGCCGACGTATTTGCAGAGATTGCCTCTCTCAAGAAGTTGATGGAAAAGAGATTGGAGTCATTAGAAACTAAGCTAGAAGCTATGGAGGTAAAGACCAGCAAGCTGGAGGATCATGTGGAGGCATTGGAGAAGTCTCGCCGCCGAAAAACTCTGATTCTTCACGGCGCCCCCGAAGAGCTAAACGTAGAAGCTGCATTAAGGGAAACACCGTTATCAATAGATCCCGCATCTTTGAAAGAAATCCGCAGAATTGGTGTAAAAAGGGAGAAATCTAGGCCTATAATCCTGAGATTTCATACATTTCAACAGAAGAGTGATGTGTGGAAGAGAAAATCGTCGCTCAAAAAATCAAAATGGCTACTCACGGAATCTCTTACTCCGAGATCCCTCTCATTACTAACAGAAGCTAAAACCAAAGTGGGTATCAATAATTGTTGGACGATGAATGGAGATATATTTATAAAACTTCCTGACAACAGTAAGAGAAGAATTACAAAATCAGCTGACCTGGATGATGCACGCCCGCTTGAAGAGAAGAGACAGCTAAGATCACGGTTGCACAAATAATCTTTTTTTTCTTTATTTAACACTTCACTATCAGCTTTTCTGAGAAATCAGTACATTCACATAGTTTAAAGGTTTATTTAATTTTAATTTAAGTCATTGTTTGTGTTTCAACTGATCAATTTTCACCACTTTGTTATATTTATATAGATTCAATGTTCCTAAAACTTTTTAAGTGTCAGAACCTCATCACAAACTCAATGTAAACAACTGTGAAGTTGTCCACAGATGTGGTAGTTGTGCGCATGCTATCTTGCATCTTTTTATCACAGGTGAGGTAACTTAATAATTTATCAAACAGTGTTCGTGAAATACTATTAAATCTCCGTTCGTAAATACACTATAGAGAGTAAGCGAACACCTTTTAGCGAATTATCAATTAATCTATGTAACTATTGCAACACTGTAAGACTGTCATCCTGTTAAATGTTTATTTTTTTTCTCATCATGTGTCATATAAATGTCATACGCCTCGTTAATTGTTTGATGTGATTTTGCAGATACATTCTTGGTTATAATTATAAACTACAACTATTAATAACTTATGTATACAATTTAGATTGATATTGTGAAGTCAATTACAAGAGTTAGCTGCATTTTATGTGGTGAGTGTGCACACAATCATATCTGTTGTTTACTTTTTTTTTTTCTTATATTAATGTATATTATCTTGAACTGCCTCGCGGTAAATTGCTACTATAAAACAATCCAACCACTTATTTTTACTAGCGTATCATCTTTTATTAATTATTATACCTAATTTATTTTTTTATTTACATATATTTTTTTACTTCATTTTACTTTATTTATTTATTATTATTATTATACAAATGGCTGGAATGGATGACGATATGAACGGTGTAGCGCGACATGATGATTATTTCCAATCCCTCCCTCCCTCTCTCTCTTGTTCTCCTTCTTCCTCAATCTCCTCTTACATCTCTGCTCAACATTCTTCTTCGGATTCATATATTTCGGTTGATAATTCTTCGACTAGCTCACCACCATCTCTTTCTGATCTCTTACAATCTTCTCTTGACACTTCTAGAAGAATTTTCAATATTTGTCATATAAACGCACAAAGCATTCCCGCTCATCATAACGAACTACTTGCTTCTTTTTCAGATTCTAATCTGCATGCTATCCTTGTCAGTGAATCTTGGCTCAAACCCATGCTCCCATCGTCTCTTTTCAATATTCCAGGGTTCAAACTAATTCGCTGCGATAGGGTTAACCGTGTGGGTGGTGGCGTCGCCATTTACCTACGGGAGGGTATTGGTTACAGGGTTGTCTCGTCTTCGGAATCACAGGTGGTGGGGGGAATGGAGTATTTATTCATTGAGATACCTACCATGCACACTAAAATATTGCTGGGAGTTGTATACTGCCCTCCGACGTGCAACTATTTTGCAGAGTTTGAAACTTTATTGGAGTCTCTGACACATGAATATGTGCATAGTGTGATAATGGGTGATTTCAATACTTGCATTATAAAGAATGATTATCGTGCTGCCAAACTATTAAATGTGTTAAGTGCCTTGAATCTTCAGGTTCTGCCTCTGCTTCCAACTCACCACACATACACTACCAATAATATATCAGAGACATTACTTGATTTAATTATAACATCTTTGCCTGACCAAGTAAAACGTCATGGGCAATTGACTGCTTCGGGTTTCTCCAACCATGACTTAATTTATGTGTCATATAAAGTTAAGCTCCCTAAAGAGAAACCAAAAATTTACTCCTTCCGTAACTTTCGACGCATAAACTTAGAACAATTATACGAGGATGCTGGAAAATTGTCTTGGCAAAGCATTTATGCGTCTAATGAGATAAACTTTATGGTTGAGGAGTTCAACCGTTCCATAACCAACCTTTTCGATAAACACGCCCCAGTGAAATTTGTTCCAATGAAACATCCTCCAGCGCCTTGGTTAACAGATGAAATTCGAAAACTTATGGCCCGACGAGATCGAGCAAAAGTAAAATTTAAAATATCTAAATCCTCTTTTAGCTGGGAGAAGTACAAGCTTCTACGTAATCGTTGCTCACATCTCTGTCGTTTGGCCAAAAAAGATTTTTTCCTGTCCAGTATTGACTCATCATCTCCTAGCGATGCGTGGAAATTTCTTAAAAAATATGGGTTGGGTAAGCAGAGTAACTCTGCTGACCCGGTAACTATTGGCCTCGATGAGTTGAATCTCCACTTTTCTACTCCGCCTGTTGAAATTGATCCCTCTATAAAAACCACTTCTTTGAACAATCTTAGAGTTGTAAAGTCTTCCAGCGAACCTTTCAAGTTTAAATTGGTAACATTGGAGGAGGTCCGCAAAACTATCAAATCTATTAAGTCCACAGCAGTTGGGTGCGACGGTATAGGTTTGAGAATGATAAACCTTGTTTCAGACTATATTACTCCAATTATCGTGTTTATAATCAATTCTTCACTTCTTTCAGCTATGTTTCCAAACCAATGGAAAAAAGCAAATGTGATTCCGCTCGCAAAGGTTGGCTCCCCATCTTCACCAAAGGATTACCGGCCTATTTCAATTCTGCCTCTCCTTTCGAAAATCATGGAAAAACTTGTATATCAGCAATTGAATGAATATCTTCTGGCTAACAATCACCTCAATCAATTTCAATCTGGTTTTCGTAGGGGACACAGTACAACCACCGCCCTTCTTAAAATTTCTGAGGATGTCAGGTCCGCTATGGAGGTAAGACAATTGACATTGCTGACACTTTTAGATTTTAGTAGTGCCTTCAATAGCGTAGATTTTGATATCCTTCTGGCTCGATTGGAGGCTTTAAATATTTCTGGTGATGCTCTGCGTTGGATGGACTCCTATCTTAGGGGCCGACAGCAGAGAGTCTGTATTGGTGATGAGACATCCGATTGGGTCGGCCTTGAGGCGGGAGTTCCGCAGGGTTGTATATTGTCCCCTTTACTCTTCTCTATTTTCATCAACCCGATTACTGAACATCTTCATGGGGCCTATCATCTTTATGCAGATGATCTCCAATTATACATTCACTTTGATCTGAATAACATTGATGCTGCGTTCTTCAACATGAATACCAATCTTGAATATATAAATTTGTGGTGTAGAGATCACGGACTCTTGGTCAATCCAAGTAAATCACAAGCAATTATTATCGGAAGTCCTAGGAGTCTGTCTTCTCTTTCTTCACTCGCTCCTTTGCCATCTTTAGTCTTAAACGACTCAACTATCCCCTTCTCTGATGTTGTTAAAAATCTGGGTTTGTTTTTCGATTCCAAGTTATCATGGTGGAAACAAGTCAGCATAATCAGTAAAAAAGTATTCGGTTCACTGCATTCGCTCAGGAGAATGCAGAACTTCCTTTCAGTAGACACAAAAAAGCTATTGGTTCAGTCATTGATTCATCCCTTATTTGACTATGCTGATGTTTGTTACTTGGATCTCTCGATGGAAGGTTTAAATAAGTTGGAACGTCTTCAGAATACTTGCATTCGATATATCTTCGGGCTCAAGAAATACGATCACATATCTGAATATCGTGAACGCCTTGGCTGGAAAACTATTCTTCAACGCAGAAATGTTCACACTCTTTGTCTTCTTTATAAAGTTTTATTTGACCCCAATACTCCACTGTATCTGAAGGAAAGATTTGAGTTTTTACACTCCCACGGACGACCACTACGATCAACCTCCAACAATCTTCTAGTGATCCCGTCGCATCGTTCGAGCTGTTATACCGATTCTTTTTCAGTTCATGGTGCTAGGTTGTGGAACCAGCTTCCACTAAAAACCCGTACTTGTACTTCCTTTTATACGTTCAAGAAAGAAGTTAATGGTTGCTAGTCTTCTGTCTCATCTACTTATTTGGAGGTTCCCCATGGTTTTAATTTTGTTTTTTTTTTTTGTGTATTCATACACAATGAGCAGTCCTGCCTCATTCCTACCACTTTATCCCATCCCCCATATCCTATCATCTATGTCGTATCGCGTATCCGGAATTGTTTATATTGTTTTTATATTTAAGTAGTTTTTTATTTTTTATATGTATATTTGTTTTAGTATTTATATATATGTATATATTTTCAATTATTTATTTACTTAATTTACTTACTTTTTTTATTTTATTTTTTGTTTAATGGGTTAGTTGGAAGATATCGCGCTTCTGCGATAAACTCGCCCATTGCACAAATTTATTTGTCTGGTTCTGCAATGTTTGTGTTTTAATAATGTTTGTTTTTTTGTGCAATAAAGATTTTTATTATTATTATTATTATTATTATTATTTTGTGACATTTCATAATTTAGTATGTACTATCCTATAGATGAAAATTATGAATAATTACTCCTTATCTGTGATTGGCGGCCTGTAAGTTGAAGATCTAGTAGAGTTTTATGTAAGCACAAAATAGTTTGCCGGGTCAGCTAGTAATGAATAGCTAGAAATGAACGAAAATAGATAGGTACAAGCGGAGGTATGTCAGTAGAAGTTATTAAAATTTATGACTACCTACATAGCATTAATTTTCTCGGCAACGTTTTTACCTGGTTTTTTAAATTCATTTTCCTAATTAAATCATAGTAAAAAGAGGAATAAAATCTTCATAAAAATGGAATTTAACTAATAACCTATACCCATACAAAAAATACGAATAGTTTTACTACAGATTATAAAAGCATTATTTAACTATTTAATTTACATGTTTGATTATTTTTATCATTCTGATTATCAAGATGGGATCAAAGGTACGATAATAATATTGTATTAACATGAAATATAGTATAAAAAAGTGAAATGTAATTCCTACGATTAAAAGTGTTATAGCTAGTTATACCCAACGACATACATATATACATTCTATGGACGTCCTATTACGAAACTTGTTCGTACACCAAACTCTCCAAAACAAAAGAGCGTCAATAAGCTTGTAAATTAATTTAACCCATCTAGAAAAAAATCAGCCAACAGTAAGCTAACTGGATTGGCCACAACATCAGATACCCAGGCCTGCTCGTCACCTTCGGGGAAGGCAAGACCGAAGGCAAAAATGATAGAGGCTAACCAATATACATCCACATGGACCAAGTGAAGAAGGACATGAGCTGTGTCTGACAAACTGTCTCACAAACGTAGTATTAAAGAGACTAGCATAAAATAGGGAGGAATGGAGAAGAAAATCCAAACCGTTGCAGATCAATCTAATTGATTGTAACTCACTATACATTCAACCAGGAGTGAATATTTTCCAATTAACTGTGTATAAAACATGAGAAAATAACAAGTTAATGAATGAATTTCACAAAATGTTAATTAGTTATACCGACTAACGTTTCATGAAATTTCCAAAACAAAAGGCAATGCGTTATGTTACCACAGCAACACAAATATTTAGTCAAGTGTTGTCGAGTCAACTCTTATTAAGTACGATGTCTATGGTGAAACCATTTACTAGGTATATTTTGTGTACAAAGAGCTATGTACCAACTGAAAATAGAGATTTTTTTTGATAAAATGTATTCAAATAGATCAAAGAGTTTAGATTTTTTTTTAAATAAAGATAGGTATTATATTATGTTAGGTAGATAAGAGAATAATTTCCATATAATCTCCCGTAATGATGCGTCATGGGGTATGTGGGGGTTGTTATAAGAGGACACACACCCTAATCCATATTATTATAAGTACAAGGTAGGGGAGTTTTTTCTGTTGTTGTAGTTTCTGATGCCATTCAATAAAATAATGTACCTAACATCTACAAAGTGTCCATCATCCTTGGTTTTTTTTTAAATGGTCACCATTATTTTTTTGGAGTGTCTATTTTATGAAATGGATAGAAATAAATGAATAAAACTTATTTGGCATCAATATGTATACTAAATAAGCATGTTATATGGTACCAAAAACAAAAAAAGGTGGGCTTATCGCTACTATGCCATTTCTTCCCTAAACTTTTCTGATCTTACCAAAAAATTCCAATTCTTTTCTAATCTATTCTTCTCTAGGTCATCCACTCGTTTGCGAGTGAAGCTTAATAATATTATCTTAATTGTGTTATTTTTCTTAGTTATTTTCTTAGAGGCAACCCTCAGAACAGATTTTGGTCTAGTGGGGCAATATATTCCATAACGATGTTTTCATGTTATTTTTGTATGCAATATTTTTGGAAAATAAATAAATAAATAAAATATAAAAAAAACTATGATTAGCGTATAAAAATAAATATTTAAAATAAAATTGTTTATTTTATGAAATTACATTGGTATGAAATAATATAATAATGTATTGAATCGTAATATTCATAAATGTGAATAGGTTAAACGCATAATTATACAGTACATGACAGGTAGATTGTCGAAAAGTTCGCCAGTCAAGTAGTCGATCGCTAAGTACGGTTTGTGTACGGGCTCGTCACTCAATTAGGTACTAAAAAGTAGTAAAACTGAAACCATTTGTGTTTTTTAAATAAATTTATATGGAATTGTATAAAGCAAAGATCAACTTAATCAATAAATAAATACTTAAGTATTTACTATATTCATATCAAAATTTTACGAATCATGCCTAGAAATTTAACATAATGTACTATCTAAAATACCTTCCACGTAAGAAATCAGACACATAGAAAATGTCATCCAGCAAAACAGTTTTTTTCTTCTCTTGTTGATATAAGAACATTAAGTAGATACGTAGGTGTTTGATCCAATGTATGTAAGTACCGTGATGTTATAGATAGATAAATACAGCATAAATATTTTTGTCTTTGCATAGTTCTAAGTTTTTTTAAAAAAAAAAATGTATCTGGGTTTTGTTATAAACCCAAATACAACCTTATACACCTTTCACAGTAAGCTACTTAAAGCTTGTGTCGTGAAAGGGGAGTTTGCCGGCACCTGGGATTGAACCCCGGACCCCTTGTTCATGAGACCGAGACTACCGACTCCAGGCTACCGACGAACTCTCGAATTCGAATTCAATATTAGAATAAGAAGACCGTAAAAATGTTTTAAATAGATATCATTACATCAACCTATAATTATTGAACTATGAGCCAATCTTTATAATAATATATTTATTTATTTATTTATTTCAATTTTACAGGATATATACAGTTGATACAAAAAATACAATGGTCTATAACATATTTAGCAATAAGCAAACCAGTGAAGATCCCTATATTACCCTTATGTGCTCTACAAAACATACATAACCAAACACAACAGATAAATCAAAAAACAACAATTACAATAGAATAGAGTAAATTATGTAAAGAAAATTAATAGAATAATGCTCACAAAGCAATAATCGTAGGATTAAACAATAAAACAATAAGCAATAAAAACAATACAATGAGTCATGAATAATAAAATTAAAAATATAAAAATATCATATAAAATCTCTCAAAATTTAACATCATTTAAAATTCAACATTAAAATTTGTCATAAGCAAATAGGAATAATAATTATCCAACACATGCAAGAAATAATTACCACCTATAAAACAAAACATGCAATACCACATAGAACAAATTCTAAACATAAAAAGGATTGATTCAAACAATACGTATATGTAGTATGTAGTTACTTAATTGCATAGATGCCATATAAAATGGAGTAATTATAATATATATTTTCTTTCAATTAGAAAAAAAATACTTACGTAAATGTGAGACAGTTTTGCAAAACATATTATAAGGAAAAGTTCAAGTAAATTGGATTATTTTTATTCAAATTTATCCGCTATTTATTAAGGAATTACTTTATTAATTGATCATTAGAAGTTATTTTACTTTTCGCAAAAAATATCTATATTTTTTGTCGATACAGGAAACTTTTCTAATACCTACTGTTTTTTTACGGAACGTGTGTTTGTAATTAAAAGGCTCCTCTGCCTATTGCGTACTTAAATATTTTATTTTTTATTTTTGTCTGCTTGAAAGTACTTCAAAAATGATAGGTATTGGTATTATGATTTGGAGAATTTTGTCCAAGATGCAAAATCCAAAACATATTGTTCAAAATCTTGTCAAAAAAGGAGTGTTCCTATTTGAAAAAAATTTTTTAGTGATTTTTTATTTTTATTTAAATGAGTCATCGTATATATTTTTACTTGTTAGTTTTTGGATTATATTAAAAGTGGGTAAATAAAATCCAATCCATAAGATTTAACATATCTTGAATTCAAGAATTATATTTTTACTTCTTTTCTGACTGGTTAATTAATTTATTATTTAAATAAACAAACTGACTGAAAATCGTTTGCAATGGTACGTTTACAACATGAGGCACCTTGGGAGTATGGTAAAAAGAACTTTGATTTAGAAAAACAAGCTAGAAGACTCTTGACAACCTATTTGTTTACCATAAAAATAGACTTGAGGGCAACGGAACTAGATACAACGAGGTTAGAGTACTTGGAGAATGATATTTTGCGTGTTCAATTCGTACTATAATATATACCATTCACCAGTGTACGAGTACTACACTGTTGGAAGACTCAGTTGTGGTAAACGTCATGTGTTTTTTGTGGAATTTATTTGAAAACCTTTATGTTTTTTGTTTTAAATAAGAAGTATGTTGATGCACTGTAACTCATTGTAAGTAGATACTTTTTAACTCCATCTACCCCGCAAAGGGTGAACGATCCAATTCCACTTAAAGGGGTGCAGGAGGATTGATATTGTAGTGTTTGTAATATGTATAAAAAAGGCTCAAATCCCTCTGATTTCAGGGTTTGAGAACCATCGTAGATGAAAAAATTAAATTATTAATATTGCTTTATAGTGCAATTATTGCACTTAATAAAACAGATTATTATCTCATCATTGTTTTGCAAAAGTTTCAAACTAATTTATTTTCAATACTTAACATTACTTTGGTAACATTTTTTGGTGGAATTATTATAACTTTTATTTCGAAATCAAATTAAACTGGCAAAATCAGATAAGTGAAAAATTATTAATGAAATTATATTTATGTGAAATATATATTTCCATTGTTTTGTGAAAATAGAGTAGGTGAACAACGAGAGAATTCGAAACTGGGATCTCTCTCTAGAAAGTCT
Organism: Athripsodes cinereus; assembly: GCA_947579605.1. NCBI lineage: Eukaryota > Metazoa > Arthropoda > Insecta > Trichoptera > Leptoceridae > Athripsodes > Athripsodes cinereus. The sequence continues at coordinate 25,456,357 of OX388310.1, forward strand.
GAGACTCTACCGACCTTCTCGACTTGTTTTTTTTTTTAAATTTTATTTTAGACAGTAAACGTCTAAAATCTTTTAACAAAAAGAATTTTGAAAAGGTTAGTAAACACACAAGTAAGGAACCTATAAGTTATTTTACGGAGAATAACCAAACATTCAAGCAAATAAAATCTACAAAACATTTTTGTTGAATATTATTTTGGTCATCATTATGGAGATTTTTTTTAAGTAGGTAGATACATACTTAATGATATTGAAAGACTTTGTTCGGAGTTGTCAGATCACAGCAATGGAACACAAGGACCTCTTCCGGAAGTATATATATGGGCAATGGTCATTCGATCCAACTAAGTCAAGGGGAAGAAGAAGATATTTGTATGTATGTATGTATTTAACTATTTCATGTCAATTTTTTAATAAAATAAGAACATATAATGTTTGCCTATCACTTCAATCACTGCATATTATGTTTATTTATACACCACCCCCCCTCTAAGAGAGTTGTGTTTTTTCCTGTTTCACACAAGCACCTACATAACTACCTCCGCATCCCCCGCAAAGGCGACATGTCACGTTTTGACACGTCTCTTGTCTATGGTTTTAGTCATACTTTTTCTATGGCATTGTTTTGTTTACATTTTTTTCTTCTGATTCTTGCGTTTGACAGTTGTTGTGTACTTGTCCAATTTCTTAAAAATCTTTTACGTCACGCTTTTTTGTTGAACTGTCACATAAGGAAATATAAATAATACATAATGGTTTTTATTTTTGTGATGTAGACTCCTAACTACTTACATATTTGGTACCCACTGTTTTTACTTATTTGAAAACTGTTGTTAAATTAATGATTATCCAACGTTTTCAATTTGGTAATTAAAATTTTAGGCGCATTAGTAGACATGGATCTGAATGAGCCATTCGATCATCTTCTGACTGACGAACCATCGTACAACGTATGGAACCTTGTATTTTTTTGTATTTGATCGGAAATCTTTCGCCTTATTTTTGATCTATGTGTCATTTTATGAAAAGATAAAATGAAAAATATATTTCACCGAGGACCCGAAACTTTGTGAATTACATAAGGAAGCTGCATTCATCATGAAAATGGAAAATACATTGAACTAGTACATTATATACGTGGTTTAGTGTTACCCTTCAGCGCGTTGTAATTATTATTATTATTACAATAACTACCTACTTCTGCCATCTGTAGAATATTGCTGAAAGTATTACATCATTTACTCCAACAGGTCCTTTATAGGGTTAGCTCGTAATGAAGCACGTTGAGAGGCCTGCTATTATAAACATATAGTATCAAATAATATTTTAATTAATTTGCACATTAAATATTATAATGCATATTTTTGTTGAGTTCGTTGGTAGCCTGGAGGTAGAGTCTCGGCCTCGTGAACATGAGGTGCGTGGTTCGATTCCATGTGCCGGCAAACCCCCCTTTCACGACTCAAGCTTTTAGCTTACTGTGAAAGGTGTATAAGGTTAATAATAATAACGGAGAGTATTTATAGCGCCATCTTCGTGCCATAGCACCTCGAGGACGCTGTACATGATAATGTTCTATCTTCAACAATGTTGTCTGTGTCAAGAGTTCAAATTTAAATACAAAAACCTTATAACACATAATCTCAGATACATAATAATATGTATCCGCGTCAGAAATAAAAATAAAATAATGCAATATACACAACAGTCACAGTTCATAAAAAAGTTTGAAAAAGTAGGTCTTGAGGTCCCTCTTAAAAGCCTGGAAGTCGGCAGCACACCTGAGCCCCAGAGGCAGTCTGTTCCACAGATTAGGGGCAGAAACAGAAAAAGCGCGGTCACCGTAACCTGTTAAACGTGCCCTCTGTGGAACCTCCAGCTCATGCGCCGCACTCTGCGCTGACCTCAGGGCACGCCGCCTCTCTCCCAAACTTCTCAAAGTGCACAAATCACTAATGTATGTGGGGGCCATGTCATTTAGAGCCTTATATACAAAAGCACACACTTTATACTGAATTCTGGCTTCTATAGGCAGCCAGTGCAGTTCTTTTAAAAGAGGTGTGATGCTATCATACCTATCTGCTCCATATACAACACGGGCTGAGGATTTTAAAACTGAATGTAGCCTATTTGTCTGCACCTTTGGTAAACCACTAAACACAACATTGCAATAGTCAAGCCTGGATAACACCAACGCAGATATTAGTGTCTTAATGGCATCACGGGTAAGAGATCTTCTGACCAACTTGATCTGCCTGAGGCAATAGTAGCAGGAGCTGACAACACTACCAATGTGACGTTCCATGGACAAGCTGCTGTCAATGGTGATCCCCAGAAGCCTGACGGATGTTGTCGGCGTTATAGTACTTCCTAAGATCACAATGTTATCCTTCGGCAGCAGATGCTGTCTCCCTCTAGATGCCAGCCACAGGAATTCCGTTTTTTCAGCATTTAGACAAAGTTTATTTGTCGACAGCCAGCAGAAAACTGCCTCTATGCATTGCAGAAAAGTTTGTTTCAGACTTTCAATTTTTGTCATTTCCTCCGCAGCATAAATCTGCACATCATCAGCATATGCGCTGAGCCTCAAGCCGAAGGATTCAACAATAGTCTGGATTCCAGCCGAATATAGAATGAAGAGGAGAGGCCCCAATATTGAGCCTTGCGGAATTCCGGTTGACAATGGCCTCTCTGCTGCCTGGACATCATTGAAGTACACCGTTTGCTTTCTTCCCGAGAGATATGAAGTGAACCAGTCTAGTGCAGCCCCACACACACCAAAGTCAGCATTTAATTTCTGCACCAAAAGGTTGTATTTGGGTTTGTAACAAAAACCCAGATATTCCGCATCAGCGGGCATTGCAATAAGTGAGAATCACTTTGCACCTCCCGGCAGTCGCAGCTATAGTGTCCTCCTCATTTAAAAAACCCCATCTCTGCTGGTTACTTTATACCTAGTCACCCCAACCCTTAGTCTTTTCAGTGTCTTCCACGTGAGTAGCTCATGATGGTATTAATGAAATATTAGATAGTCAATGTTGCGTCCTATTACAGGCATAAATGTAGAATTACCCGAACCAATCACCCCCCAGCTCACGCCCACCCCGGCAACCCTGAAGCATCAAATAAGCTCCCAGAATCTGTGTGCTCCGGGAGGTCCCCCAGACGTAACAGAGCCCGATAAACAAGGTTTCAGAAAGAGGGAATCCCAAGCACACTCAGATGTGTATATACAAATTACAATCATAATAATAATGTCAAACTCACATGCCAAAAACCAAAAAATTGCAATAACGAGAAAGACACCCTTGATACATTAAATAAAGCAATTCAATTTTTTCAGCAACTTTTCATAGACCTTTGAAGATAACCTATGTAGTATATAGTAGGTATGTAATGGAATATAAAGCGTAGTGAAAGTATTTACTAGAATAAATGATTATTTCTGAAAGATGTGATTACTAAGCGCTATCAAGAAGCTAATAAATTTAATTTAATTTCTCTAAATACAATTATTTAATTATAAAATCATAATGATTACGCCAACTACAATAACAAGTTTTTATGTTAATTTGTATATTTATTTGATCTATCACCTTGTTTAATAGTATATTTATTTTAATTTTTTACGGGTCAGTTGGAAGACATCTCACATGCGATATCACGTCTTTTGGTAACTCTTGTAACCAAATTACATTCTGGTATTATTATAGGTACCTAATCAATGCCAATAAACTTTTATTTATTTATTTATATTTGCAAAGTTCAGACATTAGTCTACTTTAATGCGCAATAAAAAAAAATACGAAAAACAATAAATTCTTGATAGCAGATGTATGGGTGATATGTAGTTAACAGTTAACAAAAAATGTAAATATTACAGAAGATTGTTTTTATTAATTTCATAAAATATAAACATTGTCTTGATTTTATATTGGCACGGAGAAGACAGCTTGCATATTTTATATGCAGCTGGTCTGCTGGCTACCCCACTTGTGGGATATGCCGTGATGGTATAGATAGATAGAGATACACACATATATAACACATTTAGTTAAAATTACATATAATTTCCTATCCTATTTAAAGAGTTATACTTGTGTATGGGATGGAATACAGATATTTCTAATTATACGTATAAAAAAGTTCTACCAATTTTCAAAAAATAATAAATTCTTCCTTTAACCAACAGCAAATTTAATTCAAAAACCTTATTATTTATAGCCCAAATTCACTCTTTTTTCTTGAACGCAGTTTATTTTTAAATTAGTTAGTTATTTAATTGATAGTTTTTTTTTAGCAAATTAGGAGTATGCACATCAATTTTTAAATTGTCACCAAAACAAAGATATTTGCGGTGTGACATAACACTCTGAAGTAATAATAATTATAATAAAAATCTTTATTGCACAAATAATCGATATAAGAAAATAAACAATTTGAACCAGACAAATAAATTTTGTGCACTGGGCAAGTTTATCGCAGAAGCGCGATATCTTCCAACTAACCCATGATTAGTACGCTGAACAGTTGGTGAATATTATTCAAATTTTCGATGGTGAAAAAACTGAAAACTCAATCAGTACCACAGCGGACATTAACCGCTAGTGTAACACTTTAACTAAAATAATAATATGTAGGAAAGTCGTAAATAAAGTAAGCATGCATTTGTGCCAGTATTATGACAAATATAATAAATGTATATTTATAAATAAGTGATGTAATAGTGATAATTATTATTAAAACAAACAAATAAATAATAAATAATATAATAATTCCGTTATCATTATGTCAATGAGGTCACCACTATATTAACATGTGAACACTATTCCTCTATCATAATAATAGTAATTATGTATTTTGTTATCGCCATTTCCGTATTTCAGACCTGTTGACACTTTCACACTGACCTCTACGTGGAAAAATAGTATAGATAAGACTCATTATTTCCTAAAAAACAATATCCTTATAAAAGATAAATCATGTATAAAATAATAAATTATACAATACTTTACTAAAACCTCACGCCATATAGCGATTGGAGTAATCAGAGAAGACGGAACGCCACACAGCTCTATACTTCTACTCACTTCTTTTGCTTCTGACATATTCATATAATGTCTTATACATACACATCGATTTTTCTTAGTCAACAAAGGACTGTTCTTGAAAATTTGATTCACGTGATCAAACCACGTAGTTCTTGGACGTTCGCGCTTTACCACACCCCCTTTATCTGATAGATACATATTTTCGTCATCATTTCATCATTCATTCGTTCCAAATGTCCATACTAATGCAAATTATTAAACGCATTAATAACAAATTCACATTCAAAAATTATCAATGTAACTATAGAGAGCAAGTTTAACAGACTCGTAAAAATAGGATTTCTTCCAATTGAGTCTAAATGAATGTCATGGAGCGGTAAAAATGTTTGATTTTTTAAATATGAATATGAAGGCGGATCAAATGATTGTGCAACTTACAGAGAGTGAGATAAGATGTGCCCAAAAGGAGATTATTTCGGGTGATGCAGGATACTGAGAAATATCAGAAAATAATAAGGATTTAGATTTCAATAAATCAGCACTAAAAGATTTACGGCCTGCAAAAAACGGCCTGCATATTTATTACATACAGCTGTTCTGCTGGTTACCCCGCATGTGGGATATGCTGTGATGGTGAAGTAGTAGATTTAATAAAAATGAAGCCTTTGTCCTCGCAACTGTATTCTCAGTAGTGGAGGAATTCCAAGTTCAAACATCAGTAACGTCATTTCATTAAATTTTACTCGTTTGAGATCTCGTACCATTTGGGTACTTTTTCCATAACACACTTATTTCAGTAGTAAGTATTTTCTTAGTTTTTATTTGATTCTTATGTTAATTTTTTTCAGTTATAAATGCTTAGTAATGTACGAAAGATGTTTATGTAAATATATAATTATGAGCTTTTTTAGAATTTCATACATTGGTATGTATCATTTATTTACACCCATTTATTTACACCTATGAATATATTTATAATAGTAAGTATCATTTATTTACACCTATGAATTTATAAATCCCTGTTGAAAACATAAACATACATGCCAAAAATTTAAAATAAAAAAATACTGATCTGGAATAAACCCTGAGTAAGTTTTCGAGTGTCCTATAAAAGGCAGGTATTCGAAAAAATTAAGACATTCTACATCTCAAACTCAGCAATGAGGTTTGCCACCCATCCTGAATGTCTATTTTTTGTTGCATTTTTCTCATATGAAACTGGTCTGCTAGCTACCCAACTTGTGGGATATGCCGTGATGGTATAGTACCTAGTAGTAGTAATAGTAATAAACCCTGAAAGCTGAAGGGGGATAAAAAATAATAAAACATTTGGTTATTGACACAAAATCTTATACAATATCGTTTGTGTCATCTTAAAAAATAATATTTGTCATATATTTTAATCTGAACACAACGAGTGCCGAATGTTTTCCGCTCAATTAAGCGAGATAAGCCGTCAAGATATTGTCAACTATTCAAATGCAAATCATCCCTTTGCGCACATTATAATAATAACATATTATTAAAAAAGGGTCGCGGTACTAAAAAATAAATACAAAAGTTTTAAAAAATGAGGGTGGCGATAAGTGTTATTTCAAATAGGGTGTCTATAGATCTTTCAACAAAGATTTTTGTGGATCATTTACATAAATGTGCCTCATATTGTGTCATCGTACGCTTGTCATCCATTTTTTTGACGGTGCATGTTGCTAAAGGATCATAATCTTGGAATATATTATTGCGTATATCCTGATTTATGGATCATAAAAATGCAGGAACTATTTATGAATTCCCTTAACAGGTGCCAGTAGTGCACGCATTTATATTATTTTCATTTTCTTTCTTAGTTTTTTTATCTTCTGTGTTTTAAAAAGCGTTTTTATAGAATATTTTTATGTAGGTACCTAGATGTAGAAAATTTTTAGCAAACTCCCCAACCCTGGATAAATTGCCTCTCTAATATTATTTCTCCATTCTTCTCTTTTTGAGCCACTCTCATCCAATTTGTATCTGCAACAGGAATGCACAATATCACGAACGATTCATCTTTTTAGGGCCGCCTCTTTCACGAACCAAGGTCTTGATTTTGGATTCCAAACGTTCATCTGTCAGTTCTCTGTCTAAACCATAGAGCAAGTAATAATACTTAGTTGATATTTGGTCTAAACATATGATATAGAATGCATGGTCCCAAATCAGATATTTTTTTTCCTTAAAACGTGGAGTTGACCTTTTGACTTTCAACAAATTGGTATTCATGATATCAACAAATTCGTTATTCCTAAAAATGATTCAATCATTGAAAACACTGCACAGTAATTGCATCATACACCAAAATAAACTTCTTGTATATTATAAAAAATAAGTTTCTGAATATAATATCACTCATAATTATATTTACTAAAAGACCATGTGTTATGGTACTATTCTCAGGGAATACGTAATTGTATGGTAAATATAGACAATAATATATAGCAAACGAATCAAGTGAGACTTGTTCAGTGTTATTATAATTAATGTACTGATTGCGTATGTATGGACTGCACTGTAAGGATAATGTGAGTTAAAATAATAAGTATTAATAATATTGAGCAGGTCTGTTCCTGAGAATATGACAAGTGCCAACATTATTGTATGTTGGGCTTGTGATATTATCTTAATGACAGGGTTGGTAAGAAGTAAAAAATGGTATTTTTAGTATTAATTTGGAGATTTGTTTGCATACTTAATTCAATTTGGTTAACATATATATCGATAGGCATATAGGATTTATACAATTAAATATCTCTTAAGCGCCTTTGAGATGGTCAAGGGTCATTAAAAGACGTCATATATAAATTGTCCACATTATAGTCAGACTGTCACCAGCTTCAGAAACAAATTAAAAACTAAACTCTTCACTGGCGCCCTTGAGACGGTCTAGGGACTGTTAAACGGCGTCAAAATAAAATCATCCAGAATCATCATCATCATCATTATTTTTTTTTCAATTATAACATATAATTAGCTTTTAGCTTAACTGTGTCAAGTCGCAAAGTCCTTCTGAAAGATGGCAACAATCGAACCTTACTCTAATTTTTATCCATCTAGAACAGCTCTTTAATGAATCCAACTTTTTAGCCGTGAAAGTAAGCATCAAAACTTTTATCATCAAGGTTATTATAAAAATGTGTATTTTTGAATCACAGTTCATTGCTTCCAAAAAATCCTTTCAGATATATTTGTCATTTGCCTTTCCAAGCTTTTACCAGCTTCTTGAAGGTGCCCCCAGCTTAATTTTATTGGTAATCACTACTTATGAATCTTATGATTTGCAGTTTGATGTATGGACTATGTTTTTTAAATTTCTGCATTGTAATGTATATTTTCTGTGTATTTTGTCAGCCCTGTTGACCAAGATCACACGTGTTGCGGTAGTAACTTGTGTTATGATTTTATGTAAGGTTTGCTTCTTGTTATTTATTTTATCCAACTCTCATTTATAGGATCGAGATACTGAAAGATTGTTATTAGTACCTACCAACAATCTACAAAATTAAAGGGCGTTATTTATAAAAGTTTGGGTGTAGAAACTGGAGATTGCAGGTGACAAATTGTTGTTATTTGTCAATGGTGTGAAAAATATTGGGTGAAAAATAATGGTGTGAAAAATGGGCATAATGAATGAGGACAGAATGACCAAGAAAATATATTTGACTGAGAGGAACGGTGCTCGGAGACGCGGCTGTCCGAGGATCAAATGGCAAGATTATATTAATCAAATCCTACAGGACGGTCACGTGCTGAGCACATTGAACAGGAGAGCATGCATGAGCAATTGTATAACTTTGATTGAAGCGGAAGGTGTATGCAAGGGAAGAAGGAAATGGCGCTTGTTACTTACTGCCTACCCCAACGAGGGCAGCGGCGTGATGGTATGTATGTATGTGAAAAATATTTACGTACCTTCGTTATTTCTTTTTTTTAATTTAGGGTGAACCGTTCTTTACTGTATTGTAATCGTTCAGGAATAAAGCAGTAGGTAGTTAAATATTTAGTAATTAAACTTGAATCTTTAATTTTCTGTTTTAAAAACCAAAGAAGTCCTCATCGACTGTCGCCTTTTTTGCCAATTTACAGAAAATAGCACGATCTCATTTGTGTAATCTTCCATCTCGTCATGACTCGTTTTTCATTTATTTTATCGTCCATATTACTAAAATTGTCGCCCGTAATATTGTAAGGTTCATAGTATGTATAATTTCACATCGTGTTTGTGTTATTGTGTGAGTTGTTGCCGGCACACATGGCGTATGGTCGTCATTATATTACTATACGGTCCATAATACCTAGTTATAGGTACAATAACCTATGTGATAATCATGAAAGCAATGACTCTTGAAGGACCCGCAGTCCATACACAAGCACTAATGTCGTTCAGTAGCTGCATTATGCTGTTATCAATTTCTTTGATCATTTCCTCAACATCACTGAGGGTCGTGATTTATAAATTGTCTTGTATGTTATTCAATGTATTGTAACATGTTATGATAGCATGTTTCTTTACATAGTTGTTTGCTGAAATAATTTTATTTTTATCATAACTGTTTACTGCTAGTTCACCTCTAAATTGCTAAGTAGGTATTAGCCTCTTCATTACTTATCTTTATTTTTTATTGAGAGTAATATTGTAAACACATGGATCTGAAATAATTGTATTTTTATTGTAACTGCTTATTGCTAGTTCACCTCTAAATTAGTTAGTATTAGTATTAGTCTCTTCATTACTTATCTGTATTTTTTATTGAGAGTAATTGTTAACACATGGATATGATCGTGGACTCCACCTTAAGAGTTTTCTATGTAAATTCACAATTTATTTATTGTCTGTGGTTGTATTTTGTGACATCTGAATAATCGATTGTAATCAATGCAATATCACTCTCTGTCATTACTTGTGTGAATAAAGTACGTTCCTTCTTAAATTCCGACACATCTTTTAATCGAGTCCCAAATGCATTTCCCAGGCTAAAAAGGTTGCAATCCAACAGAAATAAATATCCTATTATTTCCAAAAGTTTTCGAGTGTCTGGTAAAGTAGGTTTTCGTAATCTACTAACATCTTCGATTTGGCAACGAGGTATGCCACCAAATTGTGATTGTACCTAATTTTTTTATTGGTTTAGAGAAAACATCTTGCTTCTTTATTCTATGCAGTTAGGCTGATGATGGTCCCACTTGTGGGATATGCCGTGGTATAAAGAGAAAAAAATTGTGTATCTAAAATGTATGAATGGAAATAGAAAGACAAATGATATTTATTTTTATTTATTTATTTAAAATCATATACGGCGTGAGCCTTTTACAACAAACAAAAAAAAACAATCATTCACAATCACACAGGTACATTGCAAATTCATAAGTCAAGATCAAAATAAAAACAAAATAATTAGAATTAATAAAAAGAGGTCTTTATAATGAGTCAATTGTGGTGTGAAATATATAAAACATTGGTAAAAGCCATAGATTTTTATATAAAATACCTAGAGTACTCGTATGTATATTCATTGTGATAAAGTGAGACACCATTTTTCGGCACTTTTGACAGAACGGTTGGCGAAAAAAAGTGTGGTAAATCGCTGAAAACGTCGACAAGAACTTCAAAAAATGTCCAATTACGTTTATATAAATGTAAAAATGATATATTTTTATAAAAATGCGAGAAATAGTCCATAAAATGTAGGAAACACCATACGCTTTCGCCAACCGATCTGTCAAAAATTCATAGATTTTTTGCCTCACTTTTGTAAACGAGTCAGGGTTCTAGGTTTTGTATGGAATTCTGTGGCAAAAGCACGTCAAAGAGATAAAATTTAAATAAAGTAAGACACAATTCGAAAAGTGAGTTTATCTAAAATATTCACATCAGCGCACATATGAATATTGATGGAGTTATGAATATTGAAAGAAAAACTGAATTTAAGGATTGAGTAACACATAATATAGCTAAATATGAAATGATAAATCGACAGACAGAAGAATTAAAAAATAATATATTATTTATGCAATAATTACACTCAACTTCTGACTTAATATAAATGATGAATTTTAAATTAACTTACATCAAAAAGGAGCGAGAGGCCTATTCTATGCGAGAAACTCCGTGCAACGATTGGAATTGGAATTATAGAGATACCTACCTATACAAAGTATTGTATACCTAATACAAATACTAACATAATATCCTATGACGTAATCGATTACCATGTGTATGAAGTTTATTGACTCACAATATTATGTTTTGTTTACAATATTGATTTATTATCATAATCATCTTATTACTTTACGTACATAGGTACTACAAGAGTGTAAGTAAACGTGAAATGAGAGAATCACGTTGTTATGAACAACAGAATTTCAAAGATGAAGTCATTCAGGGCCGAAATTATAAACGAGGAACCCAATATTCGTAAGTATGTCGACACTTTACGAACGGATGGCGATCTGTTCGTAAATTCTACTAGATACTGTATTATAAAACTATTTTGACAATTCGTCAAAAAGAAATATTTTTGCCTACTGTACCCATTGTTTTCAACCGATGGTCATATAAGATCTTGCCTGTCCCTTTTATCTACCTGCTCCCCATTCATAAAAACTTCACCCAACAATCTCATAATTTACACAAAACAAATGAGTAAATGACAGCGATGCTATGAGAATATATCCTAACAAAACACGTGCGTAGATTCATCTATTGTTATTTCTTTCTCTCTTCAGGCAAATAGTGAGACAGCAATGCTAGTCGTCAAAACTAATCCCTGGTCGGTCGGCCAGTTAAAGCCGATGGTAACATTTTACTGAAATAATATCAACGGATGTTTATAATGCTGAAAAACGAGTAGTTATATCAAATTTCGGACCATATTAAAATAACTTGAGCTAACGGACTTCTATAATATTGGCCCTCAATGTGCAATATAAACTATTTCATTTCATTAGAAAATAAGTACTTACCTATTGAAAATACACCCACCTCACTCACACTCCAATATCTCATTATATGCACATTCAAATCAAGACTGTTTTCACGTTATGTGTAAGTTGACATTTGCAATTCAGCGACGAAGCATCCTACCTATTCTGAATGTCTCATTTTTTTTATTGGCATTTGCATCCAGTTAGTCTGCTGGCTACCCTACCTGTGGGATACCTACGCCGTGATGGAACATAATAATAGTAGTAGTACTAGTATTTTATTTTTTTTCTGAAACTATTAATATTTAATAATTGTAATGTTTTGGTGTTTACACTGTGAAAATTCATTATTAATTATATTCTCTTTACTTTTTTATCCTTCTGTCGATGTCATGTTTGATCCACCCTCAATTTTTTTCTTCAAATATCACATAGAAGGATGTGTCTCTATTTAAATCAGCTTGGTGAAATAGCTTCCTGACAATCCTGACGCTCCTTTACATTCACTATTTGTTGCTTTTTTTATTTTTTCAGATAAGTTGTGAACAAAATTCCAATTTTTCAAGTCCCTCAAAACATTTACATTTAAATCTTATAACGAACATCACTTTTTAGTTTTAACATTTCTCATCGTTTTATGTAAATAATAATGTAAGTAAAAATTCTATCCACATTTTTTTGTGGCGCTTGTTGCCTGCCATTAGTAAAATGACCATAATATCATACACATATATATATGTAAGTCTTTGTGGCGGCATGCAATGAGGCGTGGCGGCTGGTGTGAGAATCGACTTCTCGGAATATCGGATGAAAGGAAGCTGGTACTGCATTCAGTCATCTAACCAACCAGCACACTGATATGTATACAAAGTGATACAATACGTTACATTGTCCTTTTGTATCTTCCGACACCTCTTTGCGTTGATTCGGAGCAACAGAAGTTGACAACATTTTTCATTTTAAAATATTTTTTCTTTTGTTAATGGAATAAAAAAATGTCTCAATTTATTTCGGTGCGGAAGAGAAACCTACAATATTGACTATTTTTTAATTATTTAAAAAAAAAACGTCATAGCTCACCTTTACAGTCACCTTTGCGGTGTGATTTGTGCATTTATAGTTAAAAATAAAAACTGTATTTCAAATATTTTGTGGCGAGCTCCTAACATTTAAAACCAAACTTTTCACACTGATAAAAATATTGGATTTGTATGTGAAAATAATTGGAATTGATTCCCGATTAGGTGATGATATTTGAATATTATTTATTTATTTATTTTGATCATCTTTAGGCACTTATCAAGCGAAATAAAAAAACAAGCGTTTTATTCTACTATTGATTTAATTTATGAGAGAGACGTCTTTCGTCTTATGAGGACATTGTCAATCGGGTCAACACGGGCGCTTGGACTAATCATACATTTTTTTTATTACATATTATGCTAAAAATATCACCCTGCACTGAGACCATAACAGCTTTTGGCCAAGGCGATTTAAAGGCGCAATTGAAATTACAATTATATCAAATATCATCGTTAAATAAAAAGTTAAAATATAATATTTGTGCAATCAAGAGTATGAAGAGTCCGGATATCTTGTGATCTTATCTTGTGAAAGGTACTTTTTTTTTTAGAAAAGATATACGTATCTGGATTTTTATTATAAACCAATCTTAATACAACCTTATACACCTTTCACAGTAAGCTAAAAGCTTGTGTTGTGAAAGGGGAGTTTGCCGACATCTGGGATCGAACCGCGCACCTTATGTGCACGAGGCCGAGATTCTACCTCCAGGCTACCGACGAACTCATTTAATATTTAAATTTACTGTAAACTATTTTGGTTTATGATTCACATAATACATATTTAAGAATGTACTGGTATACTGTTTAACCGTGTGTTTACTTGAAATAAATAAATAAATTTTTAATGTTGATTGATGGTGACTATATTTTACACATTTTTTATCATTTGAATTTTAGAGTTGTTTATCCCTGTCTCAATGCAAAAAACATTCTGCCATTAGTGAAATGAAACCTTAAGAAGAACAGTAATAATATTGGCCTCTATACGAATATCACACTTCATAAAGTTCTGGAGGCTTTGTCGTTATATTATCTTTACCAAACAAACAATGTCAGCTCTTCAGGTCTCTTCTTGTTATTATATACATACTGTAGGTATATACATTCAGTGTAAATAATAATAATAATAACAATATACTTCTATTATGTAGATTTACAAAATAATAATATGTATAACCATTATACGCAATTTCTTAGTTCTCCTTATCTCTAAAGCTACAACAAAAGCTCTCTGCCATACCATTACACCCTGCGCGGGATCAGTGGTAAGGTGTACGCTCTAATTCTAATACATTTACTATTACTACTACACCATCAAGGCATATTCCACAAGTGGGGTAGCCAGCACACCAGCTGCATATAATAAACAAGCAAGCTGTCCTCTCCGTGCCAACTAATAAATAATACATTCAAGATGGGTGGCAGACCTCATCGCTGAATTTAAAATGTCTTTATTTCTTTCGAACACCTAGCTACCTTTTACAGGATACCCGAAAACTTATGGAAGAGAGTGGGAGATCAATTCTTTGCCAATTTTATTGCGCACACATATTATTTTGGCTTATACAAGTTTACTTAATTTTTACACGCAGTTACGGCTATTCCAATTGTAGAATATGTCGTGATTGTGTTGGTACATAGAACATACATATTATAACGAAATGGCGATTAATAAATAGGTACATTAAATACAATACTGTATTATGCATAAATTATTCTTATTGTCATACATTAGATAATAAGAAGTTTGATGGGGGAGTCTTGGAGTATCAGATGCTTTCGCATTCAAAAACAGATGTTTTGTGATTTGTATTTCTTCATCTACAGTGTCGCGGGGCCAACTACCTGGAAATGATTACCAGCGGACCCAAGATAGACCTGGTCGATCGTCTATATTATTATTATTATAATAATAAGAACTAGACAACTTATTTACGATGCGCCGTTTTGTGGAAAAACCACCTCAAGGGCCCATTCAAGAATCATAACACCTCCTGAACAATAGGGTTTTTAACCTCGTCTTGAACACCTCCACACTCTCCAGAGTTCGCAAATCATAGGGAATTTTGTTCCACAGCAACGGACCAGCCACACAGAAGGCATGGTCAACATGATTATTTTGATTATTTATAGCATAAGAAACTCTGTGTTGTGCACTCCTTAAGGAAGTTCACATATGTATGTGTATCATATACAACATACCTAACTAGTTAATACCTATTCAAATAGGTCGACTATGGATGAGTGTGATCAATTGGAATGATAAATCTGGAGTAGTTCAAAATATGTTTTATAGCATAAGATTATTGTTCCCTGTAAGTTGGTACTTTGGGTTACTTCTGTAAATTAATCCTATTGAAACCTGACATGGTACTTGAATTTTAAACGAGTAAAGCTGATCTTTTAGAAAAAGGAATTTGAAAAAAACATATTTAATCACATTTTGCACTTGCATTTAACAATAATTAATAAATATTTATCAATGTCAATCGCAGGAAACAATAGATTAAGTTGATTTATTAAACTTGTTAACACAACTTATCGAGGTACAGTTATAAATAATAAATATTTTGTCATAATTTAAATATTAATTTTATAGTTGCCATACTAAAGTGGACATGTTATTTAAATTAAACATATATGATAACAAAATCATTTGCATAGATCAGTGATCAAAGATTATCCTTATAAAAGGATCTTCACCGATGAAAAATGATTAGTTATATCACGTTAATTGAAACAACTGCTGTTAGAAGTCTGGTATTTGACTGTATTATATAAATATTAAAACAAAAACATCATTTTATTAGAATGAGGATAGCATATCTTAGTGTCATACCATTCATCATTATGGTTGTAAGCGAACCAATAAGCTTCCCAAGGGTAAGTCAAAAAATTATTTATTTCAGGGCGAAATGAAAATGTTTTATTTATTTATCTATCTATCCTCACACACTTCTTTCGATTCATCCAGTTTCTCATACATGCTCGCCGATTTCTCTTACTCAACACGCGGCTGTCTTTTCAAAATTGAACCACGTGGTTCTTGGAGGTCCGCGCTTCATCGCACCCTTTCTTTCTGATAAATACATCCTCTTCGTCATCCTTTTCTTGTGCATTCGCTCAACATGTCCAAGCCATCGTGACTTCTGATATAATATAATATAAAATAGACACTAAACCTCCAAGATGTACAATATTTAGTAATGTTATGTGTTTATTTATATACCTTATCGTTTCTATCTTAAATAACGAAGCATTATTTCGATAATTTCAAATCAAAACTTATCATCTGCAAATGAGGTCATTTACAGGGGAACAAAAACAAAGTTTGTTTTCAAAATTTTGAAGTCAAGTAAAAGTAAACTGTAATTCTAAACTGTCTTAATATAATTTTTCCTATACTGTCCAGTAATCAGGATTAGACGAAACGTAGAAATATACTTTTAGTAACTTATTCTGACATTTACACAAAATTTACCGAAACTGTAGATATCAAATTTTGACCTAACACGATCGATTTTTTTGTGAATACTTATTTACCCACCTATTTTTTATTACTTATGGTTTGGTCATGTGGAACGAATGAAAGAGGAAAGAATGACAAAGAGGATATACTTATCTGAAAGAAAGGGTGTGAGGAAACGCGGGCGTCCGAGAACCACGTGGCTTGATCACGTGGATCAAATTCTCAAGGACGGCCGCGTGTTGAGTAAGAGGAACCGACGTGCGTGTATGAGGAACTGTATGAATGTGGAGGAAGCGAAGGAAGTGTGTAAAGATAGATCTGTTTGGCGTTCCGTTCTCTCTGCCTACCCCACTTGGGACACGGCGTGAGGGTATAGTATAGTATAGTATAGTATAATTTTGATTTACATGTTATGGCGAAAGATGTCATAATGAAAATCACTTTTGTTTTGATACTGATAATAGTAAAAGGTTTTTACTAAATTAATTGTCAACTTTATAATCATAAATTTCAATTCTTTCAGATGCCATTCAGATTCAGAAGACAAAATAATGGTAATTTTATTTTTATTTATTTTTTCAACTCAACCCAACATTATGGACATAGAGCATCAACCTAATTTGTCGCAAAGGCGCATTTTTTCTAACTTACCGAACTTTTTTCACTTTTTTCAGATACCCAGACCACAACTCCCAACATTCTCGAAAATGCCAACATGCCAGATAATGGAAGTGCGATGACCAATGCTAGTAGCAACACTAGGAATGGAACTATGGTTGGAGAGTTTCTATCTTTTTTCTCTAACAATCTTGCAAACTCATTATCAACACAAAACAGAACTATGGACTTGGCGTACAGAACAATCAACAAAATAAATAAAATACTGGATGTTTATCTTGGATTGAGACATTGAAACATTTTAAATTGTCTGAAATCGTCTACAAACTCTTTTAATCCCATAAAACCACGGTTATTTTCACACTATGCTTGAGTCATGAATGTGTATAGTATGTTATCGGTAGGGGACTAGTTGTATAATTATTATTTATTTATTCAAGGAATAAACGGCTATCGCCAATTACAATGTTAATGGAGTTTCAAACAAATTTTATACACAATATGTCTATATGAGCCACGAATTTTTCGGATGTACCAAATTTTACATGAGGATAGCGCATTACAATATTTCTTTTGTTAGTTTTACGTAATTTAGATAGTAAAAATATATAAAATAAAAACACTGTTAAAGTTCACATGATTGTTATATTATTATTAAAAGCTTATAACTAAGTTATTAGTGAATATTACTGAAGATGGACGTATGTCCGAAAAGCTTTTCATAACAATATAACAATCAAGTGAAAGTTAGCAATGTTTTTATGTTATATATTTCTATTATCTAAATTAAAATTAATTTATATTGTTTCCTCTTCGAAAATCGAAAAGTTATTTTACGTAATACCTATTTATATTTAATTTATAGAATTTTATTACATTATGTAAATTTCCATAACACATTCAAAGGGGTAAAAAGTTATTTATTTTTACCAAAGCCATCGATCATAACTTTGTAACAATTCTGGTCACATTTCTAAAGTAATTTCCTTCTTAAAGTTGTTGTAATTTTCCAAACAAACTATACATCTATCATGTTCTGTCGAATTCTTTATGGGTTGGGTCGAGCAGTGGTCTCCAACCAACATGAAGGTTAGTTCTGTTTTTTGTTGGGAAATATTCCTTTGCAAAACTGAGGAAGTTGTAGGATGGATAGGAAGATGAACCCAACTCTTAAAATTGCCATGTTTTAATCATATTTATGTACCTTCTTCGAAATTACTAATTCCTTTCCTAAGATTGATTAAAACAGGGCAATTTTTAATCAATATTTCTTTTTCTTAATGTTTTCAAAATTGTGCTATATTCTGTTATAATTCTTTCTGTATTTATGAATGTGTATTTAATAAAAAATATATTGTAAATATTATAAGTATGTTCAAAAGACTTGTCATGTAAGACCGTTCATACGTGTATATTAAATAAGTGAATTGGATTTGAAACGTTGAGTTTTTCCTATCTTTTATTTTATGAACAATACATCATTACTAGAATAATGGATTATGAGTAGTTTTGCTAAGTCTTGCAGGTGAAAGCAGGTCACAAAAAGCACAATTTTACTATTAAACATAGGTGTATTCTATCTCAGGACAATGGATACATTAATAAAAAGATTATACTGAGTTTGCTTCATATATTTATTAACACTTCCTTACTTGTTTTGAATGGGAGGGTTTAACAGTCACATCAAGCGATCCAATCAAGTTGATCAAAGTTACCCTTTCTGTCAAAGACCTATTCGAAGCCCGAAAAAAATACTTAGAATAATAACTTATTATAATCAAACTACCTATCGTACATAAGTCAATAATAAACTAATTCGAGTAAGTAAGAAGTTCGTGGGAGGTGAGTATGAAGACTACGTACCCTACAGTCAACGACATGTTTTGTTTTACAATATATAACAGCGTTTTTTTAATAATGCGAACATTGCTTTCAATAAAGCACAATATATAAGAACTTTTTATTAAAAAACGGGTATGTACATCTTGAATATCTTAATTGTTTGTTGGGACGGAGAGGGCAAGTTGCATGCTTATTGTACATAGCTGGTCTGCTAGCTACTCTATTTGTGGGATATGTGCCGTAATGGTATACCTGTTTTAATCAATCTTAAGAAGTAGAAGTAGTA
Source organism: Athripsodes cinereus (assembly GCA_947579605.1). NCBI lineage: Eukaryota > Metazoa > Arthropoda > Insecta > Trichoptera > Leptoceridae > Athripsodes > Athripsodes cinereus. The sequence goes on from OX388310.1 coordinate 25,475,665, forward strand.
GTAAATGGAAGCAAATGGATTAAAAATGGTAAGAGTGGTAAAAATTAAGATATGTGCTATAAAAAAAGGTTTGAAGCTATTTCATTGGGAGCAGTGTAAAAAGAAGACTATCAAATATATTATTTTAAACTTTTCTTATTTAGTGTAAACAAATCTAATTATTCTCTTTTTATGAAAATAAACTCAATAAATTCGTACTGTTATCTAACATTTTCACACAAATCTATATCTATATTAATTTTCGGTAATACTGGTCAACTGTTTTAATGCATATCCTGAAACTATGTTTTTCACGAGTTGGGTAATCAATGGACATTACAAGTTACCAAAAGTACAGTCAGAACAATATCCGCTGACTGTGAAGTAATATTTTAATTAACAATTATCTGTTATATTGCATGCCTCAAGGAAAAGAAAAAAATAAAGAAAGTACACTTCTTCTTCTCCTTGGGCAATTATTAGTCCCTCATGGTGGTGGGGTCTGCCTTTCTTGTTTGATTACTCCACTTGGTTTTGTCGTACGCATCCTCATGGGAAACATCACAGCTCCTCATGTCTTGTCTCACTACTTTACGCCATCTGCGCATTGGCCTTCCTCTTGGTCTCTTGCCGGTAACCTCGATACAATGAGCTTCATTGCCTACATACTCAGGTGGTCTCTAAAGAAAGAAAGTACATACACTATTTATTAATTTTTGAATGTATATCGATGAGCAATTTTGCATTAAAATAAATTCATATTAAATACAAAAAGATGCGATTCTTCCAACTAACCTTTTTTTCTTATCGTGTTAGACCGAGACTCCCGAACTCTGATCATTACAAAATGTATTTTATTACGCAAAAAAATTGTGGATGAAATCACTATATAGTGATAATCTACACTACATTTCATCACATTTTTTCTTATTTGAACTGATTTGTTGATTTTTTATGAATAAAATAAATAAATAATAAAAACATACCTAGTTTATTCTTTACACAAATGAAGAATAACATTGTACCTGTTAAACGAGGTTTTCGCATTATACTACTGGATTTTTCACACCTGCATGAGTGAAGATATTAAGAATATTGCTCAGCAGACATCTCATCCACACAACCAACAGATTGTACAAACTATCTTTAAAAGCCATTAATTATAAATCATTTTTCAAAGCAACGCTGTAAGTAGGAGAACAGTATCGTTATCTGGCGCCATTGTGTTTCAGGTTGACAATCAACGATAGATTGGCAACAGTCTCGAACACAATCATAAAGAAGTTGCTCTTAGTCGACATGTGTCCTTAACAGATGTCAAACACAGTTTGAAATAGAAATTGGTGGGGTTGGTGATGCGCAAAGTGTACTTCAACCTGCTTAAGGCGATTCGTAAGCATCGGAACACCTTTCTTGTTTCCTACTGAGGGTGGTTTATACAATATGTTGGCTGTGCAGATGAGGTGTCTGTTGAGTAATATTCTTAATATTGAACCTGGCATATATATGCATAATAAATAAATAGGAAGTAGACGTACTAACAGGAAACTACCACAAATATAACACGACATGCCGTCGTAAAGATGTGTAGGTATATATGGGTTATTATTAACAAATTATGTACAATAATACAACTATGGACATGTGTTATTATTTAAATAACAATATCGGACAAGCATAATAATTAATTGTAATAAACATTTTTACTAACAAAGATGGAACTTCAAATACAAATATTAACAGGGTTGACACATACAACCTTATAAAAATTCACCTTTCTTCTTTGAGTCTCATGTAAAGTGCTCTCAATGTCAGCTATCACTTTGACAAAGGATTCGCTCTTCTGTGCTAGTTGAAACAGCTCCCCTACTCCATGAATTCTTGCTCATTCTCTGATTTTTTTAGCTAGAAAATTTTGCCTTCTTTTTACACCACGTCTACCTTCTATTTTGCCTTTTATCATGTTTGAAGAAATAAAAAAAAAAATATCGAACAATGCAACATGGAAAGGCTTATTCAAATCAGTCGTTAAAATACTTAGATTCGTTCTATTTATTTTAAGCATTCAGAAAATATGTTTTTCTTTCTGAAATTGGTTCTATTAAAAACATAACAGTTGATGATGATGATGATGATAGTTTTGGATGATTTTATTTTTGACGCCGTTTAATAGTCCCTAGACCGTCTCAAGGGCGCCAAGGGCGCTAAGAGTTCAGTTTTTAATTTGCTTCTGAAGCTGGTGACAGTTTGACTCAATGGCACCGGTAGGCGATTCCACATAACCGGTCCAACAACACCAAAGGCCCTCTCATAGAAGTTAGACTTACCGGCTCTATTGGGCTCAGTAAGTATATTCACGGCCAGTTCCGAAGAGCGCAGAGGTCTTCTAGTGGTCGAGTCAAGGGGACAAAGCTCTGTGAGGAACGATGGTGCCATTTTGTTTATAGCCTTGTAAACCAAAAGGCATACCTTGAATGTCACCCTTTCCTCCACCCTCAGCCAGTGTAGTCGTTATGGGAGTTTATTGTAGTTGGTTTAATTTCTGGGTGGAATATTATATGTAGACATCCATTTTTGCTGTCCATAATTTTAAAGTTATTGTGGCAGCCCTGTGTATGACTCTTGTAAATCGGATATGGATAATTGAATACTAATCAATGTTTGAACTAAATTGAAAAATATTATAAATTTATGAAATAATTTTAGGAATGGTTATTCCATCACCGTTATTACACATGCACTGTGTTGCTCCGTGTTCTCAAGATGGCGGAGAAATTATTATTATTTGTGTTCATCATTGCGACAATTGCAATCAGGGATGCTGAAATGGTTAGTAAAACAAATATTTATGTATGTGTAACAATTTTAGTTTTATTTTATACACTATTTGACTATAAAATTAACATATGAGTGAACAACTTCGTGCCTAAGTGAGATTTGAATACAAATGCAGATCACTTGTTACCGATAATCTCGTAGGTATCCAATGTCTCTGCAGGGCTACTCTTGACAAAACTAAACACGATCTTAATCTAGTCTTGATCTTGACCATACGACGCACGAAGTGACTATTGGCCAAAAATACACGCAAACCGATCGCTCGTTAGCGGTAGCGCGTTGTTTTTGACCATAGTCCCTTCGTGCGTCGTATGATCAAGATCAAGACTAGATTAAGATCGTGTTTAGTTTTGTCAAGAGTAACCCTGCTGATTTGAAAAGGAATTTCAGCCCTCGTAAAGTTTTCACATGAAGAAAATTTTCGCTCCGTAAGAATGAAAGCACTCGTGTGATTGTTTGAAAAGTTTTAGGAGATGTGAGTATCTCAATGGATTCAACGCAAATTTATAAACACGATTCGATCTCTTAAAAATATGTACATATGTAATTTGGGAAAAATTTATATAATTTTTGGTTTACAGAAATTACCCCTGGAAATCAGTTGCACTTTCCATTTTAGAGATTGCATGTAATACTGAATACATTTTATTTATTTGCATGCCATTTGTGCATATCCTCCTAAAACAGTTTCCATTTTGACTCCACCACTTTTTTCACATCAACATTCCGTCTTCTTGATTGTATTCGTACAATTCTCATCTCAATAATCGTTTTTGAAATTATTAATTTCTAAAGGCTTCATCTTTGATATTCTTTTCGTTTTACATGTTTATTCCATTTTCATTTTTTTGGCAATTCATTATCCAATTTTAAAAATTTGATTCACCTTTGGATTAAGTGATCGAGTGATAAATCCAATTCAACTGATAATATTTGAACTTTCTATGGTTTTGAAATCCTTATATTTAGTAGCTGTGAATTTTATTATTTTTGGTCATTAACTTAATTTTTGAAATGAGGTTGTTTCCGAACATCTTGAGGTACACTAAGAATTAAAACGTCCAAAGGCATAGAAAAACATGTATACTATTCCTAGTGTTTATGTTTTTTTTTTTTCTTATTTCAGGGGGCCTTCAAACCGGTTAGAAGGGCAATATTTACTTATGTAAGAGATTTTTATTATTTTTTCTTTTATTCTTTTGTAGTTTATAATATACCTTTAATTTTTCCCCAAGAAAAAGAATTCATTAATGCTAATTAATTTTCTGATAAATTTTATAGTAACCAAAAATAATTTTTCAATTTTTACAAAATGTTTAGTCCAAAAATATCAAGACTTTAAAATGATGGAAAATTGTTCATACGCACAAATGGCACACAATAGAATTGCTTAATTTCTCCGCTTAATGTTGCACTCATGGTAGATAACCGGACATGGTTATCCATGTTTAAATACCATCTTAAATCGAAGGATTACTTGGTCTAGCTTTTACCTGGTGATTAATATGAATTTATCTAAAATCGTCAGATTTGTTTTTTTTTGGAAATTTGGAAAAGAATTCAATTTGGAAATTTGGAAAAGAATGCAGTCAATGTTTTCTTATGGATAGGATAACTTTTAATATGGAATTAGGAAGGATTTCGTACATGGAAGGAAAATTATACATTAAATTGTCAAATCATGAACCATTTGAATTGCATAGTTTCAAAAGAGGAAATCGAAAACGGATGAGAGGAAAGAAATGGATGGAATAAAGCGAATGTGAGGAAAGAAATGGATGGGAAAAATTGTGTCGCTAATTTTTACTGGATCCTTATCAGAGACAAAATATTTTTGTACGAGGGTAACACTATGGCATATTTGCTTAAGATGTAAATAAATTCGATATTATCAGATTTTCTAATAAATTCTTTGACAAAGCAAGCGACGATACAGGGATTTCATATGTTTATTGCAAATTTGTTTAACTATCATATCAACAAGGTTTCGCCAGTCATAGTAACAAACTGTGAAAAGTATTTATGTATATTTGGTATCACAATGTCCCCATACTATTTTTAACATTCTTTTGTCAAGTTTCGTAAATATTATTTGTAAATACGTTGAACGTTATGATTGAATCCTTCAACAAAATCTTTAAATTTTTCGAGTTTTTTGTATTTTTGGCATAAGATTACTTTAAATATTTTAAAAGTTGAAACATTAATTTGATCATTTTTCATTTTTAGTACATATTTTATAAAGTTTAACTTAATAGCACATTTCATTTAAAGAGATTGTACCTATGATTGATTAGTAAATAATTGTTAAAGGCAAATAAACCTACATTTTGGGGACAAGCAATACCAGTATGTTGCTAATATTGGTATTACATAATTAAATTATGCTTGCCTTAAAAATAATGAAAGGGAGATTTAATACCTATCTCCCAAATAGTTACCTGAGCCACTTAATAATATATTAAACACATAAGTACTTTAAGTCTACAAAGAAAGAATAGGTGGCAATTATTGTATGATGTTTGGTGCGTTTTCTAAAACATATTTAACTTTATTGTCATTTGACGTTTATAACTTCACAGGGAAAAAGGAGAATGGGATCGCTGTGGGGACCCACAATGGGTTTGACACAACAAATAACATTATCACCTGGATTATCAGCTCAAGGAACACAACCGGGTTCACTCTCATTAAGTATACCGGCATTGAACTCTGCTACAACAAATACACAAGCGATTTCTTCTCCGTCTCTAAGTATATTTGGAGTAAAGTATCCCTCAACGAATGCCCTCGGTACTAAGTCCCCTGTGTTAAACAAACTTGGTATGAGGTATTTTGCTGTTAATATGCTGGGATTAAGAACTTCATTAAATCCAACAGATTTTTCTGGATTGCGGTATGGATCGAAAATTCCAGGTTTGCTAGTTATGGGTCCTGTTGGGATGGATTCAGGAACGGGAGTTCCCACTGTGCAGCAAGGAATTGTTCCAGCTATGCAAGGGGCTTTAGTTTCTTCAGTACAACCAGCAACTAGTAATGTTGCAGTGGGTACGGTTGGACAAGGAGCTACTAACCCTGCACCTGTAGCGTCATTCACTCTTCAAACTAATGCTGGATCTATATTGCAAAATATTTTACAAGGACTAGGTTTATCCGCCATAGGAACACCAGGGGCAGGGCAATCTGTACAACCAGCTGTGTCTTCCTTAGCAATAGGACCAACTGGTATGCAACCAGGTATGTTAACAGGTATTCAAATGAATACTCAACCGGGTATGCAACCAGGAATGCAGCAAGGTATGCAATCAGTAATGCAGCAAGGTATGCTACCAGGTATGCAGCCAGGAATGCAGCAAGGAATGCTACCAGGTATGCAAATGGGTATGCAACCTGGAATGCAAACAGGCGTGCAACCAGGTTTACAAATGGCAATGCAACCAGGAATGCAACCAGGTATGCAAACAGGCATGCTACCAGGTATGGCATCACCTGGAATGGGAAATGCAGTGCCAGGAATGCAACAGGGAATGGGATTACAAAATATTATGCCAGGTTCAGGATTGGACGGTCAGGGTATGATGGCAGGATTAGGAGATCAGGGTGTGATGCCGGGTACAGGAATAGGAGGTCAGGGTATGACGCAGAATGCAGGAATGGGAGGTCAGGGTATGATGCAGGGTGCAGGAATGGGAGGTCAGGGTATGATGCAGGGTGCAGGAATGGGAGGTCAGGGTATGATGCCGGGTACAGGAATGGGAGGTCAGGGTATGATGCAGGGTGCAGGAATGGGAGGTCAGGGAACGATGCAGGGTGCAGGAATGGGAGGTCAAGGTATGATGCAGGGTACAGGAATGGGAGGTCAGGGTATGATGCAGGGTGCAGGAATGGGAGGTCAGGGTATGATGCCGGGTACAGGAATGGGGCCCTCTGAACTGAATCTTCCTAATAGAATTATGGGAAGAAGTATTCCTGGAATGGGTTCTCCAAATATATCACAGAATATGGTAAATACTGGACCAGAACTGGATAGTGAAGAGATGTTAGAAATGGGTGGTCCTGGCAGACCGTCGATGCTAGGTGCAGGTGCTTTGGCTGGACGAAATGGTATGAGAGGCACTGGACCGGGTGGTATGGGCATAAACCGTGGACCTCGGCAGAATAGACCTGGGTTGCAGGGAAGAAATGAAGGGCGAGGTCCCGGACTTGGAGGAAGAGGATAAAATCTACTGTGTAATATTGTGGTATTGTGCTGTGTTTGTACTCACGATAAGTATGTTGGATATATATATCATGAATACTAAATATGGAGAATAGTTTATTTATATTTTGTTTTTAATTTGTATGTCAGATATGTTATAGATGTAAGATGAGTTTCCCCTGTTTCCAAAAGAAATTATTTATTATTTTATTATAGGATAAATTGAAACAGCCGTTTCATCCTAATATATACATATAACTCATTATGATATGAACTAGATCCATCTATAGAGATATTATGAGGAATCATTAATTAAGAAGAAATCCATCATTGAAATATAGCATGGCTTTTAGTATTGATAAAAAGTATATTTTTAACATTTGTCAATATAATTTAAACATAATAAAGGAATAGGACAAATTTCCGATCTCTGTAGACAACAGGTTCCAAATCAAAGGCAAACCACCCTTAGATCAGGCTCTGACGCAGGTGTCAGGCTGACGGAGGTCAGTGTAAGAGGAAGACCAAAATATTCCTATCGAGCCTTCAGCTCGGCTGGACCATCCATGTGGAATGATGTTCCTGAACAAGTGCGTAAGACACAGTCTCTTGCTTTGTTTAAGAGTGGGTTGAAAACACACTTGTTTAGCGTATCATATACCTACAAAGATCAAATATGTAAGTAGTATATTATTACTTACTCTATGTATACCTAACTGATATAAATTGTAAAATTCGTTGTTATTATTTTATATGATTGTGTAGTTTATAATATAATCTGCTCATAAATACATATGTTTTAGGATTAAGTTACAAGTATTAACACAATATTTTAGGATGCGCCCTTGAAGTGGATTTATTCCACAAAACGGCGCATTATAAGTTGTCTATTATTATTATTATAATAAAAATTAAAATATTGATTTACAAATCGACTGTGCTCAGGACAAAGGCATCAAACCACAATTTTGACAAAAGTCATTTTATGTTTTAAAGTCAATCATTTGTGTCTTTTACACATTCTGGCAAAAGCATTGAATTCCCAAATGTCTAGTTTTTATAAAAAATGCAAAATATTCTTTTTTAGCTAGGGCTTAATTGCAAATATCCAATAGGACAAAGGACTCAAACAGCATGAGTTTCATTATTAACACCAAAAAAATTCATCCAGACATAATTTTACGGCGAGGTAAAAGGTAAAAGGCATCAAACCACATAACCCCAAACATGCGACATACATATCTCTTTAACATGTTGCTAAAGTTTGTCAGGACAAAGGATTTAATCCACATTTTTGTTAATTTTTTGCATATAACTTGGTAATTTCTGAATATTTTCTCTTAAATTTTTATGACATAATAAAAAAACTACATTACAAAAAGTTGGTAAAATAATAATTACAATAATTTGAAATTTTCTTTATCCTACAGTTTTTTGCTTCTCCTATAAAATTTGACCAATGTGGTTTGAATCCGGTTGTGGTTTGGTCCTGAGCACAGTCGAAATGTAACATAGGTAATACCTTTTCAGAAATATATTCAAAAATATGTTTTAAAATGTTTTCTCTTTGCTCATTTCAGGGGCCTTCCTATGGTTTGGAAGGGAATGGGGGAAATGTTGATAATAATAATTATGTGGAAGGATTTAAAAATGTAAATAAAAAAAGGCAGATTATGGAAGAGCCTATGTATGAATTTGATGAACCAATGGGTGTAGGAAGGTATGGTATGCCAGGAAGAATTGGTTGGGAACAAAATGGACTGGGAAAGATGAAAGGAATAGGAGAAATGGAAGCAATGAGAAGATTAAGAGGAATGGAAAATATGAGGGGATTAGGAGGGATGGAAGCCATGAGAAAATTAGGAGGAATGGATAGATATGGGTTTGCACAATCGCGTACTGCACCTGCCGAAAATTTTAGGGGACAATTAATTCGAGAACCTGAAATTCTGGGAGGGTATAATAGGCCAGAAATCATGGGATTTCGGGAACCTCAGACTTTAGGCAGAAGAAATGGAAGAGACTATTGAAATTGATAAGATTCAACGTGTTGCACAACCACCTTTAATAAAAAAGTACAGTGCTCCCACAATGCAACAACTACCAATGGAACCAATTGCTGCTCCAATTAATTATGGTGGAGTAGAAGAATTAGATAGTTTTGAAGACTTTATTCCTAATGTGGGTGGTTTTTGGGGTGGACAAGGAGCTTACGAACCTGTTAGTTGGGAAATGGATAGTGTTGAAAATTTACCTATGTATAATGAAGGTATCTCAAATTTTGGTCAACCAGAAACGGTAATTAAGTCAGCCGGATTTCGTGATACTATTAAAGAGTACATTACACCCATTGAGGCTGAAGAAGTAAGTTCACCAGTTGTAGATTACGCACCACTTCGATTACGATTACACTTACGATTCACTTGATTGCTGTATTATAATTAAAAGCTTTTCGGACACACGTCCATCCTCAGTAATAATCATCTGACTACAGTAGTTGTAAGTTAATTATTACTGAAGATGGACGTACATATTATGTCCGAAAAGCTTTTAATTATAATACAGCAATCAATTGAAAGTTAACAGTGTTTTATTTTTATATATTTTTATTATCTAAATTAAAATGAACTTTCATAGTGTTTCCTCTTCGAAAATCGAAAAGTTTATACCACAAATTAATAGTTATTTTCGAGGGGATTGGCAGAAAAAAATACATTTATGTATGTTTGTTGAACGTTTGTTTGTTGAAAGAATTAAGTGTAAAAGTATGAATGGTGCTATGCGACAACGATTCAAGTCAATAAATGTGTTTAAAAAAAAACAAAAAATCCGTCAGTACTTTCGTTATTAAATAGCTAACAAAGCTTTCATATTGCGTTAACTTAACTAACCCATATAATTTTGAATGAACTCAAAATTCTAATACTTGTTTTTTAGATTATTCAAAAAATACACTTTATTAATTTATTGATTGTATATTAAAGCAAGAAATTTTATCAATTTATTTTATTTTACTTTGCAAAAGAACTTCTATAACATAACTTATAATATGCAGCAAATCAATAAAAACAAGAGAACCAGTAGAGTTTGCAAACATTGATAAGTATTATATAATGTATTGTACATTTAGTTTAAAAAAATATGTGACATTAGATAAATAGTGATGAAAAAGTAATGATGAAATATTGATAACAATTTTTTTATCAATTATTTTAAACCTTGATGTGGAATAACAAAAATATTGTTAATTAACAAGAATGTTTTGGAGGTTAAATGTCAAACTTTGTGGTCATGTTTACATAAAAAATATTGTCTCATCTTTTTACAATTTGTTTATGTATCCAGTATGTTTATGTAAAGAAATTTTATACTCTTAAATTGTAAAATGTATTATAGGTACTCTTATTTTACCATTTAATGCTTTTCAAATTCCTCTCTTAATTAGTTGTAAAATGTTGTCATTGAAAAAATAAAGAACATTTAAATCGATTTTTCATTTATTTACTTACTTTACTTTTGTTTGGCTCAGTGTGTTGATAAATCTTAACCCATGTGGGCTGCGTCGTATCCTCTACAGCATGGGTGGCCAACCTTTTGAGCAGCCGAATTTCAGAAATGAGATTTTCGACCGGGCTATACAACAATTTACTCCATATATGGGACATTTTATAATTTCACTTCATCTTAAAATTTCTACCCCCCGTCGCCAAATTTTCAAAATGGTATAGGAATTTGAAATGTTTCAAAACTCCTCGGTTGTCTTTAGGAATATTTTCTCAAAATACCTCTTTCAAAAAAGTAACGGGTACTTGTACCGACTGTTATTAAAAAAAGTGTAGAATGCTTCGCGGGCCGCACGTAGACACCCAACGGGCCGCGGGTTGGCCACCCTTGCTCTACAGTCTTGGCTCCAGCTCTGACAGGCCAGTTCACCGCCTCCGGTCCTGCTTCATGGACGTCCTGCAGGTCCCCGCTGAATTTTTTGAGATGGCAGTCTTGTACTAAGGGTCTCATCGTCTGCACATGTCCACATTCACAATCAGGGGAATCTCTTTTTCCCCACTTCCAGAGCAAGTAGTTAGAGCATCAATCTTCTGTCCTCACTTTATTAACCTTTGTCGTCAGATCAAAACCAGCTACATGGATTGTGGGGTCCACTAATTAATTTTATCTTAAAGAAGTAAAGCAGAGTTCCTATGTATGAACATTTACTATCGTAACTAAAAATATTGCGTTAGAAACTTAGAAAGCATTTCGGGTTAGAAAAAGAGATAGAGGATGAATAGTAGTTATCCCGTGGAGCACCCGGTAAAGAATTGGTCTCCCACTCTTCTGCGTAAGTTTTCGAGTGTCCTGTAAAAGGCAGGTGTTCGAAAAAATTAAGACATTTTACATCTTAAATTCAGCGATGAGGTTTGCCACCCATCCTGAATGTCTTGATATTATATTGGCACGAAGAGGACAGTTTACATGTTTCTTACATGCAGCTGATCTGCTGGCTACCCCACTTGTGGGATATGCCGTGATGGTATAGTAGTAGTAGTAGTATGAATAGTAATGAGATTTTTGAGCCAAATACCTACAGCAGACGGTGGCATCCGCAGTCTTTAGAGCAATCAATGGTCACACCTAAACAGTGCTGAGTATAGAGGAGAATGGCGCAAGGCGATACCTTTTCCGGAAATGAAGACCTTTATAGTATATTATACTAGTAATGCAGTACTAATTTACTCAGAAAACATGTTCCAGAATAAACAATAAAACAATAAATGTTTGCTGTTTTACTCCGTAACATTAATATGGTAGTAGTTTTCCTCATTCCAATGTTATCCTATTTCTATTAGTTTATAAGCTGAAATCATTAAAAAAAGGAACCTTTTTGAACCAACGCTTGTTTAAGACTAATATAGGAAATCATTTTGCTTGCACAACTGATGGCCGCATCTCCAACTTTTGGTTTGAATTTCTAGTCTACAATGTGGTTTTTATCAGGAAACCGTGACTCTCATCATCAGCAGGAAACTAATTAGTAAATGAAACATATATGACAAAATCTGCTTCTTAGAATTCTTCTCAAAGACACCGTAAAATAATTATTCATTATTCATCTCAAAAAATTCAGCGGGGATCTGCAGGACATCCATAAATCAGGACCGGAGGCGGTGAACTGGCTGTCAGCGCTGGAGCCAAGACTGTAGAGGACACGACGCAGCCCACATGGGTTAAGATTTATCAACACCGGGCCAAACGAAAAGTAAGTAAACACAGAAAAATTCTCACAAATAAATTGACACTACATGCTGATGATGAGGATCACGGATGATTTCTTAGGTGCCGTTTAATAGAATATCCATCTAAAGAGCGCGGATTAAACAAAAAAACAATAAAAAATAGTAATTTTAAGATAAAATAAAAGAAAATATGTACCTTCATAAATATAAAATATGATCAATTATGGGTAATACATATTAATTTTCACATAACGTGGTAGGGGAAAGACGAAATTTAAACCTTATACTGAACGTTTGTGGTTTTTACCACAAAACGTGCAATAAATGTATGTGATTGCACTATGGGCGAACGGGACGTCGTTATATATAAAAAATGCTTTGTATCAATATTAGGGTCATTTTGGTGTACATTATAAAAGAGCCGACCTCAAATAAATGGGATAAAGGCGAGGGCAAAGAAGTTAAAGAACATTATAAACATGGGCTTCGAAGGTTGAAAAAACTTATCACCAATGAAAAACCTAATGAATTATCAATATCTCATCTGTTCAAAAACTTCACAGCATTTGACATAAACAAAACTGCCGGACAAAGAAGATACTAATCGTTTTCTTAGCGCCGCGCCGTGAAAAATGAAATTTACATAGGTAGCATACTTTGAATTTCATATGCAATGATTTATATGTCGTTCTTTGAATAGCAACCATCGACATTAATCGTTGTATTCATTAATAGTAATTTGCTTTTTATTCATATATAATATATTATGTGTCTCATGACTGAGATTGCCATTGCGGAAGGCATGACTGAAAGCAGGAATTGTAGAGGCCGACCAAGAAACTTCAATATGGATCTACATAAACATGCGATGTAGCATATATGAAGAATTGAAAAAAAAAATAGTATACCTACGGAAGAACGGAAAAGCTTGCTGCAGACCAATCCGATGGATTGCAACTCACTGTATATAATGTGTCTCTCATAAACTTATAGTAAAAGTTAGAAAACTTTTTGGATTGTTAACGCATTATTTTGACTTAACTTTAATGAATTATGCACCGTTATTAATATTACCTATGACTTAGACTTTTGAGAATACTGAAAAGATTTATGCCGTGAGCAGATTAATTCGGGAGTAAATATATGTCTTCCACTCAGGATCTTTATAGTTTTTGTGTTTTATGTTCCGGAACGCTCTCTTCCTGATGCTTTTTTGTTGTTGTATGTTTTTGTTTATATATAACTGTTATTTAATACTGACTTTTTTATATTGTACTGCAAAAGCTATGTATTTTGCCCCATATTTTGTTTATAAATAAGTAAGTACCTTAAACTATCCTCTTCCCTATAGCTGTCGTTAAATCTTTTAGTAATTACTAATTGAGTAATTAATTAAATAATTACTAATTAGTAATTCTCAAAAACAAAGAAGTTCCCATTAACCTGAAAAGGAAGGTCTATGACACATGTATCCTCCCTGTAATGACATATGGTCTTGAAACAATGACACTGACAGCCAATACCATACACAAATTAAGATGTGCACAGAGATTTATGGAAAGGCAAATGCTAGGCATAAGTCTTAGAGACAGAGTACCAATTGTGGAAATCAGACGCCGAACAAAAGTTGCCGATGTGGTGGACCGTGTCACAAAATTGAAATGGCAGTGGGCGGGTCATGTGACTAGACAGGGAACTGAAAGATGGACACCTAGAATCGTGAACTGGAGACCGTGGGATCAAAAAAGGGGAGTGGGTCGACCGCAGAAAAGATGGGTTGACGATATCGTCCATGTCGCGGGTAGAAGGTGGACAGCAGTCGCGCAGGAGAGAAAAAGATGGAGGAATATGGAAGAGGCCTACATCCAGCAGTGGAGAGATGGCTAGAGATGATGAATGAGTAATTACCCACAATCTGCTTGTTATCATGGTGTTGCCTCGTTGAAGAATAATTATCTTACAGGTACCAAATCATTTTGTTACAACAAAACATAACAAATTTATGAGATATTCTGTATTGAGGTAACTGTGCTGTAGTATACGAGTACCATAATGTACCGGAAATTTACAACTAAGTGCTGTTACACGTTTGAACCACATTTGATATTATATATTTGATGGATGCATATAAGAATTTTCAGTAACACACAGCATTTACATACCAACAAATGTATCGTATTTCATAGTGATATTTACAAAATGTCGGCAACTGTGTTATTTATATTTTCTTCCATTTTTTCAGCAGGAATATGTCTAATTGCCCAGGTATGTCATATTTGATTTTTGAAAATTTTGCAAAATTGAATCACTTGCATAAGAACGTCCTTCTTTTTGTTCAATATTAATTATTTATCTAACTTTAATTAGTTAATTACAGCTTCAATGCCTTTAGATAATTTGTGTAATAGAGTGTGATCAATGTAATCTATCACATTTGAAATAAGTAATCTATACATTGATTATTCATGTAATTTTTTGTGGAATAGGCATAGAGAACGAAACCTAAACCAACTGCACACTATTTTCGCGCCCTACACGTAAATTGTAAGCTGCATTTTTACATTAAAATTCAATATTTACTTTCTATGATCGAAAAACATTTGTAGCGCCTAAGCCTTAGAAAATATGGAACTTATAACTTTAACATTCTATGACAGTGAATCGCTAGTCTTTACTTTGGTAGGTACCAATGCTTAACGGTCTTCGGCATTAAATTACTGTAGCAAAAATACCTATTTTGATAATTTGTGCCTTGATTTTCTAGATAAGTGAGATGCCATATGTTGGTCAAGTTAATAATTTTTATGTTTTTGTTTAACTTCAGATAGCAGGCAAAGAATCTAATGCAAGGGAAAGTAGACATTTAGAAATGAACATTACAGAAATTCCCGATAATATGACTGGGTCAATGTCATGGGTAGAAAATGTACTTGGTAATGGCATTGAAAATTATTCCACACTAAACATAAGTAATTTTAATGTTGAAGGAAATGTAATTCCAAATATTTCAATGAATAGTACAACAAATGACAATCACGATGATGCAAGCAAGACGTGGAATGTCCAAATTTCAAAAGAAATAAAAATGCCCAATGAAAAAGAAAAGATAAAAGATTTGAGGATATTGGGAGGAGGTAATGAACTGGGAAACATTGGAAGATTGAGTATAATAAAGAAAAAAATCATTCAAAGCAACAAAAGTGTTATAAATAACAATACTGATGACAGTGTTAATAAAGTAAGAGGAAATTTCTTAATGAAGTTGTGGGATAAATTTAATCTGAATGGAAGGTTCCGATGGACTGAAAGAACTAAAGCGAATGTTTATGTGAAGAAATGGAGATGGATATGGTGGACCAATGGTACAGGCGATGGCAGTTCAAGCACAAGTATTATAATTGAAAAATGAGATCCATAAGTGATGAATGGTTAATAAACTTTGCAATAGTTATAATTATTATTGTTTTGTGTACATACGGTCACATAAGGTTTTTTATTTGGTAAAAATTGACGTTTGGATCCAATAAGATGATAGACATATTTTGATATACGAATAACTGTTTTATTTTTTGAGTTATTACATGATCCGAGGTCCATGATATCTATGGTACTTTCTTCCACATTTCGATTTTTATGTCGATTTAAATCAAACTCTTTCGGTTTCAAAGATTTTTGGAAGTTTTTCAAGAGTGAAGAGATTTTTATAGAAGTTTCAGATGTCAACTTCGTTGATCAAAAATCGGTCTAAAAACATAAACAACTAGGAAATATGGATGTATCTAATTAGAGTTGAATAAAGAAAATTGGAAGAGGTGAAGGAAACTTTTGCCAATAGATACATGGTTTTTCAGATTACATTTTAAACAAAATAAAAGGTTATGTATTTTGTCTTATTCGATTTATTTTGCTATGAATTTAGATTTATGCAAATCAAAATAATATGAGGTTGCTAAATAAAATGCGTGTTTAGATTACAAGCAAATTAAAACAATGCACCTACATATATCTGTGTAGTGTAAAACTGTAATTATTTAAAATGACCTGGATACTATACAAATTACAAGTTTATTAATGTAGGAGTGTATTTCAGGCAGGAAGTTTGAAATCGAATCCTATATTTATTTCAATTTTCAACATATTTTGTTTTAGTTTCTAATTCACAAATTGTACAATGAGTGTATGCTGGTATGTAAATATTTTCACTAATATAATCCTGCATTGGGAATGATACCAACAACAATATATTCGAAATGAAATAGTTGATCAAAAATTTATGATGGCAAACACCTAAGCTGTAAAGTTGGCAACAAATTGTTTGAACCTTCGAGTAGCTTTTGGTAAAATGCTGACCAAACAATCCAATGAAGTTTACAGAGGGAACTATTTGGAACGTTTTTAAGGCCTGTAAGATACAAATACAAATCTTCCATCTTCCTTACTTGCTTGAGCTCTGCCAAATATCTTACATAAACGCCTATGTGACCTAGACGATAAGATCTTTCATTAAGTATTTATTAATGTTGGGAAAATATATTTGATATGGAAGTCGAATTATGTTTATATTGGTACAATATATATTTTTTATTAAATTATCATTATTTATTGTAATTATATAGAACAATATTCACAATGTGTTAGTTAAAAATAAATATTTATATTTTTACATTTGTTTTAATTTCACTAGTTCTATTTTACTGTAGCTCCATCCCTTTGAATTTATTACAAGATTTATTAATTTTGTAATTTTTTAAACCTTGATGACCATACTTTAAGTATTGAGGACATACCTACTTTGAGTACTTTGACCACAATAATTACCACAATAACATTTACTGCTAATCTTTGTCCATATTTACCCGTGTCTGTCAGCGAAACGAAATGTCATTAAAATGTTTGAGTTCAAACTCATACAACATGAGCTCATACAACATACAACGCAAGAGTGGTGCGTTGCAGTATGCTTAGGATAGAATATGTATAGGATGGATTCAAAAAGGTTCAAGAAGAAGGAAACGGGCTTTGAGAGTTTGAATTGAAAGAATATTTACTAGAACTACTTTTCATTTGAAAATACTGCAGCAATGAACAAATTCTTGGACGAATGGCCTTAGTAGATGGATCAAAAATTTTAGTTCAAAATTGAATCTAGACAAGAATCATTTGTGATGTCCACTAACATCATTTGTGGTGTCTACTGTCGTATTTCTTAAATCGGCATAATTTTCCCTGATTCTATTCAAATTAATAATTGTTTCGTATCGGTTTCCATATATCTATTTCCGATTACCTCATTGCTTTGCTTATCTGTAGAAGTGTTATCATACACATTTTTACATGTAATTGAATGTATGTACATAATAATAATATGTATTTGATTTTAATCGCTTTTTTTGGAAGACACTGATGGGATAGACAGATAGGACTGAAGCTGTGAAAAAATAAGGCAATAAAAATATATCGTAACTACTTACGAAGGATAAGAGTAATATTATTTTTAACACATCGGCCACTCTCGACGCAGTCATAATCATAAAAAAAAATTGACATTTTAATAAAAATATACATAATTTATTTTGTTAATTTTACATGAACCCTTACTAAGTACCGTCGATCAACAACGTCAATATAATAAATATTTAAAATTTTGAAAATAATGTGCAATCTTCACATATTTCACACTCTGACTCAAGGTATCAAAAGTCATTAAAAAATTCACATTTGTGTTTTTTTTTAGTTTGAAGGCTTGACAACTTATTTTGAGAAGCACCAAATTGAAATTTTGAACATACGTAGTTACGTAGGTGGTAGTTGAGATTTCATGGAGCCCTCCTACAAATCTTTTCAATCTTTTCTGTAAGTTTTGAGCGCCCACGTTAATTCATTCATTTTCAAAAAAACTTCACGAATAACACGTTAATTCATTCGGCACACTAAAATAAAATTAAAATAAATTTGACATAAAAATGTATTCAACATACAGAAAGGAGTTTATCGTAATTCGTTGTGGTGCGATTTCTTTCAACTTACAATATTTCTTTCAATATATAAGTCTTTCGAACATTTTGTCTTATTCTCTATGAATTAGTATTATACTATGTCCAAATCATAAATAAAATAAATGAAAGTGCTGTTGTGTATTTACGAAAAATTTATGAATCTGTTTTGATTTTTAATAGCTGTTATTTTTATTGTAATTATTATTTTTACGAAAATAAGTCAAACTACAGACAAAATCACTGTGACTGTTATTGACATGGCAGTGAAAGTAAATATATAAAAGTGTGAATAGGTATGTTTATTATCGATGACACATTGACACCCTGACACTCTGGATGACCATTTAAAGTGAAACAATCTGAATGCAACTTATAAAACGTAGGCATCAGATAATATTTTAAATTAACATGGCATCGGGAGTAGCCCATCAGGTAAAGCAATAATTACCCAGTAGATATTATGATTTTTATTTTATTTATTTCAGATAAAATACAGTATTTTATATTTTTATATAATGTTTTTTATCAGTTTTAATAGTCGTTTCTATAATCCTTTCAATCCTTTACTACACCACAGGTAAAAAAACGTATCTAAACATTTTGGGAATAATATAATTATTATCGTTAGATATCAACATAAAAAAATAAATTATCAAAACAACGTTGCAATGTCTCTCAAACTTTTACACCAACTGGTGAAAATATTGTTATTGAAAAAGTTATGCCGATCGGAGATCCTGAAAAATAATTCTCTCGACTCGGGAAGCAGAAGCTGGTAGCAATAATATAATACAATAAATGCGTCTAGAAGAGATGAATTAATAGATACGCAAATGTATTTTAATCTTCCTTCTATAAAATATGTCACAATGTCAAGTATATTATTTAATGGAGAATAAACGGATGCGATGGAAGTGTTGTGAAAAGAATGCGTCTAAATAAGCTATGTACAATGACTTGGACATGTGGAGTGAATAGATAATGAAGGAATGACGAAAAGGGCCTATTTATCTAAAAGAAAGAGTATGAGTAAGTGAACCTTGAGGCTTGATCACGTGGATAAAATCGTCACATCGTAGTAGAATAAAACATTTGTGTTTTAATTTCATAATGGAATTTTACTACCTAAACACTGACACAGTATTATTAAGGTCTCTTGATACAGTAAATACGTAATAAATTTACGTTTAGGTTGTTTTGTATTGAGAATCTCTGGGACTTATTGTGATAGGACCCAGGGCAGGATTAGATCCGACCTAAGATCCGTTGTTATGTTGATAAGGTCCCGAAAATCAAAGAAAATAATACTTAACAACAATAATAATAATAATAATTACAGCTTCACCCTCTTACACCTGACACCTGTTTAGTCCGAAGCTACACATTACATTAAGGGTAAATAATGTAGTTACAGTTCACTTGGAAAATTATTTATTTATTTTATTTATTCATTCTTTACTGTACATTGATAAAAAACAATTACATAAAAGGTATACATTCAAATTAAATACAGAGGGCGAGTTTATCGCAAAGGCGCGATCTCTTCCAACTAACCCAAAAGTATTAACTTAAAAAAATAAATAAACATATGATGAAAATAAAAAACATACATACATACACACATATATATAAAAAGGGAGAGACTGCAAAAAAAAGATACAAACATACATTATAAATATACAAAAATTATATCGAAATAAGATTATAAAGTCGTATTTTCGAATGGCAAATATTTATTTTTTCTGTATTTTTTTTTCATTATTCCGTCTAACGAATTGGACAGCGTCTATAAACTAAAGTACTTTGGCACAGAAATGAGAATATTAGTACCTAATGTTTTATTTATTTTATTCTTCACTGTACATTTATTTATTTTATTTATTTATTTATTTTATTTAACAATAATTATACAGACATTACAATACATAGACTATTTGATACAACTTAAATCTAAACATCCTCCTTATAGAGACAAGTCTCGTGTAAAGGAGGGTTTGTTGTTTACAATAATACAAATTAACATAGAAAATATCATTTATACAATTCAATGCACAGAGGGCGAGTTTATCGCTAAAATGCGATGTCTTCCAACTAACCCGGATATTAAAATCTAAAAACAAAACAAAACAAAAAAAAAACAGACATAAATATACATATCTACAGTAATATTATAAATATAAAAAAAAACAATAATACAATATAAAGCAAACAAATGAAAAAGGCACATGCAGGCAACAATGTAGGTACTCATGGACACATAATAATAAAAAAAGTAGAACATACACACACTGCTGCGTGCACATGCATAGGGGAAAGGGTTTTAGGAGTCAGATGCTAAATTCAGTGAAAGGAAGTGATTTTTGACAGCTTGTCTGAAAGAAGGAAAAGTTGTTATCATTCTGATTTTTGAAGGAAGATTGTTCCAACAGCGAGCACCATGAACAAGAAATGAGTTGGACAGAAAGTTCGTACTGTGTGCTGGTACTGCTAGAAGACGCTCTTTGTTGGATCGCAAAGGTAAACCATGACTCGCCAGACACTCGAATTTTTCTTTAAGATAGTATGGGGAGGACGTTAAAAATAATGTTTTAAAAACTAGACACAAAATGTGAAGATCACGTCTTTGACGTATGGTGGTCCACTTCAGCTGATTTCTGTAAGAGGTTATGTGATCAGTTTTTTTGAGGTTAAAAATATATCGGATGCCTGCATTTTGTAGTCTCTCAACTTTACTTAAAAGATTTTCATTTAGATCAATAAAAGCAATGTCTGCATAGTCAAGGATCGGTATTAATAAGGATTGAACGAGTAGGATTTTGGTCTTAATTGGCAAGAATCTTTGGAGTCTTTTGAGATTATGCAACGATGTTAAATGAATGAAACTTTTTAGCATATCTAAACAACCAACCTGATGATGCAAAGTCGGAGTCCGCGAAACCTGTAATCATATGCTTAAATAATACTGTCTACACAATTGAATTATTTTAATGATTACTTAATTTTATTAACTAACCGAGATTTAGTTTTTTCCTTGCAAAGACTGCAATTTATATTTTTTATTCATACATTCCTATCATAACGGCATTTTCAGCGAATGGGGTAACCAGCGGACTAATTGTACGAAATAAACATAAATATCGTCCTTTCTGTGCCAATAAAAGTTAAGACATTCAGGATGGGTCTTATAGCTATGATGGATTTGTTATGAATATCTTCCTTTTACTTGTCTCTCGAAAACTTCCAGAAAAGAGTGGGAAATCTATACTTTGCTGGAAAATTGAAGAGACACTAAAATTTCTCAAAAATTTTGTGCAATATTTGAAGTACAGCGTCTATCATAGCTTAGAAGATTCTAATAATAATTAAAATTGTAAACAAAACACAAATAATATTTCACACACTTTGTAATAATTTATTTCTCAGGTGTAGGTAACTTTAACCTTTTTCCACTAATTGCATATTTTTTTTCGATTAAGTGCGACAATACGTTCTTATATAAATAATTTAACTACAAAAATCATTTGATCAAATATGTCACCCACGATTTCACTATTCGTGTCAGTTTTGAATACAAAACATGGCCAATGTTTCCACTTTTTACCCTTAAAATTATATCAAGGTCAAAGGGGATGCGTGGGAACGACAGTTTATTAGAAACTACCCTCACAAAGGGATGAAAAAATAATAATACATTCAAATCTACTAATACGTATTGTGATAATAATACATTATATGGATGAATTGAAATGTTTTCCGTTAAAAGTAAATAATGTTTAGTATGAATCAGGCTAAACTTATTGTTGATAAAAACTAATCAAGGACATTAGTGAAATTGAGTCCATAATAATAAAAAAAAACTATTTTTTAAGGTTCTTCTCACAATCTAACTGATGATAGACATGTTTGTATGTATTTATTGAATTCCATCATTAATAGCAAAATCAGCAATTAAATTAGAAGATCTAAAGGTTTAAATTATTCTAAAAATTAAGTACAGATCTAGGCACATTATATTTTCATTCGTTGGGGTTATTGCACCAAGGTTGTTCTTTCTGAGGTCTTAGATCTCTGACCACTCGTAAATGAGTGGATGACTTTGAAAATAAAATGGAGGTCTAAGACATTCTAATCTAATTTTTTCACTAATACATGCATTATTAAATGCTTGCTCCAACTTCTTCTGAGGCGGTCAATAAATCTTTTGTTCTTTTCAACAGCTTCCAGAACTTATTGACAACCAAATTTCTGACCCCCTAAACAAACCGTACTTGGCTATCGATTGCAAATGAATTTTCAACTATAACCGCAACAATAATAATTACACGGTACATGTAGGTAATTTGTCGAAAAGTTCGCCAGTAGTCGATCGCTAAGTACGGTTTGTCTACGGTCCCCGAAATGCGGAATATATGACTCTTTCATCTAAACTACAGCATTTCAGACATCCCATTTACGATTATCAACAGTTTAAAGAAAAAGAATTGTTTATTTTATTAATGAATAATTCTTATCGTCGTGCACGCCTTTCTAATTCGTGTCGGAACTAAGGTTGAAAATTAACAACATTAAGAGCAATTTTGTGACAATCGAGGCACCTCATTTTACGATAATTCACAATAACACTCTGGTATTGAATCAGTGTTTTGTTTAAGAGGATCGTCCAAGACATCGAGTGCCTTGTGAGCCAAATGGCTCAAATGAGCATCGTCATTTTTGGCAACCAATTGGATGTTTTCAAATATCAACTAAAAGAACTTAAAATTATTTCAATCATACAGGATTGCAACAAAAAGAAACATAATATGACCACACATGTTCTTCTGCATTCATACTGATGCATTATGCACACATATTTACAACAATAGGTACATAATTTGCGCATGACCAATAAGTTCGAGTAGATTATAGTAAATTGTAAGAATTTTGATATTCGTAACCACCCACGAGAATTATTGAAAAAAGTACATTATTATATCCGCTAGTATTATACTAATTCCAGTAATGTGTATTTGAAAAAGAATGTTAGTTTGTGTGTTTGTGTCGATTCATATAACGTAAAAATTAAAAGTATGAGTGCATGTATGATAAAGTTGAATAAATGAAAGGATTGATCAACATAGTTTTCCGTTTTCTCTATATTCCCTATTTGGGAACAGTAGTACAAAATATAAATACTTTCTATTTCGTATTTGTTATCATCAGGTCAACTCTCTCGTCCAAGCTAATTAATTTTTAATTGCTGAGAATCTTGATCGCCATGATCGACTGTGTTGCTTATTTTTTTTTATTCAATCAGATATAATTGGCCATATTGATTTTATTTGGTAAAACATGAAATAAAAAAAATATCTGTTTTCTAAAATAATCTGAAAAGCAGGGACAAAAATAGAAATTCAAGTCAATTTTAGTTTTGTTTTTAGCGATATGTGTATCATATTATAGTGCTGTTCTCAGGGGTGCGTTGTGTATAATCTGACGAAATCATCATGTTATTCTATACTTTCTGAATTCCGCATTAATAAGTTGTTTGACTTTTGCACGAACTCATCGATGTCTAGTGTGATTGATGATAGAAATAATAATTTACGATTAATAAATTACCCTAAAATCGCCAGGCTAATAATGCTAAAACGTGACGAAACGAATGCAAATACATAAAATAATAATATAATACTTGTATGCCTTCGTCTCCAATATGTCTGGTATTCTCTTCATTCATCCCAGCCAGTCCATTCTTGGTCATCCATTCAATGGAGAAATAATTTCATTTAATAATAACACAATGCACGATATACATACACTTTGCCATTTAAAAGCATCATTTTATATTATAACATAGTGTGTATTATCGAAGATAGTATATTATATACTATACGTCAATGAGTCGAGTCATGCATTATACCCAGGTTCTAAGAATACAATGCCAATAAACTTCTCGATTATTGTATGAAAATTGAAAGATTCAATTTATACATTTCGATCATATTATTGGTTGTTAACCTGCACAAAAGTGCTGTCAGATTCATATTATGCATTAAGAATTTCGATAAAGGATGACATATTTCTACATTATAATATATATTTTGAATTATTATTAACTAAAAACACTGTATATACCACTAGAACAATTTTATTTAAAAAATTAAAACGTTTTCAGTTGTCTAATGCAACCATCTTCAGTAAAGATAACACTTTATAGTTATAGTTGTCTTTACTGAAGATGGTTGCATTAGACAACTGAAAACGTTTTAATTTTTTAAATAAAATTGTTCTAGTAGTATATACAGTGTTTTTAGTTAATAATAATTCAAAATGGATTACCACAAAGTTACACTTGAAAATACCGAATATTTATATATATTTTCTTTATTGACACTTTTACGCATTTGGTTTTTGCTGATGCTCTTTCTTTTACAATATAACTTATCGATGCAGTTCTGCAATTCTAAATTCTTTCTATTTAAAACAACTGCAGCTCGACTCTGAACCAGTAGTTAAATTTAATGTTTAATATTTTGAAACGACATTTTTTAATCAAGTCGGAATACGTCTCTCTCCTAATCAATAACTTATGGTACAAAAAGAAACGCTAGTTTCAATTTATTATAAAAAAATGAAATAACAGAGTCAAAACACGTAACTAACCATAACAGTTAATAGAACAAACCATTGATCACCGAAATATTTTTTTACGAACTTTCTGAGTAAAATGCCGGTGCACAATACCATTCTAGTACCGTCACTTACGTATGCAAGCGAGACATGGACGTGTTTGAAGAAGGTCGAAAGTGGAATAAATGCAGTAGAGATGCGATCGTTGAGAAGAATGGTTGGTAAAACGCTGCGTGATAGAGTGAAGAATGAGGATATTAGAAGAATGAGCGGATGCAAGAAGAGTGAATAAACTACGATGGTTTGGACATGTTGAACGAATGAACGAGGTAAGAATGACAAAGAGGATCTACTTATCTGAAAGAAAGGGTGTGAGGAAACGCGGGCGTCCGAGAACCACGTGGCTTGATCACGTGGATCAAATTCTCAAGGATGGCCGCGTGTTGAGTAAGAGGAACCGAAGTGTGTGTATGAGAAACTGTATGAATGTGGAGGAAGCGAAGGAAGTGTGTAAAGATAGATCTGTTTGGCGTGCCGTTCTCTCTGCCTACCCCACGGCGTGAGGGTATAGTATAGTATAGTATAGCTTTCTGAGTATATTTTTGAAACCACGCCTCTTGTTTGCTAATCTAATACTGTAACAGTAATAGTTATACTGTACTAGATTACATATCAAAGTTCAATAACATTAGAAAAATGGCACAGTAAGCATTTGAATGGTTTAAAAAATAAACAAACCTTTATAATAGAAAAGAATAGTAGAACAATAAAAAAATACCAATCACAAGAATCAAATAGTTATTGTTGATCTAGGAAGGTTTTATTCTTATAAAATTTATACTTACAAAACTTCCCAATTAAAACAGCAATAAGCCATAGTCTCAATAGGTTCTATCTGCCACATAATCATATTTAGGTGCCTTTATAGTCTCATCGATATCATTGCAATATTGGAATGTATTCATAAAATAGTGTTATTGATTCCCCTACAGTGTTCTCTGTTTACATACTACTGTTAGTCTATAGGTATAATGAAGAAGAAGCTCCGTAACATTGCATCTGTAGATCCAAGATGATGCTTTTGGGTGCAGGTTTGACGTGATTCCTTGATTCCGGACAATGGGATGTCTACCTGCACCCATGATAATAATAAACTGTAGAAAAAAACGTTAAGTCCATAGTTGGCACGTGAAGCTATATTTCTCTTTTAACAAATTTGTCAGTTAAACTACCAGACTCAATATATCGACAGGAATTGTCGAATCTTGAGCAATATTTTACATTTCATCTGTGGTCTTTCCCGTGGAGCACCCTCAAGCGAAATATAGAACAGTCAGTTTGTTTTTTTTGGGGAAGAAAACAGAGAAAAATGGAATCTGATTTTGTGTTCTTCGAGGCAGATTGATGATATTACATTAAACTCATCTTTAAACTCTCGGTGTAGTCAAAGAATGAACTTGTTATAAAAAAGTGAAGCATTAATTCAAAAGAGGTTTTGTTAATCATAACTTTGATAAAGTTTTGCTTGCAATGCTAACTTAAGAAGAACCTTCGCTTAATTTTTAATTTATATTATTCTGAATATTCTGACGTTGGATGTCTATGTAGGTAACAATAATACTACAATACGATTATATTCGACGCCACTGTACTTTATATCTTCACAATACAGAGAAACTTGGATCATTTTGACACACGTATTAATAATTATTATTCACTGAATACGCCACGGGGGGCCTCCATCCTATAGCAAACTACAGAGACAACAATACTTCCTCATATTGTGATTGTGGATAGATTCTTTTGCAGTGATTTACATGATCCATTGTAACAAACTTGATGAACTGGAATTCCTTTTTGAATAAATGAACTGAGAGTTACAGAAATCATAATAATAAGACCATTCTTCCAAGATCATCATGGTGTAGATGTCGCAGTCATTTTGAAGAATCCGTCCGTTTACACAAGGAGTCGTCAGTTTACAAACGGACGGCATAATATTATAAAACGACGAAAGCGTCTTCAGTCAAATTGTCAAAATTTAGTTCCATTTTAAACCGTCTCATGGGGTTGCCTATCAAAACGAAATCTTAAGGGCATTCGTGCGTTGGCTTGCGCGGAAGATAAACATTATGATCAAAATTGGTCAAAAAAACAACTTAATCGTCAGATCATGATTGAAATGTCAAAACATATTAATCACATCATGGTAGACCTGTCAAAAATATTCATGAAAACATTTGATCAAAATCGATAAAAAAAACCCAATGACCCAAAACCCAATGTTATTGAACTGTCAAATATATTCATAAAATCATCACATCATGGTAGACCTGTCAAAAATATTAATATTACCATTTTGATCAAAATCGGTCATAAATCCGAAAGAATCATCAGAGCGGTCAAAATATTCATAAAATCATCACATCATGGTAGACCTATCAAAAATATTTTTGGTAAAATTTTGATCAAAATCGAATAAAAACCCAATAGAATCGTCAGATCCTACTTGAACTGTTAAAACATAATCACAAAACATCACAGCATGGTAGACCTGTCAAAAATATCATGTTGACATTTACATCAAAATCGGCCGTTTTATCAAAATAATCGTCAAAACTGGCAAAAATATTCATAAAATGATCAATATATTTATAAATTCATCACTTCACAGTGGACCTGACAAAAATATTTTAGAGTAAAATTTTGATCAAAATCGAACAAAAACCCAACAGAATCGTCATATCATGTCATGAATCAATCATCAATCGTCAGAACTGTCAAAACAAAATCACAAAAATATCACATCATAGTATACCTGTCAAAAATATCATGTTGACATTCCATCAAAATTGGCCGTTTTATCGAAATAATCGTCAAAACTGGCAAAAATGTTCATAAAATTGTCAAAATATAGACCATTAAAGGATGACGTCTCAGAAAAATCATTGAGGGGCATCAGGCATCCCAACACAACACATTCACAGTGTTTACGGTGTAATATTAGGTGGGACGCCTAAAGAATAGATACCTAATAATCAAAAAAACTGTCAGTGTCGATTTTGTTATTATTTTGTCGTCTGACTTTCTTTTTTTTTCTCTTATGGCATAACATCCTACAAGGATGATTTGCGCAATCTGATTGCTTGCCCCCCAAGCAAAAGCAAATCCATAGACAAGACCACGTGACCTTTAATGGTCTATTCATAAATTCACGGTAGATCTGTCAAAAATATTTTGTAGTAAAATTTTGGTTGACCTGTCAAAAATAATCATATTAACATTTTGATCAAAATCGATCGTGAAGCCAATAGAATCGTCAAAATATCAAAAATATTCATAAAATCATCAAATTATGAAAGACCTGTCAAAAATATTATTGGTAAAATTTTGATCAAAATCGGTCATAAAACCAAAAGAATCGTCCTAACTGTCAAAATATTCATAATATTCATCACTTCACGGTAGACCTGTCAAAAATATTTTATAGTAAAATTTTGAACAAATCGAATAACAAACCAACAGAATCGTCATATCATGCTTGAAACTGTCAAAAACATAATCACAGAAACTTCACATCATGGTAGACCGGTCAAAAATAATTACATTTTGATCAAAATCGGTCGTCAAGCCAGTAGAATCGTCAGAATGTCAAAAATATTCATAAAATCATCAAATTATGAAAGACCTGTCAAAAATATTTTTAGTACAATTTTGATCAAAATCGAATAAAAACCCATCATCGTAGACCTGACAAATATATTTATAGAAAAAATTTGATCAAAATAGAATAAAAAACAAACAGAATCGTCAGATCATGCTTAAACTGTCAAAACATAATCACAAAAACATATTGTGGTAGAACTGTCAAAAATATTTTTTAGTAAAATTTTGGTAGACTTGTCAAAAATAATCATATTAACATTTTGATCAAAATCGATCGTGAAGCCAATAGAATCGTCAGAATATCAAAAATATTCATAAAATCATCAAATTATGAAAGACCTGTCAAAATTATTTTTAGTAAAATTTTTATCAAAATCGACTTAAAACCCAACAATATTGTCAGATCATGCTTGAACTGTCAAAAAATAATCACAAAAACATCACATCATGGTAGACCTATCAAAAATATCATGTTGATATCAAAATCGGCCGTTTTACCACAATAATCGTCAGAATTGGAAAAAATATTCATAAAATCATCAAAATATTCATATATTCATCACTTCATGGTAGACCTGTCAAAAATATTTTATAGTAAAATTTTGATCAAAAGATTAAAGATTAAGATTAAGATTAAAGAATTTTTATTAAAAGTTAATATATACGTTAATATATACATTAAAATCGAATAAAAACCCAACAGAATCGTCATATCATGCTTGATCTGTCAAAACATAATCACAAAAACATCACATCATGGTAGACCTATCAAAAATATCATGTTGATATCAAAATCAGCCGTTTTACCAAAATAATCGTCAGAATTGGCAAAATTATTCAAAAAATCATCAAAAAATTCATAAAATCATCACATCATGGTAGACCTGTCAAAAATACTAATAAAATCATTTTGATCAAAATCGGTCATAAACCCAAAAGAGTCGTCAAAACTGTCAAAATATTCATATATTTATCACATCGTGGTAGATCTGACAAAAATATTTTATAGTAAAATTTTGATCAAAATCGAACAATAACACAACAGAATCGTCATATCATGTCATGAATCAATCGTCAATCGTCAGAACTGTCAAAACATAATTACAAAAACATCACATCATGGTCGATCTGTTAAAAATATTAATATAACCATTTTGATCAAAATCGGTGAAAAAGCGGAAGAATCGTCAGAGCTGTCAAAAATATTCATAAAATCATCAGATTATGATTGACCTGTCAAAAATATTTTTATTAAAATTTTGGGGATTATCGAATAAAACCCCAACAGAATCGTTCGATCATGCTTGAACTTTTAAATCATATTCATAAAAACATCACATCATGGTCGACCTCTCAAAAATATTTTTAGTACAATTTTGATCAAAATCGATTATAAAACCAACAATATCGTCAGATCATGCTTGAACTGTCAAAACATAATCACAAAAATATCACAAACTGTCACACCTGTCAAAAATATCATGTTGATAACAAAATCGGCCGTTTTACCAAAATAATCGTCAGAATTGGCTAAAATATTCATAAAATCATCACATCATGTCAAAAATATTTTTATTAAAATTTTGGTGATAATCGAATAAAAACCCAACAGAATCGTTCTATCATGCTTGAACTGTTTAAACATAATCACAAGAACATCACATCATGGTCGACCTGTCAAAAATATTAATTTGACCATTTTGATCAAAATCGGTGAAAAAGCGGAAGAATCGTCAGAGCTGTCATAAATATTCATAAAATCATCAGATTATGATAGACCTGTCATAAAAATATTAATATTATAATTTTGATCAAAATCGATTATAAAACCAAAAGAATCGTCAGAGCCGTCAAAATATTCATAAAATCATCACATCATGGTCTACCAAAAATACTAATACCCATTTTGATCAAAATCGGTCATAAAACCCAAAGAGTCGTCAAAACTCTCAAAATATTCATATATTCATCACATCGTGGTAGACCTGTCAAAAATATTTTATAGTAAAGTTTTGATCAGAATCGAATAAAAAACCAACAGAATCGTCAGATCATGCTTAAACTGTCAAAACATCACATCATGGTAGACCTCTCAAAAATAATCACATTTTGATCAAAATCAGCCATAAAACCAAAATCGATTAAAAAACCAATATAATCATAGGTTCATGCTTGAACTGTCAAAATATATTCATAAAACATCACATCGTGGTAGACCAGAAAATTTTGCTGATATTTAAAGAAAATTTTGGTGAATATTTATAGAAAATTTATAGAATAAATTTATAGAATATGTAAAAAAATTTATAGGATATAAAATTTATAGAATATGTAAAATATTTATAGAATATAAAATTTATAGAATATGAAAAATATTTATAGAAAATTTTGGTGATAATCGAACAACACGCTTGAACGGTGAAAACATATTAACATTTTGATCAAAATAGGTCCAAAACCCCATATAATCATTAGATTGAACTGCCAAATGTATCAAATTTGTCAAAAATTTGTCAAAAATAATTATATTAACACGTTGATTAAAATGGTCAAAAGACTGGTGTCAGAACTGTCAAAAAAACTTAAAAAATCATCACTTCATGGGTAGACTTTTCAAAAATAATCATATTTACATTTTGATCAAAATCGGTCAAAAAACCATTAGAATCGTCAGAACTGTCAAAATATTCCTTAAATCATCACAACATTCCAGACTTTGCATTTTATGCAGTTCTGACGATTCTATTGGTTTTGTGACCGATTTTGATCAAAATGTTAATATGATTATTTTTGACAGGTTTGATTTAATGAATATATTTTGACTGAATTTGATCCAATGTAAAAGGGATTATTTTTGACAGGTCTACCATGAAGTGATAAATTTATGAATATTTTTGACAGTTCTGATGATTCAATTGGTTTTTTGACCGTTTTGATCAAAATGTCAACATGATTATTTTTGACTAATTTAGGATCGACAGGTCTATCGTGATGTGATGATTTTATGAATATTTTGACAGTTCTGACGATTCTTTTAGTTTTACGCCCGATTGTGATGCCATAATGTGATGTTTTTGTGATTATGTTTTAACAGTTCAAGCATGATCTGACGATTCTGTTGGGTTTTTATTCGATTATGATCAAAATTTTACTAATTTTTTTTTGACAGATGATGTGACGATTTTATGAATATTTTGACAGGTCTGACGTTTTTTTTGATCAAAATAGTTATATTATTATTTTTGACAGGTCTATCGTGATGTGATGATTTTATGAATATTTTGACAGCTCTGACGATTCTTTTAGTTTTACGACCGATTGTGATGCCATAATGTGATGTTTTTGTGATTATGTTTTAACAGTTCAAGCATGATCTGACGATTCTGTTGGGTTTTTATTCGAATATCGAATCATAAGATAAAAATTTTACTAAAAATATTTTTGTCAGGTCTACACACTATGTGACGATTTTATGAATATTTTAACTGGTCTGACGTTTTTTTCGGTTTTATGACCAATTTTGATCAAAATGGTTATATAATTATTTTTGACAGGTCTATCGTGATGTGATGATTTTATGAATATTTTGACAGGTCTGACGATTCTTTTGGTTTTACGATCGATTTTGATCAGAATGTCAACATGATATTTTTGACAGGTCTGCCATGATGTGATGATTTTATGAATATTGTTGATAGTTCTGATGTTTCTATTGGTTTTCTGACCGATTTGGATCAAAATGTTAATTTGATTATTTTTGACAGGTCTTCCATGATGTGATGATTTTATGAATATGTTTGACATTTCAATCGTCATCTCCCGCCATGAGATAGTAAAGAATGGAACTTAAATATTACAATTATGACTAGTCATATCGTAATTTGCCTGAATAGTATGCTTTCGTTTTTTTATACATGTCGACCGTTTGTAAACGGACGACAACTTTGGTAAACGGACGCATTCTTTAAAATGACTGCGACATACATACACGCATTACATACCTACTTTTATTATTTGTGTTGAACTATTATGAGTATTATTGACTGAAAATTATAATATTATTGAATGTTTTTGATAGCATCTCTTGTTCATTTCTATAATTCATAATCATTGATCTCAATAGACAATTCATTCATACAAGTCGAGTTATTTCTTTCCCTTAGGTAAACACAAGTGAAATGCAAAAATTTCATGCTTGTCCATTTTTCCCCATAATGTTAACTTTAAACTTTCAACAAATTTCAGTAGGTATTTATTTTTAATGTTTTTAAAAGATTATCCTACAATGCACTTCTGTGATGTTCCTATAATGCACTTCTGTTGACAACGGTTTGTTGAAATCGATCGCGATTTATATACAATCAAGTACCTAACAGAAATGCATTACAATATACAGTACTCTTTTAAAAGCATTCATAATGTCTTGAAACTATGTCATAGTTAATCCTTCAAAAATATAAGATATTCAGTATTTTTATTAATAGAAATTCTCTTGTTCTAAAGAAAATTGGTAATTTTAAATATCTGCTTGTGCCACTTGTACCACTGAACTGAATAGATTTATGCTCACACTGTCCTGCGATATCAAATAACATTGAATTAAGAACCTTTCTCCAAAGTGCAGAGTTATATTAAACCTCTTCTGTAATTCCCGAAATATCTGGAGTCCTTGGGATTCTTGGGAAAGCAACTTATTTTAGTTTTAGCTTGAAATTTCTGTGTGAAGTAAAAAAAAATTAAGGAGAGGAGTAGCTGGCGCTCGATCTATATTGAAAGGCCCGGCGTGATGGTTTTATGTAATTATGCATGTTTTGTTATATAACAACCTACTAGAGTTTGAATGCAACTGTATAAATTATTGTTTAAATATCAGGAAGAAACCAAAATAGGAACAAATTGTTATACAAGAAGAAGAATAAACGACAAGTTCCACAACACTGCGTTCTATGTACAGTATTATGGTGTTAATATTTCCTGGTAATTCTTTATCTGCTCGGCGCCTATATTCAATCGAGAGAGACTACAAACAATTGGAACATGTTATGTCTAAGTATAATATAACTTGGATGGTCAACCACTTTGCGCATTTGTGTATTTAGGAACAATAACTTTTATGTGTATAATATACATTTGATAAAATGAACAATAACACAATACATTTCAAATAAATCAGATAATAATGTGCGTCTTCCGAAATGCATTTCCGAATACACCCATACTCTACCAGATACACATAAATATTTTGTACAATAATTGTACATCGGAGACAGAGAAAGAATTTCAATTTCATACTCAATACAATGACTTAGATATGACACATTTGGCGAATATCACCAGGCGAATTTCGTTTGCACAACAAACAAATGTGAACACCACACAATATATCATTTTTAGAAAAGGTTGACACATCTCATAACTGCAGGAATATAGTCAGTCCACTGGCTACCCCAGACATGAAGCAAGAAACTCTTGAACTTTTAGAGATGACGTTTATCTTTCTGATTTACCACGTCTGGTTAATCTTTCTCCTTCGTTTTGACGTTTCGGTTCTGCTGATGGAGTCATTTAACGAATTTTTGAAAATCACTCCATCAGCAGAGTCGAATCGTCAAATTCTTTTTGAATGAAGACGACAATCAGACGCGGTAACAAACGAAAGAAATTAATAATTAAATGAAGACAGCAAAAGCCTACAACAGCTCTATTAAACTTTTAACTGGTGCTGATGTAAGCTTGGTGCACTCAATCGGCTATCCAACATTGGACTTTTTAGAGCTCTAAATTCAATGAATCAGATTGGTAAGTTTTTGTACTCGTTTCAGCACAATGATAATAAAAAAACTGATATACTATCTACATTCAATGATCTTTAATAATATTATAAGTCTATGACTATATTGTTCAACTAAGTACCTATATATTTCTTCATAATAAATTATTATTATAACGGTATCGAAGCTTACGAACTTAAAAAAAAAACTAACATTATCTATCTATTTTGTATCAATTTCAACCCTTACGTCAATTTGTATTTTTTTTTTGTAAACGGATACATTATTCGTATCAATACATCAAGCATAAAAAAGGCTACTATTATACAATTCTTTTTCAAATTGCCTGTGTATGCGTTGATAGATTTGAATCAAAGATTATTCAATAACTAACAGTTTTTTCAATACCACAATAATTGTATAATTTTTTTTACAGTTGCTCTACAGCCCGTTGTGAACCTTGGCCTCCTCCAATATTCGCCTTCATCTCCCCCTATCTTGGCATGTGCTCTTCCAATCCCCGATGCCAATGATGTCCACATCTCTCTGTACACCATCCATCCAACGGAGTTTGAGTCTACCAACTGTATAAATATTTCCTACCTACATATAATCGTCATGATTCCCCTTTTTATACCACAGAGTAGAGATTAATTAGTAACCAATATATTTTTGCATATAAAATAATAATAATTTATGTATGTGTAATTAATTATGATTTTGAACTTCTTAGGAGATTCGTAATTATTTGAAATGTTATTCTATTCTTTACTCAGATTTCTGGTCATTACAGTCAACAACTCATGACAATTGAAAATTCGATTATTGACTCTCGGCCACTCTTTTCTATAAGTTTTCGAGTGTCCTGTAAAGTAGGCAGATATTCGTAAAACTTCACGAATAAAACATTCAACACCTTCAATTCAAGATGGGTGGCATAAGGTATGCTGAATGTCTTAACATTTTTGGCAATCAGAGGACGACTTGAATATTTATTACATGCAATTTATCCGTTGGTTACCCTTTTGTAGATGCCTTGATAGTTTGAATGAATGAAGTTATCGTAATTGTAAAAAGTACGTCTTTTCTTCTTGTGCCAATTTGAATTTCATGTTTGTTAGTATTAATGATTTAACTTGGTAAGGATTGCAAAAACCATATGAGTATCTAAAGAAAATAATAACGAAATATATTATGTTGAACTCATAGATATTTATATTATGATTGAACTATTGATTACTGCACCACCGCAGTTTGATAAAACGTAAACATTATTTTACATATAAAATGTCAGAATACGTAACAATACCCTATCAAGAATATTATTTATAAACATAACAAATCAACAACTCGCACGATTTATATTATTTTTTTAAGTTTTAAGGATATCATAGATAATAAATGTACAGTATAGTGAATCTCACCGAGATATTGTATTCAGATGCCGCTACAATAATAAAATATTAATCGATTCAACAGACTTCTTTGCCGAATACACCTACACAAAAGGATCTTTATCAAACTTTAAGATCTACAATAATGCATCCTTTAAAATCTTAAGAAATTCCGTTAACATTACAGATCATTTTCACGTGATCTATATTGATATGATATTTTTGTCAGATACCAGAATGATACTAAAAAATCTCTAAACACCTTGTTTGTCTTCTTTGTCGCTTGTTTTCGACTTTCATGGCTGAAGATGGTGGCTGCAATATACGATTATCAGCTGAAATATCTTCTTCCATCTGAATTTATCCTGAGCCATGAACAGAGCATCTGGAATGGTAGAATCTTTTGTCTTTTTTATTGTGGTACATAAATCTCAAAATTTCCCAACCTTTCTAATTATAAGTAAAAAATGTTTACCTACTGATTTCAAATTTAAGATAACAGTTCTTTGAAACATTTTAAGGCATTTGATATAATCAAGCAAAGACTTTTCAGTCGCCATATTATCGGTAGCAATAATGTTCTGCCTAAAACGATGGTTTGTCAAATTAAAAAGGATATGGCTTGATTATTGTATGTAACACGGTCTGTTGTGTTGAAAACTGGATTTTCACTTACTCAGAAGTGTGGATGTCAATCAAATTAAGTTTTGAACTACTCTAGATGACTCGTACACATTGAATTGCTCAGTTCAGTCTCAATGGACATAATGTCCATTTTTCTGAGCAATTCAATGTGTACGAGTCATCTAGAGTAGTTCAAAACTTAATTTGAAGGATATGGCTTACCTACCTATTCTATTCCATTCCATTCAGATGTGGCTTATCAGGTTGTGTCTAAATTTCGTTAATTGTGGTTTAATATGTTTTTGATGTCTGAGTTTATAAACGGGGAAAATATCATAATAATAAGATTTTTATTTCATAGAATTTTATAATTGAATATGTCCAACAGTCCCTTAATTTTGGATTACGAAAGTGAAGATCTTGATCGTCGATTTGTGGGTTGCTTGTTTTGTAGTGTGAAAAAGTCTGAGATCCTTTTTACTACCTGTGAATAGGGAAATGAGAATATTGTGATACTGCTCCCAACAATGAACTTCTTCACGATAAATGGATGCACCTTTTTTTGGTAAAATAGAAAAAAAAATTGGGAAGAATTTTTGTGATTTTATTTACAATAATCGTTTTTACGGAACAGTTTTTTGTGAATTAATATTTCAAACTGTGGGTTGATCGAAATCAAAGAACTCAATATTTTATTTATTTTCCATGATACCAATTGGCTTAATTCATTGCATCACTTATCAAAACTATTTATGAAATGTATCTTTTTTAGTTTTTATTTATTAATTAGAATTAACTTATTAGTTAGAATGGTTTAGAAGTTTACAAAGACAAACCGTCGAATATTTTATGATCATAGAAAAAAGTAACAATAATAAATTGGTAGGTTGAAGAAGAGAGGCGTTCCTATTTCAACTTACCAATTTTTTGTTGTTAATTTCGGTGTAGGTAATTTTTGTGGGCTTTTATGACAATGTTTAGCACTGCTGTGCAGTTTCAAAATGTTAATTTATTATCATAATTGCTGATGGCTGCATCCAATTAGCTACAGATTAACTTTTGCATTGAAGTCATTGATTATTCTGTCTTGAAAATTCATATTATTTTATTCATTTTTGATTATTATCTTTTACTTTAATTTTAAGAGAAATCATATAAGGAAGATGGGCATGGAGTAGTTACGACTTCTATCTATTGTTTTGGAAGCCAAGCCCCTACAAGGGTTATTCGGCCATCAGAAGTGAAGTGAAGTGTATTTTCTTTTACTCTAGTAAATCTTCATTCAATTTCTTAGAAATTTCATTTGCAAAAATTGTCTCTATTCCAATTGTATTTAGCATAAAGCAAAATATCTAAATACATTATACAAGTATTCCTTATCTACCGACTAGTTTGAACAACCCATATAATTCCTGGTATTAGGTCCATGTTTGAGTTATGTAATAATGTCTATGGGCGGAGAAGTAAGATGGATGTTGTTCAAATGGGTGACTGTCCAAGTTAATACAGAACAACCTAATGTGAAAGATCTTGCGGCTGCCTCAGTATCAATGGGGCGTGGCGGTCACATCAGGATATTATTGTCTCCAGAGGACGATCTAAAGATCCTAATATATAAGGATCTAGGGATTTAAACATGTCACGGTCTAAAAAATATTGTAACAATGATACATAGTTATTATTGTTTTAATTTATCATCTCATGTCATCTCTGGTTTGACCAGTTGTAGAAATTTGTTGCAAAAATGTTTTCTGATATTTCACAGCTCATAACATCAAATGGAAGTTCAGAATGAATATTAGTTTGGCTTCTGATATTTGATATTATTATAAATGTTAGTTTGACTTCAAATATCCTTATTCAGTTTGTCTTAATAATACATAGAGGAAGACTTAAGTAATGAGTAATTATTCCAAATTAACAAGCAAAGAGCAAATAAAATGGAAGAGACGAACGTTATACCCGATGCTCGTGGTATGTAAAGGCAGTGATATGTTATAGGAATATCACTATAACATATCACTGTGTAAAGGCATTTTTTTTAATTAAATTTTTCACAAGAAATCAAGCAACTGCGATTGTCTATTATATACTTAACTGACTTTACATCAGCAGAGATATTTGATTATTGGAAAGACATTGCATTCTAGCAATTAACTCGCCCTTTGAATTGTACAACAATTGATATTTTTATGACACTTTGTATTGATTTGAAATATTGTAATCAATGTACAGTGAAGAATAAAATAAATGTAACGAATCAATCATATTTTGAACCACTCTAGGTTAATCATTCCAATTGACCATACTCACCGATAGTCAACCTATTTAAATAGGTATTAACTAGTTAAGAAATAGTGTGATCAATTGGAATAATTAATCTAGAGTGGTTCAAAATATGATTGACATCTACACTTCTAGTAAGTAAAATCTAGTTCCCGATATCCATTTGTGTCAAAAAATTCATAACATAAATGTAACGAGATATTTATTACACTCTCTTTATTGTTACGTGTTGCTTTTTGAGTCCAAGCAAAAAATAATATGAAGTAATATTATTGTTGTATATTTTCAGGAAATTTCATTTTTCGACGATCGACAAGGCGCCGTGCGATTAGATTAACTTTTCGAATGATTTCAATTATTAAACGGTCGATTAGTTTTTCCAAATTATAAATACGTACATAAGGAATTCCTGTTTGGGGAGTGGTCAGTAAGAACGGACAAAAAAGATGAAAGATTTCTTACATTCAATCAAGTCTCAAATACTTTAACTCGTGCGATTAAAAAAATGCTTCAAGGTTGATAATTAGCAGGAATTGTAATTATTTTTATAGCTATTTGCTAACTGTTTATTTACCTATTTATTTATCTATATAATATATAATTCATTCAAGCAGGTATTGTATAAAATTTATTATCGAGGAAGTTGGTATAAATTATTGTGTAGAGAAACAAAGTTGTTGTATTTATATTTGATACTATTACATACATTATAAGAAAAAATGTTCACTTATCTTTTCCTCGTTAATTGTTTTTGAGCAATTAATAATAATAAAAAATATATAAATGTTGTCCATGTGATCGATATACTGCGTGAAAAAATATCACAAGTAAGGAAATTATTTATGTAGACAGTTTCTTATTACTTTTTAGCACCTTTATGTTCCTAAAGGGTCGTTCACATACGTTCACTTTCAGTGATCACTCCGGATGATCCTCCAAGATGAACAGGTGTGAACAGGCGTTTCATCGCTAGTGATCACTAGCGATGACGGAGGAAAGAGATTACCACTCGTCATAATTTTGATGAAAGGTCCTTTCACTGAAACGACCATAAACAAGTTTCATCTTATTATTTGTTTTATTCTCTATGAATTTGTATTGAATGTCAGAATCGTGTACAAAATTATTATACAGTCGAGAGCTATATTAATTTATTTTAAGTGTTATCTTTCATTTTTGAATTTGTTTAATTATTTTTATACGAAAATACGTCAAACTACATACAATATGAGTGAGAAAGTGGACATGGCAGTGAAAGCATAGGATGAACAAATGTGAACAGACGTGTTCACTTTCGATGAACAGGTTTGACCCTGACACTCTGGATGATCATCCAAAGTGAAGCAATGTGAATGCTCCTTAAGATTTATTTATTGATTTGATGCGTGCATGTGTTAGTTGGATTAAAAATAGTAACAATATTATCTTGCGTTTATTTTTATTCTACTAAGCTACCCTTATTACGGTAGGTTTCTTGTGTCACCAAGAACCAAGTGCAATTTACATCCTTGTTAGTATACACTTTTCGATTCCGTCAATATCATTCAATTTCTCATGTATGCTCTCCTATTCAATGTGCTCAATACGTGCCTATCCTGTAGATTCGGGTTTAAAGGTATGATCTTGTCATTTGATCATCGGACGGCCACTTTTTGAGCACTTTTTATCCCAGCCATGTATATTTTCTTAGTCCTATCCCACATTTATTCTTTCCACGTGCCCAAACCACCGTAGCTTATTGACTTTCATTCTTGTTCGTAGATCCTATTCACAACTATTGGTCGGGTTGCACCGTTTACCTTGTTGTCAGCAGCTTTTCCTCTTTCGATGTCGCTATTGCTTCTTCCATCTCTTGTGAATTGAAGATTTAAATAACTTAAATATAATTGCATTTTACAGAACACTTGCAAACACTTAGTAAAGAATCAATCAAAAGACTCAGCTAATAAGTTTGGAGACAAAGCCACACATGGACATTTTAAATGTTACATAGGTATAGTTTAAAGATGAATCTGGATAAAACCAGATACAAGGATGAGGATACTAAGCAGTAACTTGTGGCGTGAAGGTGGAGCTAGTCAGCAGTGGAACTGAACTGAGAAACTCTTTGGGACTCCTGCCATAACTTATCGGATGTAGACAATTTATTTTGTCAGATTTTTAGACAAGTGTTCGGCGATTTTCTGCAATGTGTAAAAAATACAATAGTTATGAAAATATTTATTTTTGTCATATTTCATCCGAATGTCATTATTGTATGCGCATGCTCTATCTGCAATAATAATAATAATGTGTACAAATAAAGGAACCGCCGTGATATGTAACTAACTTTCTCACGATAACACAATGCTATAAGATTTTTTTCTTGAATCCAAACAGAAGTAGTATTGTCACAATTTCTTAAGATATCAAAAGCGACAGTGTCGGATTTAAAATGTTAGTAAAAATAACCATGGTAAAGTTTATTCTTTTTATTTCTATACAAGTATTCCAAAATCATAATTCACTCGATTGCTGGTCCATTGCCATGAATTGAAGTATTTCAATCAAATTGGATGTAAACAAAATCTTAAAAGGATAAAAACAAGGGTTTTTGATTTCATCTAGTGATGAAATTATAGAATACAATTTCAACAAAATAAATCTATAAAAGAAGTTTCAATATCTATTCAGAATGTTTTATTTCGTTAAAACCTCATTCCATTACAGCAACGGTTATTAGAAAAACCTTTCATGAAGGTTTGATCAAACTATTTTTACATGTTACTAAAGCGTAAATTTCTTAATATCTATTATAGTGAATTACAATCCATTGGATTGGTCTGAAACGCGTTTGAATTTTCTTCTCCATTCCTCCCTATTCTCAGCTAGTCTCTTTAATTCTTCGTATGTGCCACAATTCATGTCCATCTTCACTCGGTCTAGGTATATAGGTGTCTCTTGGTCGGCCTTTACCATTTCTGCCTTCGGTCATGCCCTCCGCGATGGCCGATCCAGTAGCTCGTTGTTCAGTTGTGTACTTTCGC
The DNA here is from genome assembly GCA_947579605.1 of Athripsodes cinereus. Lineage (NCBI taxonomy): Eukaryota > Metazoa > Arthropoda > Insecta > Trichoptera > Leptoceridae > Athripsodes > Athripsodes cinereus. The sequence goes on from OX388310.1 coordinate 25,517,286, forward strand.
CTACCATGATTAACACCTCTTCGTTTTCGACATGTCCCGACCAATGGATATTTCTTACAAAACGGTGCAAGTTGAAGAAATGACTAATCGAAATAATTCTGAATAAAACCTATAAATTTCAATTATTCATTCTGATACGGTTCTGAGATAGTTGTCTTGGGTAGGTGGGAGAATTGGAAGTGCACCATAGCACAATAGAAGAGAAACCTTTTTGATTTTATGGAAAAGAACAACGGTTTTATGGTAGAACTAACAGACAAGGAACCATATACCTATATATTATTATTTTATTATCGTACATTATGAATCAATGTGTTTTTGACAATAATTATATTGTTGGCTCGGATGATCGCTCGCATAATGCGGGTGAAAATATATTACGGTCTATTGTTACGCAACTTGTTATGCCTGTTCATATGGAGAACCCATGACTAAAGAAATCTATAAAAAAATATGAGATTTCGAATTTCGATGGTATTACCAGTACAGAAAAGGTTTTAGTACCTATCATCTAGTTAGGTACTTCACTACAATTTATTAGTTGTTCTTATTGCTCTTACTTCAAGTCTTAGCAGTTAACTACAATACATACTATCCACACGTAATGACATATTCCACAAGTGAGATAGCCAGCTGATTAACTACATGTATTCGGCGCCGTTCGATGGATCATCCAACTCAAGAGCGAGGGAAACTATTTTGGAAGAGCGATGTCTTCAACTTGCTCCTGAGCGTTGTTATTGATTGGTTTTTACGAAACTCCTTGGGGGGTTAGTTCCAGATAACGGGTCCTGTGCCAAAAGCTCAATCATAGAAGCAGGACTTGTTTGCTCTATTGATCTCGTCCAACATGCTGTCGTCCATCTTAGCTGAGTGTAGGGGTCTATTCGCAGGTGTTTTGAAAACACAGAGCTCAGAAAGTGACTGAGGTGTAATAGACATGTGTGACAGAATTCCTTATGATTTGCGAACTCTGGAAAGTGTGGAGATGTTCAAGTCAGGGTTAAAGACCCTATTGTTCAGGGAATGTTATGATTCCTGAATGGGCTCTTGCGGTGGTTTTTTCCAGAAAACGACGCATCTTAAAAAAATGTCTGGTTATTGTTTTTAAATTATCAATAAAAAATAAAGCTTTCAGGACGACTTGCATATCTCATCGCTGAATTCAAGATATTTCATTTATAATATTTTACGAACACCTGTCTTTACACGAGACTCGAAAATTAACATAAAAGAGTGGGAGACATAATTATTTGGAACGTGGAACTCCACGGAAAAATCGTTAAACATATTATCAAAAAATTATCTTGTATTATCAGTAATATGGATACATTTAAACACCTTTTTAAATACCATTACCTAGGTACGTTACAATAACTGTGCCCTTCGCCTTTTTATTTAACCGTCATTTTGTAATGTAGTACAATGAAAATTCAGTAAATTTAGAAATCGCACACGCATTAATTTGACAATGGACATTAAAAAATAAGACAGTTATCCAGAACAGTGGGATAAAAACAGGTGTTTTTCAGCTTATATGTAATTATTGGGACCAAAATAAATAAGATGGTCATTCAATTTTGCAGTATGAACCTAAATAATTATGCATTATGCTGATGCATAGTAATATTTGGCTGACCGTTATTAGAGAAAAAAAAACTTAGTTGCGTGTCTATTTTTATAATAACGTAAAACTAATTCTTTGCACAGCAAACAAAACTGGACCTATGTTTAAATGCATAATTTGAAAAAAAATCAACTAGGTATACCTATTCTTAATCTTTGTTGTAAAATAAGCGTTCGGCGCTTTACCAGCTGATGTTTCTAATAATTTTGAACGAAACGCAATCCGCACGCAATCAGCAACAAATAAATATATTTATATACAAAACACAATATTATACATAATGCATTCTTGTAATATTATCATTATTGTTACATTTATGGGGCAGTATTAAAAATATGTAAATAGGAAGTGAACTATCTGATTTAATTAATATTATCTAATTACATAATTAATTAATTATATAAGGATGTTAATATCTAATATAATTAATTTGCATTAAATGGAATCTATTTAATAATTTTTCACTGTAGATTAGTTGATTACATACAATTTTATAAAGAACGGCTGTGCACTCACGGCACATCCAACAAGAGAGGTAGGTAGTCAGTAGACTGGGCGCATGTAACAAACATGCAAGCTGTCCTCTCCGTGCCAATATAAATTAAGGCTTTCAGGATGTGTGGCAAACCTCATTGCTGAATTAAGATATAATAAAATACATATTTTCAAACAACTGTGTTTTCTCGAAAGAGGACTCTCGAAAATTTACGCAAGACTATTACTTTCTTTGCTGGCTGCTCCACGGAACACTATAAAGAAGTAGATACATTTTAAATTATTCAATTCAGTTAATAATATACAGAGAGCGAGTTTATCGCGACGGTGCGATATTTTTCCAATTTACCCAAAAGTATAAACTCAAAAATATATGTACCTATACTATAGAGATATATAAATATTGACATTATATTAAACATCGAATCGAACGCACGATTCTACTTCCATTTATGTGGGTATCTTTGGTAGCAATACTCTAACAGAATTTTCTAGGCTAAAAAAATCTACAATATTTCAAAATAAGTCTCTTTTTCGGAGTCTTACAATGAATAATATTATTATTGGATTACACAGTGGTGATATAATTCCATAATTACACAGTGTTATACGACTCAAATTCGTAAATAAATAAAAATAAAAATTCAGTATTGCAATACATTGCAGATGTTGGGCGGGTGATCTTGTTGCTTCGGTGTTTTCTGTAAGATTGGTTTGTAATTTGATAGAAGGATCCAAATATTATTGTAAAAGTACGATAAAGATTGTATTTCAAACGCGGTGAATTATTATTGTCACAATATATTTTGCGACAAAGGGCAAGGTGTGTTAATATGAGAATAATTTCATTTCATACAAAAGTAGGTACCTACCTACCAACTCAATACCAACTACATATTACTTGATCTTGTATAAATCGCCTGAAATCGCAAAGAAAAAAAAAAAAAAATCACCTGCCTAGGTGGTATAAGAGAATGATTTTTAATTTTTACCCAATACTGGTCTTGCATAAATGATGTTCTTTTAATAATTTGTTAGGACTGAGTCTTGAAAATTGTCATAAGCATAAGTAGATAGAAGTTTAGATTATGAAAACATGAATTACAATCCATTGGAATGGTCTGCAACGAGTTTAGATTTTCTTCATCATTTCTCTTTATTTTCTACTAGTCTCTTTAATGGTACGTATCTGTCACAGTTCATGTCCTTTTTCCCTTGACAAATATGGATATGTAGTGTTTCTTGTTCGGTCTCATATCATTTCTGCTTTCGGTTTTGTCCTCCGCAATGGTGATGAGCAGCCCTGGTTGCTTGATGTTGTGGCCAATTAAGTTTGCTCGTTGTTGGGTTATTTTTTAAGAAGTTGCCTAAGACATCAACTTTAATTTAACAACAATGAGGTGTAACACCCCCCCCCCCCCCTTCTTGAATGTCTTAAATTTTACTGTCACGAAAAGTACAACTTATTTATACTGCATATAATTAACACGACATACGCCACTTGTGGGATATCTATAGGTACCTATCCACCGTGATGGTATAGATAGATAAACACTATTTTGAACGAAAATAAAAACTATTTTTTTTCCCTGAAATAATATGGGTACCTACATAAATAGAATAATTCAATGTTTACACCTAATACCAATTATTATATTGAATCAACTTCAATATAAGTAATTTTTCAAATGCATTGTAGAAAATTCAATTGGATTCAAAACATTCTTCATCCCATTTTGAATAAAAGATAACACTTAATTATTTTACATAGATTCACATACAGAAATAGTAGCTCTGCCCATTTCCTTTTTATTGATCCAAGGAAGTTAACAGAAATCATAAACCAAATGATTAATGAAATTTGCTATTATTATTGTTGTATTTAAGTAGGTTTGTAAACCGCTCAAAAGATTGATAGCAGAAGAGATCTTTAGCAAATTTCTTAGAAAATATTTCATTTTCTTTTCAACAACATTTAAATACCAGAAGTGTAGTATTCCTGTAAAGATAATAAAGTTTATATCGAAAATAATCTGAAGTTGTTTCTGTAGGCATTGTATAAAATTATCCAGTCGTCTCTTGGAAAAAGTGAGTAAGCGTCATTATGATTTTTTTAGAGTGCAGTAAATATATTGTCGCTTGTATTTATTCACTAGATAGGTACTTATTTAAATGTGATATTTTTATGATTCAGCTAACTAAACATTTGAAAGCCAACACACAAATTCGAAAGAAACATGAAACAAGACATACTTTATTTTTCAAATAACTAATGCTTTTGATAACACAAATAAGCTTATTAGCCTTTTCGTCTTTGACTTTTTCTTTTTCCGGTAGACAATTTTTTCTCAAGTTTGGATATGTGGATATTTTTAAATGTAATGATGAAGGCAATAATAGTGGAATGTTTTTATTTTATTTTATTTATTCTATATGAAGCACACAGTTCTGACAATAAATATAACAATTAAATACCACAATGAGCAAACCAATCAAGTTTCCTTTCTTATCAACTAATGAACATAAATTTGAGATACTTACCTACTTTATTTAATAAAAAAATGTTATGGTATTTTAAATCATTTTGGTATTAATTTTAGGCTAAAATTTATAAAGTAATCTCATTTTAACATTCACAAATAACTATACTAAAATTTAAAATTGCACCTCAATCTCTTATTCATATTATTCACACTCGTTTTCATTTTAGAAATTTATATTTTCGAAACATAATATTATATACCTACTGCAATATGAAATGTTTTTACTTTTGTCAGAATTATTCTATACCAATTGAATATGACTATTCACTCTTATTTCAAACACTTTTGTCACACTGTACATGATGAACTGTGTTGTATCTTTATGTTTACCGAATGGAATCGATAGTGTGAATTTTATACAATGCGATGTCTCAAATATATATTTCCTGTTCTTTGATGATCCATTGGTTTGAGCCGATAGATCAAAATTATTATTGTGATCTATACAAAGATAATGCATTATCTGAGATTTATCTATGATGCCGGATAATAATAAACCTACTGCTTTTATTTATTTACTTGTTTTGTGGAGAATTTTATTATTGATTGTATAAAAAAGTAAGCTTTGTAAAATATGAATAAACGGATCGTAAAACAAATACGATATTCCCTGCGCTTTGATGTCGTTGTTATAGGAACGGTATTTTGTGAATGAGACGGAACCTTTGTTTGGGAAGAGGTGACGCAATTGGCGCGAAGTCGCACAGTATTCAGAGGAGGCTGGATCCTGCCCTGTGCTCCCGAGAGGAGCGTTGAGGGTGATGATGTTGATGAGAACAAATATATGACATCAAGTCAGTAATTATCTTTTAAGAATCAAACCTGTGCACTCATCTGTGTTTACCTATTTAAAATAGAGAAGTAGTCGATATAACAATTATTAACAATCATGCCTCAAAGAACCAAGTTCAGAATAATGCAGCCGACTTTCTTAGTTCAGTTAAAGAAGGTAATACAGTGTTTTATTTTAAATATATTTCAGTTCTATTCAAATGAGCTTTCACAAAGTTATTCTAAATACTATACAGTCATTAAAGTAAGTTGTTTAAAGAATGTGTTTAATGAAAGCTTTGATCTCCTCTTTATTTCATTCCACGTTAAATAAATAGGCTATAAAACAAGAAGAAAAAAAAACATGCAATAGATTCGTTTGTAACACATATTATTTGTTATTGTATCACAAATTAAATACATATTCGTTCCTAGAAATAAAAATGAAAGGTTTTGGTTAAAGTCCTTTTATCACAAAACTTTTAATGCACGATAATTGCACACTACTACTTCGAGATGAGATGTGAATATTTGGCGCTAAGAAATGTGTAATTTTTTCGTAACAATAAACAGGAAACATAAATAAAATACGTTTTTAAAATTAATAATAGATGGGCTAACTTTGAGAGATAATGCGCTGTCATTTTGGTGGTGAAAACATCCCATTTGCAACGTTACAATGCAACATGCATACCCATCAGCAATGGTAACAACAATTCGGAGAAATAATCGAAAAGAGTATTTTATTTTGACACCATAATAGAGGTCTTCCAAATGTTTATTTATTTATTTATACAAATACTTAAGTAAATAATTATTTCCAATTTATCACGACATATCCCACAAGTAGAGTAGAAAACAGGCCAGGTGCATGTAATAAATATTCAAACTGTCCTCTCCATGCTAACAAAAAATCAAGACATTCAGGATGGATGGCAAACTTCATCGCTGAATTTAAGATGTGAATTGTTCGAATACTTGCCTTTTTCTTTTTATTTTATAGGACACTCGAAAATTTTTAATTTTATTTTTTATTTTTATTTAAAACTTACGGAATGCCGTGGGAGACCAATTATTCGCCATGTGCTCCACAAAACTAATCTATTTATTTTTTACTGTACATTGATTACAAACAAATCCATAGAAGTTATGTATTCAAAATAATTACAATCAATATACAGAGGGCGAGTTTATCGCAAGGGCATAATCTCTTTTAACTAACTCTACTACTTATTAAAAATTTTGTAAATACATGCACATTACATAAATCGACATATAAAAATTATAAACACTATTTCTTAAATATAGAAATCATGGAATGATTGAAATCATGAAATGAAATCACAGCAGCATCTCCTATCAGACACAAGCGGGCTAACTATAATAGCAAAATATGTAACTACATACAATGAGCATACACGTTGTTCTAATCAGCATCTCCTATCAGACACAAGCGGGCTAACTATAATAGCAAAATATGTAACTACATACAATGAGCATACACGTTGTTCTAATCAGCATCTCCTATCAGACACAAGCGGGCTAACTATAATAGCAAAATATGTAACTACATACAATGAGCATACACGTTGTTCTAATCAGCATCTCCTATCAGACACAAGCGGGCTAACTATAATAGCAAAATATGTAACTACATACAATGAGCATACACGTTGTTCTAATCAGCATCTCCTATCAGACACAAGCGGGCTAACTATAATAGCAAAATAACTACATACAATGAGCATACACGTTGTTCTAATCAGCATCTCCTATCAGACACAAGCGGGCTAACTATAATAGCAAAATATGTAACTACATACAATGAGCATACACGTTGTTCTAATCAGCATCTCCTATCAGACACAAGCGGGCTAACTATAATAGCAAAATAACTACATACAATGAGCATACACGTTGTTCTAATCAGCATCTCCTATCAGACACAAGCGGGCTAACTATAATAGCAAAATATGTAACTACATACAATGAGCATACACGTTGTTCTAATCAGCATCTCCTATCAGACACAAGCGGGCTAACTATAATAGCAAAATATGTAACTACATACAATGAGCATACACGTTGTTCTAATCAGCATCTCCTATCAGACACAAGCGGGCTAACTATAATAGCAAAATATGTAACTACATACAATGAGCATACACGTTGTTCTAATCAGCATCTCCTATCAGACACAAGCGGGCTAACTATAATAGCAAAATATGTAACTACATACAATGAGCATACACGTTGTTCTAATCGTGCCAATAATAAATAATGTTCATTCTGAATAAATTCTACATTTTTGTATTGTATGTGTAATTTCGTCTCCCCAACTCATCACATATATATTTTTGTCTCTATTTTATCAACACTTTTCCTTACAAACTGGTGTTGACATTGTTTTTTGGTTGATTATACCTAAATTTATTAAGGGAAGATATTTTTTTTCATAAAACTGCGGACACGTTTCTCCAAAATAATATGATAACGTGAACTTAATAATCTCAGATGTTTATCTATGTATGTGTAATATTATATTGTATGTAGGTACTTACTTACATCTGCAATTCCTATTGCATAGTATGCTATGTAACTGAGAGAGGTGGCTCGGTCATAAAGTCACTGGAGAAATGGTGTCATACATTTGTTGCACAGGTATTTTCCGGGTAATTAGTAGATAAAAAAAATCTAAAGATAAACATACTACTGTGATAACTGTTACTGCTACTTTAAACATGAAACAATTAGAATATACTTAGGTAATAATTGGGTGTTGATGACAAAGTTCTATCTGTGGATACTCGTACTGGGTAAAAGATTTTATAGGTAGGTATAAGATTTTTAGAATCATAATTAATACATACATACAACAATACATCAGTATTTTAATGACAATGCACTAAACATTAATTAAGGAGAGGGATTTTTTAGTAAAGTATGTTTTTAAGTTGACACTCAGATTCTTACCACCTTAGCCCTCTTTTGCTTCGACTCCCTTATAATTTAACAATTATTTGTACCTTAAGTTTGCTCCCTAAAGGGCACAGTTATTGTGGGCACTGTGGGCACAGGGCATAGGAATACCCAGAATACAGTAAAATTGACGAAGCAAAGTAGTCAAAGTGATGACGGAATAAAATATTTGTCTTTGATTGTCAGCGGAAAAAATATCTAGAAGTATGTTAATAAGAAGTATAATAGGTACAATTTTATCTATCTTCTCTATGAAATATCCAACATGCGGTAGGTACCCATACTAGGTCTCCCAGAACAATATCTAGGCATGAAGCTGTCATTGAAGTTTATAAGAGGCAATATCGGAGCCTTCGGCATGTCGCCCAGTAGCTAAGCACACCTCGTGAAATGGATGGGTTGTAGGTTTAAGTCCCGTCCGAGGCACTATTGAACAAGGTGACGTTGTCTTTTCTCAGCCTTGTATGGTAGTTTCGTGTTTACATTTAAGTTTAAATTTACATTTGTCTTTAGACTCTTTAGAGTATTGACTGCACCAGTACTCGTATCATTGTTACATAGTAAAATACATAACAGTACGATACTCATATTATTTATTTCCTCAACGAATTCGTCTAATGTCAATCGTACAAGATAACAGAACAATCGTTATCAGATTTCAAACCCCATAAACGCATGTTGTACATATATATACGGATATGCTATGGCATTTCCATAAGGGGATCATAATTGCCTTAAACGTAGTCGCTAATACTATGTCGCAATGTGACCCGTTAGAGTGCCCCCGTGACCGTTGTCAGTTGGTCGACAATTGCCGCTTCTGACGACACGACATCTCGACATTCCCTTGGTTTCCTGGAAGATCAAGTACAATAACGATGATACCCTTTACGGAGACGGATCTTGTCTCGTCGACTACTGGATTAACTGGATCTCTTTATATACTGTAATAGATAATTACACGGAAAACGTTTTTATATCGACCGTTCTGTTAAATTATTACTCAATGGGAATATTGATTAACTTGTTCACATCAGTTCACAAAGTCTATTAATATTGTACTATGCTAGATTAGCGTTTTTCATTTAATGCTATTTTGAAAAAAAAAAAAAGTTTTAAATCACACGAAGAAGCTTGTCAAAAGGATGTTGTGAATTTTGTTCTGAGATAATAAGACAATCCAGTGGATAGGATAGAACCGGTTGTCCCCAGCCCCTGGTCCACGAAGCAAGTGGTACCGGGACGTAGAAAGAACATGAAGGTTAGATCTTTTTTCGCGTCCTCCTTATCGGTATTTAAAACCAAAGAAAATCGAGAAAATCATGCAATGTATGTAAATTTCTACACCTTATCAAAATTCTGGTGACGGAAGAAAAGCGATTTAAGAATTTTGAGAGCTATGGGAAACTGAAACTTAAAAAAAGTTGGAAGACAAAAAATTTTTGAGCTGACGGCCGATCTGAGCAAAACATATCTTTAGTTCAAGGCTTTACATAATTCATTAAATTAAATTAAAAATATACTAAATTCATCATCTTTTTTTATTGCTTTTTTCAGGCAAAATTTGCCGAAATATTACTCACTTATATAGCTGTTCCTGTCTTCTGCAGAACATAAGCCTTCCCATAATATATCTCCATTCGCCTCTTTTTAGACTTTTAGCAATCAATTACTGACTATTTTTCTACTAATGACTAGTTTTTGACTAATGTCATCACATGTACTGACATATTTGTAGAGGAAAATGTCATAATACGTAAAGTAATGCAATTAGCAGTATTACAAATACTTATTTGAAGTATTACCACGAGATTTTTGTCAAGAAATCAATGATCACATAATTACTTAATTTTGCCTGATAAAAAATCTACTGTCATCATAGATCTTACGTTATTACTATCATCATCTGTATTGCATATACCTAGAGCTAGACTCAAGTTGAATTTCAAGATACCACCTATTTGTATTTCGTAATTTTGCCGATGAATCGTTGAGAAAAAAAATCCAGGAAATGTTGAACGCAATGAATGCTCGATAGGTTTCCGTAATAATGAGAAAATTATTGTGTACATTATCGTAAACTGTTAAAACACTACTCCCAGCGTTACTTGGATTAGATATTTCGATGCTAGTCTATGAAGACTTATTAATACGGGATGGTGTTATTTATTGACTTCAATGTATTTTTAAGCAGTGAGAGTAGGATTATTAATTAGCTATGGAGATTGACGGCCCAGTCGTCCTTCTTTCACAATACACCGTTATTATAACAACGACATCAGAGCGCTGGAAATGTCGTGGGAAGAGCAGACGCAATTTGCGCAGAGTCGCTCTGAATGGAGGAGGTTGGTTTCTGCCCTGTGCTCTCGAGAGGAGCGTTGAGGGCGATGATGATGATGTTGGTGATTGAAATGTCATAGGAAAAGTTATTCTATCTTAAGCTAAAAAAATATCCTAAGCAAATATGAAGACTGGGACTATTATGACGGAATCCCACAAGCAGTGTAGACATTGACTCATTTTACTTATGTGATTGATAAATTCCTACCTTACCATTCCATATTTGCATTTCTGATTTCAACGACTCCTATTTAAGTAAAGCAAGCACTCATTTTACATATAAATGCCTTCTATGTTCCTTTGAGGAAGGTAGAACGTCTCGGCTGAGACTACCAATACTATTTCAAATGAAAATAAATGAGAATTTGACTGAAGATCAGAAGATGGGTCGATGATAAAATTGGTGGAACAGAATCTTCGGAAATTGAATGAAAAGCAAGAATCTTGAACATTTTTTCTATTCATCAACAGAACACAAACGAACAAACTTATGTAGACAATATATTCTTTTCTTTATTATGTTACAGAAATACGGTGAGTAGATTATTTGTTTGTTCACGGTCACAGTTTACTGCATTATGCCGCTATGCACTGGGTCACTGGGATATACGAACTCATTCAATGGAAATACTCTGTTCTAATCTGTTGCTACCGCATTGCTAAATGAGATATTTCTTCTTATGGCATAAGAATATTATGTGAAATGTTTTTTTTTTATTTTTCTTATATAGATAAAACATTAAATGCAATTATGCACAAGAAGCAAAAAATAATGAAACTACCTACTTAATAAATAAACAATGTCGAAGACATATAATATATTGATAATTTACAAGTCATGTGGTACAACGGTTATCGTAGTTCACTTGCATCTTGAAGGTCTCGGGTTGTTTTTTTACAGACATCTTTGTGCAGAAAAGCCCAGCTTAGAATCTAGTTGGATCTATTAGATTAAGCAAAGCACAAAACGTGATGATAGGACAGATAAAATGGGAAGACTCTGGCTAGACTAGATGGTTAACACTAGGAAGAATTTTGATGTATAAAATGGATTACTGCGTAAAATAAAGATTTAAGGAAGATCAAAAGAGGCCACCTATGGCCAGAGATAGATTCAGAATAATAAAAGAAGAATAGTGTAATCAAGCAGAAATGGATTTAAGCAATCCACATAAACAGACAGATAATATTTTATCCTCGCTGTTCACGCCAGGTAATTTCCAATTTTTCCATGTCCTGTCATCTGTCAAAATATAATCTCACTAAAATTATTGCCACGAAATCAACATCGCGTTATTACTTAATCTTGCCTAAACATGTTCCTGCCTTGCTTAACAGGAAAAAGAAGAAGGAAAATATTGATTCACGATTGCTATGCGATTGATGACAAATTTATGCAATTTTATTGTAAGCTATTGAATTCTAAATATGGATATAATTTATGCTAATTTCCGATTGCGGAAAAATGACTCATAAAAATTGATCTAAAGGTGTTTGAAATTAGCTTGTTCTTGATGCATAGATGTCTGGGGGTGTATTTGACTTCCTTTTAAGTCCAAATTATAATGTTATGTTATCACCCAGTTGTTACAATAAAGCCTTGATGGAAAGATTACATCAGTTTTAAAAATGTTGAATGGGATTCGAGGCTTATCTCAGACTTTTTACAGAATAGAAACAATTTTGCAAAAAAAAAAATTACAGGGATATTCGAGTGAGATTTGGACAAGACTGTTGTCACACAACCTTTGCCCCATGATTTCTTTAAATTGTTCTAAAGTATCAATAGATAAAACCATAAATGTATCGATATTGATGACGTTAATTGCAGTACTGAACTAACCGTAAATATCGATGTATCCGCTACGAACTAATCGTCATTTAAGATCTTGTTTTTATTTCAAACATGATCACTGAGAACAGCTCTAAGTTCAGTCAGTCAACAGTAAGATGTAGTAATTATTATTGCAGTAGATAATAATATTATAATCATCAACATGCTCTGAACGGATCCATATAGGAAAAATAGTACCGTAAAGTTTACCTAGTCTAATCTAACAACATAACCTAGCCTAGCCTAGCCTATCATAAGATGTCAGTAGGTGATTCGTATAGCCGCTAACTTCCGCTTGTTGGATTCCAAGAAGATTCTTTTGCATTCAATAACAGTATTTTTTGTATGTAATTATTGCTTATCATAATAGCTTAGTTAGAAACTGTTTACGCATATTTTACTATTATTACATTAACTCTTGATAATATCCTAAATCACATGAGTTAATATTTTTTTTGACGTTCTCAGAAAAATGGAAATATAATTATTTAGATCAAAAGGATGACAAACAAGATTTATACAGATGTGAAGATCAATTAACTGGAGCTGTGGAGCATTATGCTGAAGGACATTTAATTATTTATATATATATATATATATATATATATATTACTGGGTGTAATACCAAAAAAATCGTAAAGGATGAACATAGTACCTACTCAAAAATCTTGAAATTAAATACATAATTATGAATAATGAATTTTGCCTGAGCATACTGACAAATGGATGTTTTATACTTTCATATTATACAGCAAATCTTTCAATATCAACCCTTCAATTTTACAGCTGAATGAACACCGTTTGAAAATAAACAATTCCGTTTTGGTATATTATGTTATTTTTTATTAAAAACAAAAATTTATAGAACTCTTTACACTCTATTACTGAATATACTCTGCGCTTACTTCATGCAGAAAAGTGAATAAATGCCTATAAATAATATATTCTTTAGTGAAAGAAGATTTTTTTGAAGAGAGTGGAGGACGTTTTTTGTTATTTTACAGAAAATTGATAAAATCTCTCAACTTCAAAAATATCTATTGATGATTATTATTAAAATTTGAACACCTTATAACTACAGTATAAACAATATTGGAATGTTGTCCACTACTTCTGACATTCGTTGAAAAAAAAGCAGATGATGCGTTTTTTTTACCCGTAATCAAACCATTTTTTCACCGCAGACGTTTTCATTACAATGCGGGTAAAAACCACCAAACTATAACCATAGATTACACATTTTAATGTTTTTTTTTTATTATTCTTTTGATAACCTTCAGCTAAATTTCTTCCGAGAATCGCCACAATATTTAGGATGATGTTGTTTTTGTATCCGGCATTTATCTTTCTGACAACATTTTTGTGTGATAAGTAATCTGAACAATAGTTCCGTAAGAAATATTTTTTTCCGTCCATAATTTCACGTCGTTTGTTTGATAATTCTTAAGTAAGTATTCTCATTTTTTCAATTTATTTGACTCATTATTTATTAGGAAATCATTTTTAATAACTTCAGAACTAACTACTACATATTTGACCAATTACATGACACAATAAAATAAATGTGAAAATTATTTTTATGTATTCATAGATAATATTATAATATACATACATTAATCGTAATTTCTTTACGTTTTTGGAACAACTTAGGTATGAATACGTGGAGATATTACTTTGTAGATATTTCTAAGAATATTTTTGATTATCTATAACATCTCGACATGCACCAAAAGTGACATTAGTTGCATGTAAACATGCGAGTTGTCCATTCCGTGCCAAACATACAAGTTAATCTCTCTATGCCAATAAAAATCAACAGATTTAGGAAGGGAGACATACCTCATTGCTGAATATATTGAAGATGTCAAAATGTCTTATTAGTGACGTTTTTTGAATTTTTTGGGACATTCATCAATTTACACAAAAAAGTGGAATACCTCTTCTTAGCCAGGGACTCCATGAACCAAGGACATAATATTTACCTATTGTTTTTCGTATAAAAATATTTTTAAAGATAAACCTGGATTTGAAATAAATATTGCAAAATGTGGTTTAGGTATGATTTGCAAGACATTCTCTCTCATTCATACCATCGCGGCATTTACCACAAGTGAGGCTGCCAGCGGAACAACTGTTTATTATAAAGATACAAGTCGTTCTCACTCTGCCAATAATTATTGTTTAAGGTATTCAGAATGGGAGGTAATGAAAAAGATTAATGTTCACAATAAAATAAAACGTTGGTAATTATAATTGGTTGCCATAAACAATTTGAAATATGGGATAGAACGGAATCACGGATGCATTTAATTTAGATGTTCCTTTTTCAAACAAAAAAATAAAACGAATACACGCGGTTGAATAAAAAAAAGAACTCATTCGAAATTTTGAAATAAAGAATGATGTGTTCAGTTACCTATTATCGTTGGTGAAATTATTTTAATTTTACGATATTCTGGCAACACACACACACCTGCTCAATCGTATATTTTTTCTATGGTTTTAGACGCAGGTTCTATTTTTAAATAATAATAATAATGATAGCCGCGGGTAAAATACATGTTGTTAACATGTCATATAAACTTAAACATGTCATAGATAATCATTTCGAAATGATAAAACGTGACAAATTTCATACATTGTATCATTTTTTATAATTAGGTTGATATATTTCAAGGTGTATATTATAATAATATTTGTAGATATGTTGAAAGGTGTCGTTTTTCAGAAATTTAATATCAATATTCTGAGGTACTTTTGGCGAGATAGGGAAGGTACAGTCCTGTTTTAATCACAGTATTTTTTTTATTCATGAATCATATTTTATTAATTCACTATCTAAAAAATAAACAATATTGGAGATTTGACGTACAACAAGACATAATTCACTTGATTACGAATGTGTTGCCATAAAATTAAACAATGACTAAAATGCAAACCACAATATTATTTTGAATATTATCCAATAATTAGGTAAATTGAAACAACCAATGATTGGCCACCCATCCTGAATGTCTTATTTTTTTGTTGGCACGGAGAGAACATCCTGTATGTTTATTAAATGTAGCTGATCTGCTGGCTACCCTACATGTGAGATATGCAGTGACGGTATAGATAGATAGGACTTATATCACTGAATGAACGGTGTAAGTACCTACTGTGAGTAAAAAGCGCCCTTTTTGATCAAATATCTATTTAGCTCGCAATCTCATTAAACCTTTGAAGATAAATTTAAAAAGTATGAAGTTAATCTGCTGGTTGCTTCACTTGTGAACAATATCGTCGTGAAAAAGAGATAGGTACGCACCATCTATTAAATAATCTAGACACATTCCGTTTATCCATACACACACGTAATAGGTATATTATTATTTAATTAATACATAATCACACAGTTTGATATTATACCTACTGCATAGATGTTGCATAATAATGTATTATTGAATACCTCCTATACGCACTGCAGACTGTGCGATGAGAACTACCGAGTTAACCCAATTCCCCGCTATCATAATGATGGATAATACAATAAATTTATATGCTAAAGTTACGGTAATATGCGTGTCGTGCGGAATCCACTGTTATACATACATATACAATTATACATACATACCTATCATTTTATAAAACTATGTACTAGCATTCAAGCCCGCGTCTTCATTACATGCAGTTGTGGAAAGGGTATGAATAACGAATGCATTAATTTAAGCCAGCAGTCTTGTACGATTCCGTCTTTGGCTAAACATTTTAAGTCCACGAAATTTTTAGACGAGATTAGCCACCTACCTGAATGTTAATTACATATTTTAATGACACGGAGACGACAATCTGTGTAAGTATCTATGTTAGTCGAATGTTCCATAAAGTGCCTTTTAATAAAGCATTTATCTTCAGGGCGAAATATATACCATCTTCATAGCTAGTGGAATAATATCTAGTTATTCCACTTGTGGTAGATTTTGTGATGAATCAAGAATTGATACTGACTGATAAAGGGGATAGAAATCTACACAAATTTTTATTTACTAGCTACATATAAATTTTCAGAGAGAACATTTTTTTCCATTTCCATTAGTCTATGATGATTTTACTTCGTCGCCGCTTTAGTCTTTAGGTTGTTTCAAGAGTGCAGTTTTCGATTAGCTGGTGATAGTTGCTCATCTCTCAGTCCCTCTATTGCCAATGTATAAACACATAAACACATGCATACATACAAACGGACTTAAATATTTTTGCGAAGATTATGTATTTGCTACACATTACAGTATTGTGCTACTACAGTGCATCAGTATGTTACCATGTGAACACTGTAGAGTTACAGTTTTTCAAACAATATAGTTTTTGTATTACATATCATATACCTACTTGGGATAGAAATGCAACTATTTATTTGTTTCTTGGTATCAACATACATTATTCTATCTAGTGTCTTTATCAATAACGTATGTAAGACAAGTATTTGATTTTTCCGTTACTTACATTTATGTTGTAGTCTATACTTGAAATCAGTCACAACTTCTTTAGACTATCGAAACCTTGTTATTTAACTTAAAATTGCTTATAAAACAGAATTGCTTGTATATCTTCTCGTTGACATACATTTTTTGAACGTTATATCTGGGTTTTTGTCATAAGCCCAAATACAACCTTAAACACCTTTCACAGTAAGCTAAAAGCTTGTGTCGTAAAAGGGGAGTTTGCCGACACCCGAGATCAAACCGTGCACCTCTTATGCATGAAGCCGAAACTCTAACTCCGGGCTACCGACAAACTCAACTATTTTTACACTTATAGAGTATTTTTTATGTCACTCTATTTGGGTAGGTATTGGTTTCTTCCGCGTCCTTATCTGGATCTTCAAAATGATTGTCTTTCAAAATTTACTCTATACCTACCTATTCACGGTTATTTTTAAAAGAAGAGCTTTTTTGATATCTCTGATTTTTTATTCATTTTTCATACTAACTGATTCAAGTTTTCCTAAAATTAAAATTCTTTTTCGTTTTAATAAATATGACTTTAATTTAAATGAATTTAAAAACAAGTAGAGCAATTAAAACTCGCATTCAGGAACATAACAGGGCATTCAGGGGGTTATCCGGATACTCGGAGATTGCAGACCATTGTATACAACATGATCATTCTATTGACATGCAAGGTACTAAGGTCTTGCACTCCGAGTCTAAGATTAGCAAATTAAATGCCTTGGAGATTCTTTAAATCCATAAAAACAAGAACAATTTGGTGAATATCCAAATACCATATGCATCTCCTTTGTTGATATACCCATCTCCTTCCCTCTTATCAAACACCCTCAACTCCGCCCTTTCTCCCCCACCTTCAAACTCCCCCCCACCACTAGTATAAGTTAGTAATAGAAAACAGACTCACTACATATGAACTTAAACTAATTAGTCCTCCTGATGATGCCAAGTAGAAGCCTTGGCGAAAACGTTTGAGGTGAATAAATTTAATTTGGAAATTACACAGTGTTTTTAAATTCATTTTAATTATAATGAATTTCCAAAGTGTTAACACAAAAACATTTGATTTATTAATATGACTTTAATTTGTCTCTAATATAATTATTATTTCATCTACGCTTTAAATATGAATTCTAATGTCGTTTAAGTCTATCAGCACCTATTGTATCAGAATGGAAAGATTTGAGCTGGACAGTGGACATGGAAATAAAGTAAAATCCTCAATATAAAAAAATATACTGTATTACGTAAGAACAGTTATCTCTGTTATGTCTGATTTCATAACATGATAAGTCATATTCTACTGTACCTGCAGTTAGATCTCAATCAAACGGTTCTATCAGACAGGTAGGTATACCTGCTCTCAGTAGATAGATAATACATAATAAGTAATGTGTAACATACTTATTAATATAATATGCACCTGTGTATTTTGCTTGTAATATCAATAGAAGAACTCTATTAAATAATATTGTAACATCGATATACAATAATTATTTGCAATACTTATTTGTGGTGTAAATACTGTACAAATCGAAACGAAATAAGGTGTGTGAAAACAATGGTTCTTGTCCAAAAATTAATTCAAATAATACCATGCATCAAAGTATTGGTTCAATTTCTTAATTCATTTCACATTGGTAATAATAAACTTCTCTCGATCCCGACTCGCCATTCTGATTTTTACTGATCTTTGACTATTCACGGCGCTAGAGTCTGGAATCAACTACTTTTTCATATTATATGAACTGGGGTAGGGGTGCAAATTATTCGTTAATTCATTCACACCATCACTGCATCTCCTATGATTGGGGTAGCCACCGGACCAATTGTATGTAATAAACATGACAATCGTAGTCTTTATAAAAGTTTAAACATTCAAAATTGGTAGCATACCTCATTGCAGATTATACTTATTTAATTATTTATTCCTCTGCATAGCACCTGGGTTTCATGGTTTATAATTATGCATTTACCAATTTTTTTACACCTGGGTGATCTGCACTCCCTCCCTCATGCTACAATCTGGGCACCTCTATGTATGTTATCTTATAATGGCATACAGTGAAAGATGATAATACCTAATAATAAATACAACTGTAATACACAAAGTACATTGCGGTACTGGCTAGCCTATTGTAGATAATGACCGAAAAATCGAGAGTACTTCTCTAGGTATGGCTACTTACACGAGTCTTCATACATTGCTCACACCTCGAAGTTAAAAATTCGTTTAATAAAATGCATAATATATCTAAGCATGTTAAAAATTATGTACCTTTTACAAATACCTACATTGAATTGTATGACTGATATTTTTATGACACTGTTTTATTTTGTAATTTTGTTACCAATTTACAGTGAAGAATAAAATAATATTAAATAAATCCGTCCTTTTTTAATACTGTGTAAATTATAAAGTCAATAAAAAAAAAGTCAATATAAAAAGCAATTCCATTGAGGTTAGATATTGGAATAAAAAAAGTTTTGCGATCTCTGTCACCTGCATAATGCAGTTAAGTTCATTATGTAATTAAAATACTAATTAAAGTGTAGTATAGACTCATTCTATCTATCATTATACATATCTTTGATATTATATAATCAAATTAAAATGTTACTTACCTACATGTTATTTATTGATTATACAGTAGGTATTGCATTTTTTTTACACAAAACACATTTTTCTGCAATGTTGAATCTGGGTGTGAAAAAAGCCTAAAAACAATAAGCAATATGCATGTGGCGTGAGAGTGGAATAGTTTATAAAATCATCCTTCATCATCATCGTTACCAGCAAGACTAGTGTGACTAATCTGTAAAAATAACGCTTATTATTTATTTCTCATATTAAAAAATGCACTCGTTTTGTGAAATGATTAAAATAAAATTAAATTAAGAACTGCATTTTTATACGTTAATATAAAAATAATACATAAAATTCGAATAATTTATTTATATAAACAAATATATTCTGTAGAAATTGTGCAAATGATCATAACAATGAACCAAATTCATAATAAACACATAATTTGAAATTTAATTATAATAATAAACTTAACTGCTTCGGCCTTGACATTGACAGCAGTATTTTGTTGTACAACAGTGGTAACCTTGAAATACATAGAAAAGTGGGTAGACGTCATGTCTATGGTTAGTAATTGTCTTTGGCGAAAGTAGAAATGGCGGCCGTGAAAAGCGCGCCAACTCTCTTTCACTTTGACAGTAGCGCAGAATGTAGTCCGTTTATAGGTTTATAATCATTGTTGAAAGTGTTAATTGGCTGTTAATTTGTTATCACATCTACATAATTATGTTTTATGAATAACAAATTTAAATACTTATTAGATACTTTTATTATGTTTAATGTTGGTTACATTATATAGGTATGTATTAATCTGTTCGTTACATGTACAGTAAAAGAAAAATACGTTGAACCATTTTCGTTTTTAATTTAATTAGTGGTAGTCAACTATAAACTTACTTACTTATGTAGCTATTCCTGTCCACTGTTGAACATAAGCCTCTCCCATATGTCTCCAGGCATCTCAGCTTTCTGCAACCAGTCACCAGCGATTCTTCTAATGTCGTCTGACCAACGTGTTGGAGGTCTTCCTCTACTCCTTTTATCTTCGAGGTCTCCACTCCACTACCCTTTTTGTCCATCTTTGGTCTTTAAGTCATAGTCAACTATATACTTAATTCAAATAGGTATATATAGGTACCTACGTGTTTCAAATTTATACTAATCTGAAATAATATTTTAATTTTTTTAGACTTTTTTGGTCCATTTTTGCACTTAAACAATAATATTTTTGATTAGAAATTGATTATAGTCTGACTCAAATATGTACCTACTCGATTATCATTTTCATTGTTTTTCAATAATTAAGTGAGGACGATGGTAGAAGTGTCATTTTTTTCATTATGAAATACGAGAATGCATTCTTCGTTCGTAAAAGGAAAACACCCGAGATAAAATAGTACGATTTTAAAAGAAATGGAAGAATAAAGTGTGAAATAGAGAAGAAAATCCAAGCTTGTTGCAGACCAATCCAAAAGTGTGTCACTTGTAGCTCACTATATTTAATTTAAAAATGTCAAATTGGGTTAAATGATTGTTATATTATAACAACGTCAAGTACGAATTTGAATTCATTTTTAAAAATTGTTTATTTAAAATAATTTGACGGTTATGCAGCGAGAATCAACACAAGTAAAAATACATCATAATGAATGGTCTGCAATAATTCATTGTTGAATTAATAATACTAGAAAACCACAAGGTATTATAGTAGGTAGGTACCATTGTTAGGTGTTACCCATTGGGCCTTTGATATCTTCCAAGTTGTTTTTGATCCTAATGTTGTTGTTGTATTTAAAACGTTGATAAACGATATCCTGTAATATTTCACAGTAAATAATAGCGAACAGATAAAATATTGATCAATTATTATTTAATATTATATTTTTTGCTGCCCATGGGTCAAAAATAGGTACTTTAATTTTTAGATAATGTGTAAAATGATAACTTTCTGCTATACAACTCAACTTGGTGTGTACTAGATAACATTATTATAGACGTATAAAGAAGATTGTATCATTTAAGGTAAATATTATTGTAAGTTTTTATTTTTTTTTTCAGTACGTTTAAACGTACATTAAAGTACGTTTTTATCAATGTGAGGTGATGAACCAGGAAATTTGATATAAGGATTGCATTTAGAAACAATTGAACAATTGAAAACGCACCAATTGAACAATTTTGTTGTTGTGAGCCTTGAAGTGGGAAAATAATTAAATCAAGAATGAAGTTATGTTAATTTGAAATAAAGGAATTTACCACATTATAATTTGAGGGCTTTTACCGCATTTAACAGAGTTTAACTAATCAATTGAGGTCTTTTGAAGAAGTTATTTACAAACATTAGAAAGAATGTATGTTAATAAAGTGTAATAACTCATTCTCATTTTCACGAGGTTTGTTTTGATTTTTGCATTTGATATGGGCGTGGTGAGTTTGTGTTATAACTGTTTACTTGCAACTTTATTTGTTCGTCATACGCTTCGGTAATTTGCGGGACCTTGATTGGTTTGTTTTCTGGAAAAATATGACTGTTAATATTTGTTAATTTGAACTGTTTGTGTCCTTTAAGAGGAATAAAAAAAAAATAAAAAAAATAACTAGTCGGTAAATTCTGAATACGGATCTGTTGTTCATAATAATCTTATTCTAAATATAGAACTATCTCCTGATTTTCACTAAAATGTAATAATATATTTGGACGGTTATCTGTCTATTTTTGTTTCATATTTGATAGATTTTATGTAATGTATAAAAAATAAAAGTATCTGACCTTAAGATATCAATTTCCAATTTGTGAGACAATAACAATAATACATAATTAATTTGTCTTAAACATACACCTGAATTAATTTATTTTTCTTATCCTAATGGTCTAACCGCCATAGGCTTATTATATTTGTATAGTTTTATCTGTTAGATATATTAATTTGGGTATATTGGAAGAAAATCATTCGAGAATTAATATTACATCACCTGTTTATTGTTATCTTTGTTTTGCAGAATTATTGTAACGGTCAATTATTATGAGAAGTCAAGAGAGATAAAATATTGCTGATGCTTAATCAAAAGTATTGGGCTCGAGACAAACCCCTGTGGAACTCCTGGTAACACGCGTGTTTTTGAGGACGGTTTTTTATTTCATCGATTGTTATTTCAAATTGTTTTTTAATTTTTAATGGAAGATGTGTATCTTTTATTCATATTGATTGCTCAGAATATTTTGTTATGTATAAAACAAATATTTTTAAACTTTGATATTAAAATTTAATTCATCATTTTTGGAAGATTGATCATGTTTCTTTGCTTTACTATCTTTATCATCAGCACACACATCTTCAATTTAGCGACGAGTTATTACGCCCATCCTAAATTCTTTACTTTGATTGGCATGGAGAAGACGATATATATTCCCTGGCTACCATAAATAGTTATGGGAAATACCGTGATGTTATGGCTGAATGAATTAATGAACATGTTTTTAGTTCCACAGAAAGCTATAGCTAACTTGTTCCGTAAATACTTAGTAGTAATCCTTACATGACTATGAACAAACCATTGCTTCAAACATTTAGGTGGTAAGTGGCTTATAGGCTGATATGGTTAGAATCTTGGATTTTCTATCAAAATATCCAAAGTTCGAATCTTCTCGCCACCTCACTCCACTTTTTTACAAGCATACTGTGAAGATTTTTGGTATGTATTTTGTTTTATTTTATACCCAGAATCACCGTTTGAAGTCACTTTTGATTAGCATTCGAAATATAAAACTACTTTCTTATCAAGTTTATCTCATAAGAGAAATTCTTTGAACGATATTTAAAAAAAAATAGCCTTTTTCCTAAATCAACTAATAGGATTCTTTGATTCATTCTATTCATTGCATCTTACAAACAAAAAACATTTTCAACAAAGGCATCAGTAAAAAAAAATATAAAATAGTGGAACAAACTTTAAAAGATTTACAAAGTATTAGAGAAATAATATTTAAGTAATTATGCAATCCAAATACGGAAAATGCTACGCAGTCAATCTTTGATGTTGTGTATAATTTTTACCATGTCCAAATATCAGGAAATATTGGATCATTGACTTCTTGAGATCCTATATTAGCCTATCTAGAACACGGCGGTTGTTTGTTACCGCTTACAGTAGATATGCATAGGTAGTTCAATCATTGTATTATTCATTGCTTCGTTGAATGTAAAATATCTTTTAAGTCCAATAGACTGTAATAGCATTATCTTACATAACTGCTAGTTTTGAACCCTGCTCAACTCAGAAAATAGCCGTCAAGTTGATAAAAACATTATAGAAAAAGCAGTTACTATGTTTATTTTTATCTATTTGAAAAATTATGAGACTTATGGGAGCAAACGATCTATTCGAAAAATTATGAGTGTCAACGGACATACAACGTCGAATTATTTGAAAAATTGTGAAAATTATTTATGCTTTATAAAGTTGTATTACGTTGATGGTATCACAGCGTAGAAGAGCTGTGTCATTTAGTTCTGGAGTAGGTACCTTCATTTCCGTACCTACCTATTTTCAGACAAGATATTACAAAACCAAAAATCACTGTCAGTACCATATTATTTGATAATAAGTTAAGATAATATTAGTCGGTGTAAATATCTCTTACTGTGTCTTCATATTCCATTGAGAGACAATCAGACTGTCACCAGCTTCAGAAGCAAATTGAAAACTGCACTCTTCACTGGCGCCCTTGAGACGGTCTAGGAACTGTTAAACGGCGTCAAAACAAAATTATCAGAATCATTATCAATAGAAAAACTAAGAGAGTCCAGGAGATACAAGACTACGCACTTTCTTGATAGAGCTTTTAACGTTTTGGGTGAAACTAATCAGCGGAGTCAAAGGAATATCATCAGTTTTAGAAGCAAAATTAATGTCGTCCTTTTCACCATCGCCATTGAGACGATCTAAAGATGGTAAAACGGAGCGAAAGGAATAATTAATTATATTTTACCTACCATCACCTTTGGAGTATAATGACGGAATCTGTTTCCTGATTGCTTGTCTTATGAATAAGTCCATTCTTCTTCTTCTTCAAGTGCCTTGTCGGGTCCCCCCAACGTTGTCGATCACCTCGGCGAACTTGTCCCTGTCCTGCGCTGCTCGGAACAGCTCTTCCACACTTCGGATGCTGGTCCACTCCCTTATGTTTCGCAGCCAGGACATCTGTCTCCTACCGGGACCTCGGCGTCCCTCAATTTTCCCCTTCAATATCAGTTGGAGAAGGTGGTATTTTTCTCCACGCAGAACATGACCCAGATGTGAAACCTTCCGAAGCTTGATGATTGACAACAGCTCCCTGTCAACTATAGGCTCGCCTCAGGACTTAATAAGTCCATAGCGTATACATATAATCATACAAGTCAATGTTCTAAAATATTTATACCTTGATTGGTGTCTGTCTTATTTATCTATGTAGATATAAGAAAATATATATTATAATGACCATCCATTGTACATATATATTAGATACATTAATGACGCTGTTTGAAGAATCAGAATGCAGAGTGTCCTGAACTCTCAATTGGACCAAATTGATTCTAATTGTAGGAAGAATGTGGCAGACGAGGATATGACCATACCGTCATAATTCTTATTCTAGGTAATTGTTTTCTATTTTATGCATTTGTATAAAGACGCGACAAGAGAAACACAATCCAAGAGGTCCACGGCAAAAAATAGGTATGTTTGATATTTTTTTTCAAAATTATTTTGTGTCCTATAGGACTAATACTTTTATAAAAGTATTAGTATTTTGTGCGCAAGATAATATCTTATTTAATAGTGTATACTGTATACTATATGTAATTGTGTGCTATTCTCTATATCTTTGTAGGTATAGATTGATTACTGGAGTC
This sequence comes from Athripsodes cinereus, assembly GCA_947579605.1. NCBI lineage: Eukaryota > Metazoa > Arthropoda > Insecta > Trichoptera > Leptoceridae > Athripsodes > Athripsodes cinereus. The sequence continues at coordinate 25,542,840 of OX388310.1, forward strand.
AAATAAGAGAGAAGTCATTCTTTCTTTAATCTTTAAGAAATCAGGTATATTAATATTTTATTTCATATAATAATCTTTACCTATCTCTACGAAGCTTAATAATAACTTTTAAGGGGATTCCAGCTTTATTTAAGTGTTCTTTGAATACCAAATCATTATGATTATACCTCATAAAAGCATCTGCATGATAATGTTATTTTCATGATGTGTCGTAAAGTTCCTATGAGGGTCATAAAGGGTTAAATATTTACAACATAAAATGCACATAGAATATTATTATCCAATATATAAAATCATACACTTGTGTCTAATAAGCTTAGGTATTTGCGATATTATAAAACTTACGTTTTTTTTATAATCTGTTATATAAATTCATTGCTCCATATGCCCACTATCGCAACTTATTTACATGAATTCTATCCACAAGACTCTTCTCGCATCCATTCATCTCAGCGATCTCCACAGCAATCCGTTTTCGACCTTCTTCAACAACGTGCAAGTTTCGCTTACATCTATAAATTTCGGTATCAGAATGGCTTGGCACCAGCATTTTTGCCTTGTTCATGGCATGGCATGGCAATGTGTCGATGTATACTGTTCACTCTAGTAGGACAAAATTTTTGTTAGTTAATAGAGATGTTTATTTAATAAACATCTCTATTAACTTGTAGGTAGTTAAAACAATACCGTAAATAATGAAATCGACAATATCATTAACTCGAGAAACGTTTGTTAATCTTCAAACACTTAAAGATTATATATACATATAATGAGTTACAATCCATTGGATTGGTCTGCAACGAGTTTGGATTTTCGTCTGCATTTCTCCCTATTCTCAGCCAGTCTTTACAGCTCTACGTATGAGCCACAGTTCATGTCCCTCTTCAGTTGATCCATATACGCATCTCTTGGTCGGCATCTGCCATTTGTGCCCTCAGTCCTACCCTCCGCGATGGCGATGAGTAGTCCTGGGTGCCCGATGTTGTGGCCAATCCAGTTAGCTCGTTGTTGACTGATTCTCTTAAGAAGTTGCCTTTTTTCGCCTACCCTGGTTAGCACTTCTTCGTTTTCGACGTATTCCGACCAATGGATTTTCAACATGCGTCTGTAGCACCACATCTCAAAGGCCGCCAACCGTCCGCTTTCACTCTTGCTGATGGTCCATGTCTCACAACCATAAAGCAGAATGCTCCATACAAAATCCTTAGTAAGATTCTTCCTTACGCTTAAATCTATATTTGGGGATTCCAATATTTTTGATTTCTTGTTGAAGGCAATCCTTGCCTGGTTTATTCTGCTCACAATTTCCGATTTGGAGCGTCCACCCTGGTTTATTCTGCTGCCCAAGTACACGAAATCTCTTACTTGTTTGATTCTCACTCCTTAACTTAAAGATTGTTATGAATAAATTAATCGGAAAACACAAAATATTTTTTCAAGTTACGAACACAAAAAAAATAATAATTTGAACTATTTTGTTGCATTTTGCTGGTTTCTAAGATTACCTACATCCTATAGAATATTGACAATAATATTAATGTTACAAGTACATTTAAGTTATGACTTTGTTTTTTAAAACTACCACAGAAAAAACATAGCAATTAGCAGCGATAAGGTTTTTTTTAAGTAATCTGTTAAAAACATTTTTTTTCATATATTAACGATATTGTTTTGATTGGCTGCAAAAGTAAAATACATAATATATACACCTTGCGTAAGCATGTCAAGATGCGACGATGTTTTCCAAAATAATCGACAGTATAATTATATAATATTATTTATAACACACTAAATCAATCATCAGATAGTGATGCCCAATTATTTAATGAATAAGAAAAATATGCTGCTGTTTACAACTTTTCTGTGTTATCAACTTTTTCAGTGTCTAATTCAATTACTATTTGAAATATTAATACAGAGAATGTTAGAGCACTGACTCTGATTAAATCGAAACGGCAAATATGAACTAGGTATACACTTATTGTCACAGCATATTGCAATACTGATTCTCCCTTTTCCCAATGCATGTTAATTTAGGCTGCGTTGCCAAAATACCCAGATATTAAGGATATGAAAGGATTAGGCTCAGAACGAAAATGGTGTCTGAAATGTATGTGTTTAAAAAAATCCTAAAACTATGATTGACACCGTTATGATGAATATTTTAAAATGTATAGCCACACTTATTGATGTGATTATGTTTTGAGATCTATTTGATATCCCTATATAGTTTATCATCCGATAGCTGCTATTAGCTGTGGGGTCACAGATCACATGGGCTTAATAGTTTTACACCATCTACTGTATAATGTTGGTACAGGTAAAGTATTCTGATATAGTCAGTATTAATATTTCTCACATTTCTGGATAGTTGTAAAATCTTACTAGCATTAGTTTTCAATATGAATATTTGTGCGTGTACTTGCTTGTATGTATGACAAAATCAGTGAAAATGATTACATTTTGAATCAGATCAGACGTTATTTTGAAAATGTTCTACATTTTCTACAACATTGAAGGAGACCCATTGACCCCGGGATAGGGCGGAAGTTTGTCCTGATTCTACACAGATGCAGCAGAAGAGCTAACCGGCCTCAGACCACCAAAACTTCCAAGTGTGGAATTTTATGACTACATTTCTTTTTTTGACCACATTAGTCGAGAGAAACAAATATATTTATAAAAGAAAATAAACCATATAGGTCCCTAATTACAAAACATACATTTTCTATAAAAGTCAATTCTTCATCACATTCATCAAATATCCAATATGTACATAAATTCAATTTTATACCATCACCAACCTTTTTGCTGAGAGTTTCGGACGATAGGAACACAATTTTACGCTCATGATGCTATGTTTTGATGCCATGAGTAAATGGCGCTTAAAAATATGTATTACGGCATCTTCAACAAGTAAAGTATTCAGCTGAACAATATTTAATAACCATGCAGGTCGTCCTCGTAATGTTCCATGATATTTTGCTCGAATCTTCAATTTTTGTCTTGAACTGACTGCATTCAATAATAACATACAAGCTGCTGAACATTATATGATCACCTGCCGACACTTTTTTATCTGTCTATAGTCACCAAACTGTCAAAGTAATATATAATTTTTATTCTTTAATCTGTTGAAATATCAAAATATTTTCCTAACCAACGCCATACAGTTTAGATTAATAAAATGATTTGTGTCGAGTACAGCTTATTGCATGGGAAATAGTAGGCAATATGTATCCAATCGTTGTTTATGACTTTTCAATGGTTATTATGTATTGTGAGTTCCATTACATAACATGTTTCATAATAATTCACAACATCTTTCTATATTCGATATCAATATTCCAGCACATAAAAGGGTATTATTTTTTCTCTGAGAATTCAACTAAACAATTTATTGTTTAACCATCTGTTACAAAAGATTGTGCCTCGTCTATATTCAAAATCCCAGTAATCAGAGTGTTCCAGGCGATAATGCAGTACTCCCTTCACTACAAGTTTATACTTTACGAAGTAGTTCATGAGAGTTGTGTCAAAAATATCAATTTAATATGAAAATGATTTTGTACCTACCAATATTTGTTACTCAACATATTCATTAAAATATGACACTAAAAACCATTAAATGAGAACAAAAAACTCAAAGGTCTATCACATATTTAAATATCTACTTAAAAAAAGATAAGATAAAAAGATTCAGAATGAACGCTGAACCTAAGGTATCAATTAAATTCTTAACAATATTTTTTTACGAATACCTGCCTTCCACAGCACACTCGAAAACTTACTGAAAAGATTAGAAAGCCTATTCTTTTCTAACCATTTCATACCGACATATTTGTCTTTGACGCTATTGAGGTGACAGAATACTTTCAAACTTTGAATATCTATCTACTAATAATATTTATAACAAGGAAACTAAGAGGACAACATATTATTTTGTAATAATGCTAAGCATAATAATGTTTTATAATATAACATACTAGTTAATCATTATATCCGTGACTGGCTTCTCTCTCTCCCTCTCTCTTTGTAAGATTCTCGGAATAGAAGTGTTCATTAGGCCTTGACCTTTCTGGTTCATTATTAATATTTGGAGACCGCTGGTGATTTTCGCCGCGGATCAGCGCAGCGTGTATCATCACGAGGAGTAACTATTTAAATCCAGTATTGGCACGTTCGTCATTTTTTTAATGAGGAAGTTATGCGTTTCTCTTCTTCTATTATTTTAATTTCTATACTATTCTCCTTCTTTTGTATTAACTTAATTACAAAGATATTTTGTAATGTATTTAGGTACATATTCTTATCTTATTTTTAGGCATTCTTTTTATACTTAGTCTATCAGAGAACTATGTAAAGGATTTATTATTTATTTATATTTTCTATATTATGAAATATATTACTGAGATAAAATTATTGACCATACAGCATACTTGTTTTAATTTTAGAATTAAGAAAAAAGATTTGCAGTTTGAATAAACCATATGATTGAGTTCTGCAAATTTTGGATATGAGGACAATAATAAGTCGAAGTCGAAAATAAACCCACAATGTAATTTTGTTTGAATCCAGCCAAGTTGTGAAGATTGAAGAATTGATGGAACGAATCGTCAAACTAACGAAAGGACAGCTAGACCGCCGCATCACAAGAGGTTCTTCCTGTATAAACATACCTTAAAGTGTCCTATGGAAGGTTAAGAAGAAGAGATATAGCATATTTATTTATTTATTTATTTATTTGTTTATCATCCCTAGGTCCAACCGGACACTTGGAATCGTCAGTCAAAATAACAATTAGTACATGTACATATCAAAAGCATAAAATTTTTCAGAGAGACGTCAGAGAACAATAATTGGTAAAATATATTTCAAAATCAATGCTGACCAGAGTGTAAATGGCTCCGAACAGCATTTCGTCAATTTATCTAAATAAAGCAAATAATATAACATTGGCAGAACAGTATGATGAATAGGTGGAATCGAATGCTGGGCTAAGTGTAAAAGTTTTAGGCCAGCATTCACGTCGATGATTTTTATATGAAATATAATATTATAAATACAGTGAAGCAACCGAGACAACCAGAGGAATCACCGCGAACAATATAAATGTGCGAATGTAGTTCATAGGATGATGTAATATAATCAGCTATTATACTATTACTACTATAGTATAATAGCTGATTATATTACTACTATACCCTCACGCCGTATCCCAAGTGGGGTAGGCAGAGAGAACGGAACGCCACACAGATCTATCTTTACACACTTCCTTCGCTTCCTCCACATTCATACAGTTTCTCATACACGCACGTCGATTCCTCTTACTCAACACGCGGCCGTCCTTGAGAATTTGATCCACGTGATCAAGCCACGTGGTTCTCGGACGTCCGCGCTTCCTCACACCTTTTCTTTCAGACAAGTATATCCTCTTTGTCATTCTTACTTCGTTCATTCGTTCAACGTGTCCAAACCACCGTAGTTTATTCACGCGCATTCTGTCCACAATATAATCAGATTAAAGAATAGTTCATAGGATGATGTAATATAAATCAGATTAACAAAAACTATGAAACAAACTATGCTTCTTACCTTTACTACACCGATATATGGAAATGAACATTGATTAAATGACCTATGAATTTTCTACTCTGTGTAACCATTTAACACGTACAACACAGCAAGTTCCTAAATATACATATATTTAAATAATAACAAATACGTAGGTATCTACGCATCTATAATCACGTCCGTATTCAGACAATACATAAAAAAGTTATCGTATTAAAACGTTTTTATCTCATAATATGTAGGTATTTTTTATACTTAGTAACAGAGAAGTAGTACGGCAACTCTTGAGATTAAGTAGCTGAGGTAATCTTCCACTCGTAAACGGGACAACACTATTATCAACGAAGTAAAAAATAATTAATTGAATCTCTCAAACTTGGGACCATAACAGAATGATATTAATAATGTGTATATTCTTCTGTCACAGGTGCTTAATCAGATAATCTCTTTTAAGGTTCCAAGAATACCTTAAAAGAGAGTAAAGTAACTTATTATTTATTTTATTTATTAACTCTTTCAAGGAACAAACAGCCAATACAGTAATTATTACAAGAATCAATGTTACACACAATAAAGACCACAAGATTCCCCCTATATTACCACAGCATATAATTCAAAGCAACTAAAAACAAGGATGCTAAAATAAACAATCAAAATATAATCAATACAATAAAATATAAAATAATATAATCAATAATAAATAATAAGGTAATGATAAATAATAAAATTAACAAACAAATTAACAATTATAAATTTAATGCAGTATACTAAAAAAAGTAATATTTATGATAAAAAAAAACAAACAATTTGTGCGGCAGGTAATCAATTAAGATAAAAGACATGGCAAAAATGATAGTGGTAAATACATACATTTAGGATTTACATACATACATTTAGATACCGCCCGCACATCTCAGGCGTGAAGAAGCACTATACAGAGAACACCAGAAAATCATTAATAATCCAGATCTCCCTATACATATAGATATAGAACATCCACCTAAATATCGACTAAAATCGCGGCATCGATATTGGATTACAGCTGCAAGCGATAGACAACCAACTGATGACAAATGGCGAGATCTGTGGGCAACGACAAGGGTGAAAAACCATAACCTGGTTGCAGATCCAACTGTACAGCTTCCAGGCTCTACTTTGCCCAGAAAACTCTGGTGCACGCTGAACAGACTAAGGAGTGGGGTCGGATGCACAGCATCACACCTACATCAATGGGGACTCGCAGACTCTCCGTTATGTGTGTGTGGTGCTGACCAAACAACAGACCACGTGGTGAACATATGTCCCCGATATTCATACGATGGCGGGTTGCAAGCACTTAGTTTAGGGTCGGACGACGCGATCTCATGGCTGCGGGATCTTGAGATACGAATATAACGGGTATAACCCATAAGAAGAAGAAGAAGATTTAGATATTTCACATAGATCGAGCTAGGCCTAAATTAAAACTCTACTACTACTTTACCATCACGGCATTTCCCATAAGTGAGATAGCCAGCGGATTAACTGCATGTAATTAATATGCAGATTGCCCTATTTCGTGGCAATAAGGAAATAAGACATTTAGGATGCGTGGCATACCTCATCGCTGTAAATTGTCTTACACGTGACCTTTTACAAACATCTGTCCTTTACAGAACACTCAAAAACTTACATAATAGAGTGGGAGACCTATTCGTCACCAGGGACATCACACGGTTTAATGACGGTTTGAAGAAAATAGGGAAAATCAGGTGGAAAATGTTGGCAGAAGACAGAATTGAGTGGTGTACTAATGAAGAAGCATATATGCAGTTGCGGATGTAGCTGAAAAGTAGGAAGGTCCAATAGTAGCCAGTGGGTTTTGATTCCTGAGAACAAACCCAGTTTGATATTTATAATATTGTAAATTAAAGACATCGTTGAAATAACAATTACCTTAGAATTGAGTCGAGAGCTAAAAAAGTCAATGCTAATACTTTAAAAGAAATACAAGAACTTGTCATGCAAAGAAGCAAAATGTCAAAAATCTAACCTAACCTAACTAGACTTGGAATATAAGCATCATGGTAAAGGATTAGTTCTTCTGGAAACTGAAGACCGTTCCTTGTCAATGGATGTGCCTTCGATCTTCAATGGCAAAAAATATGAAACAACAACCAACAACCTCACACAACAACCCAGACAAAACCTCAAAATTGTAAATGCTAGAAAACAGACAATTCTAGAAGTAATTCTGATTCCGTCATCAAAACTACTAAATTTAATTATCACCGATGACTACAAGACTATTGAAGTGATTTTACCTTACATCGAAACAGTGAGTGACAAAACAAACATTGAATATAAAAAAAATCGTTGGAAAAAATTCCAACCAATTCCTGTTTACATATTAATGAGCTAGTACGTTCTAAGAATCTTGCCAAATTCCTACGCTGAGACTAGCTAAACGATTACCCATGTTGGAATACGTAAAAATAATAAAATAAAGATACCTACCTACATGAAATTATACATACATATAAGTAGACCGGCAGCTAGGAAAGCCGGTTCTTCGTGATATTCCAATACAAATGCTAAGAAACTTAGTGACCATAAACCGAAATCGGTCATCGTCCGGATATGAAAATGACTGACGTACGAAATTTAAATTGAAATTCGAAACGCATCGTGGTTCACATTATTTACATGTTTTTGAGTATTTCATGAATATTTTTATTTCATATGGTTTGAAACAATACACGTTTTCCTTTATACAATTCATGCGTTCTTGAAAGATTCAATAGAAAAATCAATTGGAATGGCTAATGTACGAAGAGATTTTTTTTCAAACACTTGTTTTAGAGAATATAAATTTTTAATCTCGTGTCTTATTTTGAAGCCTACAAACGTAGCTACATTGTTCGGACACAATATCTAAGTTGAAGAGGGATTTAAGATGTGAAGTAGCTTTGAGACTCCACAAAGGACAGATAGAACGCTGTTATGGCAAGAAAACAGGAGCACTCTAAATCTTAATCATTTGTATTTCTTAGTCACAGGAGTTAAATTATAAGTTTCGGTCGTTAGACGAAAAGCCAACATTTAATAACGTCCAACGATCGTTTCCTTATATCCCAAACGCCTACCTATATTAAATAACATAACAAGATTACCCAATACAAAAATACATAATAAATATATTACCTATAGCATACCAGGAAATACTGACATGGCGGTGATTTATGTACAACATAGGAACGGATAGTATTATAATCAATTGATATCTAAACATTATAAATACACCGTACTCACAATTATAGAACAATTACTATTCTATCTGCTATGTTTGGCTAAGAGCTTTGCCGATTCGGAACCTAAAAAAATGTGCGAAATGTCGCTCACAAAATAATATGAGTGACATAAATGTCTGACTTAATTTATTTTCGATTGTCATTGCCACATTTTGACAATCGCATGCCGTCTTTTTAAAAATTATGAAATGACTATGTCCAGTATAAATCTTTACATTCGAATAGGTGGCGACAAACATTGCTTTATAGTTGAATCTCAAAATTAGGCCTTCAGAACCTCAAACAGCCGTTCCCCATCAATGAGTATTATGGAATAAAATGGATATGGATGAAAAATTTATTAGTTTAGATGTTATTATTTACCGCGAAACAAATTGTTTATGGCTTAGTTAAACTAGGGATAACCATTCATGGCTTATAAGCCAAAGCTAATATAAGATTTAATTTGTGATTACCTACGCTTGATACAATACTAACTAGGTGTACAATAAAATTTCAACTTCTTGATTACATGTTATGTGTATGTGTGTGTATCTTATTGCTGGATAAATGTTTTATTGATTATAATCATACTTCTTCTATAGAAGCTTAGAAGCCAGTAATGAAAAATTGTGTGAATGTGATGGAATCTAAAATTATAATATGTATGATTACTTATGATAAATGGGAATGTTGTTACAACTTTAACCTATGGCTAATGTTGTTTTGATTCTTTATCATTTTTTTTTGGTAGTTGATCTTTAAATGCACGTGTAATGTCGAATAAATATGTGTTTAATCCTTAATCTAATACCTTCTTTCAATATTGCAAAATTCCTTATTTTAATATATTTTAATGATTACTTGTATATAAGGTTCGTTGTTTTATTTTATTTTAATAGCTATAACTATGTATATTATCCCGTGGAGCACCCGGTAAAGAATTGGTCTTCCACTCTTCTCCGAAAGTTTTCGAGTGTCCTGTAAAAGGCAGGTGTTCGAAAAAATTAAGATACCTACCTTACATTTTAATTCGTGCGATAAAGTTTGCCACCCATTCTTAATGTCTTGATTTTATATTGGCACGGTGAAAACAGTTTGCATGTTTATTATATGCAGCTAGTTTGCTGGCTACCCTACTTGTGGGAATGTAAATCTTTCCTAGGGCAGCTATCATCCAACGCAACATTTAATATTTCGGTCATCTAAAATACTTATTCTTCTTCTTCAGTTAGGACTATGTCTTGTAGTTCTCGGAGCCTGATCCTGGGAGGTGGATGTCTTCTTATTCTGCCCCATTGCACAACATAAAAAAATACTTACATACCTATATCCAGTCTCGTTCACTCATTCATTCATCACATTAGCATACCGTATAGCTGTTTATTATTACAAAATGGAGGAGTGGGGGGGGGTGATTTATTGCCATTGATCCATAACCCAAAGTTTGGAAGTGAGTTTCCTAAATACCTGCATGTTATATGCATTTATCTGTAATGTTTTGTCAGATTTAAATTTTATAAAAATTAAAATATGTAGGTAAATAAGTAAAAGTAAAAAAAAAATGTCAAACATCAAACCAAACGTATGTGTGATGGTAATACTTAAAGTATCATAAAAGATCAACATCAAAACAAGGAACCAAGTTAGTATAGACGCCAGTGGCGGGACAAGACATTTTATAGTGGGCATGCTTTCGTTACGAGAATTATAATTAATTGAATCTTTGGTAGAGAAATATAACTACAGACACACTTAATTGGGGGGTTGGCCTGGCCGAATCAATGTATGATGTTTTTTTGGTGTGTATTTTGTAAACTTTCTGTTTGTGCCTCTGATAAATAAATAAATAAATAAATAAGCAAATATAAAAAAAATCAAATTTCCTCTCTACGTTGGTAGGTATCTAAGTATAAGAATTTCAGATATTTCGCGATCATATCGTTTTTGTATTGGAATTTTAAATTGGAATTTGGTTATTTTGCAGTAGTAAAAGGACGTCATTGTGGGCATGCTGTGCTTTTTTGCATGTATGGAAGGCACGCCACTGATAGACGCCTATAAAAACATAAATGTATTGTGAATTAATTAATATTCTCTGTATCTTGTCCGCTAATTTATTTTACAACATGTCTACATATTACGATTCCTGTAGTATAAAATAATTCCTGCATAAATATATGAGTCTGTTTGTTAATATGTACTAAGTTATGTTTGTTTGTTTGTTTATCCATCTTTTATGATCCCTTTAACCAGGAGAGAAATTATATAGAAAACTACTGCTTTCATTATAAACTAGCTTCATTTAAGGGTTTTCCTGGATAATAAAACTCTAGGACTTCATCCCGTGGAGCACCCGGTAAAGAATTGGTCTCCCACTCTTCTCCGTAAGTTTTCGAGTGTCCTGTAAAAGGCAGGTGTTCGAAAAAATTAAGACATTTTACATCTTAAATTCAGCGACGAGGTTTGCCACCCATCCTGAATGTCTTGATTTTATATTGGCACGGAGAGGACAGCTTGCATGTTTCTCACATGCACAGCTGGTCTGCTGGCTACCCCACTTGTGGGATATGCCGTGATGGTATAGTATAGTATAAAACTGTAGGTATTTAAATATGACAAAAGGCAGAAATGGTAGAGGCCTATCAAGATACACCTATATGGAGAAATGGAGAAGAAAATCCAAACCAAATATATAAATAAATATGTATCTTATTTATTGAAAGAAATTATGTAAAAACGAAATGTCTAAACTTCTGTGAAATAAAGAAGAGATTACTCGTAGTTAAAATTATTTCATTTAGAGATTATTCACAAATTGCGCGGTGCAATCGACTAAAATTGCCACAAACGAATGATCACATAAATATGACACACGCCATATTTATGAAAAAAAAAACTATTTATTTATATGATTGCGCAGTTTTTAAATTATTTTCATAACTATTTGCACACTGCCATTGAAGGCTGTTTATTTTATTCGCCCTGTCTTTTTTCTTAAGGCAAGGCACGCGATATCGAGTGAATTATGACAAATGCAAGTTAATCAAATAAATAATATGTTATTATATGGTTTTACACGTACTTTATTTAAAGTGACTCGAGTTTCGATACATAATGTCTTTTTCAACCTAGTTATGCAGTTTTTTAAGAAGATGATTTTTTTTTCTAAATCAATCTGAGTGAAAATCTAGTACAAAATACAAAACGAGAGTTTAAAGTGGCTCGAGTTTCGATACATAATGTCTTTTTCAACCTAGTTATGCAGTTTTTTAAGATGATTTTTTTTTCTAAATCAATCTGAGTGAAAATCTAGTACAAAATACAAAACGAGAGAATGATACACTACAACATGATATACAACAGCAGACTGTCTTTTGTCTTCGTAAATAATAATATATATTATTATATACACACAGTCGGTACATACAAAAGACAAGGAACCGCCATTAGTGTAAACACAACGTATGTCTATCATAATATAATACTCGTTATTAATACTTAATATACACACAGTAACTACACTAATAAGAATATTATTACACTATGTACATATAATGAAATAGCAAGACACTTCCGCTATATATCCGTTTTCGACCTTGACAACATAAACGTTACATACATATCTATATTATTATGTATTTCTAGTAGGTATCATCGATCATATTATTATTAAAACTCAGATGTAGTACCTGGCTTTGTGACTTAAAGATTAATACAATTTTCCTTTTTTACTCGCTCTCTGCTGTCAACCTTCCATCTGGCCTTCGTAATACTCAAAATCTTCTACCGTTTAAACGGGTTCTAGAGAAGAATATGCAATATCCAGAAGCAGTTTCTGAACCCTTATCCCTGTCCATCTTCCTTTTTTTTATATCTATGTAGGTATATGCGTCGATTTCTCTTACTTAACACACGGCTGTCTTATAGAATATCCACGTGATATACATATTCATTACAGCCTTTAATAAGTTTTTTGTATCTACATAAAAACAAAAAAAAAAATATATACAGATATTTTTCATTTCACACAACATTCACTATCATGCCCCACAAATAAATACATAATTACACTTTGCACACTCATTAAAATTAATTTACTCTACACACAACAAACATACAAGCACACCTTACCCTTCAACTTATCATTAATGAAAATATGTACTTATTTTGATTAAACTTGATTAAATTAATAAATAAAAACACACAGCAGGAAGATCTTTGTCATATAAATAAGAAGAATCACATATTATCCCTGCTTTCGATCAAGTAGGTATATCCTCTTTTGAGAAAAATATACATACATATAAACGAACACAAACGATACCTATTAATTAATGTACATTTACTGGCTCTGCTAACTAGTACACTACGCACATAATTAGTGGATACAAATGGATAAATTATAAAACATAATATAAAATAATATACCTATAATATATCAAACTCCACGCACAACGCAATAATCATAAAGACAATATATCTATTTATCTATCCAAACCCTTATGCCTTATTTCAAAAGGAGTAGGCATAGAGAACGGAACGCCATAATCTATCTTCACATACTTCTTTCGTTTCCTCCACATTCATGAAATTTCTCAGATTTCTCTTACTCAATTCTCTGCTACCCTTGAGAATTTGATTCACGTTAAAGTTGATATTTTCAACCGACGGTACTTGGTGGAAATTCATGTTGAATTAATTAAAATAAAACACTTATTTGTAGTATATCCACGGTGACTTTTTATTGGACGCGAGCCGGCTTTCAAGAGCTTCCGCTCTCATCATCAGGCTGGCGAACTGATGATGAGAGCGGAAGCTCTTGAAAGCCGGCTCGCGTCCAATAAAAAGTCACCGTGGATATACTACAAATAAGTGTTTTATTTTTATTAATTGATTCACGTTATCAAACCACGTAGTTGTCGGACCTCCATGCTTTCTCACGCCCCCTCTTTCAGATATATACATTCTCTTCGTCATTTTTTCATCATCCAATCGCTCCATATGTCCAAACCATCGCAATTTATTTACAAAATAATTACCTATTGATCGTTTGTAAAATTGCAAGGAAAAGTTATGTTCTTCTATTATGCCGATCTACTAGAATTCTATCATTACCATCGAGTGGGGTAGCCAGAGGACTAATTAAAAGCAATGAATATACGGTTTGTCTTCCTGCATCGCAGTATGACCTTTGAAGATGTAAATCAAGGGTGGCCACCCCGTGGCCCGCGGGCCACATGCGGCCCGTTGGGTGTCTACGTGCAGCCCGCGAAGCATTGCACTCTTTTTTCTAAAAACAGTTGGTACAAGTACCTACCCGTTACTTTTTTGAAAGAGGTATTTTGAGAAAATATTCTTAAAGAAAACCGAAGAGTTTTGAAACATTTCAAATTCGTATCATCATCATCATCATCATCGCCCTCAACGCTCCTCTCGGGAGCACAGGGCAGAAACCAGCCTCCTCCATTCAGAGCGTCTCTGTGCCAATTGCGTCACCTCTTCCCACGATATTCCTTGCGCTCTGATATCGTTGTCATAGGAACGGTGTATTGTGAAAGAGGGACGCCCGGGCCTACGGAACCCCTGCGGACGGAAAAACAGTGCTCTTTTTCAAATTCGTATACCATTTTGAAAATTTGGCGACGAGGGGGGGGTATAAATTTTAAGGTATGTAAAGTAAAATTATGAAATGTTCCATATACCTATGGAGTATATTGTTGTGTGGCCCGATAGGAATTCTCATTCTGAAATTTGGCCCGGCTGCTGAAAAGGTTGGCCACCCATGATGTAAATCAAAGTGTTGTTTTACGGATAAGTAGATTCATACCTTTTAAATATAAGAAATAGTAGATCTATGGGAAAATATATTTCGCTTAAGAAAAAATATGTATCTCTGCGAGCAACTGCAACATAGTCGTAGTTTTCATATTTTATCAATAAATTTAATCTTCAATTTCCTTAAAAGGATTATACGAAGTTTCTGCTTTATTCTGATAGATAACCTAACAGGTAAATCAAATAAATAAGGAATTATTTTATTATTATTATCAACATCAGATTAATCAATAAAATTAATCACAGTTATTATTTTTATTTATTTATTTATTTGATTTATTACTGATTACATTGCCTCGGACATGATACTGCAGAAGTAGAATCTTAAAACATATTTTAGTCGGTTTATATGTCTGTATGTTTTTTTATTATTCCCTATGACTTCATCTATCAGACAAAAATAAGAATACCAACGCTTTCTCTTCAAACTTTCTTTCTTTGGATGTATAATCATATCATCAATTTTTAACTAAGTTTACAGGTTTTACTCTTGTTACAATCTAAATACGATCTTAATCTAGTCTTGATCTTCATCATAATATTGTGATGATGAAATCTCGCAAAAGCGGCAGCGCAGTAGGTATTTCTGACTATAGTCTCTTCGCACATTGTATAGGATTAAGATCAAGCCTAGATTAAAATCATACTAATTAGATTATGTTAAGAGTTTGATGCTGATTCGTCACATAGTCAAATTAAGCTTAATACTTTTTCAATAGATGTGAGACTATGGATTTAAAAACTAGTGAATTAATTCTGTAATGTTTTATGAGTGGCATTATAGTAAAGTGTATAAATCATTATTTCATATCAGCCACTACGTAGCTATTGCACACACACATAATATATATGTTATTGGAATTAATCAATATTTATATAGATTTGTGTAATTTCTTAGAATCTCGTCCAAAGAAAATAATATAATTCGACTGTTCAGTTCCACACATCAACAAGTCGAAATTTTCGAAAATTCCACTCTATCAATTCCACAAACAAATAACAATAAAAAATACAGGGTTCCCTTTATAAATTAAATATTAAGTAAATGAAAAAAAAACCTGTACCTATTTTCAAATAATGTACCTAATAATAAGAGCATGCATGATAGTGATAGAACTGAAAAGTGTATGCAAGGATAGGAGTAAGTGGTGCTCGATCTTTATTAATGGAGCTGCCTACCCCGAAAGGGAAGCGGCGTGATAGTGATGAGTTAATTTGTTAATTTTTAAGCGAAACTAAGCGAATTTCAAAAAAGTTTCCTTAAAATATAGCTCGTCACTAAAGTACTTAGCAATCTTTCAAAAACTGATTTTTATATATAATTATTTTATTTTTCACTGTACACAACACAAAGAATCATAAAATTATCAGTTTAGTATACAATTCAACGCACAGAGGGCGAGTTTAACGCTAGATTGCGATATCTTCCAATTAACTCATTTATATTGCTGTTTAGCTTGTTCTAAAAGGATTACCCATGTAGATCCCATCAGAGGCCCATCAGAGGCCTGAGTCAATAAACATTTTTACGTTACGTTTTCGTTCCGTTAGCGTTCAAATGCAGATGATGTTGTACACGACGACACCAAAGTGTTCGTCTATACTCGAACGTTAACGGAACGAAAACGTAACGTGAAAATGTGTTATTGACTCAGGCCCCAGTTGTGAACCAATTTTAGAGGTAGGTACTAAAATAAAAAAAATTACAATGTGCTTTCGGAAAATATAACTAATAAAAAGCACATTGTAAAAATGTATAAAAACTGGCATCATCTTTAGTTCGGTTTTTTTAAAAACATCGAGAAACCTTTTTTTTATATAAAATCGAAAATGAACGGTTAACTGCAATTTGCGTTGCAATATTAAATATTACGTTATGGAATAACAAATTAACGGATGATGAAAGTAACCATTAATTCAGAAATTATTAACCGATTAATAATGTTAACATTATGATTAAGATCGGTATTGTTGGTATTGCATCGTGCTGTGTTCAATCAGAATAATGTTTTATGATCTTTTATAGCATTACGATCCTAAATCTGGTTAAAATAGGAGAAATGAGTGCAGAATAATGATCCAGGATATCGTATTATCCTCATTATATTGGCAATAAAGAGTTTATGTTGTAAAAAGGTAGTTAAAATTGGCAATGGGAATAGAAATACATTTTAGCTGCTTTAGTAGCTGATTTTTGCCTGCTGCCTGTTGAGTGATAAAAATTATATTATGGTGGATGTGCAATAGGTTGGTCACATATTTCGAAGAGAGAATGACTAAAGACGCCATTGATTCTGGAATAGAGACTATGGGAGAGTCAAAAAAGTATAGGAACACTTCCAAGTAGATGGATCCAATAGAAATATCCAAGTTGTGGAAAAAGTGGGTTCGTGTTGTCTGAGACCGTAGAAAACTAAAATGCTCAGATGAGACGTATATCCAGTAGTAGAGAGATGAAGGCCAGCAGTAAGTTAATAAGTGATATAGCGAATCAATATACTTAATCACGGATGATGGACTCAAAGGAGATAATATCACAATACCCATTCTCAGTCGATTAGGTAAACTCAAATCGTGGATGATTCATACTCCATCCTATCATGGCATCTCCCACAAGTAAGGTAACCAGCCGATCAGCTGTTTGTAGTAAACATGCAAGTCATCTTTTCCATGACAATAAAAGTGACGACATTCAGGATGGGTCGCATACACCTGGGGCCGTAGACAAACCGTACTTATAGCGATCGACTACTGGCGAACTTTTCGACAATCTACCTACATGTACCGTATAGTTATGCGTTATTGTTGCAATTATTGTCGAAAGTTCGTTTGTAGTCGATCGCCAAGTGCATGTTTGTCTACGGCCTCAGATCGTTGATCTGAAGAGGTTAAATGTTAAACGTGATGATTTACGAATACCTGCTTTTACAGGACGTTCGAAAATTTACAGAAAAGAGTGAGAGGCCTATTGTTTACTGGGGACTCCAAGACTAAGGTCACACATGATTCATACTGATTGTATTTTTTTTGTGGATGGCAAAAAAATCCATCCGTCTTCTTTTTTTTGCTGGGTAACTGCGCCTATAGGTACTTCATCTAGAGATCCCTGTCCATTTCTGCTTCCAGGACATCTGGCCAATGGCCACAACACATAAATAATAATGATATAATATAATGATACATATTTCGAGAATAATATAAAACCATTTTTAGAAAATCTAAACTGAATCATATAAAATAGTGAACGCGAACATAGAAGGGCGATCACGAAATCGCTATGTTCTACATAAAGTACACGCGGCAACAGTTAGATATGCGGAAATAAAGAAATAACATAATAATGTATAAATAACTATCGTCAGAATTCTCACCGTTGATAGTGTTTAATAATATAAAGTAAATGTAGAGTCAATACTGATAGCAAATAAACTAGGAACATTACGAAGACTGCACTATCGAAGTAGGCAATACACCTACAGATATTGGTGTTACTACCTAATACCCAGTGAGAAGTAGATAATATTATTAGAAGTGAAAGGTCATACCGGAACATTGAGATTAACTAACATTAAATTTGTACTTTGGTAATAATAACAACTACTGCTAATTTTACGATACCAGATTCAGTACACACATCTACAATATTAAAGTAATATAATAATTAGTGATGAAACATGTTACATTAATTTAACAGGATAATGAATATCCGGTTAGATTCTAAACCGGACAACCAGGTGTATTTATTAGGTGGTCAAATTGTCTGACATGACGTGTTTAGCTTTGAGCGGGTTATCTGTGTGCAGCAAAACAGTGTTCTATGATTTCTGGACAAATAATATTATTAAGGTCTGAATATTTTTAATATTGGAGAAGTTTTAATGAACATTTTCCAAAAATCAAAAATATATTTGTATCTATTCAGTTTAGGCGGGAAATAGTTATACTAGACAAATTTACAGATCCTAATACACGATGTGTTATGAGGTAACTGGCAAGAGGCCAAGAGGTCAAAGAGCAGATGGCGTGAAATAGTGAGACAAGACATGCAGAACTGCAATGTTTCCTATAAGGATGCACTCGACACAACCAAAGGTGAAACAAAACAAGAAAAGTAGACCCCACCACCATGTGGGACTAAAAGTGCCCAAGGAGAAGAAGAAAATATGTTACAATTTATGAAAACAATCTAGATTATTAGTTTTTCGGATTATTGAGATAGTATTAAGATAACATCCTGCTGGATAGTTTGGTTGAGCCGAATAAACCGGATAGTTATAAGATTGTAAGACCATTTCATCTCTAATAATCATAATCTTTGTGGTTGCCTATAATGTTGTGTAGGTTCAATCCATTCTCGCGTTGTGAATGGATGCGGAAGTCAATATCATTATCTATCTATACACTATTCAACTAACCAATTATACCGTGGAGATGGTATTAAGAACTTGAGTTCCTGTTTTGAACTGTTGTTGGTCGTGGCGACCATCTGATGTGTTGCAAATTGAATGTATGGGAAAATGTACTTCATTTTGGAATTGATATTAATTTAGGTCATATAAGGAGGAGTGAGGTTGATGGAATGCTGTACAATTAAGGAACGAAAAGACCTATTTCTCAATAGGCTTCCTAGGTCTGTTGGAATTTTTGAAACAGTGACAGGGAAACTATGCAAGATTCATCCATCATATTATAATCCATTCATCCTAAAATAATTAAGTTTGAATAACTAGAAGATCTGCCAGCATTTTTGTCTTCACTACATGATCAATCAATCATTATTATCCAGTTCTCTTGATATCCCGTAGTCGTTATTGTTTCCACTACTGTTGATCCAATTGGATACCTACCTAATATTATGGTTTGTCTACCTTGCATAGTATCGTCCTCTTGCTTTTGTCCTTTCTACACTATCAGTGATGACTAATCCTTCCATACTCTTCTCCGGTCTTACGACGTGTCCGATGAACTGGGTATCTTTAACAGTTGTTAACATTATTTGATTTCATGTTCCGTAATATTCTTGCAACAGTGTGGTTATAATAATTTGTATGATATTTGACTCGCACCATCAAGTATTGCACGGTATTGTATAGAGATAGGATGCTAAAATAAACTATAAAGTTAAGCACCTATTCAAATATCGTATAGCAAAGTAATTTTATACTGGAGAAGTTTCGTGCAATAAATATTATTATTTTAATAATGAGAATTTGTGCTGTAAAACCTCCTTTCAAGATATTTTATACACCGAAGTAATCTTTAATATTTCATATATTATGAATATTATGTAATAACTTTTAGACACACATAATAAATTAATGTTTAGGATATTTTTTTAAATGTTTAACTGGATTTGGACACAACGCGCAGACTCGATTGGAGAACCGTGTTTACACAATGTAACGTTGTGACAAATCTAATCGAAAGAAGTGAGAACTAATTCGCAATCGTTGGGTCATCGTTCTCACTTCTTCCGATTAGAATTTGCACAATGTGTAAACATGATTCTCCAGTCGAGGTGACCGATTGGTTTCAACAAATACTCAACATTATCGAAAATAGTATTCCCAAATATTAGATAAATTCTCCAATGTCTCCTGATATTTGTTACTTATCTAGGCCAGTGTTGTGTCCAGTCACATGCACAATGAGATATATATTTGTCGCCTTTCTAACTGCTTTGCATCGGCTCAGTAATAAATGGAGAGAAATCTAGATCCAACAAGAGTTGCTAACAGGATTGGTCATAACATCAGGCACCCAAGGCTCCTCATCATCATCGCGGAGGGCTAGACCAAAGGCAGAAATGATAGAGGCCGACCAAGCGAAGAAGGACATGAACTGTAGCACATACGTAGAATTAAAGAGACTAGCAGAATATAGGGATGAATGGAATGGAGAAGAAAATCCAAACTCGTTCCAGGCCAATCCAATAGATTGTAACTCACTATATATACTTAACTACCTATAATAACCCGGAAGCGCATAAATGTCAAAATAATGATGAAAGTCCAAGTGGGAAGCCTTTGTCTGCTACTGGACAAAAGAAGAAGGCTGTAGAGTACGGATCGGTATGATAAAACATATTCATATCAGTATGTATATGAATTTACAAACTTGTATCAGTCCATCATCCTTTTTCAATATTTTTATTTTACTTAAGGCAAATCACTGAGAACTGAATAAACCATGTCATCCAACATGCAATAATAAAGATATTATCTTAATCAACGGATGTGCAATCAAACAAATAAACAGTAATTATCGACCAATACCAGCGCAGTGGTGCAATGAATTAATTAAAGATCGTGGCAATAGTTAACACTGTTCATTAATTCCGACTGTAATCTCTAATGAGTTTAAAATGTCCTAATTAATATTTACGAAATAACAAACAGACATAGACTTAGAGTACAAAAACCAAATGAATAAAGTTTTCATATTATCTTGCATCATTAGGTAACTAGTAGGTACTGACGGAATAAGAATTATTGGCCAACAGAGTCTTAACTATTTCATACGGACATTTCCTAATACCCACATAATTTCATTCACAAGACAAATAGTTACTTGCCTTTGTCGGTGAAGCCACATTGATTGTATGTATTCGTAATATTTTTGGGTAATCGAGTCGTCTATTATAATTCTACATGTTATATATTCTTTAGTACTTATAGATAAAAATATTTTATCACTCATTGAAATGATGTTGGGATTTTTATATAAAAGGAAAATGTCATTTAATTATCACTTTTGTCTGGTGCTAAACCGGTCCCATTTTAAAGCATTGTATAAAATTATAAACAGCTTTATCATGTTACATATGGTTTTACCGTGTTTATTGTTCAATCATATACAAAACTATCCTTATAAAATTTACATTTTACGTTGATACGTGACCGGCCTCCTGAATGGATGTAATTTATTCGCATGCTATTACGAGATATGTTAATACCTTGGATTTTTATGATTTTTTTTTAAATTGGATTTGATTTTGATCCTTGAGGGACCCCATCTCGTCAGGTTGTATTTAACAGAATTGCCTCAATGATATTTCAGTGCAATAAAGATGGACTGGTATAGAATAAATGTTAAGAATATTTTTTTTTGTTTAACCGGACATGGGCACAACGCACAGATGACAAAACCAATCAAACATCTCGATTGGAGAACCATATTTCCACAATGAAACATTGTGCAAAATCTTGTCGGAAGAAGTGAGAAATGCGTTACGAATTGGCTATAGGCTGGCTTAAGTGATCACTTTCGATGTCCATGGACAACATTCACCAATCCCACTATTCTAACTGTCACGATATAAGATTCACCAATCGAGAAACATTTAATACAAACCATGTTGAGCCTTGGCTTCCATTGATCCTCGCTTACAATGTTTGCTGTCTCCCGTTGCAGCTACAGTAGTTGGTTTGCATCCTTTTTTACCTTATCCGACCATCTCAGTCTGCCAACCCTTCTTTTTCCACCTTGTTGTATATTTAGGGTTCTTTTTGATATCTATGATGACGGCATTCTCTATAAATATTCAACCAGGTTTCGTCGTCATGTTAGAATACCAAGTCACACAAATCTGACTTATTTTTTTTTACTCAAGCAAAGTAGTATAATTGCATTACAGAGGTTGGCCTTTAAAATTAGTTTTAAACGTCCAAAAAGTTTCACAAACTCAAGTCTTTCACAACTTGTTAATATTAAGAATGATAGCGTTACCGGAAGCACTAATGAGCCATACCTATTACCAATGAGAACATTTTAGATGGAGCCGTGTTTTGCTCTCATCTACCTGTTAGTAAATATTATTATGTGGGTAATTCGTAAGTATTGCTATTTTATGAGATCGTTTACGACAGAGATTGCGATAGCAGATAATATCACCTACCGTTAATGTGGTGTTCACACGAAACGACATAGAGGCTTGGACTGTTTCGCTTGCATGAAAATCAAAATCTGTCGAACGTTTATAAACATGAAACGTGTTCAGAGTGTTCAGACAGTACACCGAAATAAATTCAATATGTTAGGTGTGCTTTTATTTTAACGTAGTGTGTATCTTTGGTTGAAAATGCTTAAGTAAGGGGTTAAAAGCATTTTTTCATTTAGGAAAAATCGTCAATTTTGTAAAAGTAACGAGTACATAACATAACCAACGGACGCAAAGTTACAATTATATCTATAGTCATCTACTCAGCGCCTATTTACGAATGCGCGTCCAGAGAGACCTCCATAGTTGAGCAAACAAAAGTTGAAAGTTGTTCAACATGAGACGATACCATCTTTACTGGTTAGATAATCTGTTCACAAGTTTCAAATGGCTGACGATATTTTGGATTCCTGGCGATATTCGCACCGTGTGAACACACTATCAATGTAATTGAGTTCGTCGGTAGCCTGGGGGTAGAGTCTCGGCCTTGTGAACAAGGGGTCCGGGGTTCGATCCCAGGTGCCGGCAAATTCCCCTTTCACGACACAAGCTTTTAGCTTACTGTGAAAGGTGTATAAGGTTGTATTTGGGTTTATAACAAAACCCAGATATATCTTTTTTAAAAAAAAAAAAAAAAAAAAAAAAAAAAAAAAAAAAAAAAAAAAAAAAAAAAAAAAATAGCAAAAATACATTATTTGTCCACAAAATGGTTAATGGGTTAATATTACAGTATATAAATTACATAGATTCTACTTGTTTTTTTTATTTATTCTTTCATAGTTTACAAATCTTTGTTATTTAAGCAGATTGAAATGAAATTAGAAACACATCTCCCACTGTGCAATGTACATTTTTTTACCATGTCCAGTTTACCTGGCATCTTTTAGCCAGGAGAGTGTTACTGGGACGGTATTAAGCGATTCATGCTTAGTTACATTAGATAAAATGCAAAGCTTCTCAAAACTCTCAATGAAGAAATGACAAAAACCGAATTTACACTCTGATATCACTTTTTTGATTTTGCGTTTATATTCGTGAATATCTAAATCAGATATTCTACACATACTGAATCTATTCAAGAGAAGATTTAAGTCTCTGATTTTTAATTTCGTGAATTTGTTCACTTGATAATACATATTGTGAAGTAATTTTTTAATATTTCCTACATTATACGAATAATATTTTTTATATTCTACTCAACAAAACAAGACATTATTTATTAGCCAACAACTCAATCAACTGACATTTAATAAGTACGAGTACAATCAAACAAACAAAAAAATACCAACAATAAAATAAAGCAATTTAACAATAAATTATTGTTGTTTGTGTTCGCGCTTCTTCATTTAATAATTATTGTAGGTAGGTACTTAGATATAAATTTAAACTTTGTGTTTTAATTTCGACGTGCACGCCATTCTGGATATTAGCAATTGAATATTTGCACTAAATGGTGAGCGCTGGTGTCGATAATAGTGTTGTAAGATTTGAAATACCTATGTGATTGTTTTTGCACAAACAGAAATATTTATTAAATAAAAAGACAGAAATACAAAATAAGAATTACAATACGCCAGCTTATTAAACGTGCATGTAGAAAAATAAAAAGATTAATTTAGATCCAAATCAATTTTCAATATTTTAAGCACTTTTAATAGATATGCAACTAAGGAACGTAAGTTTGCTGGCCAATCATGAAACGAGGTGACCAGATTTTTTTTTACGTATTTACTTACTGAAAAAATATCCCCCCGGTAAAGAAAAAAGAGAAAATCTTTTCTTTTCAGTTAAGCAATGACATATGCTACCAGTCCTGAATGTCTTAACTTTCATTGGAAGCATGAATGAATTCAAAAATATATTAAAATTTGGTTTTAAGATTGAAACACTAAAAGATCTTTTGTAGAACA
This sequence comes from Athripsodes cinereus, assembly GCA_947579605.1. Lineage (NCBI taxonomy): Eukaryota > Metazoa > Arthropoda > Insecta > Trichoptera > Leptoceridae > Athripsodes > Athripsodes cinereus. The sequence continues at coordinate 25,567,370 of OX388310.1, forward strand.
AAGGTTCATGATTGAAAGCACTAAACTTTAATTTTATAATTTATGCTCAAATTAAGGTAGGTATGAGTGAAAATCTTTACTTTTTAAAAAAAAATACGGAGCAGCATTATTTTTTTCTTCTAATAGAGATTTTCTTGCAATAGAAGGTGATAATAGTAACATGCTAATTAGTTAACCTACTTATTTGAAATTTAATACGATGAGTTTTAATACAAATACTCTGTGTCAAATGTCACTTTAGTTCAAATTTCTTCCGTTCGCCAATTCGCATCTTGGAGCTACAAAACAAAAATCTGAAGTTAGCCGCGGGCTACATGCTTCAACAATAATAATAATACAATACATACGGTAATAATAATTATTATGCAATGTGACGTAACTACAACTACTTACACAGTGTTGATATTATCATTATATTATTTTATGTACATCTCGCTCACACTCGTTACGAAATCATTATTGACGGCGTGGAACAAAAAGAGATGACCCACTTTCACAGACCGGTTGGGCGGCTAGGAAGTAAAAGTGTCTTGTGCGTGAGATACCAACTGACAACCACAATAATATTATTAGGTACGTACTGTAGAGTTCTGTTAGCAGCATTCGAATATGGAATATAGCGCACCTACATGCATTACGTCTAGTGCTGAGCCGGTATTGCGTGATTGCTAAACACGACTCTGTTTCATATTGTTATGTATTATACTAACGCTGATTTAAATATTGATTTATTGGATCATTTTTTCGTATCTTTGCAAGTATGTCATTTCCACTCATTCTAAATTTCTATGCCTAATTTTAATAGAACAAGGAGGAAGATCTGTATGTTCATTGCATGATGATAGCCCGTTGAGTAGCTCGTCGTGTGACATCTGTGATAGTATAAATAAATAGAGATTCATACCATTTCAGCATCTTGAAGGCATCCATCAAAAAATTCAACAAATTCTGTTTACGTTAGACGCAGGATTTTTTGTTATATCTTAAAATATTAACCCTATTATACAAAAATATGTAGGATGATCTGGGTTAGTAGACAAAGTTAAAGATGAATTCATAATTAATTATGTATTGTTAATTTTAAACCCTAATATGGCATTTCCCACAATTACAGTAACCAGTGGACTAACTGCATACAGACATTAAACGTACAGGTCGCCTTTTGCGGGGCACAAACCTTGTCCTCGACATGTAGGACAGGTAGGTACCTCATCTCTGAATTAAAATTATTAAATGTCCATTTGTCTGTTTGTTTTGCAAATCCTCGCATTTTCAGGACACTCGAAAACTAGTAAAAAAAGGGTAGGTAGTGAATATATTTCAAAGATTTCGTGGAAAAAAAAAACATATTGGATATTAGATACTATTATCACAATTAGTTGCAACAATTTCAGTTGCTAACAGTTCAATTTCATGTGTTCATTATAACTCTACCTTTGAACTATAGAAAGTTAGGCAACATGATGAAAATACATAAATATTGTATACTTACTTATACTTAAACGAAGGAAGAACATCAGACTCCACGGATGACATCATCACGTACTAGAGCCTACTTAGCAAAATATTATGTACTATTATCAGTATTATTATTATTATTATTGTTACATACATTGGCTGGCTCTATATTGTGTAACACATCAGTGACCTCAATATTTCCTCTTAATTTTGAAACATTACCGGTCATGTACAACAAGTGCTCGAGACGTACAGGAGAACCGTGATTTGCAACAAGAATTGAAAAAAAACTTTCAGAATCATGGGCTCAAATGGTAAAAAAGTGATAATAAAAGATAAATCTGGGTTTTTGTTATAAACCCAAAAATACAACCTTATACATCTTTCACAGTAAGCTAAAAGCTTGTGTCGTGAAAGGGGAGTTTGGAAAATGCAATATTTTAAAATAAATAAAACACTTATTTGCAAAGCCTCGTTTGTGAATAATTTAGATTTCCGTTTATCGAGACAAAGTAAACTGAAGTAACGCTGTAAAGCAAAATTGGTACATAACACTTGCAACCGAGTATTTAGGTCTACAATAATATTCTTATGTAATTACAACAATACTTATAACATTACTAGTACAAAACTTGTAATTGTATACAGTGACGTGTCTTACATACACGCCTAAAAGCCGGGCTTAACATTTAAGCTTTAGAACAATATAAAGATGATAAAAGTATATGCAATAGCGACCAGAATTTTTAAAATTCAGACGCATCTACGCATGTGAGTACGCCCGTCATTAAAATTAACACTAGGCGCGTACTGAAGAAAAAGAAAAGTAGAAAGAATATAATAATATAGCGTTTATCTTGCTTGCACATGTGGTTGCAAATGGAGCATATTTGTGTTATATTTCTGTCTCGCTCATCATCTTACTAATACGCTATCATTTGTACTAGGAACATGCTACATCAAAATTATGTGCTAATTATTTTGCGATTTGTACGGACATGTAATCCGCTTATAGTTCTAAGCGTCGGTTTTCGTCAGATCAGCGAAGTTAAGCAATATTGGAAGCAGTTAGTACGTGGATAAATGATCATTATAATATGTAGTGAAATGGAGTTCAATTTTACAAATTTTATTATTTTGTATTATTTTTGTAATTATAAGGTATTTGTATTATTATTTTGTCATATATTTTATACCTTTTAATTTCTTTTAATTTTTTTTGTTAAATTTGTTTTGAGGGCGGGCTTATCCAGTATGAAAACTCTAGACACGCCGCTGATTGTACCTACACAATATTACTGTTGTTACATTATTAATAATAAATATATTAGCATCACCGATTCTTGATTGCTCCAAATCGATATGGTTAATGATTGTCAAATGGATACATATTATGTATATTATCTATTAAAAGAATCTTGATGACCTTAAAACCGATGTCCGGATATGAACACTGAACAGGTTGAATATGTTATTTGATTACATAGATACTTATCAAAATTAACACATTTGTTTAACATTATGTCACAATAAGTCAAATAATGTTAAATTATTTCAAAATGATGTTACATGTTTCGTTATAATAAGGTGATCACAACTGAGAGAGAACTGTATTTTGAAAGGCAAAGACTTATACTTTTTTTTTCATGGATGGGAAATCCGTCATGGATCCATAAACTCTCTTCTGCTTTTTTATCTCGGTTCGTTTACTGTGGTCCACCCAGGGTCGCAGATTTGTTTTTTCGGTTTACCTACTCCAGCTATTCCAACCGCATCTTAATTTAATTTTTAAAATAGCCGTGAAATGGAATCCTGAGGATGCACTCGCTATTGGACGTTAATAAAGGCAAATCATGACTCCTCAAGTAATCGAAAACTTCTTTTAAGTGATAGAATAATAAATTACCATTTTGGTTTTGTCCTATATTGTCTCTTTTAAGAAATTTGTCTCCTTCTTGAGAAAAAAGATAATATATTGAGTAAAATTATGGCATTTATTTTCAAAATATTTTGGTACCCATCTTAGAACAACTACATATCACGAGTCACCGTGTGACGTCAAAGGAAACCGGAAGCATCGACATAACGGAAGTGAAAGATGGAAAAGGGGGAGAAGGAGAGTTAAGAGCGAGCGAGGGGGAGGAACAGGATGATGGTAGAGAACGATCCACATAATTGGAAGGCAAGATAAGAGAAAAAGTAAAACTTAAAAAAAAAAAGTATTTTCGTTTCTCGTCCTATACGATATTTGGCCAATGTTAAGTATTTTATAATTTATATAGTATGGCAGAAAACTTTTTATTTTCATATACCTAGTTCAAAGTTTCTTCCTCTTTAAGGAAAATGCATGCAGAATCCTAATGTATAATTATCTTCCTTTTTTCAGTTTTATGTAGTGAATCACTGATGTTGACGATCACTTGTGAAAAACAGCTCTTTATATTCTATTTCAAAAATTTCAATGGGGATGATGTTATTTTTATATAAACGTTAACAAATGGAGGTAGATATTACGTAAAAATAGTTTAGTTGGGTGTTAATAAATAAATATATAAACAACAGATTTTAAATTGCGATTGTTGAAAGTGTAACCTTGCTGTTATTCATACTGAGAGAATAATATCGTGGGTAGGTTTCTGTTCTATTTCCGGTCTCGGCTGCGGAAGTCCCTCCCCCTGGCGCCAGGAAACGGAAGTAAAGGAGGATTGTAAAGCGCGGGAAATACTCAACCCCCATTCCCCACAACTCCCCGAGCCCCCGTTATGTCATGTCGTCCTTCTCTACCGGTAGAACGACTTCCTTGTGGAAATGTTATCTCGTTTCTTTTACTCATTTCTTTATGTCAGAAACTTGATACAGATAAAAAGATTCAAAATATCAATACCTACCTACTTCTCGTTGTTCGTTCAATAAAAGATACACATTTTATTATGAAATTATTCATATCTAACTGTAAGGTTATATCTCTATATTTTCTTCTTTTTTTTCTTCATTTTCTCTTTCATAAAATTATTTTGTCTGAAATTCTATTTGGAAATTCATAAAATCTGAGGAAGAAATTGACAATATTTTAATGGGAACTCATTTTAAATCTTTGCCTCAATCATTCGCAAATAAATGGATGGTCTTGAACTTGAATAGTATGAAATTATTTTGATTGTACAATTTGACTGGTCGCATTACCAATTCCTTTAAATGTCTAGTTCATACTATAAAGGTCTTTGATATAAACACACTTTAACAAAAATGTTGAAGAATTTATTAGTATTTGCAAAAATCAAATATATTGTATGAGATTTGACTAATTTTATAAATGTTGTAATTTGATTCCTCTACATATTTTATGATGTTGTTTTGTTGGTCTTGTCTCGCTCCAACTGCGCTGTGAACGTGAATTTTGATTTGTTTTTTGTGTATTTTATAAAATGTAAGAGGCCCACGCTGTGGATATCTTAATTAATAAGAAATAAATAAATAAAGATCTTGGTAAAATTTAAGAGCAGATTCCACACTTTCAAAATAATTTACGCTCATAAATCTCAGCGTGCAACATGATTTACACAATATGGACTTGTTCAGAAATTTTAAAACTTCTGTTTTCTTGCATCATTGATTCTCAATGCTGATGGAATAGAAATTAGCCAACTAAGAGAATTTTGAATCTTGACTATTTCATTCAGTCATCACATTGTATTGGCCAATAAACTGATTTATAAGACAAATAATAAACATTATTGCCTATGCTGTGTGAATCCACTTGGTTCAGTGACTCAATGTTACGGAACAAGATACCTAACATTTTATTACTAAAAAATATCAGTTTAAAATTGTTACCCAATTCTATTTATGTTCCAAGTTGATTTCTGTTTTCTTCATATCTCATTTTAAGTCTATGTGAGCCAAAATAATTGGCTGATTATTTCATAATTTATTGAAATAATAAACTATGTTGTCGATAGTAGCAGACGAGGCCATAACAGGAAACAGACCCCCAGGATGACAACCCAAACGATGGAGGGATATCTGGGCATCCACCTTCCAGGAGCAGGGTCCGAGAACAACAAAAGCAAAAGAAGAAGAATAATAAACTATGTTTTGACATTTATTTGTGAATTGAAGAAATGTTCGATGCAAATCATCGCACAGATATTAATTATTGTCTTTGAATGTTATATTAAAAACTTCATGTATTATCTTCACTATTAGTTATAAAATAAATAAAAGTTTTGTTAAACGAAGTGGGTAAACTATTTCTGATTTTGAGTAAGATGGGTAACAAAACGTATCGTGTAACAATATAAATTATTCGAAGCTGTAATATCTATATAGTTTATCATTTCAAAGTAATATAACTATTCAGTGTCAAAATTAAAAAAGATAGAAAATTAAGGAAAACATTTATTAATCATTCAAATTGATCACACTTATCCATAGTCAACCTATTTGAATAGGTATTAACTAGGTAGGTATGTATGATAAACATACATATGTGAACTTCCTTAAGGAATGCACAACACAGTGTTTCGACGCTTATGAATCGACTTAGGCTTGGTTAAGAGTAAGAGTTAAGAGGTTTAAAGAGTACTCTTAACCAAGCCTAAGTCGATTCATAAGCGTCGAAACTCTGTGTTGTGCATTCCTTAAGGAAGTTCACATAATGTATGTGTATCATATACAACATACCTACCTAGTTAATACCTATTCAAATAGGTTGACTATGGATAAGTGTGATCAATTTGAATGATTAATCTGGATTAGTTTAAAATATGTTTGACATCTACACTTCTAGTAAGTAAAAAATCCAGTTCCCGACATCCATTTGTGTCAAAAAATTCATAATATAAAAACATTTATATTATCATACAAAAAATACATATCTACTACGTGATGTATTGTGGAGATACCGTTTTGTCTAAAAAAAAAATGTATTTAGCAATATTTCATAATATTATATTTTAAAAGTATAAGCAAATATTATAATATAACAATGATAAGGATTTCTGGAGATATAATTACCCTAAAACCAAAGAATGACATAATAAGCCATCATTAGCAAACAGACAGTAGTTAAAAGTGTACTCGATTATAGCAAACATATGGCTTCAGCCGTTGATGTGAATGAAATTAATAAATGCAACAATATTAGTTTACATAAGATGACTGCACATCCATATCAAATCTAATATCAAATATATCGTAATATATTTTAATATTTTCACACGATTCTGTGATAATTGTGTATCTGTTTGACTGCTCGCGTAATGGGTATTCAGTACCTAATGCTACATATGGATCATATGGTACAATATAAAAAACTCCACCAGTATGTGTGCATAATCCCCACATAAATATTGTAATCCGTTTGTCAATAAATATTTATGTGGACAACTAACTAGTTAATCGCAGTTTACTCCTAACAACAAGACTTCGATGGCGTTATATAGTGAATCTATTGTCTGAAACACCCAGCAAACAGATGCGTCTTCAGCTTCATTCAGAGAACCCTCTCAATCTGCTTTTTTGTGCAAACTTGTTTCAGAATCTGGGATCTACAGCAGCAAATTTAGATGTGCTCATGCTCTTAATAACTGCTTTTACCGACAAGTTACAGTGAACCCAACAATTCGTTGAAAAACATGCATTCTTTGAGCGTATTCCTAGACTATTAAATTGCATCTATCATATTTTTAACAGAGTAATAATAAAGTTTTTTTGAAAGGGGATTTACAAGTGCGTAAATATGCCAAATAAAAAACGATTGCATTGTTGTGCTATTTAATAATTTTACAGATGCATGTGACAACCGCGCTGTCGTTTTTCATTTTTCGCGCTGTTTTGTTTCCCCGTGGAAAGTTAGTACGTAACCGACTAGTTCAAGTCATAGTTCTTTTGCTTGTAGAGTTATGTATGTTTGCTGAATGTTATATAGCTGTATAGAGTATCGTATTATTTCTCGTGACTTCCGCTTTGTATATCGTAACAGAATATGCAGTAATACTATTAGTAATATCATAACCATAAGCCTACACTATTTATTATGTGGGTACATTAGTCAATCGATCAACGCCATTCAGGGAAACTTTTTTTTTTGAAATTGAGCGAAATGACGACACTTTAGGTTATATTTGAATATGGACTAGTTTTAAAGATATTGCCTTATACAGTGAGTAAAAAATCCATTGGATTGTTCTGCAACGAGTTTCGATTTTTTTCTCTTCCTATTTTCTGCTAGTCTCTTTAATTCTACGTACGTGCCACAGTTCATGTCCTTCTTCATTTGATCCATATAGGTGTTTCTTGGTCAGCCGCTACCATTTCTGCCTTCGGTCTCGACCTCCACAATGGTGATCAATCGAGTTTGCTCGTTGTTGACCTTGCCTTGCATCTGCATAATTTAATAGAACTTTTAATTATTACTGTGCCTACAGATTTTTCATTTACTCTACTAGTACTTAATAGTCGATCTGTCTCGGATAAATGCAAGTGTTCAAACTTCTGCGCTATCCGGGTGGTTGGTGGGTCCTTCAATGTTGATCAGTCTGGAAGAAATGAAAATATATGAGCAATTGTCATTCCATAAAATTGGTGAATAGAGACATTGGTATTTCTTGTTCTTATATTGTTTTAAAACCACAGGGTAGAAGCAAACCCTTTTTAAATTTTCCAAAATAGTGAGTGGCCTGTGGGGCTGTCGAATATCTTCTTGTTGCCAGCGTATGAAAGAAGGTTAGAGAAATGAGATTTGGAATGATCAAAATGAAAGTAAAGTGTAGGTATACCTACGAATGTGGAAATTGACATTTCAATTCAACTTTGAATCTGGCAGTTTTTTAAGCAATTCTTGGTGGGTAAGTCCATTAAACGAAGTTTTGTTGTATGAAGTTGTTGTTGTCTACCTAGATGAAGTATTACAATATATAATATTATTATTATCTGGTTATGTGTAAGTACACCATCAGCAGCAGTACCATACGGTCGTAGTTATGCCTTTGTGTCTTACATCATTCAATATTACGGATAGTGTAATGTTATATCAGAGGCTGTGAAACTAGGACAAACCGAAAAAGTATTAAAATATGTACATGCTGGTAGCTAGTATAGAGTGTACATACATACATATTATACAAATATACAGTGATGATGGCTGAGAAAAATTATTTATGATGTGTGAGAGAACATTCAACATGTGTATGTTGTATTGAATAAATTAAAGTAAAAGATACTATGCTTTGAATAATATATGTTGTGGAAAATCTATTTTTTTATAAAAAAAAAGATATATCTGGGTTTTGTTATAAACCCAAATACGACCTTACATATACTTCACAGTAAGCTACTAAAAACTTGTGTCGTGAAAAGGGAGTTTGCCGGCACTTGGTATTTAAATTTACTCAAGGCTTCACAAAAGCATTAGGACAACACGTTTTTGATAGGAGCACGGTCCTTATTTTTAGTTCAAGGATCTGGACTAAATCTAGTTTTATTGGACTGGTTTATTAATGTGAATACTAACTGGTATTCCATTTTATTTATTTGCCTTATTTAAAGTCAATATTCAATAATATTTTTTAGGCAAACAATGTGCCTCATGTTTAATCTGACAATAACAGTTATTATTTTCAACAAAACTTCCAACAATCGTGATGTTAAGTTAAAGTAAATTGAAACATTGCGATTCAAATCCAACTGATGGTTTCATTAATATTATTCTCACAGCTCATTGGGTAATGAGAATAAATAAATAATTAGGTAGGTACCTACCTACAGAACCTACGTAACAACATTAAACCCATAATGTTTCTAGACTGCCAACAGCATAATATTATTACTATAGACACAAAGTAAGAAAGACCTTTTGAAAACCTGTAAAGGTTGTCCATCAGTTACCAGCTATGCTAATAGATTTTTCGTTATGAAGCAGTTAATGAGTTTGACGTCACTGACATCAAACGAAAATTGTTTGGATAAAATTCCTTTTTATAGAAACAAAGCATAAGTTTTTTTAAATGTCTTATTATGTACTAGATTCTAGGAGCAATCTGCTATATGGTTGTGAGACATAGACCATCAGCAAGTGCTATAGACGCATGCTGAAGATCCATTGGTCGACACATGTAGAAAACGAGGAGGTGTTAATCAGAGTAGGCGAAAGAAGGCAACTTCTTAAAAGAATCAGCTAACAACGAGCTAACTGGATTGGCCACAACATTAGATACCCAGGTCTGCTTATCACCATCGCGCAGGGGAAGGGCCGAGGGCAGAAATGGTAGAGGCCGAGCAAGAGACACATATATAGACCAACTGAAGAAGGACATGAACTGTTGCACATACGTAGAACTAAAGAGACTAGCATAATAAAAATATATATAAACTAGATCCATTAATACAGCTTCCATTTCTACAAAGAAAGATAGAAAGCAAAATTATGTTCAAATCTATTGCACTAATCGACGATATAGATTCAGTCGTGTGAAAAAGGGTTAAGTAAATAAGTTATATCTGACTTCTTTACACTTCCTAGTTTGCAACACACAATATTATTATAACCTGCACAGGAATGAACCAGTCTAGAAACCGATTCACTCAACTCTACGGGGTTGCACAAGCGGAAATTATTTGCTGCAAGTATCGTGTTAATATTATGTATTACATTATTATACCTACATACATGACCAATGTATTGTTATTGCGACTATAGACAAATTATTAATGATTTGAGTCGATGATTGCGACAGATAATATGAGACTATGTAGATAATCAGTGATATCAGTAGTTATTTACTATTCACGAAGTGCATCTCGTGAAAACGAAGGGTTGCGGGTTCAAGTCCCGCCTGGGGAATTACTAAATAAGGTGACGTTATAATTTTATCTGAGCTTTATATTTTGATAGTTTCGTAAGTTAAATTAACAATTACTGCTTTTTTAATTTGGGATAGTGAAATGGGTTTCTGTAGTAAAAAACTTGATGATTTACTTGCAATATTTTTTTTAGAATTTGTAATTTATCAATTTGCCGTTAGTGTACCTACATGTTTTTGTTGCCGTAATTTTATATGATGTTTGTATTTACACTGTAATTTTGTTTGATGTTTTTTTACTTACTGTGTAGACTGTAGAGTCTTGATTGGTTTACGTATTATAAATATTTATTGTTATTGTATTATATTGTGAGATAAACTGTATGACTCTGTTTCAATGAATAAAATAAAATAAAAAATATTTATATGACAAATTGTACCTTCACTAAATTCATTGACAATCTTACTTGAGATTCTGTGATGGGATACAATACAGGTCTCCCTTACTTATTTAAAATATAACAACATACGGCGTGAACCTTTTGCATGTAGAAAATACATGACAGACATAAAAAGTACATTCAAGCAAGACAAGAAGTAACCATAAAAATAAAAATATTAGGGTGGATTCTAGGCAATTATGCTTAAATTAAAATTAAGCTTGAAAAGCATCACGTTATATTCCTATTTAAGCTCATTTCTCACATTTTTTTTTAATAAAGCATGAGATTATCTCTTTTTGAAGTTGAGACATTGCAATTTAATGTTTTATTTATATGTATTTGTTAACTATGAAATAAATTTGTAAATTTTTTTAGTGAATTTCAAATTATTCTTTCCGACAAAAATCCTATAAACTTCACAAAGAGTAAATATTTTATTCCTCACATACTTTCGCTTATTGCAGAATGTGTTTGTGAATCATTTTTATTGGTAGGTACATACAATTTAATTTAAGATATAATGTAAGCCCACATTATTACAATATAAGTAGGTAGTTGTTTTGCCAAAAACGTTGATCTCCTTAGCGTGCAATCTATAAAAGTCATAAGTATTTATACTGGTTATTGGTTACTCCACTTCATCACACAGTGATATTATTATTATTGTTGTTGTATTGGTTGGTAAGTAGGTATTATGCGATGAAGATGTTATGTAATCGACAGTTTTATTTAATGTTATGTTTTATTATGTACTATATACTTACATATTGATGTATTTTGGCTGACTGGGTCATGTCATATTATTACAGTCAGTCTGCGAAAACTTAACACCTTTCCTTTTCCTACCTCTCCATCCTCGAATATGGAACTTTCTTCCTTCCTTATTTAAAAGTCTTCCATAACTCTTGTATCTCGAGCATACTTTCTATCCTACATTCAGGTGACTCCTGCTATTTATATGAAGTATCCTCACTCTTTTGCCGATTCCAAGTTGGCGTCCTTGATCATTCTTCGTCCTTCTTGAGTCAGTGCACTTGATAATGTGAACTTCTCTTCTTCATCGTTAAATCTTAATTAAATTGAATGAAATCTTCGCTCCTTCGAAAATCTCAAAGCGTTACACTGTATTTCAAAATGTAGCCGGAGGCCTTCAAAAGAATAATTAATGTGATTAGACGGACCTCTTTTGAACAAGAATTTTTCACAACATTCATATCAAAATCCTGGAGAGTTGAGACCTCAATTATAGTTATAAGTTTATCGGCGGTTGTTCTCCGAATAAACGAGATTTGACTGTAATGTATTGTTGTAATTATTGTACGTGTAATGCAATATTTTATTTTCGTTTATACCAATACTTATTTCGTTGAGTTCAATCACCGACACCATTAACTTTTTAAAAGTGTGTAAGTATGTCGGAATTAAAGGTTACGTAAATTTCTTAAACTAATCTTTCAAAACAGAGATGGTTTTATAACTATTTAAAAGATAATACACTATGCATCTCATGTACTAAAAATTTGTATATTCTTTATCTATGGGTCTGTAATAGATTTTCCTGTCCAACTTCTGAAAACTACTCCCAATATTTTTTCTTCAATAATTTACAAATAATTTATACCTAACACTGTTATATTTTCACTATATTTTATTTAAACTCCAACGTTTTCACGCACTTCAATGGGCATTCTCAAGAGTACTGATGGTCATTGAAGAGGGTGAAAACGCTAGAGTTTAAATAAAATATAGTGAAAATATAACAGTGTTATTAATTATTTGTAAATTATTTAATATGAATTTTCACAGTGTAAACACAAACACCCTTCAACAATTAATTTTTTTTATTCCATTTTGACAATATACATTTTCATAGGTGTTCTAAATGTGGATAAATAGGAGAATATCCGAGATTTTGTACATCTATTCCTATTTTTTTCTGACTCGTCATCAATGACATTGTCAAAAGTCTCGAAATAAAAATTATTGATGCTAACTAGCTAACGACTAGGTGTTTAGAAAAACACTTACCTACTGCATCCATCGATAGAATCTCTGGACTTCCATTGAAATATTTCTTAAAGAAACATTTTCTGTCGTTTAGTTTAACGAAATAACGAAAACAGTTTAAAAAAATAAGTGTAGGAAATGAACTAGAGGAAGCGAACATCCACTTTGTCATACATAATACAATAGGTACTCTAACAGGTACTCGTATCATTGTATTTAGTTTGAATATAAGATGACCGCAACAACAACAAGACTATGTCCATTGTCTCCCAGTTGTTTGCTGTTCATCCACCCATCCACCCACAATGATGATGGCTGGCTGTTCAGGATATGCGCTCCAGTGATCTCTCAGTCAACTGAACAGGTACCGTGGAGTTTCTGTCTTCTATTATTATTATCAACCAAGTACGGTATTTATAAGTAGATGCTTGTCCAACACTGTTGAGTCTTTTAATAGTTTAGAAGTACAATAATATCTACTACTGTCAAGTGAGCAGTTTACTATATAGTGGGTAGTGATGATAGTTTGTATTATAGTTGTAAGGTCGTAACTTCCAAATCTAAGGGCTGACATGAATGCTGAAATGTATCATAATGGATTGAATAATGTATTGACTTTAGGAAAAGTATGATTTACAGCTTTTAAAATTTCAACCCAAAATCAATTGCGTCAAAAACATTAGTTTCTAAAATACACTCTTTAAATTTGATGTCTGCAGCTATGGATAACCAAGAGAATTTGTTATTATAGTAGGTAGTTGGGAATAAACGTGAACCGTGGTTTACACACCTATGTAAATCCAAACTGATTCCTGTTATATCCTCTTTTTTATCAATTTTAAACACGAGTCTTGTATTTCTTTCAAATGCCTTAGCTATTACGTTTAGCAAGCACATGGTTCTGTACTTGACAGGACCCTATGATGTTTTCTTTAAAAAAAACTCTTTGTTGGTCGATTTGTGACTTCTCCGCAAAAAGGCACCATGCATCTCTCAAAAAGTTTTTAGTTTATAATCTAAATTACTAAGAACTAGCAATTTTCAAAGAAAATAAGTTCTCAAAAAACAACAATTAGCTAGGTATAGAGACTCCAAAATCCAAGCATTTTCTGTACGGTATCTACGTAAGTGTGGTGTTGAGAATCTGGATCAACATATGAAAATCTGAAGAGTTGTGCTGTTCCGTTTCACATTATCTTCACTACCTAGTTTGTGTATAAACTTGATTCATTGTTGGTATGTAATAAACTTTGTATTATTATTAGTTATTATTGTTTGGTTGGTATCCCTATCGTGAGTGACTTAAATCGTATCGCTCCATATTGGACAAGACAATAAGAGAACAACAGTGTTCTTTATGGATCGGAGAGTTTGTTAAACTCTTGTGGGATGCGAACTTCCGCCTTGTAGGTTGCCTATATCCACATTGTATGTATTATTATTTGCTTCTTACTAAACTTATGTTGTCAGCCACAAAGACACATTGAAAGATATAATTTTGTTAGTGATGCCAAGTAGTATTAAATAAATTAATCCAACTAGAGTTATTACATATTTTAGCACCTCTACTGCAATTCACCATCTTTCGTGTATCTTTTGCCACGTTTACTAATCGTATCAAATCAAATATTTGCAGTTTCTAATGTCACTTCAGCGTTTCAAAAATTTTTTTTTTACTTATTTATTTATCAAAACTTTTCTGGGAGCTCTTATTATTAAATAACAATTTATTTAAATAATTATGTTTATTTAGGTTTTACCTTCATCCGTGGAATTTCGATTTACCGTGGAAAGATTATTCCGTAAATTTCACGGTACACGCAAGAAAAAATACTGTCTATATTCGGTTTTCTTCAAGGTTTTCGTTATTCTTCTTCTCAGACCACTCCTTTCCACTCCTGGATGAAGGCCTAATTCATTTCCTTTCACGTCATTCGATTCTGCGTCGTCTGCATCCAGTTGACCCCAGCGTGTCGAGTGATAGCATCCCTACACCTTATTGGGGTCTTTCTATGCTCCTGGGGGCGTAGATAAACTGCACTTGGCGATTGACCACTGATGAACTTTTCGACAATCTACCTTTAATCGCCAAGTGCGGTTTGTCTAGGGGATCTGTATACAGCTTGTGGTCTTCAAGCTGTAAGAAACTTTGACCATGTGTCATTCGTCAAAGGTTTCGTCAGAAACTAAAATTTAATAAAATATAAAAAATCTTCATCGTTATTAATTTACGATCGATGTTTATCAATTTATCAACATCGTGTTATCGTTTACATTCCGGTCCGCACCATACATCACCACTACCTATATTTGGTTCGATGGTTGGCATAATCAATACCATATTATACAACACACAATGAATACTTATTGAAATTATTATCAACCCACAAGCGTATTATGGAAATACTCGTGTCATGCTAAGTCTATTCAAATCGTAGATGGTTCTCTATGAAGGACTTAGCATCTCTAGTAGGTACATGTTTATCTAATCACTATCATAGTCTCTATTGAATAATACTTACCTAACTATGTAAAGAAGCATTCAGACTTATTCATTTTTAATGATCACTCTGGATGATCCTCCAAATTGAAAAGTGTGAATAAACGTTTCATCCTCAGTGGTCAGTGGCGATGACGGATGAAACTGATTTACCACCAGACATAATTTTACCCTGGTCGGGAATCGAACCCGTGTAGAGGAGATGTAATATTATGTAACACGTGTTACTGAAGAATGTGTGTAAAAAAGAATAATGGTCTGGAAATACACGACATTTTAATTTGTTCACCATTCCAACTCCTTAATCTTGTAAACAAAATAACAATTTAAAACGTTGGCAGATGTCAAAAAGGAATGGATAACAACAGTTTAGTTGGTTACAAACCAATAAAATGGATTATAACCCAAGAGAAAGATGATATCTTTACCAACACGGCATTTCTCACAAGCGGGGTAGCCAGTAAATTAACTGCATGTTATAAACATGCAAGTATCAGGAAAAAATAAAACATTCAGAATGGGTGGCAAACTTCATCGTTGAATTGATGATGATGATCCTAATTTAATGCGATACCTGTTTTTACAGGACACTCTAAAAATTACCGAAACTAGTGGGAGATCTTTTCTTTGCCAGAGACTTCACGGAACAAAAGTTATTTTCAGTCACTGTGGATACACTATAAATAAGTGTTTTACATATAATTAATTCAACATGAATTTCCACCAAGTACTTACCGTCGGTTGAAAAATATCAACTTTAAAAGTTATTTTCTTTAATCATGGTGTTATCACCTGACAATCAAAATCTTCCTATAACAATGACATAGATATCTACTCCATTCGAATTAGTTTGACAGAGAACTGGGTGTGGATATTGTGAATCGTCTGTGACTATATTGTCACGCTATCCTGGCTATTTATGGGAGAATGCTTCTTTATCACATGGATGGACAGGAGATAGTTGGATGACGATATTATGGAAATGAACCACTAACAGAAATGTGAAACATGGTAAAAAGCAGGTTTTAATATTATAACGTACTAGCTTTAAACTCCGTTGGACTGAGATTATTTTTACATATTATAATCATCAAACGGACAGAAAAAAATCATTGTACGTAGGTAGCACAATCCTAATTATCAAATTTTAAAACAAATTGAAACAATAAGAATGTGCAAATGAATCATCAACCTATAATGTATCATAAAGGTCAATGAAATGAATATTTATTTATTTAGTTTTATAAATAATTTACGTAGCAGTTTTTTTTATTATTATTATTAGTTGTTGCAATATATTAATGTAAATATTATAAATAAAACAGTAAGGTACTGCATAATTAACTGTAAAAAATAAGAAATATATAAGATCAAATGCACTTCTTCAAACATACAACTTTATAGAAATATATAATTTCAAAACCAAATAGAAAGTGACGGTGTTGTGAGGAACTTTAAGATTGACGCATTTCTTGATTTTTGGTGTAAAACTTTACTTATTTTTCTTTTCTCTTCTTTTTGAGATTTCAGTTCATCTGCTAGGGTAAATTTCTGAATAAATATTGAATATAACAATATACAGAATATGTGTAGATATGTTAACGGACATACATTTATACACATGTACATGTGAACGTATTCAAATATTTATGTGAGTATTACGTACAAGCAAGATTCTGGTAGCAAGTAGCAGGTAAGGCTAATAATGCGAATAGAACAGTGATTTTACCGTGTGAACTAGTTATATTAGAAGTAGTTTGTTTATAGTGCTGTGATTTTATTTAACCAATAGTTCTCAACATGCTTTAAGTCATTTAAAGAAAAAATTTAAACGTAGTTTAAAAAATATAGTAATATTTAAAGTTGATGGCATTGATTTGATGAATTAATAAATAAATAAATATTCAGGGTTAGATTTATCACGCGTGATTATTTTTTTAGAAACATATTGTATCGTTTTAGATTAAAAAAAAAATATTCGTTTATTTCATCCAATAAACGGCTTTTGCGATTTTCAAAAATATAATAATAATTAAAAAAAAAAAGTTTAAAAATAAAAAAAAATACAAAGCACGCCTCGCGTAAGGGACGGGTTACGAGTTCAAGACCCGTCTGGGTCATTACCGAATAAGGTGACGTTGTCTTTTCAAGCCTTATAAAATATGGTAGTTTCATGAACAAAAAAAAAACAGTTTTTTGAATCATTGATTTTCATAAGTAACAGTTCATTTTATTATCATTTACTCTTAATCTTACAAAATAATTCGGTTAAAAACATTCAGGTGGCTAACCCCATCGCTGAATTTTATGTGTAAAATGTCTCTTTTATTTTGAATATCTGCATTTTACAGGACACTCATAAATCTTACGGAGTGGGATACAAATTCTTCGCTGGTTGTTCCACGAAAAAATGAAAACAAAGAAAAGACCCTATCAATAAAAACAGTTAGATTGGTGTGAGCATGTATGTATATTGTATATATTATAATAATATGTGCATACATAACTTAATACCAAGAAACAATTAATATAAAAAGATTTTTCGATTTTATAGATTTATATTAAAGTCAAGTGGATACAAGATAAAAAAACATTACAAAAAGTCTAGCCTAAATAATTCATGCATTATTGTGATAACAATAATAAACTAGACTTTTTTCAGAAGTGTCTTTTTGTGGAAGAACCACCGCAAGAGTCCATTCAAGAATCATAACACCCCCTGAACAATAGTTAGATAATAATATGACCAGTTATTTATATTTTGCCCTCTGGCTTTTTGGATGCCCTCTGAAAATTTTATCTTTTTATTTGTACTGATTTTTAGTTATCTATTTTGTGCTTTTACAGGCAATGAAATAAAAGTTATGGTGAAATATCAAAATATTATATTAAGGGCAATGTTAATGACAAGGATAATGTTTTGTGTATAAATAAAATTAATTTATTGTTAAAAAATAAACATTAATTTACTGTAAAGTTAGTTTGAGAAACTTATATGTACCTATATAATTATATGTACAAGACAGGAACAAGTAAAGTAAAACGGTCACAGTGTCTGCCCCCGGACAATCAGAGGGACCTTCCGGAAGAATAATTGTTGCATCCTTATGTTATATGTAACTACCACACACAAACATTCACCCACACTTCTACTTATACATAAATTATGTAAGTGTTTTACCTATCTATTTATATTCTCACGCTGTATTCCAAGTAGGATAGACAGAAAGAACGGAATTACAACTGATTAATCAATCTTTATATATTTCTTTCGCTGCCTCCACTTTCATTATTAATATAATTATTAAAAGGACACCGTATAACAGCCTTCGGCCAATGCGATCCCAGAGATAATAAACATTTACAATAGTGTTTCCACTTTCCTTACGAATTCACCTATGATATGTGGAATATATCCACATTCGGGAAAATATTATTGAACTGCGAACTGAGAATGTTCGTCCGGCTTGTAAGTGGATAGAAGAGCATTTGTTGACGTGAGCGACTATAACTATTCATATAACTTCTCATATATGCATACCGATTTCTCTTACTCACGCGGTCATTTTTGAGGATTTTATCTATGTAGTCAAGCCACCTAGTTCTCGCAGGTCTGCGTATTCTCAAAATAATATATCTCTTTTAGATAAATAAATTCTCTTTGTCATCCTTTCATTACATACCCACTTATCAAGTTCCTTTATTTACCTTTTGTAACCCAAGAACACCTTGCTGCAGGAGGTGAACTACTTTATAGGCATGAACAAACCTAATCCAACTAAGGTCTGCTGTGGGGAACTGCCATGAGAATAGGGAACGATGGGGCTTTCTGCAGGATGAATCTGAAGCGTGTGACTTCGGTGTAGTGCAGACCATGGCATACTTGTTGGAGTGTCGGTTGTGTTCTGTTGTATGCACTATGGAGGATACTTTTTACGCATCTCCACGTGCTGTGCGTTTGGCACAGAACCTTTTTTTTATTTTCTGGGTTACGACACGAAAAATAAATAAATAATTAAGCTCCTACACGTATACCTATGCGTTTTTTTTTATTTATCTTCATCCATCAATTTTAAATACGAAGAATGAGATGTTCGGTAACTTATTGGGTTTCCCATTGAACTGGGCAATTCCATAATCCTACTGGGCTTCGACATGATGATGTCAATCAATAAATTTAGATACATGTCAATGTCAATCCACATTGAATAGTGACATTATTTTGATTAAAGAATATTTTTATACTCCAGTGTTGATATTTAATTCAAATAATTATTTTTCCGTGTTTGTAAACACTCCATAATTATCGTTGTTTCTTGGTGCGAAATATATGTAAATAGCAGTGGCGTGACTAAAGCTTTCATTCTAGGTAGGCCCATCATTAATCATAAATGGGTATAAATAAGTGAATTATTAAATAAATTAGTAAAGTATCACATATGAAAAATATGAGGTACATAATAAAAAAAAAACAATTAGTATGTATATGCGTTTTTTAATCCATATTATTACACAATGATCACGAATCCGTGAGCTGAGTGCTCTCAATGACACTTTATATTTATGTATTTATTTTATTTTTCACTGTACCTACATTGGTTACAATATTACAAAATAAAACAGTCATATAAATATCAGTTATACAATTCAATGTACAGAGGGCGAGTTTATCGCTAAAATGCGATGTCTTCCAACTAACCCGGTTATTAACATTAAAACAAAAACACATAGGTAGAGGAAGTGCAGCATATTTGGAATAGGTACTGCAGGTAATTTGGAATACCGAGGTTTCTCAAAAATGGTTCGGTGCATCTGTGTTTTGTTCTAACAAGCTATAAGAACATACAACATCCACACCATTTACATGCAAAAATAAGTTTTTAGTTGATATCTTGTGTCGTACGGGTCTGACATATATCCAAGCATTTTTAAAAACTTTGTTTCTGGGAATTCAATTCTCTCTAATATCTAAATATTGCTTTATTTGTTAAAATTAATAAATGACATAATTAGTTAATGATCTAATGTTTATTTTTAAATTATTATAAATTTATATACAATTTATGGAAAATTAAATAAAATGATGGCTTGTTGCTAATTTGGAATACCAACAGTGAATGTAATTTGGAATATCTATTCCATATTGAAAAGGAACATAAAAAAATTAGAATCTGAATCTTCTGATTTTTCTTTGGTTGCTGATTCTAAAAATGATGTTGATTCAGATATGTCTGAGGTTTCTTTTGAAAAGGAGTGCCTGAAACCATCCAAAGAAGATGCAATGTGCTTTTTCTGTAACGGAAAATTTAGTGACAAAAGGTGTGAAGAAAATTGTGTGCAATGCCTAATGTGTGTAATGTGGGTGCACTGTGCATGCACAGGAAATGATTTGTGGTCCTGTATTTGTGATTATTGTAAATATTATTTTAATAGTTTTACGTTATTTTATACTTTCCAATAGGTGCAGGTAATTTGGAATAGGATATTCCACTTATGTCAAAACACAATTTTTGCCATTTTTCAATTATTTTACGTTTTCACTTGTTTTATATAAAAATAACTTCTTTTTTCACATTTTATGTTGACAAGTATAAAATGTATGATAAATAAATGCTTTTTCTCTTAATAAAATGGATTTTGTTTTTATGTTATTCCTTAAAATGTAAATGGTATTCCAAATATGCTGCAGTTCCTCTACATATACAAACCCATATACATCAACAGAAATAGTAAAAACAAAACAAAAATAAAACTTAAAGTATACAGAAAGAAAAATAACACATGCAAGCAACAATATACCTACTTATGGACACATATTATGTATTATAATAAAAAGTAGATCATATATTGCAGCGTGCACATGCATAAGGGTAAGGGAAAAGGAATTAGGAATCAGATGCTAAATTCAATGAAACGAAATGATTTTTGACATCTTGTCTGAAGGAATGAAAGGTTATCATTCTGATTTTCGAAGGAAGATTGTTCCAACAGCGAGCACCATTAACAAGGAATGAGTTAGACAAAAAGCTTGTACTGTGTGCTGGTATTGCTAGAAGACGCTCTCTGTTAGATCGCAAAGGTAAACCATGACTTGCCAGATACTCGAATTTGACTGTGTGTTACTTTTACTTCGCATGTAGGTACCAACCTCTACCTAGAGTAACAATCGTCAAACTGAGAGAGTGCTCGCCGATTCAAACTATGAAAAACGATTCAGTTGCATGTAGCCAGGTTTGTATGACGATTGGGGAGGAATCGCATCGAATTCACACATGATGGGTAACTGCGCGCAAAATATTCAAATTATCGGATTATTAACTGAATGAAGTCATTTTTAAATTATGTTTAACTTGGGAAGCAGTTTTACGGTTTGTAATAGAAAACACGCTACTGGTAGATGGTTTATCCGAAAGATACAGAAATAATGGATTGACAAAAACTTAGTATCGACATCTGGTAGGAATTTCTGAATCATATCAAGAAACGCCATTTTTTTTTCAATTACTATTTCTACTTAGATAGATTAGATATGCTGACGACATAGCACTGCTCGCAGACTCCGAGATGGAGCTGAACGAAGCCTTAGGAAAAATGGAAAGTATACTGTTGTCAAAGTACAACATGAAAATAAATAAAGATAAAACAAAATGTATGGTCGTTGGAAGGGAGGAAGCGACTGCTAACATTGCCATAAATGGAGTGAGCATCAAACAAGTAAGAGAATTCGTGTACTTGGGCAGCAGAATAAACCAGGGCGGACGCTCCAAATCAGAAATTGTGAGCAGAATAAACCAGGCACGAATTGCCTTTAACAAAAAATCCAAAATATTAGAATCCCCTAATATTGATCTAAGCGTGAGGAAGAATATCACTAAAGCCTTTGTGTGGAGCATTCTGCTATATGGGTGCGAGACGTGGACCATCAGTAAGAGGGAAAGCGGACGGTTAGCGGCATTTGAAATGTGGTGCTATAGACGCATGCTGAAGATTCATTGGTCGGAACACGTCGAAAACGAAGAAGTGTCAACCAGGGTTGGCGAAAAAAGGCAACTCCTCAAAAGAATCTGCCAACAACGAGCTAATTGGATTGGCCACAACATCAGGCACCCAGGACTGCTCATCGCAATCGCAGAGGGCAGGACCGAAGGCACAAATGGCAGAGGTCGACCGAGAGACGCCTATATGGACCAAATGAAGAGGGACATGAGCTGTGGCTCATATATGGAGTTGAAGAGACTGGCTGAGAATAGGGAGGAGTGGAGAAATAAGTCAAAACTCGTTGCAGACCAATCCAATGGATTGTAACTCATTATATATTATATTTCTACTTCTATTCAAAACGATAAATGTGTGTTAACATCAATGTAGATGTCATATTTCTGAATAAGTAGGAATTAAAGACCTGAATTTTGACAGTTTGTTTGAGTACTTACTACTAACTACATAAACAAACTTGAGGTTAATGATTTCAAATTTACAAAAGGGTAACTAAATATTCATACTTTTTTATTAAGGTAGGTACTAGATAATCAATTCAGGAATTCCTGACCGTGTTCAATTTAACTCAAGTCGTGATGAAATAGAGGGACAGAATTTAACTCTATTTATATGACTACATTTTACCATTGTTATGTCAATATTATTATTGCTTTACAATTAATTATACTAAAATTGATCCGAGTTGATGAACAAAACACTTACATACGATAAGAAATTAATAGGAATAAACACATTCATCTATTTTAAGAGTGTGCTTAGGGTAGCACTGTTATTGAAACACTGCAGGATCTCAAATGAACGAAAAACATTACTTAACCTTGTAAGAAATAGAAGAGAATAGAAATTCAATATGAAAATACACCAACTTTCGCGTCGATATCTAAAGCTTAAGTCTTGGATAACGGGTGAAGTGTCATCGTGTTATAGAAAACGCGTTCCAAAAGGAAACAAAAATATTCCAAAATATTATAAAAAACTAAGACCTTTAAAGTGGGTCCATGATATCCTTACACAGCAAGGATTTACATATGATGGAAAGTTTTTGGAACGGAAATCATTATTGTACAAAGTGTATAATGTGTCGCTTTTTTGTTTTCTATCATTTTACAATTATACAGTATGGAATGCAATTGAAAATAATTACAATAAAGATGTAGAGACGATGGTATTGTACATCGAATTTCCATTAAATATCATAATGTATTTCGATGTGACTTTAAGAAATATGTTAAACAAACCAACAATGAAATATATAAGTGCTCTGATAAAATTTGATTGTATAGAATCAAAAATATTTAATTGTTCCACTTTCTTCAAAAATAATTTCTTTATGTCTTTGTTTTATTGGCTTAGTATTTTTGCAACTATTTATTATAGCTGGTATGAAAAAAATATAATAAATGGATACTTTTTTGAAGGCCTGCTGTCTAATATGTGCTATTTGTTTGCAACTTTTCGTATTCTACAATTTGTAACGTTTTGTTATATGACTGTATATTATATGCACAGTGTCAATTTAGGCATTTGTAAAGTAGCCAGTATCTCATTTAGTAATGTTGACATGAATCCTGTCATGATTGTTGCAAGACGTATGGTGTTTGGACCGGATGGTGAATTGACTATATTTTCTAAGAGTCAAATCAATGTGAAGGAATTGCTCACCAAATATATGAAGCTTGTTAAAATACTAAACTTTCTGAACAATCAATTTTCTGTTATTGTTAGTATAATATTGTTCTTACAATTCACTTTGACATTTTCAGAATACAAGGTTCATTTGAAATTTTCATTTAATATACATGCATGCATCTTCCTCCGTCGAGGGGCCATTTCGTCTAGCTATTTGTTTATTTATTATTATTATTATTATTATAAAACATCACCCTGCACTGAGACCATAACAGCTTTTGGCCAAGGCGGTCTCAGCAGGAAAAACAAAAAAAAAAACAAAAAGCAAAAAAAATGCCAAGTAAAAAAAAAACAAAAAATCAGAGGAGAATCTCTATCCTGGCGATAAAGTCATTGTATGTTATGTTGAAAATATCGACATGAACATTTAAATTATTAAACAATTTTATAGCCCTTCCGACAGGAGAGTTAGGTATTATGTTTGTTCTGCTACCAGGTTTAACTATGTCAACGTTTACTGAGGTTTTCCACCAACTTAATGCCCTCTGCCACAACCTCTCTTTGAATTAATTAATAATTTTTTTTCCACATCATCATTTACATAACAAAATCAACAAACAAAAAAAGTGATGATAGGTATGCAGTGGCCAGAATGTTATTATAAATATTTCCAATTAATATTGATTCTTTTTTTTATCAGATATTCATACAGCCCATAACTGCAATATTGTTCTTCATTGTAACTGCATTAGATCCATTTGAAATCGTAAGTCAGATAATTAGTTTTAAAACACAATATGAGTTTATATTACATACAAAATCCTTGTATTTTGTCAACTTGTCTACATATTGTAAATCTTTTTTGCCTCTAGGATAATAGATATGTGACAATATATGATAGCATATACTACATTGTTTGGAATGTTCAAGATTATGGACTTGTGGCAATAATCTCATTTGTCTGTGAATTGTTGGACTATGAAGTTCATGTAACCAATGTCATACTGGACAAGTTAATTTTACTGTACAGAGATGGTATGTATTCAATATGTTTAAAAAAAAAGTTTTATTCTTTTGTTTAACACTAAGGTGCTGAATATTTGGTAGTCCTCATATCTCTATTGTTGGAAATAATCTTCCTTTCCATTTATTCTGTTTTGAGCAAAATGAACCTATTTTTTCCCATAATTTCAACACTATCATCCGCCCCTTTCGTTGGTGGTCTTCCAATGCTGCTTTTGTTCTCTCACGATCTTTAGTTTAGGATCTTCAGTATCCATCTACCAATCTTTTTTCTAACTAATTCCAACCATTACCACTTCAACCTGGAGATTCTGTCAATAATATCCACAATCTTTGTTTATTTTGAATAATTTACAACTCTTATCCTTTATCCGTGGTTCGATACCAGGTGCCGGCAAAACTCCCCTTTCACGACATTAGCTTTCAGTAGCTTACTGTGAAAGGTGTATAAGGTTGTAGGTATTTGGGTTTATAACAAAACCCAGATATATCTTTTTTTTTAAATCTCAATTTGAAATCCAGCACCAGTTTCACCACCATCAAATTTTATTTATTCACCACAAATTAATTTCAAAACCATTAAGTATGTTATTATTATTATTTGTGTTTTTTTAGATAAAAAGGTTCAAGGGACAATTAAACAATTCTTGATATTCATGGCACAGAGAAAACCCACAATAAGAGTAATGAACGTCATCAAGTTCAATTTTAGATTCATCTTCAGTTGTCTATCAATTTCTTTATACTATACAATCATTATTAAATATTTTCTCATTATCTGATATCATGTTAAATGTCTTTTTATGGGTATCCTAAACATTTTGAAAACATTACCTGCCTTATATTAATAAAACGTGGATCTGATTACCAAACATGGCAAATATTCATACATTTTTTGATCTGCTCAGTGTTGGACTGATTGCATATTTTGATCCACGTCAAGTATTTGGAAGTTAAAACTTTATGTCTTATAGACGGAGTAGGTACTTCAAGGATAGAAAAGCATCCATCAATATTAGCATATTTAATTTTTTTTTTTTTAAATATATATCTGGGTTTTGTTATAAACCCAAATACAACCTTATACACCTTGCACAGTAAGCTAAATGCTTGTGTCGTGAAAGGGGAGTTTGCCAGGACCTGGGATCGAATCACGGACCCCCTGTTCACGAGGGCGAGACTCTACCTCCAGGCTACCGACGAACTCAAAAGCTAAACAACCTAAACGCGCGATCAAACACTGATCAGAGCAAAATCTCGTACATACAGTTGTTAACCACATGCCTCGATATACCTTTAAAACGTACAACGTTTTAGTCACTGACATTCGATATTAAAAATTTGTTTCAGTATGGGTACCATATCTCAGAACAGTTAAA
The DNA here is from genome assembly GCA_947579605.1 of Athripsodes cinereus. Taxonomy (NCBI): domain Eukaryota; kingdom Metazoa; phylum Arthropoda; class Insecta; order Trichoptera; family Leptoceridae; genus Athripsodes; species Athripsodes cinereus. The sequence continues at coordinate 25,593,609 of OX388310.1, forward strand.
TTTAAATGTTGAATTTCTAAATGCCAGTTATTATGAAGAATAAGAACACAGTAGGGTACCTACTGGAAAACTTTGGGAAAAAAAGTAGAAACTTTTCCAATTTAATTGTTCCACGCGTTAGAAATGAGCATTGGAAAATAAAGATAAAAATCTAATACAATTTATTTTAAAGATTTGAATTAGGAATTGAAATAAGCCCAATTGAAAATGAAAAAAGCCCAAAGTCGGCTGGTGTGGCGCAAAGATAACGCTCTTACTTTTGTCCCGGTTTTAATTCCCAATCAGGGCCAAATGAAGAATGCAATTTTAGTTTGGTACTAACTATATTATTGTGCTATGTCTTATGTTATATAATAAGTTATAAGTTTCGAGTTAGTTCGAAGACATCCTATTTTAGCGATAAACTCGCTCTCTGTACATGAATTGTATAACTGTTATTTTTATGATACTTTGTTTTGATTTAAAATATTGTAACCAATGTACAGTAAAAAAAGGGTGTATTTATGTATGCATGTGTTTTTTTTATTTTATTTTAATTTTAGTTACCGGGTTAGTTGGAAGACATCGCATTTTCGCGATAAACTCGCCCTCTGTACATTGAATTGTATAACTGTTATTTTTATGACACTATTTTATTATGTAATATTGTAACCAATGTACAGTGAAGAATAAAATATATAATAAATAAATGAAATAAAAAAAAAAAAACTTGAGATATATAGATCAGCACCTGATGATGCGAACTCGGAGTCCGCGAAACCGGTCGTGCGTTAGTCATACTCAACAGTAACACAAAACAAAATAATAAATATTTATTTTATTTTATTTTATTTGTTAATTTAAACTTGAGATACCCTCACAGAAAGCAATATGCTCGTGTAGAGAAGGTGGAGTAAATCATTGCGAGTGGAATCGAATCCGAGATCTCTCAATTAAAAATCTGAGAGTATACCATCAAAAAACAGACCTCTTTAAATATATGTCCGTTTTTTCCCAGGAGGATGAAATATATTATGAATGAAATAAATTAATAAAAACAGTAATAAATTAATTGTCTCATTAATATGTAAATTAACAGTAAGTAATTAGGTGGCATCTTATTTCCTAAGTAAGCACCTACTTCTGGTAATATTATAAATCATCTCAAATCGTCTGTAATGTTCATTAACTGACTTACTAAGTATGTACATAGGTAGTGAATTGATAATTTTTAATGAGGTACAAACATTAATAATAACAATATAATTCATCGGTAATTGTTACTTCCTGTAATTCTAACTTTATTAACGCACTTCGCTATACGTTTGCTCATTCAACGTTTTTTTGTGAAAAAAATAATCTTACTATAATTCTTCTTTTGAAACGGTTCTTACAGAATCATCTTACTCTTATTTAACCATCTTTAATTTACTTTTCTAATGGTCGCTCACTACATGACCTCCAAATCCCGCATTCATTGGACTTACGTCCTGAAGAGAACTTCAGGAAAACCTTGAAATGCGTGTGTGGGACAGTCATTTATCAGATGGTCGACAGTCTGTGGCATTCAACATCTGCACGCAGGTGAATCAATCCATCTTCATTATTTGTATATGTTAGAAGCAAGACAGCCTACTACATCACATCTTATATAATTTATTGTACACCAAATTTTCCTGTGATTTGTTAACTTAAAGTCATAATTACATAAATGATTATGATTTGAAAATTGTGATGCCGCATAGAGGGGGTGTGGCTAACTATGTTGACCGTGTAGAGAAGATTTGAGCGGTTGGCCCGTATCTGTGGAACCAAATTGTCTATGATTTGCGAACTCTGGAGAGTGGAGTTGTTCAAAGCAAGGTTAAATACCCTTTTGTTCAGAAGGTGTTGTGATTCTTGAATGGGCCCTTGCGGTGGTTTTTCCACAAAACGGCGCATCTTAAAAAAAATTGTTTCGTTATTATTGTTAATGATACGGGAGAGATAATGGTCCTGACTAAGTAGTTGCTCTATGCTCCTTATACAGTATAGTACTACAGGTCCAGTCATAACCTCAGTGGTCCAATAACTAACATTACGGAGTCATAAAATCAAAACCTAATTATTCTATAAAAATCTTTGATGGGGAACATGTGTATCTAAGATTTTGTTACAAGCCAACACTTAAGTTTGTTATCTACCTATTATTAGATATTATAATAATAATATTTCCCTAACAAGTCAGACAGACCACGACACTGATTAGGTACAATAAACAATAGGTCAATTATAACAACATACACATTAAATACATGCCCATCACTATATTATTTTTATTATGTACATAGGTATACCACTTGACCAAGGAGTATGTATCTGCTAATACTACACTGCTGTGTGTGTTCTTGTCTGTGGATTTTCCCACAAAAATGCTTCCTGCAATAAAGTAATTGTTTACTGTTTCGGTAGTAGAATTCTATTATGAAATTTAAAAAAATAAACTTTTTTTTCAACTATATAGATTTTAATTGAAAGAAACGTCTTTTGTCTTTCGAAGATATTGTCAATGGGTGCGTCCAGATAGTAGGATGCGAACGTCAATCAATCATCAATCTTCAATCATTCGGTGACAATTCGGAGCACTCTCCGAAGAAATATTCAAATGAATGCCTTCGTTTTCCGTCCTTATACTGGTTATGAAGGCGTTCATTTAAATATTTCTTCGGAGAATGCTCCGAATCGTCACAGAATGATTGAAGATTGATGATTGATTGGCGTTCGCATCCTACTATCTGGATTCAGCCAACCAAGATAGAGATTGATAATGTCTTGATTGAGACGTACTTACCTAAATGATCATAATAAAAAAAAAATCAGTGGTGATTCTTGTCAATAGTTGCATTTTTAATAAATGAACCATCAATATATTCTGAATGAAAACAACATACTTTTCTAAATGCGTGTACAACGAGGCACTCGAAGAAGATAATGAAGGCATGTTTTAAACCCTTATTTAAAACTGGTTGATATAATATTATATTGGTCGCTTTTCCTATTTTCCTTTGAATTTCCACTCTCTATATTATTGAGTCATTAAGTCATTGCTTTTCAGAGACTTTTCTTCTTTCGATATATCGCTATAGCACGTTTCATCTCTCTTGAATAGGCTACCCAAATATGTAGGTATACTTTTTGTTATACCATAAAGTATTTTAATATAATTGTATAGTAAAGTGTGATTGATACACATTCCAAAAAGAATGCAAAGTTGAACTTTTGTGTTTTCATCACTTTTATTGTAGGTTGTTTGAATTCTAGTAGTTTTATTAATTTTTTAGAAGCTTTACGCAATTTTTCATCTGAAATAACACAAAAACAATAATTAACTTCATTAAAAGTGAAATCACACTGAGAAAAATACTAACGAAATTTCACAACGAATCATTGGTACGTACTATCAGATTAGGACCGCCAGAGATCGTACAAACGATTCATTAGTACGAATCTATAATATTAACTCTTCGCAAACAAGTTGTTGGTAAATTTACCAATGATTTGTTTGCGAAGAGTTAATATTATAGATTTATACCAATGAATCGTTTGTACGATCTCTGGTCCTAATCTGATAGTACCGTACTAATGATTCGTTTTGAGTATTTTTCTCAGTGCAGTTTTAAAAATATATTAAAGTTAGTAGAACTAAAAATTACCATGTAATGATACCATTTAATGTTATAACTAAAAAAAAGGTTTCCGAAATTCCGATAAGCATCACTCTTTTAACTACTGTGGTAGGAAAAGAAAAGATGTCCCACAAACTCCTCGGTTTTCTTTAAGAATATTTTCTCGAAATACCTTTGTCAAAAAAGTAACTGGTAGGTACTTGTATCTACTATTATTAAAAAAAGTGTGCATATGCTTCGCGGGCCACAAGTGAACACCAATCGGGCCGCTGGTAGGCCACTCTTGATATAGATAGATCATCTAGCTATGTAGAAAGATCAGATTGTTCATTAAATGGAGTTAATCCTCTGGCTACCCTACTTATGCACTTTCGGGATAGACAGTGTTAGTATAGACTGATTGTTTATTTAACTTACCGCAATCTTTATGACGACATATAATTTTTTCAAGTGCTATTTTAGTATTGTTAACTTCATATTCTAATAATTCACAAACTAGGCACACAGCAGCAGTCATTGCCATATCCATTGCATTCCATGTGTTATAATATAGTGTTTCAAACCATGATGGTTCCACCTCCTGAAAACAAAAGAATAATGACGTTATCCAGAATAAATTCGTTTTGTTTTTTTTATTCCCCTTTTAAAGATAATCTCAGGAACACAGGACATAAGCCAGTCCCCTCCATTCAAAGCAGCGATTCTGTACCAATCATTTTCAGAGTCACCCTTTTCCATGACATTTCTGATTCTTTCATACATATATCATGTGAATAGTATATAGTCTACTACTACACCATCACAGCATATCCTAAAAGTGGGGTAGCCAGCATTCTGACTGCATGTAATAGGTAAACATGCAGGCTGTCCTCTCCGTGAAAAAATGACATCCAGGATGCGTGGGAAGAATCACCGCAGAATAAAATACTTATAAAAAATATGCTATATGAAACGTAGATGACAGATCCCACATGTATGAAACGGAGGTAACAATGTTCTTGATCTCTTTTCCTCCCTTTATAAATTTAGAAACAGAAAGAAGAAAAGTGAAACCGTCATTGCAACTTCTATTTGAGCGAGCCAAGTTCAAAGCTTGTGCCAGTAGTTGGCCGAAAACGGTTGCATATAATATAAATTGTATGAGTGTTGAACTGGAGAATTTTTTTTAGTTCTGAGACTTACATCTTCTGCAACAGGACTAAAACCAGTTACAACAAAGTACATGACAGTAGATAAGGGCAGCGTGAAGATCTGGAATTAAAATATCATCATTAAGATAAATATTGGTAACAAGACACATAACACATTCAACAACAGTGAAGTCTTAGAGAAACTGAAGGAAAGAACCTATCCTCGTCACTCGGTTACACGAATATAATAAATTATAATACTTAAGGTTTTGAGGGGATCATGAGTGAGAAACGATGCCAATATTATCTAGTATGTACATCAATAGGTGCTGACTAGTTACCGCTTCTTCTTCACCGATTTGTATGCGCCATCTTCCTTTTTAAGTTTTTTAAGTACTTTTTGTACCCTTTTTAAGTGTACGCAAAGGTTTATCATTACTAGTGACGTGAAAGAGGTTAATAAAGGGGATGATTCAGACAAAATTTGATTTGCTATTGGCTCAACAGTGTATTGCAATAAGGACCGCGGTACGTCGAATAGACTGAAGAATTATGACTAGTTATATAATATACAAATCACTATGAAAATTTATGAAAATAATACTCACAAGAATGGAATATTGGTCATTGAGAACGATCACCATCTTAACAAGTTTTAAATAAATGCTAAATAACGTGTCCATATTGACTTGACTCTCAAGAGAAATTATCAGTTCACCATCTGATCCAATGACAAGGCGTCTTGTGACCATCATAATTGGATTCATATTAACATCGCTAAATGGGACATTGGTCACTCTGCACAAATACAAATTGGCACTGTGCATATAATATATGGTCAGAGAGAAAAACGTAACAATTTGCAGGATACCTAATGTCGTAACAAAATATAACAAGTTGGATAAAATGCATATCAAAATAGTATTCACGTCACCATACCATTCGTACCAAGTACAATAAACTGTTAAGACTATGACAATGAAATGCGTGAAAATTGCTATAGAATTACTTTTAAAATAATCAGACTGACGAGATATTTTCATTTCAATATCATCAAATTTATACAAAATATTAATAAATTTTGAAATAGGTGATTTCCTTATACTCCGTAACGTAATGTCAATAATCATAAGAGTGTCCAACGGAAATGTTAGAGAAAATATCAGTCTTGCAATAAATATACTTGATTCACTCAAACCATCCCAGGACATGACATTGTATATAGTCAATAAAATAGATATAAAAATTACGCATAACTTGTGTATTAAAGAAATATGTTTCAAACACTGTCCATCGAATATAAATCCAAGTTGAAAACTAATATCGTGAAACCATTTCAAGGGTCTTAGTTTGTACATATACAGTTTTATATTCCTATTTGTCGTTGCAGATTTTTTAATGGTAAATGATGTTTGAAAAATATGTTTAGACAGTACTCGAAACTTTTTTACCCTCATCTTAACACGAAACATTATAAAATGACACATCAAAAAACTTACTTTAATATTTAATGGTATAATATCATGATTATTCTAATTACTATACAGTAGGTACTAATAATATACTGATACTAGCTTTAAGCTCGGTTATCATAAAATTGATCCTATAGGGGTATTCACACTTGTTCACTTTCAGTGATCACTCTGGATGATAATCCAAAATGAAAAGATGTGAACAGGCGTTTCATCAAGTGATCACTAGCGATGACGTAAGAAAGCGATTACCACTCGACATAATTTTGTTGAAAGGTTTTTTTTTCTTGATTTTTTTTTTCTTATTCGAAAAATTTCACAGAAACGACCATAAACAAGTTTCATCCTTTTATTTGTCTTATTCTCTATGACTTTCTATTGAAAATCGGAACCATATTGAGCGCCCTTGAGGTGGATTTTTTTCACAAAACGGCGCTTTACAAATTATCCAAATAATAATAATAATAATATTATACAAAACTATCATGCTGTCGAGAATTATATTAATTTTTCTTGATTTGTAATAACTGCTACTTATCATTTATTTTACGAACAACAACATGACCGTGAGTGTTGATATGGCAGTGAAAGCATAAGTTGAACAAGTGTGAACAGACATGTTCACTTTCGATTGAACAGTTTTGACCCTGATACTCTGAATGATCATCCAAAGTGAAACAATCTGAATGCTACTTATAGTATGCATATTGTACCATGTCAAGATCACATAAACCTACATTCTACAGGAGAGCTTGCAGAGAAAATCGTATACCAGAAACGGAAGCAAAACATGTATGTGAAGTAGCGCTTCATCCAATGGCGAGATGGGAAGGAAAAGTTAGGAATTGTTGTCGATGTTTTTTAATACTATGTAGAATTCAGAATTCCTCATTTCAAAGATTCTGCGAATCAGAGAATTGGTAAGTGTTTTCATACATAATGAATATAAGGCGATGTCAGGCTCTACGATCTCTATTGCTGAATTACCTCAGGGTCGATAATTCGATTGATAATGAACTTTCCCTAGAAAACTCGGTGGTTTTACAGGATTCTTATATAATTATCTGGTAACATATTTGTACACAAATGGATAAAAACGTCATGTGAGATTATAAAAAATATTAAAATATGTAAAATATTACGATTTGTATGTCTATACATTAGAAAGTTCATAATTTGATTTTAATTGCAACCAATTAATTAATCAAATTAATTTCCAAAACGAAATTGATTTAATTGGAAACCGAGGTATGTAAGTACATCTTTCTACTTCAGTGTAGCTAACTTACTTACTTACTTCCGATTGCCGAACAGGCCTTGCAGAACCTTTGCCCCCGAAAACAATAGATCTCCAAGCCTTTCTATCTTGAGCAATTGAATGCCGGTCATCTTTAGCATTTAGCTTCTCTAGATCGGTTAATGTTATCTGACAATCTTTGTCTTCTGCCCTCGGGTATACCCTGCAAAATACCTTTAGTCGCCCATTTTTCAGTGTAGCTTAGTTCAAATTTATTGACATTAGTATTTTGAAAACTAGTCAAAAATACGACTTTGCTACTAAACTGAAAAATAAATATTTTTCCTCCAAATAAAAGGGACATAATAATATGTAGATACTGAGAACTAAGATTAGCCATCTATTCACGACACTAATGTCTCTTATAAATAACAGAGGAATGTGTCCGATTCACGCGTAGAACAGCTCTTATCCATATATTGAGTGAAACAAAAAACAAATGTTTTTTCTATTTAATTGTTTATTATTTAGACATCAGACGTCTTTCGTCTTATAAGGATATTGTGAATCGATTGAGAATGTCCTTATAAGACGAAAGACATCTGTGTCAATAATAAACAAGATTGTAGATTTTTTTATTTGTTTTTTGATTTCATTCTACTACTTAAACACTGACACAGTGAAAACTTATAGAGATTACGTTTTTCATACAATAATCATTTAATGATTTAATGTTAATTCGATTAACGTTTCTGTCTCAGTATTGTTACAACATCAAGGCGTAAGAACAGATTTTCCTATGTACTTTCATAAAAAAAACTTCGTTTTAATCTGTTAAAGGTGGCTATAGGAGACATATTTTGACTGTATTCACAAATATTTATTTCGAGATTTATTATTTTTTTATTTACCAAAATATACGGCTTACGCCTTTTACAAAAATATCAAAATCAAATAAATAATAGATTTTGCGTTTGCTTAACTTAGTTTCAAATTATATAAACAACAAACATAATAATAAAGTTTGTATATAGTACCTATATAATTGAAATTGATAAAAAATAGCATAAATATATTTTTTAAACCATAAAATATTTTAATAAAATTGTATAGTACAATGTAATTGAAACGCACTTCAATAAAAAAACAAAATTGAATACTTGTGTTTTCATAATTGTAATCGTTGGTCTTTTATGTTGCAAAACTTTAATGAAATTTTTAATAACTCTGTGCAATTTTTTGTCTGAAATAAAACAAAAACAGTATTAGATAGGTAGTTAAAGAAACAAAAAAAGAACTACTACTCGTACTATTACACCATCACGGCATATGCCACAAGTGGGGTAGCCAGCAGACTAGTTTAATGTAATAAACATGCAAGCCGTTTTCTCTGTGCCAACAAAAATATTGAGAGATTCAGGATGAGAGGCAAACCTCATTGCTGAATTTAAGATGTCAAATGTCTTTATTTTCGAACATCTGCCTTTTATAGGAAAACATACGGATAAGAGTAAGAGATCAATTCTTTGCTCCACGGCTCAAAAAAAAAAAAAAAACAAAACCTCAGGTTTACTAAACTAAAATATAATATGTAATAAGTGGAATTCTAGTAGTAGGTAAATTTGTAATCTAAACTGTATGTTTGAATTTCAAAACATTTAGAAGAATGAACATTGACATCTTCTATGTCAAATGTTAACATTTTTCGATGAAGAATGAGCTGACTTAGTTAAAATTAAAAACAAAAACTTTATTCCAATCCACCATTATGTTTAAATTATTATATCACACATTTTAATTTGTAATTAGTCTAAACCACAAACATGTATAAAATTGTAATAGAGGAAGAACAAATGACATTGGTCTGAACAAAATGCATGAACCAGGTTCTCAAGTGATTCTTTTCAATTTATTGAAAGATACGTGGAAACTGAGCTTTTTACACAATTATACATTTGGTATTCAAACGATTACAAATTGTGTATTCAATATATTGATACCAGCATGCTTCCATCAATATGTGTATAGAATCTTTTTCCATTCCTATTATTTTTAATGTTTGTGTCTTCATTTTTCATCTTCAGTTTTCGAATTGAACGTATTGAATTCTCAAATGGCATATATCAAACCTAGCTAACTGGACTGGCATATACTCGTATATTATTTTACTTACCACATTGCATAAGAAGTAATGTTTTTTCAAGTATTATTTTTGTGTTATTTATCTCGAATTCCAACAATTCGCAGACAAAACAAACTGAACTAGTCAAAACCAAATCAGTAGCATTCCAAATATTATAATATAGTGTTTCGAACCACGATCTCTCTGTATCCTAGAAACAAAAGCATATATGATCCGCAAAAGTACCACGTCGTTTAGATCACTATTGGTTAAGAATAGTTAGTTCAAAAATTAGATGTATTAAAAGCATTTACATCGTCAGTTTCTGGGTTTAGGCCAGTCACAACAAAGTACAAGACAGTTGATATTGGCAGTGTAAGTATCTAGAACAAAGATGTCTTTATTAAAATTCTCGAGAAATATTGATGTCAGAGATAAATTTAAAAAAAAAACACAGTATGTAGTTAACTTCCAAATGACTTTTATTAACTTCTATTCGGAGTATTCGGAGACTCTCGACTCCATTATCAGGCGATTAGTAAAAAGTGAAATAAGATACAGAGATACAGAGTATATTTTTAGGATTTGAATAATAGAATGTCGGGTAAAGCCCATATTGATAAGAAAGTTATTTCACTTTTTGCTAATCGTCTGATGATGGAGTCGAGAGTCTCCGAATACTAGTACGCGAAGTTAATAAAAGTCATTTGGAAGTTAATTACATACTGTGTTTTTTTTTCAATTTATCTTTAAATGGACTTCCAACAAGTACCTTCTGTCAAAAACATAGAAATTTTGATTAAGTATAAAATTATATTCCTTAATAAATGAAATAACACTCATACAAAACCTAAAAAACTTTCCATAAATGAAATATATAGGAAAGCTGTTTATAAAAAAAAACATACCCAGTGTATCCAAATCTTTGTTTTTATTTTAAATCTTTCTCTTTCTATCTATACCTACCCTCAAGCCGTGTCCATGGTAGGGCAGACAGAGAAAATGGAACGGCATATTGCTTTATCGTTACATACTTTATTCATTTTCTCCACATTCATCCACTTTCTAATTAATCCACGCCGATTACCTTGAGATTTTGATTAATTGAATCAAGCCACGTAGATCTTGGACATGTGCGTTTTTTCGCACCCCTTTTTTCAGATAAATACACCCTCTTCAGCAGCTTTTCATCGTTCTTTCGTTCCACATACTTATACAAACCGCAAAATAACTTATTTACACGCATTCTATCCACAACACTTCTCTCACATCCGCTCATTCTCCTGATATCTTCATTTAGGTAAATCCAAACGATGCTCAAATTTGATAAAAAAAATAGATATTATCAATTTGCTTGTTACTCACAAGAACTGAATATTGTTTGTTGAGAATGATTACAATTTTTACAAGTTTCTTATAGATGCTGAATAATGTCTCAATACTGACAACTTGACTCTTCGTAGATATGGTCAGTTCACCATCTGGTCCAAACACGATGCGTCTTGCAATCATCATGAAGGAATTCAAATCTAACCATTTGACATTTGTAACTTTGCACAAATACAAGTTTACACTGTGCATGTAATAAATGGTCATATAAAAAAATGAAACTAACTGCAAGATGTTCAATGTGGTAATGAAATATAATAAATTTGATAAAAAACTTATTAAAATAGTATGTTCGAAACCATAACACTCATACCAAACGCAATAAACTGTTGAGGCCACAATATTTAAGTGTGTGACAAGTGTAAATAAATTACATTTAAAGTAGCCAGAATGACGAGGTATTTTCATTTCTATATCATTAAAAATGAGCAAAATATTAATAAATCTAGCAATAGTAATGTTCCTCACATTCCGCAATATAACGTCAAAAAACATAATGGAATCCACTGGGAATGTTAAAGTGAAAATTAATTTTGTGATTAAGGCATTCGATTCATCCAAGGTATCGAAGGACAAGACGTTGTATATAGACAATAAAATAAATATGATCATTATGCAAAACTTGTGTAATAATGAAATATGTTTTAAACACTTTCCATCGAATATGAATCCATATTGGATATTTATATCGTGAAACCATTTCAAGGGTCTTAGCTTATACAAATACAATTTTATATTTCTGTTTGTTTTTGCAGTGACTTTTTTGAATGACCGAATTAAATGTTTGGGCGGCACCCGCAACTTTTCCACTTTCATCCTGCTACAAGCCGAAACACCATATTACAAAATGCTATAATCTAAAATAATAACATTAACATTTGTTTTGTTATAATTATTCTAAATAACAAGCATTATTCATTAACTTTTGTTGGCTTTCAATGATAGGTTTAATTTGTCTACTCATCTATGTAATAAATATTAAACGATTTTGTCTGAAAATGTGATGTTTTTACAATGACTTTTTTGTCGTACAACCATTTAGTTAGCATACAATGTGATCAAAATTAAACCCTATTTTATTATCAAAAACTGATATTGAATTGTCATTAGGTTAAATTAATTAGCTTGGTAATTCTTGTATGAAAAAAAGACCGTTATGTACCTATATGAAGATGTTTGCTCTTGGATGATATCAATTCAATTTGGGGAAACCAAATGTCAAAGACAATTGGAATCTGGGATCTTCTAAATTTCTACTCAGCAAAAAGTATTCAGGTCGGGAATTGATAGTTAGTGCAACAAATAACAATGAGGTGGATGTAAATTTTCGATGAGAGATGAGAGTTCGAAAAAGATGAGAGTTCGTCGGTAGCCTGGAGGTAGAGTCTCGGCCTCGTGAACAAGGGGTCCGTGGTTCGATACCAGGTGCCGGCAAACTCCCCTTTCACGACACAAGCTTTTAGTAGCTTACTGTGAAAGGTGTATAAGGTTGTATTTGGGTTTATAATAAACAAAACCCAGATATATCTTTTTAAAAAAAAAAAAAATTAAATACTTTATAAAATGTTGGTATAAATGTATGGATTGATACAGAGTTCGTCGGTAGCCTAGAGGTAGAGTCTCGGCCTCGTGAATTAGGGGTCCGTGGTTCGATACCAGGTGCTGGCAAACTCTCCTTTCACGACACAAGCTTTTAGTAGCTTACCTGTGAAAGGTGTATAAGGTTGTATTTGGGTTTATAAGAAAAACCCAGATAGGTATATCTTTTTAAAAAAAAAATACTCAACTTGCATGCCTATGTTTGGTTGGTAAATACCATTTATATCGAGCTAACTATAAATTCTATGCATAAATGTGTTTGTTTACATACCTAGTACAATATACGTAGTTATGTTTGCTTGTTTTTTATTGATTATTTTTATTTTTCTCAGTGATCAGTGATCACTTAAGTGATCGTGTTAAGTAAGAGGAATCGGAGTGCATGTATGAGAAACTGGATGAATGAAGAGGAAGCGAAAGAAGCAACATGGCGTTCTGTTCTCTCTGCCTACCTCACTTGGGATACGGCGTGAGGGTAAAGTATAGTAGGTATTTTTATTTTTTGTAATTCAAGACTGTATAATTTTCTTGTTCATATATTAATTGTATCGGTGCATACGTAGTAGAATTCCATAATTATGTAATTTGAAACAAGTGTTTCTTTCTACTACAGATTATTGATTCCGAGAGAGAGGTCTTTCGACTTATCAGTTCATTATCAATCTATAGTAGAAAGAAACATTTGTTTCAAATTACATAATTTCTTGTTCATGTTGATTGTCAAAAGGGGGAAGCCGTATATTTTATGAATACATACAGAAATAAATTAAATATGGTTAATTCTGCACTAAAAATGAATTAACAAAACACAAACTTATGGTCTCGACACGTTTTTATTGCTTTTCTATCAAAAAACTTTAAATGGTACATAGGTATTTTTGATAATACTGTTCTTAGGAGTCGCGCAATTTTCTTTAACTTGGTCATTTCGTCTTTTGTACGATGCGATATTATTTTATCCATTTAGTTCAATATGTATTCAATAAAGGGTCAGTCACCAGTCTATTGTACTCGTATATAAGCAATTTCAGCAATTATTATATATCTACTGATGATCTGTATGTCCATGGATTATTAGTTCATAATTTGATTTTAATTTGACTGAATCACTTTTTTTTATAAACCTTGATGAACAAATTTATACTATTTGATATATATGTGTCATTTTGCCGTGGTACATACCTATACATATTTGGTTTAATTGTGAGTATTTTGAACACGGGTAATTGAGGAATAATAAATGAAAAAAAATTGTCACAACGTCAAAAATGGTAGAAAAACAAAACTCACTCGCAAGAAATATTCAATTATTGTTCAGAAATTTCAAGACTCTAAGAATTTCGATAGGTATATTCTGTAAATTAACTGTTCACATTGATCTGATTCTTAAGAAGTTTCTCTCCATCTGCTTCAAACACAATGCGCCTTGCAAACATTACGATAGGATTCGTATTAACATCATCATTAACACGGTATTGATCACTTCGCAAAGACACGACATGTTTACGCTATACATGTAAATGTAAGTCATAAGACACCAGGTATTGAACTCCAGGATTCACAATATAGCGATAAAATAAAACAAATTAGCTAAAGAACTTAAGAAAATTTTATCTTAGAACTGATAGCATTCGTATCATGTGCAGTAAACTGTCAAAGCAAAAGCCTTGAATATGTCAAATTAGGGTATTCAGCAAACGTATTACTTTAAAACATGGGTGGCCAACCTTTTCAGCAGCCGGGCATAATTTCAGAATGAGATGTCCTACCGGGCCGCACAACAATATACTCCATATATGGAACAATTGATAATTTTACTTCACCTTAAAATTTCTACCACCCCGTCGCCAAATTTTCAAAATAATATAGGAATTTGGAATGTTTCGAAATTCCTAGGTTTTCTTTAAGAATATTTTCTCAAAATACCTCTTTCAAAAAAGTAATGGGTACTTGTACCGACTATTATAAAAAAGTGTGCATATGCTTCGCGGGCACCCAACGGGCCGAGGATTGGCCACCCTTGCTTTAAAACGTATCTGGAAGAACGCATCATTTTCTTTTCTAGATTATCGAATGTTGTGAAGATTTTCATAAATTTTAAATTAGTTCTTTTTTTTTATTGAAGTATCGAAGTGTAATAATATGCCCAAAGGAAATATCATTCCGAAGAATAATTCTCTAACAAATAATTCGGTACCTACCTACTTTGAATAATACCTTCCCAATTTTTATATCAAAATAAAAAATAAAAATAATTATACTGTATATCACATGTTGATAAAAAAAATTGAAAGGCGTCTGGACAAAATACCACCTGTTCAATACGTGTTCCATCCCAATACTTCCATATGGTTGTGAGTACTAATTAACCTGGCTAAAGAGCGGAAGATACTAAGCTTTGAAAACGAATGTCTAAGGAGGATTTTGGATGTAAGATGATATGAATATGGCACGAATGAAGTTGTGCGCCGAGGCAATCAGCAGAGATCTGTAATCTCCGTGATACAGGAGACACGATGGTCCTGGCTGGGTCATTTTCTGAGAATTCTAAGTGATAGTTGGCCAAAAAGAGCACTGTTTTTCCGTCCGCAGAGAGTTCTGTCGGCCCGGGTGTGAGAGTTCTCTCTTTCACATTACAACAACATCAGAGCGCAGGGAATGTCATGGGAAGAGGTGAGGTTGACCATCCACCCTGAATGTCATTATTTTATGTTGCTACAGAGAGGACAGATTGCGTGGTTATTGTATGCAGCTGGTCTGCTGGCTACCCCACTTGTGGGATATGTCGTGATGGGATGGGATAGCAAGATAAATTAAGGATGGGTGGGTGGCAACTGGCATACCTCATCGCTGAATTGGAGATGTTAAATAATTTATACGGGATGTTTAACGAAAACCTACAGAGCACTCGAAAACTTACAGAAAGGAGTGGGAGTCCTTTTCTTTGTCAGGCACTCCACGGAACATTAAAGGAGGATCTAAAATATTAATAGGTCTGTTTGTATTTTTTATAAATAAAAATAAATAAATAAAAACTTAAATTTAAGGAGGATTTTGTCGGGCACTCCACGGAACATTTAAGGAGGATTTAAAATACTTATTGGTTAACTTCGATTTTATAAATTTATTATTATTACCTATAGATAAACAGAAAACTACCTTAATAGTTGAGAATAATTAGTTTATTACATTTCATAATACAAAGTAAGTTTCTGATACTTAACTCATAAAATATTTCAATACAATTGCATAGTAAATCATAATAGATCCATAATTAAATAAGAGGTTGAAATTAAATTTTTCACTGTTGAGTATTATAATACTTGTCGGTCCGTGGTGAAGATTTTTTATGAAGTGATTTATCGTTTTATCCAAATATTTATCTAAAATGAAACAATGAAAAAAAAAACAATTTTAAAAACACGTATACCTATATCGTAATACATTCTGAATTAGAATGGTTTTAGAATCGAAAGGAAATCGGAGCATGCATAGTATGAACCTGGTAGTATAAGGGCACTGG
Organism: Athripsodes cinereus; assembly: GCA_947579605.1. Taxonomy (NCBI): domain Eukaryota; kingdom Metazoa; phylum Arthropoda; class Insecta; order Trichoptera; family Leptoceridae; genus Athripsodes; species Athripsodes cinereus. Next base: position 25,609,725 of record OX388310.1, read on the forward strand.
TATGCTATGTACTCTTTAGGTATGAGCTCTTTTGGCCATACCGTATGAAAAGTAGCAGTCAGTGGGCCTATTCAAAACACATTTTAGCGTTACGTTTTCGTTTCGTTTTCGTTCAAATGTAGACGACGTTGCGAGAACGTGTCAATTTTCTTAGCTACTTTTGTATTTTAACTACGAAAATTGACGCGTTCTCGCAACGTTGCCAACATTCGAACGAAAACGTAACGCTTAAATGTGTTTTGACTAGGCCTACAGATCTTAAAATGCGGCAATGGTGTGTTTTCCTTTTTGAAGCTGGTTTTCAAAAAGCAAAAACGAAAGAAAGTGACATAAAATTTTCATACATGGTATCGAATCTCGGTATTCCGACAAAAGTTTAGCAGGGCAGTGTCGGTCTATCGAATTTTTTGGATTATAGAGTACTGCCTAAGACCCTCTATAGTCCAGTTTTTTTTTACAAATGAGTATCTTGTAATCCAACAAATTACAGATCCAGTGAAAAGATTTTATATGTTTTACATGTATAACTCCCCTTTCACGACACAAGCTTTTAGCTTACTGTGAAAGGTGTCTAAGGTTGTATTTGGGTTTATACAAAAACCCAGATATATCTTTTCTTTTTAAAAAAAAATCATGTAAATTAGCATGTCGGATTACAGGGGGGCCGGATTACCGAGGGTCGACTGTATTTCATTTTAGTAACTACACTGCATCTATAAGTAACATTTTTACTATCGCATCGTTAATTATCTCCACAAAACTTAATTTGTTAGTGTCCTTCTTAATATATGGAGGACAGACTAAAACTATTTATGGATGGGAAGGTATGTCACTATTTATCTCACCTTTTCTCGTTTTGATTCTTATCTTTCCCATTATATTTTTGGTGATATTCACTTCATAGTGCAGTAATTCACAAAGAAAAGAGATTGATGTTATTAAAATGAAATTTAACAAATTCCATATCATTAAATACATTGTATCCAACCAACTTATATCGACCTGGAACCAAACGAAATAAAAATATATTGGCTACTGTTAACATTCAATTAATTTAGAAATATACTTAAAAAGTAGTAAATTTCCACTTATCAAAAACTTACTTCAACAATTGGATCTATTCCCGTTATTGTACAGTAAATGACACTGGATATCAGCTGTATGATGATCTATAACAAAGAATTAATAAGACTTTCACAGAAGTTTATCAAAAGTAATACATAATTAAGCACATCCTCGTTATCTAGGTGTTACACTGGATAGAGCACTAACATACAAGGCTCATCTTGAAACCTTCCAGCAAAAAGTAAAGAGTAGACTAAGGGCCAATATTATAAAAGTCCGTTAGTTGAAGTTATTTTAAAATTGGTCCTTAATTTGATATAACTACTCGGTTTTCATTATTATAAACATCCGTTAATATTATTTCAGTAAAATGTTACCATCGGCTTTAACTGGCCGACCGACCAGGGATTAGTTTTTGGTAATTTGACGACTAGTATTGCTGTCTCACTATTTGCCTAAAGAGAGAAAGAAATAAAAATAGATGGACCTACGCATGTGTTTTGTTAGGATATATTCTCATAGCATCGCTGTCATTTACTTATTTGTTTGTGTAAATTATGAGATTGTTGGGTGAAGTTTTTATGAATGGGGAGCAGCTAGATAAAAGGGACAGGCAAGATCTTATGTGACCACCGGTTGAAAACAATGGGTACAGTAGGCAAAAATATTTCTTTTTAACGAATTGTCAAAATTGTTTTATAACAAAGTCTCTAGTAGAATGTACGAACAGATCGCCATCCGTTCGTAAAGTGTCGATATACTTACGAATATTGGGTTCCTCGTTTATAATATCGGCCCTTAACGTGCTCTATAAACTCGCCGGAACTATGTGGGGATGCGATGCCCGAACATTGAAAACTGCGGGAATCGGTTTGGTTTACTCAGCCGCAGAATATTGTTCACCAGTGTGGCTTAAAAGTGAACATACAAAACACATGGACACCCGACTAAATGAAGCTATGAGAATTATCAGTGGTAGGTACTCTCAACAAAACTCCTCTTCCTTGGCTCCCAATTCTCTCCAATATACCACCCGCACACCTCAGGCGTGAAGAAGCACTATACAGAGAACACCAGAAAATCATAAAAAATCCAGATCTCCCTATACATATAGATATAGAACATCCACCTAAATATCGACTCAAATCGCGGCATCCATATTGGATTACAGTTGCAAGCGATAGCCGATCAACTGATGACAAATGGCGAGATCTGTGGGCAACGACAACGGTGAAAAACAATAACCTGGTTGCAGATCCAACTGTATAGCTTCCAGGCTCTATGTTGCCCAGAAAACTCTGGTGCACTCTGAACAGACTAAGGAGTGGTGTCAGATGCACAGCGTCTCACCTACATCAATGGAGGCTTGCAGACTCTCCGTTGTGTGTGTGTGTGTGTGTGGTGCTGACCAAACAACAAACCACGTGGTGAACATAATGTCCCCGATACTCATACGATGGCGGGTTGCAAGTCCTTAGTTTAGGGTTGGACGATGCGATCTCATGGCTGCGGGACCTTGAGATACGAATATGACGGATATGACCCATGAGAAGAAGAAGATCAATAGTAAACATACAAAAAAATTGAATGTATACCTTTTATGTAATTGTTTATTATCAATGTACAGTAAATAATGAATAAATAAATAAATAAATAAATAAAATAGTAATGTGCAATATTCTTTCAGGCGGTAGGTGCGTCTCCTTCAGTGTAATGTCCTAAAAGGATCGGGCGTCGATTGAATTTAGATACTTCTTCCAGAGATACCTGTCTATTGCTGCTTCCTAGACTTCTGGGCTCTCTAAACAAATCCCTTTGACGTACATATTTCATACTCGTCTTCGGAAGTTCCTACTGGGGTGGTCCACTGAATTTAAACCCTCTCCCACACCCTCCAAAAGCGTACCGAAAAAAGAAAAACGAATAGCATAGCCGATGATATGATTCCTGTAGTTAGTGAGAAAGGACTAGAAACGCTCGAGGAAGATATAAATAGAGAACTCTAATAGATATGGTTATGAATAAAATGGAAGTTTACGACAGAGATATTTAATTAAAAAAGATATTTATTTATTTATTCTTTTTGCACATCATCATTTTATATAAGTGTTAACAAAACAATATTAAATTAAGAAAAAAACAAGGACGATATGCAGTGGCGAGATTATCACTTAAAAGTGATTTCTTCCATCTTACCACGACACATTGAGATTTTTTTATTATTCATCAGGGATTCCACCCAATATTGAGTGATTTTGCAGACATTGAGATAAACCTAGCTAAAACAAATTCACTTTTATAAAAAAATATATGTAGAACATCAAAACACAACAAAAGAAAAAAATAATAATTTAAAAATAATATTTGACACAAATACATTTGGTAGGGGTTATGGATCAGAGGGGGGGGGGGCTAGGGAACGGATACTGAGTAAGAACATAACATTTTTTCCTTAACAGAAGATTTAAAAACATTGAGCGATTGTGAAACTCTATGCGAAGAAGGAGGATTGTTCCAACAAAGAGCACCATAATTCTGAGAATGATTTCGAGAAGGTTAATTGTGTGTGTATTTACAGAGACATATATATTTATAATATAATTAAAAAAATAGCATGGTTTGAGCATACTTAAATAGAATTACTTTTTTAATTAGATTGCTTTATCCAATGTAAAAAATGCATGAGTTACTTACAGATCAGATGTTACTTACAAGGAACTTATAATTATGGTTAAGAAATTTAATAACTCCAAGAAGTTTGATAAAGTGTCCAAACAATGTCTCCATATTGACTTGGTTCATTGGAGATATTGTCATTTTACCATCTTGTTCAAACACAAAGCGCTTTGCAATCATCATGATGGAATTCAAGTCGACATCACTAAATCGGGCATTGCCAACTTTGCACAAATATAAGTTTACACTATGCATGTAATAAATAGTCATAAGGTACCATGTACAGCACTCCAAAACGCAGGCAGTAGTGATGAGATAAAGTAAATAGTATAAACAACACCATAAAAATGCTTGCTCATAATATACGCAATCATACCAAATGACAAAAATTATAATTGCTATGGCTTGATAATGTGCAAGTAGTGTAAACGTATTATTCTTGAAATAATTAGAAGATCTAGGTATATTTTTTTCTATTTCATCAAATGTTATTAAAGTTTTCTTAAGTTTAATGTTTGTTTTGTTTATAATTCGTCTTATCGCAATGTCAAAATATACTAAAATGTCCAAAGGATATGTTAAAATTAGCACTAGTTTCTTTACAAATGTATCTTTAGTATTAATCTCCCAAGATGATCCGCTACAGTAAGATAATGATACAAATAAAAATGCTTTATACAACTTGTATATTAAAGATTTTTGCCGCAATGTATTCCCATCAAAGTAAAACCCATACTGCGCAGTTATATCGTGGTACCATTTTAGAGGTTTGAGTTTATATATATAGAATTTGATATTTTGATTTCCGTGCATTTTTCGATTTCGTACAAGTATGTATTTTCATAGTTGTATTGTAAACTTATCCAAAAAGATCACTTTGTTTCATCACTTTGATAATACTGAAAGAATGTTCAGACATATAATAATTAACTTCTAATCGTAATAATGTAATATTAAGCTACTACCAATTCATATTTTCCTAATTGCATTGACTCTTAATGGATGGATAGGTTAATGAGAAATTTCATGATTACAGTTTAAGTTTTAAGCTCGATTGTTTATAACTCATTGTCCGATGATATAACTCGAATTTTTTTCTTGCCCGAGTGCTCATTCTGTTCAGAACACGATGAAAAGTATCGATAGACTTCAAAACATTTCATTCCATGTCGTCAAATGTGTTTTCAGTATGAAGATAGCGGTGTTAAAAACATTATTTAATGATTTGGCAGTAACCCTGTGGTAGATAATTTCTAAACATAATTACGAAATCAATACAGTGGTGAACAAGAGCTTAACTTCTAATTCGCTCCTTCTTACACAGTTTCCAATTCGGAGAAGTCATCATCCCCCGCATAACGGTCACCATTAGCACATAGGTTGTAGGTCAATAGATTATATCAGATAGATTACCTAGTCAAATATTGCGCTTGAGAATGACAGGATACCGGTTGAAATTTTGGTCGCGCGTATAATAATTTTTAGTGGTATTAATAAAGTTTTTTGATATATAATTAATTGTGTCGGTGCACACGTAGTAGAATTCCATAATTATGTAATTTGAAACAAGTGTTTCTTTCTGCTATTGATTATTAATTCCCAGAGAGACGTCAATGACCTTATTAGTCGAAAGACGTCTCTCTGGGTATCAATAATCAATAGTAGATTACATAAAGTTTTTTGACATGATTCCAAACATTCGTAATTATGTTAAAAACACGCTAATTATTTTCCTTGTGCCAATTTAGTGGTTGGTTGGCAGAAATTGCTCACGGCAATAAACCCGCCATTTGAAATATTTTTTTTTTCAATAAAGTTTTTATTTATTTATTTATTTATTTATAAAATAAAATATTTACGATGGCTAGTATACCTCATTGCTGAATTGGAGATGATAAATATCTTACATAAGATATTTTACGATAACCAAATTTTTACTGCACTCAACTGAACATTTAGAAGGATTTCAAATTATGAAACAAAATAAAGTAAATATTTATTTATTTTTACTTGATAATTTAAAATCGAGTGTTACAAAATTAATGCCGATACAATTAATGAAAAGGATTTAAAGTATTTATTTGTTTATCTTTATTTTATAAATTAATTATTTATTGTCTATAAATAGTGATGTGAGAAGAGCAATTTCTCTCCATAATTTTTCTCAGTGGTATTATGACCTTTTGCTCAGTACACTTCGCAGCCAACCTGATTGATCCAAAAAATTTTGGGGCTGATTAAGGCCAAAATCAGAGGTTATTAACACTTTTTTCCATGTAGGTACCTGCAATTTTTTTTAACTTAAATATGGGCATGTGGGGTGTCAAACTTGGAGTTTTTTCATTGGAAAGAGGTTTTTATTACTTTTATTTACGTAAGCGCTTACTCCATTTTTTTCAATAACTCATTTATTTACTGTTATCTGTTTGTTTAAACCCAAGGGATGCCGGGTTAAAAAAAACTAGTTACTAATAAGTGAACAATGAACCTTACGTAAAATTGAAAAACATCATAAAAATCAAATTTCCTATGTTATATTTGTTCCTTATAAAAACTTTTCTTCTTAGTATATTCTTTTTTCACATTACCATTTTTTATTGATATTGACTAAATTTTTTTTGAACATTGTAAAAATGATCAATAAAAATTATATTTGCCTCAAAATACACTATAATTAATTGTAGCCATATTGGTGATAAATTGTCTCAACATTCAATATGTACATTGTTATTGATTGATTGAATAAAGTATTTATTATTATTATACTGTTAAATAAAAAAAAATATCCGAAAATTCTCTACTTCGAGAAATTTACCGAGATATTTCTCGGTGAATTTCTCGAAAAATTATTTCTTGCGAATTCCATAACACTACCTGTAAATAAATAGAAAACTATC